>OY728125.1:1992786371-1994036371 GCA_963277665.1 Viscum album | reverse complement strand
AACTTTAAGGGAGCCAATATATATACCAGTTAAAAGGGTAATGTAATATCCATATTGTGGATTATTCTCATGACAATAAATATATTGAACCGTCTACTTTCATATGTACAATAATAGTGTCATATTACATTTCTATAATTTGATTAATATTATTGTTATTATTAATTTTCTTTTTCCTAATTATCCAATTCCATTGTTTAGGCTATGTTAACCATAGATGTTTTTATGAAAATTAAAACATCATTAGGGGTGTGGATCCACACTCATTATCTTACACCTTTAGTGATTGGATAAATTTATTCTTGTAAGATAGTGGTCCAAGGACTATGTTTTGGCATACTGAGATTTATATATAATGGATTCTATACCTTTGAATTCATATGTGACATATCTTTTTATGCCTGCAATCAATATCTTATAGGGGCTTCACAAAGGCATTTTGACCCTGAGAATATATAATGTTATCAATACCTTTAAAATTTAATTTGTGTACTGAATACCATGTATCATTGTGTTATAACCCATCTATGTGGTAAAATTATAATCCATGTGTCATTTAATGTGTATACAAGTGTATCTCAAGGATTATAAAATTACAATCCGAGTTCTCTAGGATATTACCACATAGACCATTTATTAAAATTAGCCAAAGATCTATTATTTTTTCATTATTTTAAACATATCTCAGTAATGTGAGACATATTAATAAATAACATTAGCCACTACATCTCTGTCATTAGCCACTATAGCTCTCTCATTAGGAATCATAGTTCTGGTGTCCCCTCCCCTCGATTTATTACATCGCTTTCCATATTTTATGGGAATATTGACTCAATACCATAATCATAGGTTAATAAGATTACTTAGAAAAAGAATCCCTAGAAGTGGAATTAATCTATGGGTTCTTTTTCTAATGGATAAATTTTAATTTTCTAATTGAAAAATATTTTACATAAAGAGAATTCATCTATGGAGACATGCATTCAAATGTAATCAAATTAAATAAATTAGAACCCTAATGAATGAAATTTTCTATGATAATACAAAAAAGAAAAATTAAATCTAATGAAAAAAACCCAAAAAAAATTGTATCAGATAAAACCAAACTAATATAAAACTCGAGATAAAATAATTATATACCATTAATGGGAATATTATTTGTTAATTAATAGGAATGTACAATTTTATAGTATCATTTTGAATCATGGATTTGTTTTCCCCTTGATTTATAGAACATGATTTGATCCATGGGGCATTGTGGTTATTATATATTTGATAGTAACTTGTATTGTCATAGGATACATGTATGTTTTTTTAATTTTATTTTATTTTCTTTATCACATTAGCCTCTTAGGCCTTTTACCACTTTTTATGGATGAATGGTATTTATATTCTGTGAAGGGGGATAGAGGGGCACTATAGTTGGTTGTGCGGTTTTCTTTGCATGATAGGGAGATTTGGGTAGTAGAGAGATTCATTAATGTGTTTCAGTTTTTGTTTTCCTTTATTCCATCTTGCTTCGGTTTATTTTCATTTCCTTTGGCATGGATTTCCGATGTATGGATGGGTCTTTCCAAAATTTTATTTATTTTCCTCTGTATTTTTTATTATTTTTTTGTGGGAGAAATTGATCCCAAGTGGGGTTTCCTTAATGCACAGACATTTGTCCCATCTCATGGCCTCCTTACATGGATCTAATGGTATTCTCCTTGTCCAACTACCTTGGTATGAAATCAGCTATTTTCTAAAATTCCATTATATTCTTTCTATATATACACACAAGGGAAATTTTAGAAGGCCTTTTATTCCATCTTTATTAATTACACAGAATCTAGAAAAACATAATGGATAATGAGATATCTTCTAGAAGTATTTAGTAGTCTTACATCCATTTTTTGAATACCCACTTGAAAAATTAAACAGAACACCAAACAAAACCATAATAGATAACTTTTAATATACTCAGAACAACCTATTACTTTTGTTATATTCATAGTGAACATATTTATAGAAACATAGTAAAATACCTGAATTGTGAAACCCAATAGTTTTCAACCATAATCTAATTTTGATTATTGGTACAATAATCACTAGATGGATTCATAATTATTCTCAAAAAATATTTGATAGTGAAATATAGGACATTATACAGTGGAATACTAAATATCCCATCAACGCATCCACAAAAAATCAATATCCAAAATCGGAATGTCTGACCACCCAAAACACCACATATATTTTTATTCCTTTCGTTATATTCATCCCATAGCCTTATTTCCATGACATGTGAACAAGAAAGATAAGCATGAAACAAACCCAAGAAAAAACAAAATAATAACACACCTAAAATTATGTGTCTATGACCCCACTCCATTTAGAACCTTCACATTAAATATTCTACTAAACAGAATCCACAATCCTAGAGTTGTTAGGTACATTGTAAAATATAAATATAATTATAAATCACCTTCATCCATAATTTGGATCTTTTATAAATTTTTTCATAAGTCAAACTGGTGTAGTCACATTGAAATCATCACTTAGTGTAACCAAAGCATGTGGTGTACTTTTCTCCCACTACATTTTATCCTGGTTCTGATCATGATACCTATAATTTTTTAAAGAACCTTATGATGCATTGGAGAGAAAAATTCATTTGACACCAGGGGGATGGGTGTGTAATGGAGTGGGGGTGGGGGATACAACGAAGGCTGGGGGATGCAGTTGAGTGGGGGGGGGGTTGCAGTGGAGTGGGGAATGGGGGGGAGACAGTGGAGTGGGGACTAGGTGGGGGTCATAGAGGACAGGGGGCTGTAGTGGGGGGGGGGGGGCTGTAGTGGTGTTGGGGATGGGGGATACAGTATATTAGAGGTTGTTGTAGAGTGGGAGATGGGTTCCAGATTTCAGAGTAGTGGGGGGGTTTGTGGATTCGAGTATGGGAGTTTCTAGAGTGGGGGTCAGTGGAGTGGGAGATGGGATAAGTTAAGAAACAGATGAGGGTGGAGTATGGGATGTGGGAGGGGGGGTGGAGTGGGGGATGGGGTGTTGGAGTGGGGGTGCATGTTGTGGAGTAGGATATGGTAAATTTAAAGGAGTAGGGTCTGCAATCGAGTGTGGGAGGGGGAAATAGTTGAGTGGGGGGTATTTTAATTGGCAGATGGGGGTCTATGGAGTGGGGGATGTGGGGATGTAGTGGAGTTGGTGGAAAACTGTAGTGGGGGATGGGGTCTGTGGAGTTGGGGATGGGGGCTTGATAGGGGGATGGGGGTGGAGTGGGGGATTTGTGTGTAGAGGAGTAGGGGTTTGGGGGGATATAGTGTGGGAGGGGGTTGCAGTGGAGTAGGTGATGGGGGATGCAATAGGGGATGGGGGGCTACAGTGGAGTAAGGTATTGGGGGATGTAGTACAGTGGGGGATGGGGGGCTACTGTGGAGTGGGGGATGGGGGCTGTAAGGTGGTTGTAGTGGAGTAGAGGATGGGTAGGATGTTGTGGAGTGGTGGCTTGGCGGATTCAGTGGAGTGGGTGATGGGGGTGGGGTACAGTTGAGAAGGGGATGTGGGGGTATGTATTGGAGTGGGGATGGGGGTCTTCTATGGTGGGTGGTGGTATAGTGGAATAGGGGATCGGGTGATGTAGTGGAGTGGTGGGTGGGGGTGATGTAGTGGAGTTGGGGGTGGGGGGGTGGCGGTGGGATGTAGTGGAGTAGGGGGTGGGGGTGTAGTGGAGTGTGGGATGGGGGTATACAATAGAGTGGGTATAGAGGGTGTTGTGGTTTAGGGGATGAGGGAATGAAGTGGAGTGGAGGATGGGTCTGATGTAGTGGTGTGGGGAATGTGGGGAGTGGGGGGGGGGTATGCAGTGGAGTAGGGGACGGGGTATGGAGGGATGTCGTGTAGTGCGGGGTGGAGGTACTAGAGTGGAGTGTGGGGGATGGGCTTAGTGGATTATTGTATGGGGGGATAGAGTTGGGTATGGGGGGTCTGTAGTGATGTGGGGATGAGGGACTGTAGTGGGGGCTGCATTAGAAACCTTCAACTACATTCTAAAGATACTAACTTCACACTTAACATCCTAAACATTTTTAGACAAAACCAAGTTACCCAGTGAAATTATCCATGCACAATCTATGAATGCTATATAAATCATACATCATCTATTTCCAAGGAAAATTAAGTCATCCTTAATTGTGGTACACAACACACACCCCGTAACTCAAACATAATTCTATTTCCCATCTATGAGGATATTTCACCATTTTCTATAATTTTTAATGAAATATTATATATAAAATGAACTTTACTATATCATTCTAAGTATAGTTCTTCATAAATCCCATATATGGTGTTTAGTGAAATAAAGATGGAGAGTATATAGATAAGAATCACGAGAATTAGATATACTCAACAACACAACACTCTTAACTTTTAATATAAGATTTTGAAATGGACATTCGAAAGTGTATCTTCCATAATTCAATCTCCACGCATTGAAATCCTTTATCAGATGTCCTTTCTTCCCATAATTGAAACAAATGGGACCATCTTCCTCTGTGCTACTCCCACTCCAACATGATCTGATTTCCCTTTTCTCTAACATTTTGGTGTTGTAGAACTCTCCCCTTCCCTTCTAGACTATATAAATTATAACAAGATTCCTCCTTTTAATGGTGTTCTTCATTCTATATCAGTTCATTAATGTTTCAAATTCCTGGTTAGTTTTTTATCTTCAAATACTCAATATAGTTTCCATCACGTCAAATGGTTTTAAAAGGTCTTGAATCAAATTCCTACTCCTTTCCATGATTGGTTAGTCACCCTAGTTTCTAATTATCAACTATAAACCCTAGTGGTTACAATATGAACCTCTCAATCCTATAAGAATCGAGACCCACTTTAACCCTTCACTAGAGTCCAACCAATGACTTCATCTTCCCACTAAACAATAAAAAGTTATGATTAAAATAAAATAAGATCTCTCTAATCTCCAAGTATCTTATGAACCACATGATGCAGATATCCCTTCATGAACACACTAGATAACCCAGTTTACTATTGATCAAAATCTTCAAGATCATTAGTAGAATATATGCATGATTAGATATACATGTCTCAAATACTCAAATTAATTCTTCAACTATCTAGGTCACTCAACCACTTGAACAATCATGAATAAATATATCTTCTTTCTTGAATGAATCTTGACTTTAATCTCTTCTTTAATTATTGTGTGTTTTGGGAACTAGGAATTTTTCATTTTCTATTTTGATTTTTAGTATATCCATTTCTTTAATGTTTGGTTATGATGGATCATGTTATACTATGTGTGTTTTCATTGTCTAGGGTTAAATTGAAATGGAAATTTGGAAATGGGAAAGTTGAAAAATATATTGATTCTTATACAAATTTTTTTCATAGTTTTAGAATTATATTTGAATTTGGAAAAGTGTCTAAAATGATTTGGATTTAAAATGATAACCTATTTTTGGAAATTTCTTAAATTCTATTAGAAAAAGAGATATAGTTATTTGTTTTCAAGTTTTTAAAGTGATATTAATGTAGCATAACTAGAATCTTATAATGGATTTAATCTGAATGTGATTTTAAAATAGATGCTTTTGAACTTTTTGGATGGGTGATTCTAGATCTGGTTGTTCCAAATGGTTGTGTGTTTGAGGAATCCCCAATAAGGGACAAAGAAAGAGCTAGGTTAGACCCAAAATGTGGTGGTTTAAAAACTATACATTTTCATCAGTTTCTTCTAGGATAAAATACTTGGTTTTATATCAGTTCCAAAAAATGGGACTTAAGAAACCTTCTTGTTAGGATCACCATAGGTATTTCTTGTTAAACTACCAGATGGACTCTAAACATTTGGAATATATTATCTAACATGAATCAATTTATAATACTAGATGAAGTATTTGGGATTTTGAATCCATTGAGGTGAATCATATTTGTTTTTTTATATTGGTTAATATCATAACTATCCAGAATGAAATTTTAGCATTACTGGGAAAATAGGAAGGTTGATTTGTACTGGCTGGAAGCCCAGTGTGTATTGGCTACTAATGGATGGAAATATGTTGTGTACTGGCTGGCGTAGGAAGGAAGGTTGTTGTGTACTAGCTGGAAGCCTAGTGTCTACTAGTTGTAGGTGTATACCAATGGTTTAACTAAATCGTTGGTGTTATGTATGAATGTTTTTATACCACCTATTCAACTCAACCATTGGTATTTTTTATGTTATTCTAATGGTTCAAATAACTAATGGAATTATGTAAATAAGCAGTGTATACCACCAGTTCATCTAAACCATTGGTATTTAAGCATGTGCAACAGTTCATAAGAGTTGGAATAAAGGTATACCAGCGGTCAAATACCATTGGTATAAATATATCTAAATGGTTTTCAACCGCTGGGATAGGGATTGCGCAATAGTTCGCGTTGAATGATTGGTATATATCAACTTCAGGATCACTATACCAATGGTTCAACCAGAATCCTTGGTATCAGGCTATTATAATGCCCAACACCACAAAGGTTCATAAAAATATGGGGATTATTTATCCAAATTGTTTTTGGGCCTATCCCAATAGTTTACAACCATTGGCATGGTATATTATTATATTAGTGATACTCTAGGAAAATGATCCATGCGTCATTTGTGAAATGTAGGAATCAATCCCACGTCAATCCGATGACTGTTGTGGTCAGTGTGAATTAATGTGTCCGTCATCAGTTTAAAATGACATTTTATTTCCAAACATTTCACTAACATAAAACCAAGAAAACAATATATTATTGCATTGATAATTTAGGATAGTGATTCATAAGTAATTTGTGATGTGTATAATGTATTCTCACGTCATGCTGACCCCCTGGTCCCACCGATATGACTCATAATGCAGGTTTTTAGTTTGAAATTACATTTTTGTAAAACAAAAATAGGCATGTTGAAAACCATGAAAATGTTTCTTCATTGTTTTGACACATTATTGAAATGATCTATAAGACATTTTTGAGCTGTTGTAATCAGAATCACCTCAATATGACACACAGTGTGATCAGTATGACTCCATTAGTGTAATCATTTTAAAATTTACATTCATTTAAGTAAAAAAACTAGTGACATTTTGAAAATTGAGAAACACATTTATATTGTCTTAAAATTTAGTAAAAATTCACATGATTCATTTGTGACATGTAGGAGTAAACTGTACCTCAAAAAGATGTACGGTGTGACTGGTATGACTCAAATTGTGTCTTTTATTTAAAATTAACATTAATATAAGTAAAAAAGTACAATTTAAATACGAAAAACAGGGGAAATAGATTCATATTGTTTTGATATTTTTGTAAAATGATCCATGAGTCATTTTGGATTTGTAGGAGTCATCCATACCTCAATACGATGCATAGTATGAACAATATTTCTCTAAGTGTGTCATTTTATTTAAAATTGACAATAATTTTTGTAAAGAGAACAAGGGACATAATGAAAACCATGAAAACAAATTTCAATTATTTTGATACATTAAGAAAATAATCCATGATACATTTGTGATGTGTAGGAATAAAACACCCATAAATCTTACAAAAAGTGTGACCACTATGAATAAATGTGTCTATTATCAGTTTAGAATTTACATTTTAGTTCAAAACATGTCATTCAATAAAACCAATATAGCACTTACCGATTATAATGATAATTTAAGTAAACAGTTTGTAATTCATTTGTGATGTGTATGAAGCGGTCTCACATCAAACTGATGCAAGATGAAACGGGTGTGACTTATAATGTGTCTTTACAATTTGAAATAAAATATTATTAAAAAAACAAAAATGATATACTGGAAACAGAGGAATTACATTCAGATTGTTCTGATTCTTTGGGAATATGATCAATCAGTAATTTGTGACCGGTAAGAAATATACAATCCTCATTCCAACATAATGTGTCACTTGTATAACCCCAAATGAGTCATTATTTAAAATTGAAATTAATTTCAGTAAAATAAAAATTTACATACATAGAAATTAGTAAACACATTCATATTGTCTGGATAATTTAAGATATTAATCCAACACACATTTATGATGTTTAGGAATCGACCCCACCTCAACAGGACACATGGTGTGACTAGTTTAACTCCAAATGTGTTATTTTTATTAAATATTCAAATTTTATTAATATATTCTTTCATATTAATTTTTTATTTGTTTCATTATAGTATTAATATCATAATATTTTTTTCTTATATATGTGGAATATTTTTCTCTGGATGAGATGATTTGTTTGGAAGATAATACCTTGGGTGGACATTCATGAGAGGGGATCACATGCATCAAAAGATGAAATATTAATCTATTAAAATGTTTTTTGGATAATTGTAAATGTAATTATATAAAGCATTATTTTCAATGTAAATAGTAGGGTCTTTTGTATATACTATAGTGAAAATTTCTTTATTCTTCATTTTAATTAAATGTATATAGAATATTTTGAAATTATTAGTTGAATATAGAATTGTTTGTAATTATTGGATTTTGTTCGGTGTGTTATTATATTTATAGTACATTTAATCTAGCTATGCCTATATCAGCACTATTTTTAGCACTGATAAATGTGGCCTTTATCAGTTCTTTTTTTAGTATAGATAACAGATTCCCTTTATCAACTCTTTTTTAATGTGGATAAAGAGGACACCCTATGAGAATTGCAATTAATAACAATTTTTAGCACTATAAATATCCTATTTTCACATAGTTAAAGGGAATATGATTATTAGTGACTCTATGTTTGATGTTACTCACCGAATTAAATTATAATGTTTTTGTTGATTTATAATGTATTTTAAGGAATTAATTAATTTTTTATGAATAAATTTTATTGAGTAATAATTTCATTAAGGATAAATGATAAAAATTTATTATTTATTTATTAACATTATTTCAATTACCAGTTGATTTATTTTGTCTGTTAAAACTTAATGGATGGGTTTTCAATTGAAAACATGATACTTCTAGTTTGGAAATCATTGTTCAACATTAATATTTTTTACTTAAAATAATTTTAATTAAATTTATTTTTCTTTATTGTATAAAATTGTATCTAAATTTCGAAATATCATTATTATATACTAATATTCTAATCCATCCATCCATCCAACTGCCCAATGGCTGTAAATATTTTTATTATATATGATAAATCCCCATTTTAAGGAATGACGGGGGTGGAAACCCAAGAGGACATCATTGACATTTGACAATTACACTCAAAATATAGAAAGAGTAAAACCGAAAATACATCACAGTACAACTTCTTCCTGCATTTTATCATGATGTACCTCTCAACCGTTGTAGGGTTGTTCCGCAATCATGTTTCCTGTTTCAAAGCACATGACTGATCTGATGGTTGACGCCATACACTCACAAAAAACCAAATCTTGGAATCTCTGTAAAGGAAAACCTATATCTCTGGAGCCACCTCTAGAATCTATAGCATGATATCGATTCTGGAATCACAAACTCTTGCTCCTTTAAAAAAACAAACAATCTAACCATACCAGAACAACCATTGCATAAAACACTTCAGATGTCTCACAAACTGCAAAATTCCACCATCGATAGTATTCCAATAGATTCACCAACACATAATCATCAACATAAAGGGATCATCTACCTTCCATCTATATAAGATAAAAACACAACAAAAAAACAACTTGATTCCAATAATGTTGATTTCAATGAGAAATTCAAGGGAAATCAAGGCTCATGGAATCCAAAGATCTAGAACAAGACCCCAAATCTCAAAATTAGTATAAACTGTTGAACGTGCTGATCCAATTCATCCCAAACCATAAGTTACTAAAGAAAAGGGAAATAAAAGAACATCAACATATCTCCAAAATGAGTCCTGCTTCCCAGATCACATCGTCGCCATCCTTTTTAGACTCAAAGTCCGCAGAAAACAACTAATCGCACACACTATAGGAAAGGAGAAGACATCAGGCTGTTGGATCTGGAACCTTGGTCGCGGACCAGCATCACACCGGCATGGATCACCTTATCCAGTGAGGAATGAATTGGATACAGAGAGGAATGAAATGGTAAAAAGGGAGAGGCAACCGAGTCTATGAAGCCACGATGAAAGAGGAAACCGCTAGTTCCTTCCTAACAAAGGTATGGTCACTGCGAAAACCTTAATAAAAATGAGGTGATGATGAGGAGAAAGACTTAGAACATTGTGCCCCTAACGAGACCATCATCCTTTTAATGAAATTTATGATCATTGTTAATGCTTATATTATATATTTTTGATATATTTCTAAACATTATAAAATTAAATTTTAGTCAATAAAAAGACATTTATCAGTGATAAGAGTATGTAATAATAAATAGAATAGTTCTATCTCACCAAAGTCAGTTTAAGTGATTTTAATGTATTGGTAAATTTAAATTTTAAGTTTTATAAAAATTCCATCATGTTGTAATGTGATTCTAAATTTAAATTTGTAATAAAATATATATACACCACTTTTATAAAATTTAGAAGATTAAATTTCAAAATATAATGACTTCTATGTGAAAGTTTCTTATAATATCAATATGGATTTATAAATAGTGGTATCTTAACAAAAACCCTATTATATTTATCCACTGTACTCAACCAAAAGGACTCCCACTATTCACCTGAATTATCACTAACCCTATCCAGTGATGACCACAATTTTTTTCGGTTGACCTAAATTTGACACAATTGAATTAATCCTCCAAAACATAATAGGGGAAGATAAAGAATATAATCTATCATATTCTAATAATGTTCCATAACATAGAATTCTTGTTTAACCCAGGTCACTACACTGAAACTAATTATTTCTAAAAAATATACAAAAAAAATTTGTAATGGGAACTCAAAGAAATAAAAAATAGAAAATATCAACACAAGTAATTCACATAGTTCAGAATTAGTCTCTCAAAAACCAACCCTGACTACCTATGTCTTTGAACATGAGCAGGTCTATGAAATAATCGAAGCATGTGATTGATCCCCAAGGGTTGAAAACATGTTCCTATTAATCAAATAACTCCCATAGTAATACTTATACCACATAATTCATCAACATAAATTTATGTACATATAAGAGAAACTACAATAATACAAAAATTAATTAACAACTCGAACATGAAAAAAATAATCATCAATATCCATATACATATTAAATATGTTAGGAATACAAATCATATAAAATTATAGTAAAATTTTTCTAAAATTTAAAAAAAATAAGAAACCAATGTGAAGCCTCTCATTACCATGTTAAAAGAGGGAAAACATTTAACATAGTTACCACTATCACGGGACGATGATCAATTATCAAGATTAACCACCACCTCAATATGAAACATTCCATTTAATATTATAGAAAAATAAAATATGCATACACCCTTGGTCGTATCTAGGGTCTGAGAGAAAAAAACCCAATAGCCCCCCCCCCCCCTCAATAATTCAATGAATAATCAATGATAGAAAAAAACAAGCCTTATAGTTTGAAAAATTATATATGTAACATGATTTTGAAATTTAATGTATATTGGGAAAGAATAAATTATTATTAAAATAAAATATAAGCATAGTATACACCCCTAGGGTAACTAAGGTCTGGTTCATCCTATAATCCTTATACTCTTGGTGATAGAACCATTCACAATATTCCCAGTCCATGAGCTATTAGGGAGGAACAAGCAATGGTTCTAGTGATAACCAAAAAAATATAATTATCTGTTTAGTTATTATTATTTATTACTTATATTTATAGATATGGAGGAACATTACCTTGTTTATTATCCCTAGTCATCCCACATATGAACCAAGGGTACTCATGTGAAATTCCATTTTCAAAAAATATTTATCCATTAGACAATTCATGTCACTATCCATCCATTAAAACTAAATATCATTAAAAATAATTTTAATATCAACCCATCACACACACATAGTTCAAAAAATTCCCTTACAAAAATTGAATACATTTAATAAATACTTTAGATATATAGACATGTATGTTGAGATTATTGAACAATTGAATAACATGAAAAATCTGACTAATAACAATTGAAATCATTGGAAACTCAACAGAATCACCAAAAAATGAAGATTAGAACCTAAAAAAATAAAATTGGAATCCATACACATCAAGGCACACACATTATTGTCTAGATATTGAAATCATTAGGCTTTTACAGCCATCAGGTAGATGAAAACCCATGAGAGAAGGGGCGAGGAAGAATACGGATGAAAAATGAGAGTAATAAATTATGAATTCTTGAATCAATTGATTGTTATTTCTTTTTAAATCCATCCTAGAATAAGATAGTGATGAGGTTTTATGCATATAGGTATGAGAAAAAATAGAAACCTATGAAAAATGGGGTAGTGTTGTCAAAATTGAGAAAATGTGTAAAATAGTTTAATTTAAAATTTTAAATAGGATAGAATATTTCATTATTTGAATGCATAGTTTATTTCATGAAAACCAAATTAGTGATTAGATCATAGAAAGACACATTTCCTAGACTATGAATTGTACCCCCTTGAGAAGAAGTTCCAATATATAAAAAATCATGATGTAAACACCATTTTTTGACATGAATCAATAAATATCGATTTACGATATTTTTTAGTGGATAAAAATACCTTTGAACTATAGAGTAATCTATGGGAAATAAAAAATGAAACTGAAATCAAATTATTTTCATAAAATCAACACTATGGGTGTGACAATTCTCCACACAATATTTATTTATTTCCACATAAATCCAACCAAATTAATTAATATAGAACATATGACGACACAATTTCAAAAAAGTTTCCCACTCCGGATCCTTATGAGATTCTTTCTCATGTTTCATAAAATGTCCATTAATGGAAGGTATTTCTAACTAATTACTTTCTCTATGAATTAATAAATCCAAAACAATAGCTTAGTCACTAATACATTGAGTTCAAACTCGATTTCTTACAAATTAAAAATAAGAGAGGGGTCTAGTTTTTGATGTTTTAGATGATAAACATAATATACATTGTAAATACTTAGACCCATGATCTTTTAACTAGTTCCTAAAACCCATACATTATATAATGGATTATATATCAACAATAGATTCGCTGAAATAATTACTACTTAATTTCTTAATTTTAAGAAATTAATACTCTAAATGCATTATCAAGATGAATTATGTTCTATTATTTAAGGAATTATGAAAAATAATACACTAATAACCCATGCCTTTCTCAACTAATTGATATGTTTCCCACAATAAGGATAATAACTAATTCATAATATGACATAAATGTTTCCTCAAATATCACACACAAACTATACTATTAGAAATGTCATTTTAATATTTTTATTTCTAAATAGGGGAAATAGGAACATAATAAATGAATGAGCTAAAATGACTAGTATGAGAAAACATACAACTGTGGAAATTATGGCACAAATAGGGAAAAAAATTTATTTTAGAAATAAGTAATCATCATTATGCCATAATCTACTAGAACTATGATTAAAATATTTCCATGTATAGTAATGAAAATAAATAGATCACAATCATAACAATTAACAGAATCGTGTTGATCGGAAGCTTAATTCCATAAATCTTGATCTTATAATCATGGTCTTATCCAATAAAAAATTATTTTATCAAGTCTATATCCAAGACATAATTATTGCAATAAATACAGAAGAAATGTAATATTGAAAAAAAATTAAAGGGTACAATAAAAATAACCAATTTTTTTTTTCTCATATGACCTATGGATGCCTCGGGGGGCTATGTAATGTAGGACCCCATCCATCACTTTTTATGTCCAATGCATTCATCATATAAGATAATGGTAAAAAAATAAAAAAACCACTTTTTCAATAATTTTCCATATTAGAATAAATATATATAGAATAGTAATACATTAAAATATGTCAATGAAAGGGATAATAAGATCATAAGATATCCAGAAAAAGAAAATGGATATTTAAATAATACATAGTCAGATTACAAAGTAATCAATAAACATCCCTAAAAGATTAAAAAATTATATGGATTTTCAATATCTCCTTAATCAATAAATAAAAAACATTTCTATAAAATAATCCCCTAGATAAAACCATATAGTGCAATTTTATATGGTTATGTTAATAATTTCCCTAATAATTGATGTATAACATCATAGTAAACACCCATCAATCAAAAAGTAGAAAAAATGTATTGTTATTAAAAAATAATTGCAATTAATGTAAATATTATTCAAGGTGGATGTTAATTAATGGAAATTTAAGCAATGTATCATTTCATTGGTAGAAAAATATAATTATATAAATCATACAGATAAATTTGGTGGATAATATCAAAAGAATGCATCCCCACTATAATAAAGTAAATACTAAAACATACTGGCATACATAAAAAAATTCTTATAAAAGAACATTTTAAATGGTATCACACAATAATGGATCTATAATAAAATTTTCAAACACCGCGAGTTCAATACATTTAATAATAGATATATATATATATTAATCAGAGAATAAATATTTTAGTATAAATCCCATGTGTGTAAATACTTCTAAATATGAAAAAATGGAGTTGAATACATAATATAAATTTATAAAAAGAATAAAAATTAACAAGAAATAAAACAAATAAATTTGACATTTAGAAAAAAACATTGAAAATGTTATTGAAAGAACATCGGGAACTATTAATTTTTAAAATAATCCTTAATAATGGATCCTTTAATATAAAATAAATATTTTTCTAGGAGAAGTTGAGACATAGAGAAACAATTTCATTATGAAATAAACCTTCTTATATATTGTAAATAGATTTTTAGGAAACCAACATAGAAAACATAAATTTTTATTAAGAAATAATTTAAATAATTTTGATTATAAAATATTGTTTAATAAAATATTAGGGATGGAGAACCCAATAAATATTCAATATAAATGATAATAACATAATAAATGAAAATATATATACCAAAAAATCTTTACTACTAGCGTAATAATTTACTCAATAGATATTTTAATAAGAGGATATGATATTTCTTAGTATATCCCCTTTAATAAAAAATATGATATCAATATTTTCATATTTAATTAAAATAGTGAATAAAATTTGGAACTAATTTATTATGCCTCAACGAATGAAAATTGACACAATGAAAGAGTTTTCAACATTATAAACATTTGAATCAAAA
Organism: Viscum album; assembly: GCA_963277665.1. Classification (NCBI taxonomy): domain Eukaryota; kingdom Viridiplantae; phylum Streptophyta; class Magnoliopsida; order Santalales; family Viscaceae; genus Viscum; species Viscum album. Next base: position 1,994,021,109 of record OY728125.1, on the reverse strand, counting down.
CCCCAATAAGGATATTATTTCGAAATATATATTTAATAAAAAGATTAATTAATGTATATATTAATTTATTACTAGAGTAAATGATCAAAAAATAATAAAATTGTTAATAAAAAGTATATCTTATAAAATTGAAAATTGATATCAAAAACCCTTAACACGTTCTTTATTATTTATTCTAATGCACATAAATTAATGAATAATACAAAGAAATATTTTATAGAACATATTATGGACATTATAATTCAATATGATTTTATATTGACCATTTAATTTGAAATTATACAGATTCATTATATAGTTTATTCTTATGCTTCTGTAAAAATTGAATCAATGTCAAACTATTTGGGTAATTTTATCAAATGTAGTTGAAAAATTAAGATTATTTTAAATACATAATGTTGTAATTAATGAAATAAAAAATAACCATTAATTTATAATTATTTTATAATAATATTAGTTTAAAACTTTCCCTAGTCATTCATGATATAGTTTCATTGCATTGTTCAAGGAGGTGGTTAAAAAACCAGAATCCTAAACACACTATATCTTAGTGGTTGAGTATGGATAAAAAAGAATATAATATCACTCTAAATGATGAATAAAGATATAATTTATATTTTTTAAATTTATTAAATCATATTTTATGTATTTTGGATAAAAAATTAAAATGAATATTAAGAAATGAAACTTCATGGATGCATGAGTCCCTACAATGCATGATCAACATTATTTTATATTTATAAATTGATGGGATAAAATAAATAATTGTTTTCTCATAAATATAATGAAACATATGTAAGATAATTATACTCATTTTGAGTTGTTATGATGTTTAAGATAAGTTTTTATAGAGAAATAATAAAATGAAAATGATATGAAATAAATAATATTCACTTTGCGACCTTGAACATTCTCTTGGAAGAATCCATGGGATTAAAGGATATACGATAGGTATTAGTGAAAATAGGATTATAAAAATAATATATTTTAAAATGTGGTGAAATTTTATAGATTTTAATGAATAAATTCAATTCCATGGGTCTTTCAATAAGGCATTGAAATGTCCCCATTAATTAGTGAAGAAAAGGAAACTTTTGTAAACACTCAATATTAATTATTAATGGAAAGAAACTATTTAATGGATAACTATTCCAAATGTGTAAAATAATGGAGTTTTAGTTGATTTATGGTCAATAATTCCTCCAATACACATTTTTTCTAATGTTTTATTCATTTTTTAATCATATAACAATTTTTTTCATTTTGGTTTTCTCCATAATATCTAGTTTTCCCTTTATAGTTTATATTTAACACAAAATATAACATAACTATTATAAACAAATATTAATTTTATTAACATAAATTTATAATCCATATAATTTAATTAAATTTAAAAATAATATAATATAAACATTTAAACTGGAACATTTTATGTTGGGAAAAGAATGTTTTGTAGAAAAATTGTTCTTTAAACAATGTCTATTATTAAACCTATTTGGAATTTTTTATAAATTTAATTTCTAGTAATATAATTATATATATATATATTGAAAAATAATATATTTTCATCATTATTTAAAATATATTATATTAGATAATGGTTCTAAATTATTTGTAAAATAATTACTTCAATATAATGGGTGTATCATTATCATCATCATTAACTTTAATCATTTTAGTAAAATTATTATGAACAGAAATTAAATTTACCATATAACATAATATTATAATTTTGATCTAAAAAATTCAAATATACTATTTAATTTCCAAAATTAAATAGAATTAATTTTTTAATATAAGTGAATAAAAACATTTTTCATTGTAAAATATTCTTTATGTTTCTAAAACATTTTACATAGATTTAATAAATAAAACATAATATTTTAAAAGAATAATTTTAATTTATAATAATCTTTTTATAAGTTGAAAATATTTAAAAGTCTTTTAATTAATCCTCTTATTATGATAATGTTATAAAACTGGCAGTTTTAACAATATCAATATTTGTCACTATTTATCAAATAACAACTATTTTAGAAAACTCTCAAAAACATAACTTATGATATTTTTTAAATAATAATTACAAAAATTATTTTCATTCTTCCAAATTAATATCCTAAAATTTTTTAACCCATATTTAAATTAAAAGGAATATAAATATAGAGGAATCATTTTTCATGGGAATTTATTTGAAAAAAATATAAACTATTATTTCTTATTTATTATCAAATACTAATAATGATGGTGATACTAAATTATTAATAAAAATTATATATTTCACCCTTATTATATTTATAATCTAACACATAAAAAAACCTATTTTCAGAGATATAATAGTTTGAATCATAACTCAGTCTTTTTAGTTATTTTTCTATGTTAATTAAATTTTCATAAAAGACATAGTCTTACAAATGAAATTTCTTTTTTATTTATATATATTTCATAAATATGTTACACTGATTATTAAAAACGATTTATATATATGTGTCTTATTATTTACATAATTTTCTTCTATTTTTTATTCAATGTTGCATGTGATAAAATCTATCAAACTCATTGAATTATTTAATTGTAATATGTATTTGCAGCATTGGTTTGCTACATTTCCACTATTAAATAAATTCTGTACTTATAATTATTAATTATTTGTCTATAAGGAAATAATTTTATTGTATCCCTAATATAGAAAAGATATAAGGTCTAATTTTTAATTATAAAAAAAACATAATATTTTAGATACTAAAATACTCATGATTAGGTTTCACAATTTATATAATAAAAGTAATTTTCAAAGGAATTTCTTATTCAACATTAATAGATGTTAATTTGATGATTTTGGAAGTGTAATGAGATCTTTCAATATGAAAATTGATATATTCACTTTACAAATATATTAAATCCATTTGTAATACCACATCAAATTAAGTGAAAAACCTAGATCCATTAAAAGTAACTTCCCATAATCATTGAATATGATTTAATAATATTATTTGAACAAGGTATTCTTATTCCTAACTCAATATCCAATAGATGGTGAAAAAATAAATTTCCTAAGTAATTGTAAAATTCAAATAGAGGAATTGTTATACTATTCAATAATTGATGTTTTGTAGTATTTTCTTTATATCCTCATCCTAGTACATTCTTGGTTACAAGATTCCCCACTGTAAAATGTTTTGTTACAAAATTTTTGAAATGAAAATTTTTATTACAACAGAAGAGATAAAATTTTCTATATTCTCTTTTTTAGTTGAAATGTTTAGCTTGTGGCCTTTTAGTTTTATATTTATAGATAATTCACATTCCCCATTAAAAAATTACCTTATGTTTTTATCATATATTCCTCACATGTTTGACATTTAATCTTCATTCCTTCATCATTTCCTACCCAAAAAAGAAATGAGAATCATACTTTCTTATCATTGGGGTATTTGGATATTCTATAATCCATTCATTGTTAATAATAATTTTAGATAATTGATTTTTTATAATCACTAGTTTTCTAATCCCAACGAATTTCCCATTAGGTTATTTGTTGGTACAATCTCTATATTTTCCATGGATACTAGTATCAACATGGTTTCTTCCGGGATGAGATATTACTTAAAAAAATGATTTAATCATGAGTGATGGAGAATTAAAATAATAATAGAATTATTTTCTGATAATTTAATGAAAAATAATCCTCAAAATATTTTAATATTAAAAAATAATACTTTATACTTTATTTTAACATAAATTTCTCCCAGTTCTATCAAGATTTACATTTTTTGGTTCTTTCCTGCTTCTCATAATAATTTTTTACCTTAATAATTTCATTATAATGGATTGATTATAGAATGTGAATATCTAAAGAATATCCACTCTGAGTTTCTAACCAGGTGTGTATTTATACCTCTTTTTCTTTCACTACACGATGATCGAGTTATTACCAAATATACCCTTTTAGGGTTATTAACAATAATTACATATGCGACCACTCCTACACTCACTTATCGTTTCCCTAAAATATGGTAAATTCTAGGATTACCATAAAAATATACATTAACAAAGTGTTAAAATGTCATATTATTAATATACTTATCGCATAAACATGTCACTAGTGTTTTCACTAGAGTTATGTTATTGTGATTCCTAAAATATTAAATATTACCTAAAAAACATAAATGGTTATCTATACCATGAAAATTTTGGTTAAAATTTACTCATCACTTCCACAATTATGTCCATAGAAAATATAATCTCCAAAGTTATCTAAATAGTGTTTTGATACTAACTATAATGCTCGAGACCCACACACCCAGATATAGTTCCTAAAACTCTTAATTTATATATTTTATTTGATTCCAACTATTGATTATAGAGCATGGCTATCCCATATTTTAATTACATAAAAAATTATTACATACATTCCAATGAGTATTTTGGTTTATATATTAGTATAATTTTTAAAAATAATAAACTAAAAAACATCCATTTATCCCTTAATTTAGATTTATTTTCACTATATTGGAATCTATTAAATCAATAAAAATTTTGTGAAATCACCCATAAATTCATAAAATAATTAAACCTTTTAGAAATATCATGTGTAATACTTTTTATCAAAAATTAGGGAAATAAAAACATAAAAAAGGGGAAAGATTAAATTCTCAGTAATGGAAAATAAACAATAGTGGAAACAATGGAATAAATATTATGTAAATAATTTGTAATCATCAAAATTACTTAATTAGTTTAAGCTATGAGTATAACATATATCTTTATAACCACAGAAATACATAGATGACATAGATAAAAGTAACAAAATTTTTGTTGATGGAATGGATAACATAATACCTCTTAATCATACCATCAAAGCCTCATCTAAGACATCATTCATATCATCAAGACTATACCAGAGTCATCATTATTGATTTCAATAATGTTTTTAATCCCTCAGAATTTATTTTTAATACATATATAAAATACTTAAACATATTTTTATTATGATATCTTCCGAAAATCTTAGGTGATATATAATTTTAGGACCCACCCATCACTTATTTATCTCCAAATCATTGTTTATTTGGGATAATGATTAAATAATGGTTAACGAGCATTTTGGTAGTAATAATATTTATTGGTATGGAAACATATATAACTCCATTACCATTTCCCTTTTTAATAAATGAGAGAAACTAATAATTAACCATCTTTATAAGGAAGGTGAAATAGTTAAATAATACGCATTCCACTTTCCTATGTAACCCATAAAAATATTATTATAAAAACAAATATATGTTTTTTAGTAGTTACCCAATCAATAAATCGAATATATTTCTATATAATAATAAATAAATCTAAATCTATATGTGGTAATTATAAATAGTTAGTTTAGTAGTTTTCTTGACCTTTCTCTAAGAAATCTAGGATTTCACCCCTAAATAATGTACTGTAAAATCGGTTATTCACAAAGAAAATACCTTATAAGAAAATTTATCTCCATTCATGGGGGATTGTTAGGAAAGAAAATGTTCGTGATAGATCATATATTTTATAGAAAATGTTATTTCATATTCCATATAGAGAGATATTTTGTATGGTTGGAATAGAAAATTTGACTAATGTAACAAAATATTTCATAAGGATGTTGAAATAGATGAAAAACACCTTGGTAAGAGAATTATTCAAATAGTATCACAAAAGTAAGGATCAATAATCGATTTTTTTTATTATTTTTTCAATCCCTTGAATTATAAATATATATTTTCATTAGAGGCATCATATAACAGAAATACCATGAGTGTGAATCCTTTTAATTATTAAAAAGAAAATAAAGGTGACAACATAAAAAAGATTTTTTAAAACACTTTTAACATTAGCATAAAAAAATCAAATATTTAGAATTTAAAAAGTATCTTTTGAAATCCAAAATAGATATATTTTTAACTATTACTTTTAAAAATAATCTCACATAACGGATCCTTGAAAATGAATTAAATTTTCAATAGGAAATTTAGAGCTAAAGATAAAACATTTTATTTTGAAAGGATCATTTTTTATAAATTATAATTACATTTAATAAAAACCTACATAGTAAAACATATAGTTTTTTATTAATACTAAATTTTCCAAATGAAAATTCTGAAAAAAATTAATAAATAATAATGGTAGGATAAACCAAGAATACTGTGTGATGAAATATTATATCTCCATGAATGAAAATTTTAGTTACCAATATATCATTACTTGTATGGTAACAACTAAATCAATAGAAATTTAAATAAGAGAATATGATTTCACATACTGTATTTCATGAAATAAAAAAAATACGTGACAAAAATAATTCATGGGTAGTAAATAAACCATTCAAAAAAATCAATAATCAAAAAAAATTTATATATAAAATAATCAGATTTGTGACAAAGAAAACCATTACAACCATAAGAACATTCTTGTAATAACCCAATGGGGGATACGATTTCAAATAGAACACAAATTATTATGAATAATGAGTGTATCATGATAAAAAATATTAATTCTTAGTAGAAAATTGTTTATAAATATTTTAATGTGTATTATATTATGTATGTCCTGATGAATATAAAATTGGGAAAAGAAACACTTACTTATTTCGAAATTCATTTTATTCATATTTGTAACTTATTGTATAATAAAATAAATTTTATTATATGATTTTATAAAAAAATGAACCTTCTATATTTAATTTTATATAAAATAATTATTATAATATTCTGTTCTCAAATTATATTGTTTGAAAATATGTTTCCATGAAAATTGAATAAGTATTGGGCTATTTATGTAATTTTACCAGTAATATATGATATCATTATAATAAGTTCATGTATAGAATAAAAATTAAGAAACCAAATCATATTAATTAAATAATAAATTGATGTTGTATTAGTATTTGAGTTCCCATTGTCATACCTGATATAGTTTTATAGTAATGTTCTATTAGCCACTTAAACCAACCTCAAACGTGAACACAATATACCTTGATTGGTAGGTATGGTTATGTAACTATATAATATCAATATAACATAACTAGATGGAAAGGAATAAATAATGGATGTAACAATAATATAATAAAAATTAGTATAATAATGAAATGAATTTAATTATATATTTGTGTTTTGAATTAGTTTTTAAGATAAATATTCATAATAATATTATAAGGAATAAGTAATACTCACATTGGGACCACGAAATTTCTCTTGGATGTATCCATCGAAATTAAAGTCATAGGATAACTAATTGAGACCATATTATCATTAACCTTGGATAAGAATCTAGGAGGATATAAATTTCATTTTGTCAAAAAATATATTCTATGTAATTGGTGTGACATTAAGGGGTGGATGTTTCCCCTTTTATACTTGATGAAAAATGAATTTTTTAACACATGTTATTTTTTTATAGTTGAAAAATAATATTCCAAGGTAAATGGTTCCAGAAGTAAGAGAAAATGGACTATTCAATAATATAATGTCTATAAAGCCTCCAAAACTCAATTTATTCTCATATATTAAACATGTTTCAACCCATTTAACTCTTGGCATTTTCATTTTATTAATTTTTTAACATATTAATTATTTTTTACCCTATTAATTTATATATAATTAAAAATATAAACAAAAAGTGATCAAAATTTCGGATATTCTAATCCTTAATTATTCATCCATTTAATCTAATTAAATAACTAAATAATAGAAAATTAAAATTTATTTAAATGTTTTATACATAGAAAAATATTTTTTTGTAGACAATTGTGTCTTAAAAATTATGTGTTATTAATGTTATTTGGAATTGTTTACCAATTGAATGTTTGTCAATATAATTAATTTTTTGAAGAAATCATTAGTTAAGAAACCATTAGTTTAATCATTAATAATTAATTATATGAGATAATAATTACACAATATTTGTAAAAGAATTCATTAAAAATAACAGTTTTACCAATATCAAGGTCAATATCATTAATCTTAGTAATCATATTTTTATTCCAAAAAATAAAATTAACCTTTATTATTTAGTATGATAATGATGATATAAAATATAAAATCCATTTTAATATATTTAATTTCTACTTATGTTGAAAATAAATTTTTTATGAAAGCTAAAAAAAATAGTTCTTAGAGTCAAATATGACTTATGTTCCCAAAATCATACACATTCCATTAATAAATTTAACATGGTATTTATGAAATGACTTATTTTAAATAAAAATATATTTTTTTATATAAAATGTTTTAAAAACATTAAATCCATTCATTTATTATTATAATTTTGTAAAAGTGTTAGTTTGAGAAATCTCATTATTTTTAACTATTCACTTTAGAATCAACTATTCCATGAAAATACATAAAATTAATCTTAAGATTATATTTAGAAAATGTTTCTAAAAATTATATTTTTTTTGTAAAATTAAAATTCAAAAAATTTAGATGATAAATTTATTAAAAAAATCCCTATAATTTTGTAACAATTTTCATAAAAAAAATCATTTAAAAAAATATTAACTATACATTCATATTTATTATAAATTAAAAAATAAATCCTTGTTAATATATTATTTTTATAAGGAAAATATTTTATCCATAATATATTACTATTGTAACAAATAAAATTTAATATTTTTATAAATGTAACATTTTGAAACATAAACTAGGATTATTAATTATTTTCCTACAATAATTGAATTTTTCTAAAATATTTAGCATTAAAAAAGAATTATATTTTTTATATGTACATATATTTTATAATTAAAAAATAAATTTTTTATTGATAATTTCTTTGGATACATTTTAAGGGTTATGTAATGTTCTATGGTTCATTTTGATTTAGTATTCTATGTAAAAAAAACTGTCGAACACATTGACCTATTTAAAGGTAAAATATAATTTATGATCATAGAGTGTTATAGATATTATGAATTAGTGTTAGTTTAGTAGGTAATACCAATAGGTATTCCATATTCCCAATTCTCTAGATAATTCTAAAGGAACTAAAATACCATAGGGAATTATTCCAATACATCCCAAGTAGATAATGACACAACCGAGGGAAAACATTTTGAAACACCTAGTCCCCAACAGAAAACTCCAAGCGATAGTGTAGATGGTTAACATAATAATTTTGGAGAATATTATCCATCAAAAATAAGTTTTTAATAGTATGAATCATTAATTTCATCACTTTTATAATTCATGGTCTGATTAGAGAGGTCTCTCTCACCTCTATCTAATAGAGAGGATACTAGAATTGATGATAATAGAGAGATTTTAAATGATCCATACAGATCAATGATTGGAAAGTATTGTTATATGAAAAATAAACTAGTTTAAAATCAGGATCCCATAATCCAATAAAATAAAAGACATAGTTTTAGAGATTAACATTTTAAATTTGAATTGACCAATTTATCAAGTCATCGTTCTAAATATAATAAGTTATACTTATCTTGATATTACATTAAAATAAGGATGGGAAGATGAAAATTCAAGGGCTTATGATGCTCTATCATTACTTTTTTGATTGTATAATATTGAAACAACAATATATCTACAGATCACCTCTTTCCAAGAAACTACATTCCCTTCTTTATATTTTAATAAATAACAATTTTACTTGACTAGATAGACCAAAGGGAATAATGGAAATCCTCTACCATTGAATTCTACATAGATAAAGGGACCATGCAATATCTTTTGAGTCAAAAGGCATGTGATTCCTTAGACCTATACTCATATAATCAAGTTTTTATATAAACCTTCTTTACAGAACAGAATTTTAATGAACTGAAGAACCCAAATTTTAACCATCAATGTTGACAACACCAAAATAATAATATTTGTTCACTAAAATTCAAAGGACCTTTTTAGTTTATATTTTATAGAGTAAGAAAAACCATTAACTAAAAAATGTTATGCCTTTCTCCCCTAATGGAAATTTTATTCACTATATAGTAATGTAATTAATCTATACTATGTATTTTACATATCACGAAAGTTCTCCACAAAAACTATTCTATTTGGAATATTTTCTATAAAAAATTTCTTCATAACCAAGGGATATGGAAACATAAAAAAGGTAAGATCAAACACTTAGAAAATGTAAACATAATCAATAAAAATAAAATATTATAACTAAGATTAATAAAATTATAGATTATATGATATAAATAGATAAAAAATAACATTTTAATAATATATTTAAACTAGAGGAAAAATAATCTAATGGTAAATGTGGAGATTAAAATGTCACATATATAAAATTAAATGATTCATTAGTAAGGAATTTTATAATTCCAAGTAACTTATTTCATGATATAATCAAACAAATCATCATCGTTGACATCATGATCTTACCATAATGTCTTTTTGTTTATGAAATATTCTATTCTAGATTGGCATACATCATAAAACCCAATTTTGTGTCTCATAAGACCAACCAATGCATCTATGAGATATTATGGTGCCCAACCATCACTTTTTATGTACAATGCATTTATCATATGAAATAATGAATAACCAATAAAATAAATGTCAAATATTCATTAATAAACAATAAAGAATAATATTAGAATAATTAATATAAATATTTTCACTATATCCCTAACATAAAAATAGGATAGTTTGCTATCTAATAATTTATAAATATAACATCATATAAAGAAATGGGCTTATTTTTAAATCAAAAATTTCCAAAATAAATCAACTTATGTAATATAGGATAACACCCATCAATCATACAAATTAAATATAGTGAGTTTACAAATTAATTCCATGGGAAGAAAAAATATTCATGTAATAGAGGATGATTACGAAAGGAAAATGTAGTCGTGGATTTCAAGGAGTTTAATCCCCACCCATCGAATTCTAATGACTGAAAATTAAAGGAATGAAAATTTCCCTCGTATAATGATTTTATATATTATAAATACGATAAACACTAAAAATTTTATAGGGTTAATTTTTTGGATTTTTGTTAAAATAGATTTATTTTTGGTGAATAGTAAAATATGGTAATTTATGGTATATATGATAGAAGTTAAATACATTATTCCTTGAGTCATCAATGATGTAAAAACAATAATCTTGAAAACTGCATTATTAGCCTAATTTATTTAGTGATAATTCTCATTATATTCATAGTCTTGGGGAAAACTATTAAATAATGAATAAAATAATGAGAAAACACCCATCCCCACTCCTATAAATACCACCCCTCTCCAGATAGTTTCCCCACACCTCTAAATCATTGATAAATGAGAAAATTATACTCAAATATAATTATAATCACATACCACACATCCGGGAGCTTTTTGTCTTTACAAAACACCAAAAACAATCCCTCTAAGGAGGTTCACAATAAGAAGGATTCAAGAGGTGAAATCATTTTTCTTTTCTTTTAATTTCTTTTCAAGTTCTTTTATATTCTTATTATCTCCTAACCTCCCCTCATAAAAATTATTTGAAAAAACTATTATATTACAAATAAATTATTTTCATTATGAAAATGTATTAATCCATCATCATTTAATTCCCCTCTTATTTTTACTAAAAATAAAAACATCATTTGTGAAGTGTTAATTTATCACATTCAATGATGACAATTTTTTCAATTTATATTACTTCGTTCAAGAATAATCATAAAACAATTTAATGGTTAAAAATTATTATTATAATTGTATTAAATTCTATTATATTTTCTCCATACATTTTATATACATTATATTAATTAATTGAACCAAGCTAGTTTGTGATGATCAAATAACCACCATAATAGTCTAAATGATTATCACTAATTTCTTATCTAATGATTCATACTCAAACCAAATTAATAAATGAATTATAAAACCATTTAATATTCTAGATTTTAATCATTAAAATATAACTTCAATTCTTTATAACCAATTTCATTTTACATTATTTTATATACATGTATACATGTAACTAATAATGAAAACTAAGGAAACGAACACACCCAAATGATGAAATTATATCTAATAACTCATAAAAAGAGCCATTAATGAACTTCATAAAATTCTAATAATGAAATTATATTTAGAAAAGGTTCTTAATTAATTAATTAATGTATTTAATTTTATTATATTTGACATTATGATCATGTGAAGTACCCTTTGTAACATAAGGTAAGGCTTTTTTCTTGATCATCCATTTTCCTTTGGGTTATGATTTATCTCTATTTACCCTATTGTAAATATTATTTATTTTTTTATAAATTATATTTATACGTTACAAAATCATGTATCCATATCATTAAATCCTTGTTTTTTGGGGAGATAGATGTTTTAATAAGGTTCCGTTCTCAAATTCTTCATGATATGCATATCCGATTATAAGGATCTTTCCAATTTCACACTCATTGTAAAGTGTCATACATAACCTATATTAAGGCACCATTATTTTTCAACAATTACCCTTTTTATTATAATAACTATCTTGGTTAATTTCAGGTTTTATAAAAATATTTATATCTTTTTTTTAAGTAATCATTAATATTTTCCATAAACAAATCAACAATGTTTTATTTCTAACATTTCTTAAACACTATTTTTATATTTTATCTATTAAGTTTGACATCACATATCATGATATAGTTCTATTTTCTCTTATCAATTTCCATTTATTATTTTATATCAATTCTTCCATGGAAACAATTACGATATTACATTTCGATATGCCTTCTAAAATGATTATAATAGCCAATTAATTCTATGAGTAACTATTATGATTATGTTTGATTCAATATGTATGATTATTTATGTGGAACACATATTTCTGAAAATTTTTTGTTTGTTGTTCCTCGATAGCTCTCAAATTCATTGGGTAATGTATAGTGTCAGGATACAACTTGTAGGGAATTGGAGTAAACATGATTCCTTTATGGGACTTTTTCTACCATATGATATAGGCATGGAAGTTATCATTCACTCATGTTTATGTCATGTTGTATGATGTTTCCACATTCTTATAATGTTATGGTTATGTTTTCCCATGTTATATATCTTATTAATTCTAAGGTTTATTCATGTTCCATAGCAATATGTCATCATGGTATTCTTTCTAACACATGTTCTATGTTTTATTCCTATGCTTATTCCCTTATTAGTATTTTTGTATCATCCCTTTTTATCATGTATTCCCTAGGTTATCCTAGTTAAATGCGAGAAATCAATTGAAGTTAGGATCTCATTATAGATATTAAATAAAGGATTTCTTATTTTGGTTTTCATTTTTTCAAATAATTTATCTAATCTTCCATTGAAACAAGAATTTATCATTCTTGGTTGCATTTCATGGTAAATTATGCTTAAATTCATGAAACAATATGTGTAAAAATATATATTAATAATAGTTGGTATCAAAGTAAGTTAAAATTATATTTAGATATTAGCAATATATAACATCAGTAAAAACCCCAAGGATAATTATATGACCATGGATAATATATATTGAAACATATGGTATCGTGAGTTTGGATACACTTTTCATTTAAATTTTTATTATTCTATGTTCAATGTTTTTTTTAAATCCTTATTAGCTAAGTATTAAATCCCTCTATTTATAAATTCATTTTTTCAATGGATAGTAATAGAATAACTCATTATAATAATAAATGTTATAGTCCTTGTTATGATTTCCCTAAATATATGACAAATTTTATTGGATCATGTGGTCAAACTTCATGAAAGTACATAGTGCAATGGCTCATGTCATGAAAAATATTTCGATTCATGTGGAACGTATTCTTTATCATAATAAAGATAATGTTTAAGTTTAATATCTTATATAGTAAAGGCCTCCCATTCTTATTGGATCGTATTACCCTATCCTCACAAAATAATAGATGAACACCATTGAGAATATATTAATTATCATATAGTTCCCATAAGAATATAAAGTTGTGTTGGTAGTTTATCATTTTGATAGGGAAGCTGATCAGTGGTGGACAATAGTCAAGACCTTGAAGTCCATAGAGGAAATTGATTCCATGGAAGGTAAATATTTCATGAATATATTTTTCTATCATTATCATCCCTGAATACACTATCAAAATATAGAAATAGATTTCCTCATACTGATGTAAAATGAAGACATGACTATTAGGGTGTATAAATAAAACATCACAAGGATTGAAACAGACACCTCCAGCTTTACCATGAACAATGAGAATAAGGAGGATCACTTCTTTAGAATACTAATGATGTGTCTATGAAAATTATTGTAATTCCAAGGAATTGAAATCTATGGGGATTTTTTATATGGTTCCCTTAGTATTCAAACTAAGATCAGATACTATTATTGGTCTTATGTTCTAGGTATAAAAAAGTAGAAAATGGAGTTTAATGTGGGTGGATCAAGTGATAAATCCCATGAAGGAAACAAGACCAAACATCCCACGTATCAAAAGGATGGTAAAAAGAATCCTGGAAACTGGTTAATTGGAACAAATAGATAATTCTAATGTGGAAGAGAAGGAAATATGGAAAATAAATATTAATGGTATATAAAGAATCCCACTAACATAGAATAAGAAAGGATGTATTATATTAATACACAACCTATAGTTTTGTGTTTCAATTTCATGTAACATGGGATTTATGTGATCCATTTCCCAAAGCCAATGGTTATTGCAGGTAATTAACAACAAAAACCTCCAAGGATTAAGGGAAGGACATATGTAATAACTATTACTGGGGTGGGTCTCAAAAGTGATGTGGTGATAGGTATTCTAGTATTCATTCTAGAATAGAGAATATACAATTAGATTCTTGGTTTATGAATTCATTCATATCTTGCATGTTTAGTAGAATTATTCAACCACCACCTAAAAATGTGGAGGTTGAGTTATCTATAAAAAATGGGGAAATTATTCTTATTTATCATCATTTAATTTGTAGTTATTTTTACCTTGTGAGAATGAATGTCTATAAATAATGATGGAGACAAGGGATACAATCATTCTTGAAGACATTCCCTTTATAAGGGATTACACTAATATATTCACTAATTTTTTTTGAACATCCTTCTGATTGAGAGGTTGAGTAATCAATTGAACATAGTCATGGATCTCTATCTATATCATATACAACATACAGGATGGCTACTGTTGAGTTAAAAGAACTAAAGAAGTAGTTACAAGATAATATAGAAAAGGGTTTTATATGCTTGCATGATTCACCATGGGGTGATCTAGTCCTATTCATCACGAGGAAGGATTGATCAATGCCCCTCTTCATTATTTATCATGATATCAAAAAATTAGGATAAATAGAAATTATCCCCTTGAATAGATAGATGAATTGTATGATCAGCTACATGGGGCCAGTTGTTTCTTTAAATTTTACCCTTGGCCAGGATATCACTAACTAATGGTGAGGAATGAAGATATTATAAAGACTTCCTTTTGAATGAGGTATAGAGACAATGTGTTAATAGTGATTCTATTCATACTCAATAGTGCTCAAGAAATTATTATGTACATAATGAATAGATTTTTTAGATATCACTTTGACAAATTTGTGTTAGTCTTTATTTATGATATTATAATATACTCCAAGGAAAAGTATGAACATGAGAAGTATTTTAATACTTTACTAAAAAAATTGTAAGGGGAAACTATAACGAAATTAATGAAAATGTGAGTTCAAGATGGAATAAGTATCATTCATGGAGAATGTTGTCTCTAAAAAAGGAATATATGTGGACCTTTAGAAGACAAAGGAATGTGAGGAGTGGCCTAGACCAATATCTATAATGGAGGTCTATAAATTCCTTTATCTAGATGGGTATTATTGGTGACTTGTGATGAAATGATACTGATTTTTAATCCCACTAACCAAGATGAATCATAAGGGAGAAAAGATTTCATCTACCAGTGAATGTAACGAATGCCTTGAATATTTGAAAAAAAATCTTATCACTGCACTAGTACTCACACTACCAACAAGTAGATAAATCCTTTTATTTTACATCGATGCTTCAAAAAATATGATAGGATTTTTACTTATTCAAAATGATACAGTGATAGCCTACTCCACACGTTATTTGAATATTCATGATCAAAACTATCCCACGCATGGTATGATGTTGGGATATATGATCTTCACATTGAAAATTTTGTGGCATTACCTCTTTCGGGAGAAGTGTGAACTATATACTGATCATAAGAGCATAAAATATATATTTACACATATGGATCTTCATATTCACAAATGAATATGGTTAGAGCTCATCAAAGATTATGACTACTCAATATACTAACATCCGGGTAATGAAAATAAGGTAGAAGATGGTCTATGTATAAAGGATCCTGCATCATTATCAATAATAAGAATTTAGAAGGATCCAATCTTCTTATACCTACAAATGATGGACATGGAAATTTTTTAGGAAGGAACATCACCAATAATTTCTCAAATTATTTCTCAACCATCCCTCATAGAGAAAATATGTGATTCTCAATGAAATGATTTGAAAATTCATAATAAGGCAGAATCTATCAGAAATGGGAAATCCTTAGAATTCAAAATGGATGAGAATGGTGTTGTGAGATTTGGGCTATTTCTATGTATGCCATATAATCCTGAAATATTGAATTATATTCTAAATGATGCATATATATCAACCTTCTCCATTCATCCGGGGACTAGAAAGATGTATTGAGATCCCCATGTGAACTATTGGTGGGACCATATAAAGAAGGAGATTTTTGAAAATACATCAATGTGCCGAGTATATAAACAAGTGAAGGATGATATGAAAAGGTATAAGTGGATGATGCAACCATTAACCATATAAATATATAAATGGGACAGCATCACCATAGACATTCTCATCATACTTCCAAGGAAATCTAAAGAAAAACAAAGCTATATAGGTTGTTTTGGATCTTCTTACAAAGACATCTCTCTTTATCGCAATTCGATAGGTCTTCTTATTAATACAAAATTCATAAATAGAAATCATAGAAGTGGAAAGGATTCATGGAGTACAAAAATCGATTTTATCTAATTGGTATCCTATTATTACATCCAAGTGCCATAAGAGTCTCCAATATGCTCTAAACGTTGATTTGAGTTTCACTATGTCATATCATACTAAAACTGATGCACAATTATAGTGGAATATTTAGACACTAGAATAAAAGATGATTTAATGTTATATAGACTACAAAGTTGAATGTTACCAACAACTACCACTGATAAAATTCTCTTAAAAAAATATTTTCCACTAGATCATCCCAATGGCTCCATATGAATTCCTTTATGGGATATGATTCCAAACACCATCATGATGGGATGAGGTCTGCGATAATAAGTAGTTAGGACCTCAAATGGTCAAAGAAATGGTATAAAATATGAAAACCATTAAATAGAATATCCTTACAGCCCAAATACAACATAAGATTTATGCAGACAATTGTTGATGATACTTAGAGTTTAATTTTGGAGACATGGTATTTATCTACATATCTTAATGGAAGAGTATAATGATATTTGAGATAAGAGGAAAGCTAAGTCCCTAGTGCATCGGCCCTATAATTCTTCTGGATCATGTCAGAGATATAGCTTATTTAATATCACTTCCAATTACCATGTATCATCTACATGATGTATTCCACATAACCCTCTTGAAAAAGTACATATTAGACCACTCGCATGTACTAAAGTCAATGGTGGTGGAGTTATTGAATGATCTATCATATGAGGAGAGGCTAGTAAAGGTCATGGATCATAGAGAGAATTTATATGTAGCAAGACCACTCACCTGGTCAAAGTACTATGGTGGAATCATATGTGTGAAGAGGCAACATAGGAACTAGAGGAAGAAATTAAGGATATGTACCATCACTTGATTTCACCATAGTTTGTATAATGAAATTTTGATGGATAAATTTCATAAGTGGAAAAGAATGTAACGACCAAAAATCTTATCAAGGAAAATTCCATTCAGATAATTATTTTATATAGTAGAAATGAAATAAAAATCACATATATAACACAATACAAACATTATATGTCACACCCTAACAAGGTTTTTCATGCGGCTTGCGCACATGGAAACACACGAGTCGTGCAATTTCACAACATCGAAAATAAGTAAATTATTTATTTAAAGGTAAATTGAAATAAAATGATTTAAAATAAAACTTTAATAAAATAGAGTTTGATAAAAGAATGAATAAGGTTTAAATAATAATAATAAAATTATAGTTTTACTAATAATAATATCATTATTTTTGTTGTTGTTATTGGTATTATTATTATTATTATTATTATTATAAAATGAAATAAATTTTTTACTAACCGTAAATCCCCCCTTCATCTTAATCTGTGAGAGCAGCCGCCCCGATTTTTCCCTCTCTGCTACAAGGCTTCACCCGGCCTCACGCCCGCTGTCCTATGTTACAGCCTCCCTCCCCGACCTCCTTCTCGCCGCCCCAAGCTTCTCCCCTTCTGCCATCTACTTCTCTTTTTTTGGACCTCCGTGATTTCCCCATGCGCCTCACCTCTCAACCACATCCCTCTCACGTCCACGCCCTTCGTCATCGGCTCCTTCTAAGACTTCCCCACCATCAATAGCGCTCTAGTCGGCCTCCCTTCTAGCCACATCTCCCCCTTATCCCTCGGCATGCATGATGGCCCACCCTAGTTCCTCCGATGCATTCGACCTGCTCGTGACCAGCCCAACCCCTTATTCCATTCACATCGACAACGCCCTATGGCCAGACTCCTCTTCAGCACGCAACACCTCCGACATCCTCCCCTCCACATTGTGGCACGTTCAACCTCCCCTCTTTTCCAATTGGTATGTATTAATCATTTTTTGTGATTCTTATTTGGGGTTTTCATTTTTGTCCGAATCCTAATGGATTGAGTTATTTTCAGTTCATTTTTCTTTTGTTCCAGGGGTGTGATTTTGGTATCTTAGGACCCTTGTGTTTTGTTCTAGCAACTACAGCAAAAGGCGGAGTGGTTTATCTTGTCTCGGTTGGTCACCACTATCCTAGGCGAGGTTTAAATCCTCTTCCATTGTTTCACAAAGCCTAAATGAGGTTCTTAAATTGTTTTGAGGTAAATTTTAATTATCTTGTGGTTTTTTGGTATTTTGATATAGTAAAATTTTATTAAAATATATTTTGATGTTGTTTTTTTTAGTATGTATATATTTTATCCAATTTTATTTGGATAAATGTTATTTGGATTTTAATAGTGAAATTAGCAGTTTAATGTGGTGTGTAATGTTTTACAGAAGTATTTTGACATTATTATATGGTGAAAAAGGATTTTCTAAATGATATGGTTATGTTTTTATGTGTGATTCTTTATGGTAAATCTTGGAAGTGTTTTTAGGACTATGCAGAATGTGTGAAATGAGTTTTCAAAGGCACTTGAGATGAGAATGCATTGATAGTGGGGTTTTTCAAAGGGTGTTACATCAATGATTAATTAATGGTAAATGTATTTTAAAAAAGGTTTTTGGTGTTTTTAAAATTTAAAGTGGTTTTTTTATGAAAAATCACTTTTGAAGAGTGTTTGGTAAATGTATTTGTCGTGTGAAAAACATAAAGGTTTTTTTGAAACTAATCACTTTATAATAATGTTTCTTTAGATATTGATTTTTTGAATGGTCTATTGGTTTCTAAATAATTTTGGTTCCTCTAAGTTAATTAATTAGAGCATGGGGGACTTATTGGTGGTGCGCACACACACATACATAGGTACTTTTGTATATATATATATATCTTCCTTGCACATATTCCCTCATGGCATGGGGAATATGTCTAATGGATTAAGGGTGTATATGTGTATGTATGATAATGTATGCGTGTGCTAGTGTGAGAATTTTTTATCGAAAGCTTCAAGAGATAAATCATCTCGGCTTGGTCCGCTTCCTTCTCTAAGATAGGTCTCCCTATTAATTTTCCTTTAAATTTATGAATCGCTTATTTATTTTTTTCGCACCTAGCTTAAATATTAACTATTGATGTAGAATTGTATGTAAATTTTATACCATGTATTGGAGTGGTTTTTTCTTATAGTGGGTTGCAATAAATGGTTTGATCATGTTTTCACATTAATAGCGTGATGAAATGACCCTTTGACCTTGGTGAACATGTTTTTATATTTTAAATTTTGGTTTGGGTTTCTTAAATGGGTTTTGAAGTGTATTTCTGGTTTTCAAAGTGGTGTGTGTGTGATTCTTAAGAAATGGATTGGCGTGCGAAAAATCATGTGAGGCATGGTTGGAACTTTTGTAAAACTAGTTATCTCATGAAAACTCTCCTCTGATGTGGTCCCTTTTCTTTTGGATGAGTTTTATGTTATGGGGTCTATTGTGTAGGAATTACATGTGATCAATGGTAGAAAACAGAGGGACATATTATTTGGGGTGACTCGGGGTGAGACCTATCGTGCAATATTATTATATATATTTGTGATTAGATTCTCAGCTGGGATCTGTTGGATCACCCACTTTTTAAATAATTTAGACATGGGAACCTTGCGTATTGAGAGAATAATCTGAGAATGATTGTAGCACTATTAGGTTATGGTACTCACCCGTGGCCCATAAAAGGTGGATATATTCGGATTATTATTATGGGATTTTCCCTCAACCTTCCTGAGAAAGGATGGCCAAGAATTTTGTGCATTTTGATTTCAACGTGTGTGACATGTCAACGAGGATGAGGTCTCATGTATAGGTGTATTCAGGATTATTATTGATCTCATGGGTTCACTTATTTCTTCTCGGATTTTTTTACATGTAGTAGTGATTACAATGCTTATGTGTATCCCTACTTTTCCCTTGCTGGGTGATTTATTTTTTTTCATTTTCGTATATTGTTTTCCTCGGAAAGTGGTAAATTGGTTTTGGATAGGTTTCAAAAAAAGGGTTTCAAATGAATGTGTTTAATATTCTTTGTACAAATATGAAAATATGAACAACACATTACCTGTGTGTAAAACCCCAATATTTCATAGTAAGTTATTTTTTTAATTCAATAGCTTGCGCTACACGCAACATCGAGTTCGAGCGCACCACGACATACTATACTAGCCGTTAAAAAGTAGTTATGAATAGTATTAACTGAATTTTGAATTTTATATACTCCATATAATTTCAAAATACATATTATGGGTTTATTAGACATCATATAAGAAGAAATTCATTTTTTCTGATAAAAGATGTTTTTTTAAAATGCAATTTTACAACCTTTTAATGGAAAAACATTTTTAAAAACCATAATTGAAACTTTTTTGTAATCAATTTAATTAAACTAAATAATTCTTTATAATTAAGACATAATTTTTTTTTGATAAATGTTTTCTAGCTTTCTAATAACTTATATATTTTGATGAATACTGAAGAATACTATATTTTTGTTCAAAACAAAATTTTAAATCGAAATAATTTATAGTGTCAAATTATGAATTTTAATGGTTTGGAAGTATAAATAGATTATATTTTTATCTTTTATTACAATTTAGGTGATTATAAGTACTTTCACAGTAAAATTTGACATAAAAACATGTCAATCTTTAGAAAATGTTTAATTTTTAAAAACACGCTTTTCGGTTTTGACAACGGTTATTAATATTAAATTAATTAATGAAAACTATATGTTTTGAACTTCCTAAACTAGAGTTCATTTTTGAATTCGTAATATCAAAATTATCTTGGGGTAAATATTTGGTAATTTTCTAAAACTAGTCAGTTTTTGATGAATAGTGAAAAACACAACATTATAGTTTAAAACTGACTTTTTATTTAAATAATTATTTATTTTATTTAAATTTATTTTAAGATAAAATAGATATATAGTACCTATATAAGTTAAATATGACTCATTGGAGTCATTTTATAATAAAATTAGATGTATGAAATTTTATTAAACTTTTTACCGTCTTTTACACACCTCCTAGGAGCATTAACAAATTTACATAAAATATAATTTTACCGATTTTGTGAGTTGAATTTCAAAAATCATATAGATAAGGTTGATATAATTATGTAAAATTTGGTTCAATGACATGAAAATAACTTTTGGTGAATAGTAACTTTTTACTTCTATTCACTACGGTTAAAATAAAAAAGGGTAATTAAGGGTAAAAATGATATTATTATAACCCTATCACACTTTCAAATTCTATTGTATAAGTGTAATTCGACCATAAACAACCTTATGAATAATATATGATCATTTATGTCCACATGAATTAGTTTATGACATTTATTATTATTTAATTCAAAGAAGTGTTAAAAGTGTTAAATTCAAAGATTAATAACTAAACCATTTTTAATGTAGGGTTACCCATAAAATAAATTCGACTATAAATATTCATTAGAAAGATAAAAATATTTTTTACATAATTGATTTTTTTTATAATTCTTAGAGATTAAATAAATAAATATATTTATGAAACAATGATGATGCAGTAATTACAAAATTACTGAAATATTAAAATAATTGATATTATAAATATCCAAATAAATGTCATTTGAGTCTTTTTGTGAATTACACTATTTTTATAGGTTACTATGATATGTTAGGGTTGGTTAGATGAATTTATTTCTAAGTAATAAATATTTTATGGATTTAGAAAAAATACCATATAGTGTCAAAATTGACATAAAAGCGTTTTAAAAAATATATTATATTATTAATTTATATTATATTCTTAAAAATCTATGTTTCTTCCAAAATAGTTGTATAATTATATGTTTATCACTAATGAACCACTTAGAGTTCACATGGAGGTTTATAGTAATTTTATTAACCATATAATATATAAATACAAAGAGACATGGTAATTGCCAAACTATTTAACTAATAGATAAATATAAATGATAAAGTTAATATAGTGACCCAAACCTGTCTAAAACCTATTTTTGAGTGTTTTTAGACTCATCATCGCCTTAGACATTAAATATTTCATTTTTGAGCTATTATAAACCTAAAATGAGTTTGTTATAAAATAATATTTCTAGCTTTTACTAACATACCCCTCACCCCTCTTCTAAAAGGGAACTTCACCATCTCTCTAATTCACACCTTCAAAGCCATTAGGCTCAGCCATCCCCAGAAATAATATCCTCCAAACTCTCCAATATTCATCTTAGAGTCCATACATTAGTCAGAAATCAAACCTATGGATCCCTTTTCATCAAATAAAAATGAAGAACCCGAAGAAGAGGAAAATATTGTATCACCTCTTTCATGTACCTTTCTTCGTCCACTTCATCTTTCCTTGTTTTTTCCATTATAAAATAATAAATCCAGTATATTATATATACTTTTATATTTTTATAAATATGGTACAACCATATTCATTATTCTATCCATACTTTGAATGACATGTCACCATACGTGTGTATGCACGGCTTACCGTCTCCACGTCGTGTTGTAGTTGTTATTATGTACATTATTATTTGGCTGGGTATAATAATGATGTTTAATTGGTGTAAATAATAAATATAACATGATAATTATTATGTATATATGATATACCATCCAATTAAATATTATTTTAATATCAAAAGAATGATATTGTCCCTCGTGCGTACGTACGGATTACCGTCTCCACGAACACAATGAGATTCAATCCCCATCTTATCCATTCAAAATAATTATCATATGATGATTAAAAATAATTTTTAAATACTTAATATCATTCTAAATATTAATAATATACATCCCATCCATAACAAGCATGGCTTACGTAACCAAGCATATAAAGGAGGACAAATCAACCAACACCCGAAACGACGATAATACTAAAATATCAATATTAAATGATCAAATATGATATCATATTAATGTGTATGTTTATTTTATAATTTAATAAAAATTATTTAACCATTATACAGGAGATTAACATACCCTCAACCAAGGAAAATTACAAGGTAAGGGGTTTCTTATCTCACATTTAATTTAGTGAGATTTCTATTGTTCGCCACTTATTTCTTGCATGTGGTTTATTGTGTGCTGTCTTTTTATATATATTATCATGATTCCATTTATATTTGTGGTGTTATATGATTAATTTTTTTATTAACTTTTTTTCAAACGACTCGATATGTTACAAAGAAGTAAGGTTTTTTCATCTCACTTTTTATTCCCATGAGATTCATGCTATATTGGCCACTATTTCCTTTTCTGTGGAATACGTACTGTCCATGATTTTATTATTTGTGTAATATAATATAATTTATATGAATTTAATTATTCATTTTATGATCCTTCTTTCATGGGTTGTATGTTTCATAAGTTACTAAATCAGGAAGAGAATTTCAAATTTGAATTTCCACTCAGTGAGCTTTACACATACTTCATTGATTATTTTACTCCAATATTATGTGTGGATGAAATATTTATTAATTATGTAGTAATTTCTGATCTCATTTATATGGATATACTTTTGATACACATAATAACTCCATTTATAATTTATGATCTCATTGATATAAACTTGATCTTAACTCAATTTCCATTCATTGAGTTAAACATCCAAGTCATTGGTGTTGTTTTTACAAGAGTATGTGTGAATGTCCTCTGATTAATTTACATTGAATATATAGTCATATAGAGTGTATTTATATTTTTCACACATAATTATGTCATTGATTTATCCTTTACCAAAGGATACTGTCTTTATAATGGATTTCATCTCAATTTACATTCCTTTGAGACTTCTTCATTGTTATGCACCAATTTACTTTTATAAGGTGTATATACTATCCTTTGACAATGTATTTAATGAAATAATTTATTCTCATTGTATTATAATGTTTTTATTACCTCAATTTCTTGTATTAATGTTTCTCTCCTTTGGATAGTAACTCTAACTAAAATACCATTTTAATTGTTTTAAAAATTTGTTCCTCCAAATCATTTTTATTAATTTCCAACTTTAAAAAATGGTTTTATAGTATTATTTATATGAAAATTCCTGTTTTAAAATATAAATTACATTTAAAATATTCAATGTGGTATGGGACACTTTTATTCAAAAATCTATTTTTAAATGGCTTATTGAGAAATAGTGTGACTTTTAAATGTTTTCAAAAAAGGGGGATATTTCTCTCAAGTATTTTTGATGATTATTTTCATCTATGTCAATATACTTCATTATTATCTATTGAGGATATTTTGTAACAATAAAATCTTCCATATTGAATTTAATGAGTTTTGTTTGACTGTGTATGTGATGTTTTTATACCATTCATGGTTTAGGGATAAAGTGTTGAAATTTCGTATGCTAGTTTTAATATGAAAGTTTATGTTATGTTTCAAAATTTTCATATGAGGCATGCATTGGAATTAGTAAGTGTTGGATAGAGCCTGCTATAGCTCCTCGATGCATTGGTAGGTCTCATGACACAAACTAGTGTCTTGCCACAAGGCCATTAAAAAATATTATTTGTAGTCTTGGAACAAGGCCTTGAATATGTGGTTATGAAGTCTAGCATTATGCATTCCATCATTATGAAAGTTGGTGTTGATATTGCATGTGATTATTCAACTAGTAGAATATCCATGTGAAAATGTAAATGGAATTATTTGATTTTATCTTTTCCATAATATGCTGAAGTTCAAGTTTAAAAGGCCTTTGTTTTAGTCTTAAACATTGCCGTAAATATTTATGATTATTTATGAAATTGTCCACTTTATTGTTATCCTTAATGAGAATCTGAGATCACCCCTTTCTATGTTTTATTTTTCCCAGTATATGAAGAAGTATATTATGACTGACCAGCAGGGATAGTCTACGAGATCTCAGTGTTGTATATAGAAACAATTTTTTTGTTTTTTCAATTTAATTATGTAATGTAAACCATTTGAATGTATATTGTACTTACAAGGATACTAATCTAATAGTTCTTTCAAGACGTGATCTTTTGTGATCATGCCGATGATGCGTAATAATGCACTGACTCTCGGCTTCTGGGGTCAGGGCATTACAGTTGGTATCATAAGATTTTTAGAATAAACCATGGAATGTAGATTTAGATAAACTCTGATTAGATCACCTTACCCTAAGATAGACTTCGAGGATTAGTATAGAATAACTTCCTAGAATTTTGGTATTGTAGAGATTATGTGGGCTTTATAAAGAATACATCTGTATCTGGATTAGATCAGGTTGAGGTGGCTCTGGCACATATGTACCTAGGAGTAAAAACTCTAATATGGAGTTTCGGATTTAACCTGGGGTATCATGGTACATGATAACGGGTCTTGCTGCACTCTTGGTTATGACACTCCTGGGGGTATGCTTAAGATAATTAAGATTTTCATAAAAACCCTATATGAAGGATTTTAATATAATATGAGAATAAATAATAGTCATTAATCCTAAGGTGTTTTATATTGAAAATAACGTTTTATGATATTCTCTAAATGATTTTATGACTCACACTATGCTTTATTATGTTAGTAAATGGTTGGATTCCACGGAATTCATAGTAACATTGAACATGATGTACAAGGTGGGCATGGAAGATGAAATGAGAAATGGAATAGATTGTTGGTAGGTGTATAAGATATTGTGTTCATGGAAAATCATTTTTTTAAAAATATGATCAACAACATATATATTAACAAACTCCCGGACTCCACAATGAAGAGAATGGTACTGAATGATAAGAGCTCCAGCAGTGGATACCATCGAGAAAAGAAATATCAATTTCCATAATGCAGGAAATGTGGATGGAGACACATAGGGAAGTGTCTTAATGAAACAAATAAATGTTGTATGTGTGGAAACAAAGGATATAATGTAAAGAATTTCTGATAAAAAATGAATTGTACTACGGAAGAAAATAAAAATGATCCCAATAATCCATTTAGTGTCCTTTTCCATAAATGTGTGGGACCTGGGAATTATATAAGTGAATTCCCTATTCTATTGGATATCCCATTGGTCATGGAAGAACCTATATGGAAATCAATGGATCATGAAATTTTTTAAAGTATTATTGCTCATTATTGATGGGATTACTTTTGAAGATTTTTCTCTTATGTGTAACCCTCAGTTTATTATTTGAAAATGCTATATTAGGAAGAATTTTGTTTTCAATTGTTGATATAGTTATAATGTACCATTTAGGATTATATAATCCTTGAATTTGTGGAAATTACATGTTATTAAATTTTGGGATGAAAATGCGAGTAATGAGATAACATTTGTGCTGAATTTATGTTAATGTTATTTTGAAGAATTTATCTCATTTTGGTAACGTTATAAAATATAGTTTTTTTTGAAAAAGGAAAACATGAAGACCGTGTGACGACCCATCGTGTCGGATAAAGATGCTGGAATTGAACCCACAACCATAGTGCAATTGGGATTTATCGCCTACCACTGGACAACACGAAGTCCCTGGTCAGTGTGACTAATTCTTTTTAGTTAAATTATTTTATTGATCAATAATAAGTTGATTTGTGATCTTATGTCTAATGAAATGTATATCCTTATTATAGGAAAATTATTTGTGGATTAAGTGATAAATGTTATTTAAGAATAAATTTTCTTGGTTGGGAATACTATAAGACAAAGAAAATAGAAAACTATGGGATTTCATTTGAGGAGTAATGGTGGATTTTTACCTATGTTTTTTATTGTGGATTTATAGCGATTTGGGTTATTTATGGAAATGATTAACCTATCATAGAAATATTATATTGGGTTAATAACTTTTAAGTATGTGACTTTAAGAGTAGTATATGTTATTTGGAAATACAATTTAACGTGGAAGACTGTGTAATCAAATTCTTCTATGTTTTGGGTTTCAATATTAGATTGGATTATATTGATGGATTTTAATTACATTTTTTTATTGAATGGTATTTATTGAACTTTGGGTATTGTTATTTTAATTTTAGAAATTTCTTTCTCTAAAGGATTATCCATTTGGGGATCATCTGATTGTTTACTAACCATTTTTGTTTTGGTTAATCTCTAAAGACAAGGTAAATATATATAGTTTATCCTTTGTGGATTATGTGATTATCAAGAAGTTTATTCTTGTGCATCAGGTGTGATAAGTCATCTTGAATACTCATCATTTGAAAAAAATATGAGTTAGTGGTAGAAATTTATTAAAGGATGAAACTCTCAATAAAATGTAAGTATATCTCTTTATTTTCTTAGTCAATCTCATAAATAAATTCCTCACCATTATGAATTGGAACATAAAACAAAAAATGTTATCCGTTTACTTTTTCTACTAGGAAACTAATGAACGTTTATCTCATTACAAGTTTGGTGTTTTCATATTGTTAACATTCTCCTAATAATGTATTCTATCACTCTCCACAAAAACTTGACACTTATATTATCTTACATATCCATGTTTTTCTACATGGAATCCTAGTGTGGGTTATCTTGGGTAAACATTGTACTTCTCTTTCATCATTTTAAAGAGATAGTTATATTGACTCTTTTTCTGCAGTAAGACATTCAATGACGTTCCAAAGCCCAATTTTATCATTTTTTAGGATGCAATTTCCTAAATGTGGGAGGAATGTAAAACCACCAATATTTCATTGAATGTTATTTTCTTTATTTCAATAGCTTGCGATACACGCAACACCGAGTTCGAGGGCACTATGACTTACCAAACGAGCCGTTCAAAAGCAGTTATGAATAGTATTAACTAAATTTTGAATTTTATATACTCCATATATTTTTAGAATCCATATTATATGTTTCTTAGGCATAATAGAAGAAAAAATTCAATTTTTTAGATAAAAGAATTATTTTTCAAAAAATTGAAATTTGAACACCTTTGAATGGAAACCCCATTTTAAAACCAATATTTGACACTTTTATATATTAAATTTAATGAAAGTAAATTCTTCTTTATAATCGTGAGATAAATATTTATTTTGGATAAATTTTTGGAACTTTTCTAATAACTTCTATATTTTGATGAATACTGAAAAATGCTAAATATTAGTTGAGAACAAATTTTTAATCAAAATAATATATAGTGTTAAATTATGAATTTCAATGGTTAGTAAGTATAATTGTATTATATTTTTATCTTTTAATACAATTTAGGTTATTATATGTAATTTCGCATCAAAATTTGACATAAACACATGTCAATCTTTGGATAGTTTTTTCTTTTTAAAAACTAGATTTTTTGTTTTAACAATGGGAATTAATTTTAAATTAATTAATGAAACTTATATGTTCTGAATTTCGTAAAATACTATTTATTTTTGAAATCTGAATATCAAAATTATCTTAGGGTAAATTGTTTTTATTTTTCTGAAAACATTCAATTTTTGATGAATAGTGAAAAACAATGATTTTTAGTTTAAAACCAACATTTCATTTAAATGATTAATTTTTTTATTGAAATATATTTTAAGTCAAGATAGATATATAATATTTATATATGATCAATATAATTTATTGGATTCATTTTATAATAAAATTAGATGTATAAAAATTTATTGAACTTTTTACTGCCTTTTACCCACTTCCTAGGAGCATTTGAAAATTTACGTAAAACATAATTTTAACTCTTATGTGAGTTGAATTTCAAAAATAAAAGAGTCACAGTTGACAATAGTAAGTAAAATTTGGTTCAATAAGATGAAAGTATTTTTTGGTGAATAGTAACTTTTAACATTTACTTACCACGGTTAAAAGTAAATAAGGTAATTAAGGGTAAAAGTGATATTTTATTATTACCCTAACACATCACCTAATTATATTTGATAAATTTAATTCGACAAAAATCAAACTTAGAAATAAAATATGTTCCTTAAGGTACACAAGGATTAGATTAGGGCATTTATTATTATTTATTTCAAAGAAAGTTAAAAGTGTTAAATTCAAAGTTTAATAACTAAACTATTTTTAATATAGGATTACGTACAAGATAAATTCTAGTATAAATATTAATTATAAAGATAAAATTATTTCCTAAATAATTATATTTTATTTAAAATTTTTAGACATTAAATAACAAGATTTATTTATGACAAAATGATGATGCAGTAATTACCTAATTAATCAAATATTATAATAATTGATATTATAAATATCCAAATAAATTTAATTTGAGACTTTTTATGAATCTAGTAATTTTATAGGTTAATATGACATGTTATTTCTGGATATATGATTTTTTTTGTAGTAATAATGCTTTTATGAATTTATGAAAAACAAAATACCAAATAGTGTGAAAATTGACATAAAAGTGCTTTTAAAACAAATATTTTATTATTAATCGATATTATTTTCTTAAAAATATAAGATTCGGAAAAAAGACTTATATAATGATAGTTGTATCATTAATGAACCACATGGGGTTCTTTTTAATGTTTATAAAATGTTTATTAACCATATAATATAAAAATACAAAGAGACGTGGTAAATGTCAAACTATTTAAGTAAGAGTTAAATATAAAAGATAATGTTAATATATTGACCCAAACCTGTCTAAAGGTTGAGTGATTTTTGACCCAAAGCCACCTTATCTTTTAAATAATACATTTAGGATCCATTAAGAATCTAAAATGATTTTATTATAAAATAATATTTCTAGTTTTTCCTAGGTGCCCCTCACCCCTCTTATAAAAGGAAACTCCCCCTTCTCTCTAATTCACACCTTCAAAACCATTAGGATCAGCCAACCACTACCCAAATATCCTCCCAACTCTCCTACCGTAATCCTAGAGGCCTTAAATTAGTCATAAATCCATCATATGGATCCCTTCTGATCAAATCAAATGGAAGAACCCGAAGAAGAGGTAAATAGTTCATCACCTCTTTCAAGTTCCTTTCTTCCTCCACATCCTATTTATTTGTTGTTTCAATTATAAAATAATAAATCCAATATATTCTATATAATTTGATGTTATTATAAATATGGTACAACCATATTCATTATTCTATCCATCCTTTGAATGACATGTCACCATACATAGATACGTACAGCTTACCATCTCCACGTCGTGGTGTAGTTGTAATTCAATACATTAATATTAATATGGGTATAATATTCACATATAATTGGTGTAAATAATAAATATAACATGATAAAAATTCTTTATATATGATATAAAATCCAATTATATATTATTTTAATATCAAAAGAATGATATTGTCGCTCGTGCATATGTACGGATTACCGTCTCCACGAACGCGATGAGATTCATTCCCTATCATATCCATTCATGAATAATTTTCATTTGACTATTAAAAATAAATTTTAAAGACATAATATCATTCTTAAAATTAATAAGATATATCCCATCCAAATAAAACATGGCTTACATAACCAAGAATCTAAAGAAGAATGAATTAGTTAACACCTGAAATGATGATAATACAAAAATATCCATATTAGAAGATAATATATGATATCATATTAATGTATATTGTAATTGTATAATTTAATAGAAATTATTTCACCATTATAATGGATATTAATGTACCCTCTACCATGGAAAATTACAAGGTAAGGGGTTTCTTATCTCACATTTAATTCAGTGAGATTTCCATTGTTTGCCAATTATTTATTGCATGTGGTGTATTGTGTACTTCCATTTGATATATATTTTCATGATTCCTTTTATATTTATGGTATTATGTGATTTAGTTTGTGGTTATTAACCTTTGTTTATACGACTCGATAGATTAAAACTAAGTAAGCGTTTTTCATCTCACTTTTTATTCCCATGAGATTCATGCTATATTGGCCACTATTTCCTTTTCTGTGGCATATATACTATCCATGATTGTATTGTTGGTGTAATATAATTTAATTTATGAGTATTTACATCTTCATTGTATGATAATTATTTCATGTTTTGTATTTTTTATATTTTACTAAATCAGTAAGGGAATTTCAAATGTCATTTTCCACTCAGTGGGCTTTACGCATACTTAATTGATTATATAACTCCAAGATTATGTGTGGAATAACAATTTATTATTTATTTAGAAATTTCCACTCCCCTTTGTGTGGATATAATTTTTATAAACAAAATCACTCCATTTATAATTTCTCATTTCATTGATATAAACTCGTTCTTAACTCAATTTCCATTCATTGAGATAAACATCGATGTCAATGGTGTTGTTTTAACATGAACATGTGTGAATGTCCTCTGATTAATTTACTTTGAATATCCAGTCATATATAGTGTATTTATATTTTTCATACAGAATTATGTCATTTATTTATCCATTACCTAAGGATGCTATCTTTATTAGGGATTTCATCACAATTTACATTCCTTTGAGACTTATTTGTTGTTATGAGACAATTCAATTTTATATGGTGTATATACTATCATTTGACATAGAATATAATTAAATCCTTTATACTCATAGTATCATAACGTTTTTATTAACTCAAATTTTTTTATTAAAGTTTCTCTCATTTGGATATTAACTCTAAGTAAAATACCATTATAAATGTTTAAAAAATTTATTCTTCTATGTCTTTCTCATTAATGTCCATGTTTTAAAAATGGTTTTAAAATAATATTTATATAAACATTAATGTTTTAAAATTAAATTTACTTTTAAAAGTTTCAAATTTGTGTTGGAAACTTTTATTCAAAAATATATTTTTAAATGGATTCTTGTAAAATAGTGTGACTTTTAAAAGTTTTCAAGAAAAAGGGTGATATTTCTCTTAAGTAGTTTTGATGATTATTTTAATCTATGTAAATATCCTTCATTATTCTTTATTGTGGATAATATATTACAATACAACCTTCCATATTGTCTTGAATGATTTATGTTTTACTGTGGATGTGCTCTTTTTATACCATTACTGATTTTTGGATAATGTATTGACATTTCGTATGCTAGTTTTAATACTAATGTTTATGTAATGTTTCAAACTTTTCATAGGTGGAATGAATTGGAATTATTATGTGACAGGTGAAGCCTATTATAGATCTTTGATGCATCGGTAGGTCTCATGATATAAAATAGTGGCTTCGCACAAGGCCATGAAAAAATATTATTTATAGTCTTGGAACAAGGCCTTGACAATGTGGTTATGAAGTCTGACATTACGCATTCCATCATTATAAACGTTTCTATGGATATTTCATGTGATTATTCAACTAGTAGAATATCAATATGAATATGTAAATGAAATTATTTGATTTTATCTTTGTCATATTATGCTTAAGTTCATGTTTAAAAGGATTTTGTTTTAGTCTTATACATTGCATTAAATGTTTAATCTTATTTATGAATGTTTCCACTTTATTGTTATCCTTACTAAGTATCTGAGCTCACCCATTTCTATGTTCTATTTTTTCTAGGATACGAAGAATTATATTATGAATGACCTGCAGGGATATTTTATGGGATCTCAGTGTTTTCTATAGAAACAATGTTGTTGTAGTTTTCCATTTTAGGATGTAATGTAAACCTTGTGAATGTATCTAGTACATCAAAGCCTACTAAACTAATCAGTCATTCATGACATGATCTTTTGTGATCATGCTAATGATACATAATAATGCACCGACTCTGGTCTATTGGGGTCGGGACATTACACTTTGAAAATGCTCATGTCTCACTAAAATATTGATTTTGGGTTTGAGAAATGAATAAGGGCGATGACTTGTAATTTGATTTGGAGTAACATGTAGAAATTTATACTTTTATGTATTGTATTTCAGCCCTGAACCTGATGGATCATTTATTTAAATGAAATTCATATGGGAATAGATTGTTTGGGCATGCCTACTGAGTTTTAATAATCATCCCTATAGTTTTAAATTTGTTTTTTTTCCTTGGTTGCTGGGCCTTTCTTGTATTCAGTCGCCATTGCACGATATTGGTTTCAGGTAGGTGGTGACCCATATGGTCACATGGAGGAATGTACGACCTTTTTTCTCGCTACTCCTATTTTTCATTTACATTGTTCAGTTATTTTATTTCTCTTTCATTTATGGGCCAAATCATTCCCACTTGTTTAGTTTTGATGATCGACACTAGTTGCCAACCCATGGGGATCGAGAATGCCCCTCAGGCCATGTCGCGGGCTGGCTCGGGTGGTCGGTTCAGGGTCGACCCAGGTTGGTTCATGACAAAATGGTATCATAGGATTTCCCTTGTTATTTGGGGTGTTTGATAGATAGATATTAGGACTGTGAGGGATTATGAAGTAGGTTACGGGTTGGTTCTTTATCACCACTGCTTGGGATGAGACCTGATCTACCATGGGTAGTCCAGGTTTTGATTCATTTGTCTTTTTTGGATTGAGGGATGAAAATAGAGGTGACTCTGTGTCACATTGTGACCACATATAGAGTAGTGATCCATGTGGATCCCAAGTGACCGATTCTGGGTCCTCTGGTGTTATGTCTTACTTGGGTCGTGGCTCACTACCATGTCATTGGTTTGGGCATAAGCACTAGTTCTTCATTCCAGTTTTCCATTGTTGGTTGTTTTTTTTCTTGATTTTGGTTGGTTTTAGAGTGTTTTTGGAAATGTAGATGGTTTTGAATTGAAAGGGATCATTCTCTAATGGTTTTAAAACTGGTAAAAAGTTGTTTTCATTCACGATTTTTAGAAATTGGTGATGTTGGTTTTTTAAAGAGTGATTGTTTTGATTTGGAAAATTTTGGCTTATGTTTGGATTTTGTAATGGAATGGAAAGTAAAACCTGTGTTATTCTCTAGGATCTTCTTCATATGTGTGGGTAGATACGTTAAGTGCACAATGACACATATGTACAAGTAATTTGAGTGGAAAAGGTGTGAATTCTTATGTGGCGGTTCATAGGATTCCATGGGTGGGGTTTTGGAATTTAAGGTTGGCTTGATTTTTATAAGATGTACCTAAAAGAAAAAGATGATTTTGTGACATGGGTTTTCTTGAAAAGTTGGTTTTGGTATTTTGATAAGTTGATTTCACTTATGTTTGTGAATGTTTGATTTATTAATATGTTACCCTTGGCTTGTGGTGTTGCTTTTGGTTGTGTATAAGCTTGTTCGGAATTTAGGGTTGGTTGTCCTATCTCAGG
Organism: Viscum album; assembly: GCA_963277665.1. NCBI lineage: Eukaryota > Viridiplantae > Streptophyta > Magnoliopsida > Santalales > Viscaceae > Viscum > Viscum album. The sequence continues at coordinate 1,993,986,049 of OY728125.1, read as the reverse complement.
GTGTTTCTTTTGATTGAGTTTTGGCTTGATTCCATTTTCGATTTTGTTTTTCATGTTGTTTTTAATATTCCAACAAGAAATTTCCTCAAATGTTTTTAATGAGTCATTCCCAATTCTGGTTTCTATAGAGATTTTCATGTCTTTCGAGGCATTTGGGGTTTATTAGGGGTAGTGAAGTGGTTTGATGGGAGTAGAGCATGCAGTCGGGTGGTTGGGGACTCCCGAGTTGTTGAAGTTCATATTGTATTGGGTTTAGTGGATGGTACAACCTTCAACCAATGGGGTGGATTTCTTATCATACATGGAGTAGGGATGATGTGGTATGTGTTAAAATCCATCTCCATCTAATGGATCATACTTGAGGAGTTGAAGGTGAAAGGAGGTGAGATCTTGTCCATAGTTAACAAGGCCAGTAGTTGGTGATGGCCTGTGTCGGGCACATTAATGAGTCAACATCTAGATCGCATGTGCATGGAAAATCCATTGCCTGTCATCATTCGTAAGGCTTCCCCATTTTGCAAGCATGGTGTACGAGAGGAACCTACCTCTAAAGAAATCATTGTTGTCAGTTTCAACTTCTGCTTCATCAGACTAATTTCAAATGTGCCATCGGTGTTGCTCATTCGAGCATCCTAATCCATTTTGTCTCATCCCTCTGAAGTCCTGCAATTCTGTAACTGTTCATGTCACTGGGAAAGGATCTGAAATAATTGTAATTTGAAGGAGTTCTGATCGGGGGATGTTCATGTCTGACTGTGATTCATAAGACGCTTCAGCCATCAGATCCCCATCCTTCAGTCTCAGGGTGATGCTTGCGCACAGTCATGGTGCCAGAGGCATGTGAGATGTTCACATGGTTCTTTATCTTTCGTCTTGGATCATAGACATTCAGGGTTTCCTTGTTCTTGTTTTCCTTCTATTGTAAGTTCATATTTTTTGGTGATATTGCATTGAACTTATTCTTTAGTGGTTGTAGTAGTTGTGTTCTTCTGAATGTGTCCTTTAGAAAAAAAAATTTTTCCTTAAAAGTGTATTTAGCACTTGTGTGGGTTGGCCCTGGGTTTATTAGTGATTATTTGGAGATGTGAGTGTAGGATGTTTTTTGACTTGATTCCCTAGTTTTAGGTTTTAGTGGAAGCATTTTCTCCCTCATAAAATGGAGTTGGACGTGTTGGAAGTTTTAAATCAGTTTGGGGGAAATTTTAGTTCCGGTAGTGTTGTTATAGGGAGTTCATTATATTGGTGCCCTGGTATGTCGGGTGGCCTTGTAGTGGTGTTCCCTTAAATCTCAATGGTCTCATTCAACTAATGTTTAGTAGTCGATATGTTGGGGTTGGGAGTTCCAATTTCTTCCCCTCCTCGTGTTGGAGTGTGTGTGTTTTAAAGAATATGAGTTAGTTGAGTTCGTGTGGTGAGGATAACCCTCTCATGTTCTCCACTCATTTTATGTCTTGATTTCTTCGTGACTAGTAAGATTTGATGTGTGGAGTGAATCTTATATCCGAGGTTTTTGTTGACTATGTTTGGGTAGGACATCATGGTTTGACTAAATTTTGACAAGGTGACTTTCTGGGGGCAAACAATGTCTATGGTGGGGAGAATTATCACACCCTGACTAGGTTTTTCAGGTGGCTCGCGAACTACTTACAAAAGTGTGCGACAAAACACTCTCAGAATATTTGGGCAGTTAATACCGGGTGGAATGGTTTGAGAACACCTCACTCGACCGCACACATGGACACACAAGAGCTGTTCAATTTCCCAACATCCAAAATAAGTAAATAAATTCATTAATGGTAAAGTTAAATGAAATGAAGTAAAATAAAAATTTAATAAAATAGAGTTTGATAAAATAATGTTTGAGCATAAAATAATATTAATAACATTATAGTTTTAATAATAATGGTATCATTATTTTTTTTGTCATTATTATTATTATTATTATTATTATTATCAACTGAAATTATTTTTTACTAACCCAAAATCCCCCAGTTTTTCCCTTTCTCTGCGTGAGCAGCCACACTAGTTTTTCCCTCTGCGCTGTGATGATTCACCCGGCCTCCCACTCGTTGTCCTGTGCTGCAGCCTCCCTCCCCGGCCTCCTGCTCGCCGCCCCACTCTTCGCCCATGAGGCCATCACCTTCTCCTATTTTGACCTTCTACGATCGTACCCAGTCACCTAACCTCTTGACAACCTCCCTCTCACCCGCATTCCCTCCACCATTGGATCCAGCTCGGACCTCCCCTCCCTCACTAGCACTCCGGTCAGCCTCCCTTTCAGCCACATCTCCCCCTTCTCCTTTAGCTTCCATGATGCCCCTCCCCTGTTCTTCCTGCATGTTCGACTAGCTCGAAACCAGCCCAGCACCTTCTTCCAATCACACAAGAAATTCCCTATGGACGGACTCCTCTTCGGCACGCCACACCTCCGATAACCTCCCCTCCTCATTGTGGCAAATTCAACCGCCCCTATTTCCCCACAGGTAGGTATTTTTTTGCTAGTGTGAGCAATTTTTTATGTTGTTTTTTTATTATGTCTATGTTTTTACCAATTTGGTTTCGATAAATTTTGTTTGGATATTAATATTGAAATTAGATGATGTATGTGGTTTGTAATATTTTTTGGAAGTGTTTTTACATGATTATTTGGTAGAAAGGTTTTTCTAAATGATATGGTTATGTTTTCATGGGTACTTCTTTATGGTACACCTTGGATGTGTTTTTAAGACAAGGAATAATGTGCGAAATGTGTTTTCAAAGGCACTTGAGATGAGAATGCATTGATAGTGGTTTTTTATAAAGGGGGTTTCATGAATTTACTAATTAATGATAAATGAATTTGAAAATTGGTTTTTGGTGGTTGTGAAATTGAAAGAGGGTTGTTTATGAAATTTGGGTTTTGAGTTATATTTGGTAAATATATTTATGGTGTGAAAAACTTAAAGGTTTGTTTGAAACTGCACACTTTAAAATATTGTTTCTTAAGATCTATATTTCTAGAATTGTCTGTTGGTTTCTAAATAATGTTGGTTCCTCTAGGTTAATTAATTGGAGCGTGGGTGACTTCTTGGTGGTCCACACACACACATACACAGGTACATCTGTGTATATATATATATATATATATATATATCTTCCTAGCACATATTCCCCCATGGCATGGGGATTATGTTCAATGGATTAAGGGTATATATTTGTATGTATGAGAATTTATTTTTGTTCTAGTGTGAGAAATTGTTGTCAAAAGATTCAAGAGCCGAAGCGTCTTAGCTTGGTCAACATCCTTCTATGAGGTAGGTCTCCCTATGAATTTTCCTTTAAATTTTAGAATTATTTATTTCTTGATTTTTTCACCTAGTTGTAGTTTTAAATATTGATATAGAAATGTTAGTAAATTTTCTTCCTTGAATTGGAGTGGGTTTCTTCTTATAGTGGGTTGAAGTAAATGGTTTGATCGTATTATCACATTAACTGCCTGATGAAATGAACCTTTGAACATTGTGAAGAGGTTTTAGATTTAAAAATATGGTTTGGGTATCTTAAATTGGTTTCAAAGTGTATTTTTGGTTTTCAATGTGGTTTGTGTGTGATTCTAAAGAAATGGTTTGGCATGTAAAAATTCATGTGAGGCCCGGTTGGCACTTTTGTAAAACTATTTATCTCATGAAAACTCTCCTCGGGTGTGGTCCCTTTTCTTTGGTTGAGTTATATTTTATGGGGGACCTCTATGTAGGACATCTCTATAATCAATGGAAGAAAGAAGAGGGTCATATTATTTGGGGTGGCTGGGGGTGAGACCTTCCATGAAATATTATTATATATATTCGTGATTGGATGCTCAGATGGCATCAGTTGGATTATCCCATTTTTAAATACTTGAGACATGGGAACCTGTAATGTTGAGATAATATTTTGAGAATGATTTCTACATAGGTAGGTTATGGTACTGACCAGTGGCCCATAGTAGGTGTATATATTGGGTTTATTGCTATGGGATATTCCTTTGGCTTGCCTGATAATGGATGGCCGAGCGTTTTGAGCGTTTTGATTTCATTGTGTGTGACATGTGAACAAGGATGAAGTCTCATTTATTGGTGTCTTCTGGATTATTCTCGATCATCTGGGTTCACCTATGCCTACTCATATTTTTTTGGATGCAATAGTAATTATGATGTTTATTTGTATACCTACATTTCCCTTGTTGTGTGATTTCTTTTCCACATTTTTTTATATTGTTTTCCTTGTAAAGTGGTAAACTGGTTTTGGTTAGGTAAAAAAAATGTGTCTTGAATGAATGTGTTTAATATTCTTTGTAAAAATATGAAAATATAAACAACACATTCCCTTTTAAAATAATGATGTCTTTCTAAAATATTGATTTGGGGTTTGAGAAATGAATAAGGTCAATGACTCGTATTTTGCTTTTGAGTAACATATTGAAAGCCTTACTTTTATATATTGTATTTGAAACCCAAAATTGATGGATATTTTATGTAAAGGAAATTCATATGGGAATAGATTGTTTGGGCATGCCTACTGAGTTTTAATACTCATGCCTATAGTATTACCTTTGTGTTTTATTATCCTTGGTTGAGGCGCCTTTCTTGGATTCAGTCGCCATACCGTGGTATTGGTTTGAGGTTGGTGATGACCCATAGGGCCACATGGAGGTATGTACGACCTTGTTTTCTCACATCTCCTAGTATTCTTTTCAATTGTTCAGTTTTTTATTTATTTTTCTTTCATTTATGGGTCAAATCATTCCCACCTATTTAGTATTGATGTTAGGCACCAGTTGTGATCCCGTGGGGATCGGGAAAGCCCCTCGTGCCATGTCGTCGGCCGGATTGGCTGATCGATTTAGGGTTCACCCGAGTTGGTTCGTGTCCTTATAAATGAAGAATAAATGAAATAATAGTTATTTATATAAGTTAAGGAACCTATACCAATTGAATTGTAACTTGAAAATTAGAATGGTAATCTGACCCTTTTAAATATTAAATCAGTAAATGGAATAGTAACCTCTCCTATGAATGTATCCATAATATTTATCCATATTATGATTGAAAATATGATATAATTTTATTATAGTATAAGTAAATAATTGATTTAGAAATTATTAATTAAGTGTTGGTATTTTTATAAAACCTAACTATTTATATTCAATTTCATAATAAATATAATTTTTTAAAGAAAATTTATTTCCATAAAATATATCTATAAATTGATATTTTTTCTTATTATTATAAGATAATTCTATGAGACCTTAATTAATTTTTCAAAGTGTTATAAAATAAGTTTTATTTTAAAATTGGGTTTTCCATGTAAATGTTGATTTTAATTAAAAATTAAATTTATCATATTAAGAAAATTATTTTCATAAAATGGAGACCACTTTTGAATTATACAAGTTAAAATAGGGTTATATTTTATTTTGATTTTACAAATATAGTTGTCTTTTTTGATAGTAGTGAAATACGGTAATTTACGATATATATGTATTATAAGTTAAAAACACTATTCATGGATTTATTACTGATGTAAGATATATAATCACAGAATAAAGTTATTTTTTTAAATATATTTAGTGATAATTCTAAAACTATTAAAATCCATGAGGAAAAATATAAACTAATGAATAAAATAATGATAACCCCCCCCCCCCACTCTACTCCACTATAAATACCACCCCTCACCACGTCTTCTCCTCACACCTATCAATATTTGATCATATCCCAAAATACACTAAAATAGCTTCCCAATCACGTCACAAATGTTAATGAGTCTATGTCCTATAAAAAATACATAATCCAATTCAAATAAGATGGTTCTCAAGAAGAAGTATTCAAGAGGCAAAATCCTCTTTCTTCTCTTTTAATTTCATTTCAAGTTATTTTCTTTTCTTATTCTCTCCTCGTGTACCCTAATAAAAATGGTATGATAAATATTGTATCATACATATAATGTAATGTTATTATGATATTTTAATAATCCATATTCATTACTTTCCCCTATCTATTTGTACTAAAAATGAAAACATCATATTTGTTGTGTTAATTTATTTCATTCATATGCAAAAAAGTTTTCAATTTCGATTCTCTCCTTTATTACAACTCATAAAAAGATTTTTTATAGTTAAAAAATTTATAATATTTGAATTAAATAATATTTACTGATATATAATCATTTTATATTCATAATATTAATTAATAAAACAAAAAACTAGTTTGTTATTATCGAAAAACCGCCAAAATAATTTTAATGATCATCAATAACATCTTATCTAATTATTTATCATCACCCCAAAATCACAAATGAATTGGATAACCATTTAGTATTTTTATTTTCATTAATAACATAAAAATTCAATTATATAAATCCATTCACATTTAACATGATTTTCTATACATGTATACAAGTAAGCGATCATGAAAACCAACGAAACGAACGCTCCAGAATTATGAAATTGTATCTTATAATGCATAAAATGGGCCATAAATGAACTTAATTAAATTATAATAAATAAAATAAAATAAAAAATTTTCTTAATTAATAAATTAATGGATTTAATTTGTTTATCCCGATCATTATAATATAGTGAAAAACATATTCAAACATAAGTTTAGGGGGTTTTCCCCCAAACCTACATTTTTCGTTTGGGTTATTCTTTCTCTATCTTTAACCTAATGAAAAAATTATTTTTATTATAAAAAATTATTTTTCTATTTTATATAATAATATATCTAGAAAAATTTTCCCTAATTTTTTGGGGATATAGATGTTCTATTAATGTTCCCTTCCCAATTGTTTTCAATAAGAAAGCCTGATTAAAGGTAACTCCTAATATTATAACTCATTTTCAAGTTACCTCCACAATTTTTTTCAGGGAAACATTAAGTTTCTAAAAATTATAATTTTATAATGAAAAACTACCTTGGTTAATTTATAGTTTTATACAAAAATTTACTCATTTTCTATTTTAGAGGATCTATAATATTTTCCTTAAACCACACAAAAATGTTTTGTTTCTAATGTTTCTAAATCACTATTTTTACACGTTTTCACTTCATTTTGACATCACTTATCATTATCTACGACTATTTTATCTTATGATTCCTCATTTCTTATTTAAATCAATTAATTCATATACACCATTATGATATTCAATTTTAATATTCCTTATGACACGATTATGATATAAAATTCCTTCCATAGGTAACCCTTATTTTTGTTTTTGATTCCTTATGTATGAATAATTATGTGCCACACATATTTTGAAATTTTTATGTTGAATGTTCCCAAATACTAATCAAATTCATTGGGTATTTTTTATTCTCATTAGAAGACATGTTGGTATAGGGAGTGAACAATATTACATGATTGGACTTTGTCCAAATGTGATATAGTATTGGTATTAAGCCTTGACTCATGTTTATGTCATGTTATATGACATTGAAAAATTCCAATTATATAATGGTTATACATTCCAATGTTATATATTTTAGTATTCATTATTTTTATTCTTGTTTTATTCTGTTCTGTCACCATGCTGTGCCTTCTCACCCGTGTGATATGTTTCATTCCTATGTTTATTTCATTACTTGCCTTTTTAGCTCATCGCTTTGGATCATGTATTCCCCAGATTATACGATTTAGATTTAATCACTCAATGGATATTAAAATGTCATTATGTATATTAAATAAAATACATTTTTAGTTGTAATTTCATGTTTTAAAATTATGTACATAATATTCCAATACACTAGGTATTATGATACATAGTTGTATTTGATGGTAAATTATACTTAAAATCATGTGACAATACGTGGAAAAGGATATGGTAGCTATAACAATATTATAGGAATACTTAATTGGTAAAAATTTACCAATATAAACACAAAAAACTGATATATGTAGTGAATACAAATTATATCTCCATAATGAAAATTTTTTATACAAGAAGTCTTAAGGTAATGTTAATGTAATAACAAAATGAAATATAGTTTTGGAATTAAAACATGTTAAAATGGAATATATTAATTCTAGTTGATCTCAGTATGGAATTCAATACAACATATAAAATATAATAATGCTTTTAATATCGAACATGTCTTCTGGAATTGAAAATAAAGACAAAGAAAACAAACATCTTTTGAAACATTAGACTCAAAACCCATTAAATGATATAATTTAAAATGGATCATCATATACCATGAATATGATGTAATAATGATAAATACTTAAATGGGAATTAATTAAATCATGAAATAAATAAATTTTTATATACCATAATCAAATTTCAATTCATTGAAATTTTGGACAAGGAACCCGTATAAGTAACATAATCATTGTATAAAGAATAATTTTATAATGGGGTTATAAGAAATAATATTATTAACCCCAAAAAATAAGGAGTAAATAAAATAAAATTTATATATTATGTATTACAAATCAATATTGGAAAAATTGAGTTTCAATATGTAATTTTGTAACTCAAAAGCCCGAATGGCCCGAAGGCCTTCATTTTTATTGATTTTTGATAAACCGCCTTTCAATAGATTAGGGGGAACCCTTACAAGGCTGGTAGGCTCTGAGATTACATGGCCCATAGGTTGATGAAATTACATGACCCAAAGTTCTTAAGGAATTCATCCAGACTATCTATAAGGAACTGCCCCTCCCCAACATCGGCATCATGATAGTAGCTCTCCACCTTTGAATGGTCATTTGGCTAGGATTCCCATTCAAGCACAGGCTGGTCCTGATGGCATATTTGTACCATCTCATTCTGAAAAATCCATTTGTCTCTACTCTAGTAAGTGAACCTGCTCTAAATCCACTTCTGGGGCTGCTCCTTTTTTGTAGTCTGTCTGGGGCTACTGCATGTGGCCCGAAGGCCTTGAGGTGACCCAAAGACTATAAAGGTTGTCTGAAAGCCTTACATACATGAAGTACTAGGTGGCCCGAAATCCTCAAGGACTCTAAGCCCAAACCAGTTGCCTAAGGTGAGTAGTTCCAACTACTACAGTACCGAATAGTACCTGATAAAGTGAATGCTACAATGACTACTGCAATAGTGCTACAGTGCCCCGGAAATATGCATCTACCTGGTTTTTAACCTGGGTCTTGTGGGTGCCCTTAAGGATACCTCACCAACTGGGCTGAGTCTCATGTGAAAATCTTATAACTCAATAGAATAAAATTAATTTAGCTCAAACCCTCACCTTAATTATTTCACAATGAATATGAACTATAACCTCCTATATAAAAAAAATTATTTTATAATGACATAATTAAAAAATATTTTTATATCTATTATAATTATTTATAATAATTTATAATTATTCTCTATATGTATATTAGTTATTTATTATCAATATTTTGATATCTACAGTGAGCAATCTAGATCGTTTTTAGGTAGTTTTATAATAGTTGTGTATTATTCATTCTTCTCCAAAATTTATTTATTATATTATCCAAAAATTGGATATAAAATATATTATATTATAATTTATACTATCATAATTTCAATCTTTAGTAGTTTTAGTGATGTCCCATAAAGATGAAATTTATGATGTGTTTATTTGAGTGATTTTTCATGAGAAGTTGTTGGTAACTTGACTAATGACTTTAATATTAATGTTACAAATCCAAAAACTAAAATGAAATCCTTATTTTATTATTTATTTAATATATTTCTGGAAAATAATTTATCATAGTCTTCCATGATATAAATTTATAGCATTGTTCATGTTGGTGGTTAAATCGACTCAAATGAGAACATACCATAATGAATCAATGATTATGAAGTGATTTGATATAATATCATTACACCATAAGAAATGTGGCCTTATATATTATTTATTAGTGAGATATATTATAATTAAACATATTTAAAAAAATAATATAACTTATAAGATGTTAATACATAGTATGAAGAAATCATTTTTTTCTCTTAAAACATTCTCTTAAACAATTCAATTTAACATGATTTTTTAATACTCATTTTTATTTAAGAAGTGAAATTTAAATAATTTCATAAAAAACGTTATTATCCATTAAACCAATTCTAATGACCCACCATGACTAGTAATGAAAAACAAAAATATAAATTAATCATTCTATGGGGATGGTAGTCCACACCTATTCATGGTGGATGAATTTATCTTCCATAGAATTAGAGAAAACTTATAATATGTTTTTTATTTTAAGATTCAAAACTATTTTATAAATAAGAAAAATATTTATTAAATACAAAATAATGAATTTTTTTTCAAGGTTGTTATTTAAAATTAAACATGATTCTTCGTGGCAGTGGTAGTATGTACACATGAATGAATTTCATTTTTCTTCAAGTGAAAATGTGTAGGGTGGTTAATAGTTAGTAAAATATCTTAATAAAATTATTTATAAAAAATATTACTTAAATATATATTAATGGTAAAGATATATATGGATAATTTATCCATAATATAAATTAAAATAGTAAAAATTAGTACTCATGTGGGGGACTTGGGATTTCCCGTCGACGACTCTTTATAAAAGGAGCGCATAAAATACACTATTGGGATGAGAATATTAAGATAATGAAATAGTATTCTATTTGAAATAGTAAGGTTATATTTTCAATATAAAATTTAATTTTATTATTTTTATTTATTGGGTGCTGAGAGGCCTCCTTTATAAGTTTTGAGAATTGTTTTTTTAAATAATTCAACTTAATAAAAAGAGGGCACATGTTTCACATGTTAAGTGGCTAAAAATTTATAATATTGGATTATTATGTGATATTAGGTTGATAAATTAAAGTGTTTTATAAACTTTAGGTTTATGCATATATAAAGATAATGTTATAAAATTTTCATTATTGGTAAAAACTATTTTCTTCACTATTCTCCTAAAAATCTATTTTATAAACATCCTCAAAATTATCCTAAATAATGTATTGAAATGATGAATCTAAAAATTAACTTTATTTTTTCAAACAAATTTATAAATATTTATTATTTAAATACAAAACCTTAAAATTAAAATGAAAAATATTTCCATAGGATAATAATTTTTTAAAAAATAATAACATTATTATTAGTATTTAATCTCAATTACAAATCAAATTGATGCGAATTTATTATTCATATCAGCCATATATTTCAAATATAATAATTATGTATCACTAAAAATTATATAGAAGTTCATTTTTAGAAAGGTTTCATTTTATTTAAAAAAATGTTCTTGTTATTTATTTAACTACACAAATTTAATTTGACAATTCAATAACAGGTATAATAACTGTAATTTTTATCTCTTCCTATATATAATAATTTTGAAAAATTTATTTTTACCATTAAATTTTATAGATTCATTTAAATTTCCATATATTTTTATTTGGTTTTTTGAGGTCCTATGTTGCATGTAGAACAATATATTCAAAAAATGTTTATTTATGAAAATCATAAAAATTTAGGTTATTACATTATCCCCCATAAAAGGAATTCCCCTTAAATTTTAATAATTCATAAATGATTAAATAGTTATTTATGTCTATAAGATATAAATGACATCATATTTAATTTCTATTGGGGTTTTACCCTCTTCATCCTTGACATGACTAAAAAACTACTCTTTTCTATCAATACATGAATATAAATATTGTGAATTTTCCTTTTTCTATTTTTTATAATTATACTAATTTAATGACAGTAATACTTTTCCATGAATGTTTATATTCATCCTTAATAGGTTATCATGGTTTCATTTTCATAGGTGGTTTTTTCTATTTGGTAATTTAACATGGCCACTATATCAAGAATACAAAGTCATTCATAATATAACATTAAAGTTTACAAAATGACGGAAAACAACAATTCCAAGAATAATATTATATAAAAAATATAGAAGGGTTATATAACAATGATATAATAATAATTCCACTATAGATTTTATTATTAATACTCAACATTTTTTATGGGGGAGGAAGCATTATATTAATGGAACAATAGAAAAATTCAAAACTCATAGTTCATGAGTGGGTGATTAGTGTTCCACATTCCATATCACATTCAACAACCACTTCCATAGTTTTGGTTTCATATTATTTCACTTATTATAGATGTTATTGGTTATTATCATCCTTGTAAACCATTGTAATAGTGAATTGACATGGTTAGTTTTATTATTTCCCATTATTAATAAATTGAACTTTTAAGGGTGCCACCAAGGGTACTCTATTTCATTTCACCATGTCTATTGATATCTTCACATTTAATCATAAATTAAGAGATATATAAAATACTTTTCCATATATAAAAAATATTCAAGTATATTTAATAAATAATTTGTAATGCTCCAACCCTAGTTATCTAGAGTCGGTGCATTATTACATATCATTGGCATGATCAGAAAAGATCATGTCTTGAAAGATCGTTTAGTTTAGTTGTTGTGGAAGTACAAGATACAATAAGAAGGTTTCCATTACATCATAAAATTGAAAACTAAAACAAAATTTTTCCAAAGACAACACTGAGATCTCATAAACTTTCCCAGCAGATCAGTCATAATATACTTCTTCACATCCTGGGAAAAATAAAATATAGAAATGGGTGAGCTCAGATGCTCAGTAAGGATAAAAATATAGAAGAAACATTCATAAATAATAATAAACATTTAAGGTAATGTATAATACTAAAACAAAATCCTTATAAACATTAACTTTAGCATAATATGGAAAAGATAAAATCAAATAATTCCATTTACTTATTCACATGGACATTCTACTAGTCAAATAATCATATACAATATCAATAGACATTTTCATAATGATGGAATGCATAATTCTAGACTTCATAACCACTTAGTCAATGCCTTGTTCTAAGACTACAAATAAGATTTTTTCAAGGCCTTGTGCCATGACACTGGTTTGTCTCATGATACTGACCGATGCATCGAGGAGCTATTGTGGGCTCCACCTATCACTTACTAAGTCCAATGAATTCCTCATATGAAAAGGTATAGACATAACATAAACATTCAAATTAAAACTAGCATATGAAATACCAATACTTTATTCATAAACCATGAATGGTGTCAAAATAACACATCCACAGTCAAACGTATCACAAAACCATTTACACAATATTGTTGTTTTGTATCATAACAAATCAACTTCAATTAAACATAAAATCTGTCAACGAGTGTTGACATAGATGAAATGAAACTATTTGAAAGAAATTCCTCTTTCTATTTAGAAACGATTTTAATGAAAAAATTAATTTTGGAGATATTATTATAATCTTGTATGTGATGCTTCGATGATGTTATAATGGAAGAAAATAGCCACACCCAGCGTATAAGTTAAAAAAACATTCTGACCTTAATTTTTTCGAAAATGTCATAACGTACCTTGTTTGGAAAATAACAGAAAGATTCCATTCAAACCATTTTATAAAAAGTAAAACAAGGATATAAATTTCTTTAACCCATAGTCTAGTAAATAGTAAAGAAAAATTGGAATACATTTTTAAAAAACATGGATTTGGATGATAAAGAGTTCCCAGTAGATACTTAAGTAAAAAATCCTCAGATAATAAAGAGATTGTGAAATTAACCCTTACCTTGTTGTTTTCCTTGGTCAGGGGTAGGTTAACCTCTTTTATAATTTTGAAATAATTGTTATTGAATTATACACGAACCGTATACATTAATATTATATCATATATGATCTTCTAATATTGCTTTGTTAATGATATTTCAATAGTATCATCGTTTCGGGTGTTAACTGATTCGTCTTCCTTTATATGTTTTGGTACATAAGTAATTTATTTGTGGATATGATGTATCATATTCATATTCATAATGATATTAAGTCTTCCAATATTATTTTTAATCATAAAATAAAAATTGGTTTTGAATGTATATGATAGGGAATGAATCTCATCGCGTACCTGGAGATGATAATCCGTACGTACTCACGAGAGACAACATAATTATTTTTATATTAAAATAAAATATAATTAGATGTTATATCATATATACAGAATAATTATAATGTTATATTTATTATTTACATCAATTATACATCATTATTATACCCATCCAAATAATAATGTATTGAATAACAACTACACCATGACGTGAAGACGGTAAGTCGTACGTACACACGTATGGTGACATGTCATTCAAAGGTTGGATAGAATAATTAATATGGTTTTCACATATTTATAATAATATCACAGTATAAATAGGATATTGGAGTTATTATTTTATAACGGAAACAAAAAGAAAGAGGAAGTGGAAGATTAAAGGAACTTGAAAGAGGTGATGAAATATTAACCTCTTCTTAAGGTTCTTCCTTTTGATATGATAAAAAAGGTTCTTTAAGTTGGCTTTATGGCCAAATTAAGGGCTCTAGGATGAAGGGAGGATAGTTTAGATGATATTTGGGCAGGTTCTTGCTGAGTGAAATGGATTTGATGGTGTGAATTTGAGAGAAGGGGTAGTTCCCTTTTATAAGAGGGGTGAGGGGCACCATAGGAAAAGCTATAAATATTATTATATAATAAAATCATTTTCGGTTTCTAATGTGTTGAAAATGAAATATATAAATATTAATGATTAGATAGGTCTAAAACCAATCATACAATAGGTTTTAGACAGGTTTGGGTCACTATATTAACTTTATATTTTAGATTTAACACTTAGTTAAATAGTTGGACATTTACCATGTCTCTTTGTATTTTTATATTATATGGTTAATAAACATACTATAAACTTCCAAGAAAACATCCAGTTGTTCATTAATGACATATATAATATTATTTAATACCTTTTCCGAACATTATATTTTTAGGAATAGAATATCCATTAATTATATAATATTTTTTAAAAAAACTCTTTTATGTCATTTTTGACACTATTTGTCATTTTATTATTTATAAATTTATAACATCATTTTTACTTCTAAAACAATTCATCTAACCAACCCTAACATGTCATAGTAACCTATAATATTAGTGAAATTCATAAAAGGTCTCAAATTACATTTATTTGGATATTTATAATATCAATTATTTTAATATTTAATTAATTATGTAATTACTACATCATAATTGTGTCATAAAAAATTAAATTATTTAATTTCTAAAAAATATATAAAAAATAACATTATGTAATAAATATTTATATAATTCTAATTAATATTTATAGTCTAATTTGTCTTTTGTTTATCACAACATTAAAAAAATTTTAGTTATTAAACTGTGATTTTAATACTTTTAACTCTTCTTTTAATTAAATAATAATAACTGTCCTAATCTAATCCAAGTGGACCAAATAGGTTCATATATTTTTCTAAGGTTGTTTTTGGTGGAATTATACTTATCCAATAGAATTAGTACATATGTTAGGGTAATAATAATATCATTTTCTCATTAATTACCCTATTTACTTTTAACCGTGGTAAATAAAAGTAAAAAGATACTGTTCACCAAAAAATATTTACTTCTTATTGAGCCACATTTAATTTACTGATATCAATATTTTATCTAGGATTTTTGAAATTAATTCACAGAAGCGGTAAAATTGAGCTTTATGAAAATTTGCAAATGATTCTAGGAGGTGCAAAAAAGATGGTGAAAAGTTCAATAAAATTATATATATCTAATATTATTACAAAATGAC
This sequence comes from Viscum album, assembly GCA_963277665.1. Classification (NCBI taxonomy): domain Eukaryota; kingdom Viridiplantae; phylum Streptophyta; class Magnoliopsida; order Santalales; family Viscaceae; genus Viscum; species Viscum album. Next base: position 1,993,970,374 of record OY728125.1, on the reverse strand, counting down.
TCCAATGAATTCTATTGAACATATATAAGTATTATGTATCCATTTTTACCAAAAATAAATTTAAATAAAATAAATAATTATTTAAATATAAATTTGGTTTTAAACTATAACTTAGTGTTTTCACTATTCATCAAAAATTGAACGTTTTAAGAAAAATACCAAAAATTCTTCCTAAGCTAATTTCGATATTCTGAATCCAAAAATGAAGTCAATTTTGAAAGATAAAATTTATAAATTTCAAAAATTGTGTATTACTATTCATTAACGGCTAGTTTGATTGGTTGTTCTGTGTTAGAACTTGATGTTGCGTACAACAAATGCTATTGTATTCTTCAAAGAGTAGTGTACCGAGGAAACATGGGGTGTTACATTCTCCCCTCTTTAAAATAATTTCTTCCATAAAATTTCTAGAAAATTGCTGCATAAAAAGAATTGGGTGGGTCTTCATCATATGTTTCTCAGGTTCCCACATTGCCTCTTCCATCATATGGTTTCTCCATCGAACTTTTACCAGACGAGTCATCCAGTTTCTCAGCACTTGTTCCCTTGTATCAAGAACCTTTTTTGGAACTTCACAATAAGACATATTAGGTTCCACTTCTAATCCCTCATAGGTGAGTACATGTGTTGGGTCATGCATGTATTTCTCAACAGCGGTACATGGAACACATCCTGAACTTTGGAGAGATTTGGCCGTATTGTCAAACTGTAATCTATAGCCCCAATTCATTATAGAATTTTGAAAGTTCCGATGTACCTGGGACTCAATTTACCCTTCTTACCAAAACGTATAATTCTCTTCCATGGAGATACCTTAAAGATAACATGATCTCCAACCTGAAATTCTAAATCCTTCCTTCAGTTATCGGCATATCTCTTCTGCCTACTTTGAGCTGCATTGATGTGGGTTTGGATTACCTTCACCTTTTCCATCATTTTCTTGACATGTTCTGGGCCTATGAGTTTTCATTCTCCAACATCATCCCAAAAGGTTGGTGAGTGACATCTCTTTCCGTATAACGCTTCATATGGTGCCATCTGAATACTTGAATAGAAGCTATAGTTATAGGAAAATTCTACCAAGGGTAAATATTTATCCCACATACCATTAATGTCAATTGAGCGTGATCTCAACAAGTCTTCGATGGTTTGAATAGTCTGTTCTGATTGTCCATCAGTTTGGGGGAGGTAGGCAGTGCTCAAACGAAGTTCAATATCCATGGGTTTCTGAAGACTTTTTTAGAATCATGATGTAAAATAGTGATCACGATCAGAATCAATCGATAGAGGTACGCCATGAAGTCCTAAAACTTCATTAATAAACTGTCTTTCCAAACATTCAAGTGGTAAGTCTTCTATTATTGCACGAAAATTTGCTGACTTGGTAAGACAATAAAAAATGGCACATATTGGATCATTCCTTCTAGGAGAATTTGGTTGTCCCATGACAAAGTCCATCGTAATATTATCCAATTTCCACTCAGGTATGGGAACGGGTTTCATGACTCCTCCATGATGTTTCCTTCTAGCTTTCACTTCTTGACAAACTATACATCTTGACGCAAAATCAGCAATCTCCCTCTTCATGTTGTCCCACCAAATTTTTCTTTCAAATCTCTATACATTTTGGTGTTCCTAGGGTGTATATTAAAATTTGAGCTATAATCATCATCTATCAATTCCCTTTTTATATCAGGTATATTAGTCACACAAAGTCTCTTCCCAAATTTCAAAATATCATCTTCATATACGAAGACAGTCAATCTCCCATCGTTAATAGATTTAATCTTCTTTTGAAATTCCTCATCATCGTCCTGAGAACTTATTATCCAAATTAGTAATGTTTTTTTGGCAACAATTTGAAAAATCCTTGATGTTTCACCTTCAATGTTAATTCCCATATCCATATTTTCTCGATACATGAAAATAGGGTCCCTTTCAACTCTCATATTGTTCAAAAATACAAGATCTTTTCTGATCAATGAATCTTCCACTTTATTTGCCTTCCCCGGGTGGTAGTGTATCGTTCAATCTTAATTCTTAAGTATTTCAAGCCATCTCCTTTGCCTCATGTTGAGTACTTTCTGCAAGGAAATATACTCCAAACTCTTATAATCGGTATATATCTTACATTTTTCACCATAGAGATAATTTCAACATTTCTTCAAAGAAAATATTACAGTTTCTAATTCAAGATCATGAGTAGGATAGTTTTTTTCAAAAATATTAGCTGACGTGATTCGTAGGTAATAACCTTATAATTCTTCATTAGGACACAACCACGTCCTATCATTGATGCATCACTGTAAATAAAAAACCCATAATTTCCCATTTGTAGAGTCAATATATGAGCATTGACTAATCTTATCTTCAATTTTTCAAAACATTGTTCATATTCTTTTGTCCAAACAAATTTCACCCCTTTATGTGTGTTCTTGGTTAATGGGTTATCCAGTCAGGAAAAAATTCTGGATGAAACGCCGATAATAACTTGCTAAACCAAAAAAACTGTGTACCTCAGTTATACTCGTTGGTGATGGAAATTCATGGATTGGTCCTTTCGTAGAAGGATCATAAAAGATTCCATCCTTATAAACAATGTGGCCAAGAAAAGAAATCTCCTGAAATTAGAATTCACGCGTTCTAAACATCACATATAATTCATGTGTTCTAAGAGTCGTTAGAATAATGTGAATGTGATTTTCATGATCATTATAGCTTCTGGTGTATACCAAGATATCATCAAAAAATACCACTGCAAGTCATCAAGATATTCTTTGAAAACTATATTCATTAGATCCATGAAGACAGAGGGTGAATTTGTCAATCCAACAGGCATTACTATAAACTCGTAATGCCCGTACCTGGTTCAAAATGTTGTTTTTTTGAATGTCTTCCTTCTTCACACTCAACTGATGATATCAAGATCTAATGTCGATATTTAGAATGTATTGAGATTAATGAAGTTGGTCAAATAAATCATCAATGGGAGGTAGGGGATAATTTTTCTTTATTTTTATAGCATTGATCTCACTGTAGTCAATACACATCCTCATAGATCCATATTTCTTTTTAACAAAAACGATAGGAGCTCCCAATGGAAAAACACTAGGGAGAATAATTCCCTTATTACTCAATTCCTCTAGTTTTTTCTTTGGTTCCACTAATTCCACAGTACCCATTCTATAAGGGGTCTTCGATATGGGCCATGAACCAGGAATTAAATCAATGGAAAACTCAATTTCTCATTCTGGATGATGTCTAGGTAAATATTCAAGAAATTCATCAATATACTCTTACACAATTGGTACATTCTCTATTTGATAATTTCATTCCTCACCGATAGTTCTTTCATTCTCTTCTTCCCCAATAATTTAATTTAGTTGAGTTACATGGGGTGGATCTAGATAAAAATTCGGTGGTGACATTTATAATCTAGAGATAAAGTACTCCTTATCATCATTATCAATAATTGTAACCTCCTTCTTCTTACAATTAATTTTCACACCATGGTCTGAAAGAAAATCCATATAGAGGATTATATCAAATTCAATCATGGGTATGATGATTAGATAAATAGATAAATAAAATTTATATACCTTAACAGGAACTGATTTACAAAACATTGTTGAATGATACTTCCATAGGGAGTTTTGACAAAAAACTCCCTTGTTTAATCCAATTGTAAATATCTAATTTTTTTTGTAAACTGTGAAGATATGAAACAATGCGATGATCCAGAATCAAATAAAGCATTAGCTAAACTTGAGGAAACCATTAAATTACCTACCACTACGTCTTTCGGATCATCAACCATAGAAGTAGTGATAATATAAGCTAGGCCTTGATCACTTGGCCTTTTTTGAGGTAAGTTTCCCTTATGCTTGGGAAATTCATTTGAATAATTCCCCTTTTCTCTACAATTGTAACATTCAACACCGACAACCTCTTTCGTCCCCTTACAATAACGAGCTTGGTGGCCTTTTTCACCCCACTTGTAATAGACTCACATTCCCTTCAAGAAAGTACAAAGGTGTTTCTTCAACATTTACTATAGGATGGATATTTATCTTTTCCCTTCTTCCCCTTATTTCCATTTCCAGAGTGTTTAGCAGATCATTTCTTCTCTTGCATTGATTTAATGTAGGATGACATAGTGAATTATTTTTCTATTTTGATAGCACATGAGACAATATCTTCATATGATGAGAAGGATTTTGAGACTAATTCTCGAAGGAGAAATGGTTTTAACCCATAAAAACAATCAGTGTTACTTCTTGGGTTACATATATAATCTTTAGCATTCCTCGCTAACCTCTTAAAGTTAGATTCATACATTTCGACATTCTCATCCTCATTTTTTTTCTCAGACATAGAAATTGTCTTTATATATCGGCTTGATGGTAATGGGGAATGTATTTTTCTATGAAAATCTCTTTAAACCCCCTCCATTCCATATTTGATACTTCATCATCTTCCATTTTGTTTTGAATCAATGACTATCATTGATCAACATCTATAGTGAGGTGGTAAACTTCAATGACATCTTTTTCCCTTTTGCTACTCCCCATGGTGTGGAATATTTTCTATAATGAAATCTATCCATTTCTCAGCTTCTAATAGATTTTTTCTCCCATTTAACATTGGTGGGTTTTTCCTCCTGAAACAATATAACATTGATCCTCCATGCTATGGATCTGGGTGAACCATACGGGTGTGGTTATTATTCATAACCTGAGTGAGTTTCCCCAATTTAGAGATTAGCTAATCAGCACGAGTTGCATCACCAGCTCCATTATAATTATCTTGTGGAGGGGGGAAATCCCTATATGGAGTGCTTGAATTGATATGATTTCTATTCCTTCCACTATGTTCCATTTCTAAACAATGGAATAAACTGGATTAGATTATGAATCACAATACATAAATCCAAACATGTAATAAACTTAACATAAATGGAACTATTTGTGGATATAATCCATAATAATAAAAATGTTTTCTTTGAGAAAGAATATACTCATAAACCCTTCATAATGGTTTTTAAAGAAAATTAGAATTATCCAAAGCATATCCCTCATGAGTGTCGTAACCAAGAGTGGATAAAATTCCGTTTTCATGCTCCAGTTTCCATTCGAGTCCAGATAAAAGTGGTGTTTTTGGGTTTTACCCCTTGGTACATCTGTGCCATAGCCACCTCTACCTGCTCGTATCCAGACAGAGATGTATTTCATGGAAAACTCACAAAATCTCTAAAATAACAAAATTCTAGGTTGTTCTTCTATACTAATCCTCAATGTATATATTGGGGCTATGTGTTCTAATCATAGTTTAGCAAAATATAGTTTCCATGGTTTTTACTAAACTTCCTCTGATACCAACTATAACACCCCGACCCTAGTTACCAGAGTTGGTTCATTATTACATATCATTGGCACGATCACTAAAGAATCAAGTCTCGATAGAGCGATTAATTTAGTAGCCATGGAAGTACTAAATACATTCATAAGGTTTACATTACATCATAAAATTGAAAACTACAACAACATTGTTTCCATGGAGAACACTGAGATCCCATAGACTATCCATGAAGGTCAGTCATAATATACATCATCACATCCAGGGAAAAATAAAACATAGAAAGGGGTGAGCTCAGATGATCAGTAAGGTTAACAATATAGATGAAACTTTTATAAATAAGCATAAACATTTAAGGAAATGTATAATACTAATGAAAATCTTTTTAAACAAGATCTTCAGAATAATGTGGAAAATATAAAATCAAATAATTCCATTTACTTATTCACATTGATATTCTACTCATTGAATAATCACAAGAATTATCAACTGCCAATTTCATAATGGTGTAATGCATATTGACAGACTTCATCACCCCATAGTCAAAGCCTTGTGCCAAGACTACGAATAATATCTTGTCAAGGCCTTGTACCAAGACCGAAGTTTGTCTCATGAGACCTACCGATTCATCGAGCATCTATAGTGGCTCCACCCATCACTTAATAAGTCCAATGCATTCTTCATATGAAAAGGTTTAAACATAACATAAACATTCGTGTTAAAACTACTATACGAAATGTCAATACATTATCCATAAACCATGAATGGTGTAAAAATAACAAATCCACAGTCATATATATCACAAAACCGTCAATCCAATATGGTTTTTTTGTATCATAATAAACCAACTTCAGTTAAACATAAAATCTATCAAAGGATGTTGACATAGATTAAATGAAACTATATGAAAGAAGTTCCCCTTTATATTTTAAAATCATTTAAAAGAAAACATTTATTTTGGAAATATTCTTATAATCTGGTAGTGCAATCTTCAACAATGTTATAATAGAAGAAAATAGCCACACCCACCATATAAGTTAAAAAAACATTCTTACCTTAAATTTTGTCAAACATGTCATAAGGTACCTTGTTTGAAAAATGACGTAATGATTCCTTTAAAAAAATTATAAAATAGAAAATAGGGGTATAAATGACATTAAACCATAGTATAGTAAATAGTAAAAATGTTTTTGAATATATTTTTAGGAAACATGGAAATGGATGATAAAGAGGTCCTAGTAGATACTTACATAAAAACAACCTCGGATAATAAAGAGATTGTAAAATTAACACATACCTTGATCTTTTCCTTGGTCGAGGTTTGTTTAACCTCTTGTATAATGCAGAAATCATTTTTATTAAATTATTCAAAAACCATATACATTGATATGATATCATATATTATATTCTAATATTTCATTGTAAATGATGATTCAGTAGTATCTTTGTTTCGGGTGTTAACTAATTCATTTTCCTTAATATGCTTTGTTACGTATGTAATTTTTTTGTGGATATGGTGTATATTATTCATATTAATAATGATATTTAGTCTTTAAACAATATTTTTAAGCGTCAAATGAAAATTATTTTTGATTGGATATGATGGGTAATGAATATCATCACGTTCATGGAGACGGTAATCCGTAAGTACGCACGAGCGACAATATCATTCTTTTGATATTAAAATAATATATAATTGGATGGTATATTATATATAAATAATAATTATCATTCTATATTTATTGTTTATATAAATTATACATCATTATAATACCCATCCAAATAATAATGTTTTGAATAACAACTACACCCCGGTGTGGAGACGGTAATCCATACGTACGAACGTATGGTGACATGTCATTCAATGGATGGATAGACTCATAAATATGGCTGTACCATATTTATAATAAAATCATAGTATATAAAATATACTAGGATTATTGTTCTATAATAGAAACAACAATGAAAGAGGAAGTTGAAGAAGAAAGGAACTTGAAAGAGGTGATGAAATATTTACCTCTTCTTTGGGTTATTCCTTTAGATTTGATCAAAAGGGATCCTTAGGTAGCCTTTCTGAATAAAGTAAGGCCTATAGGATGAAGGGAGTATAGTTGAGAGAATATTTTGTTCAGGGGTTGGCTGAGAAAAATGTTTTTACGGTGTTAATTTTAGATAAGAGTATGTTCATTTTTATAAGAGTGGTGAGGGGAACCTTAAGAGAGTCTATAATTATTATTTTATAATAAAATCATTTTTGGTTTATAATGGTTCCAAAATGAATAATTTAAACTCTATGGTGGGGATGGGGAGAAAACCACTAAACCAATAGGTTTTAGATAGCATTGGGTCACTATATTAACTTTATCTTACAGATTTAACACTTTGTTAAATAGTTTGACATTTACCATGTCTCTTTGTATTTTTATTTTACATGGTTAATAAACATACTGTAAACGTTCAAAAGAACATCAAGTGGTTCATTAATGACATATATAATATAATTTTAGGCCTTTGGACTAGCCTTAAATTTGTAAGAATAGAATATAAATTAATAATATAATATTTGTTTTAAAAACACTTTTATGTCAATTTTGACACTATTTTGTATTTTGTTTTTTCTAAATTCATAACAACATTATTACTTCTAAAACAATTCATCTAACCAACCCTAACATGTCATATTAACCTATTAAATTAGTGTAATTCATAAAAAGTGTCAAATTACAATTATTCAGATATTTATAATATCAATTATTTTAATATTTCATTAATTAGGTAATTATTGCATCATCATTGTGTCATTTATAAATTAAATTATTTAATGTCTAAAAAATATAAATAAAATACCATTATGTGGGAAATAATTTTATATTTATAATTAATACTTATAGTCGAATTTATCTTATGTGTTACCCTATATTCAATATGTTTTACTTATTAAACATTGATTTTAAAACATTTAACTTTTCATTTAATTAAATAATAATAATAAATGTCCTAATCTAATCCAAGTGGACTAAATAGGTTGATATTTTATTCCTAAAGTTGTTTTTGGTCGAATTATACTTATCCAATAGAATTAGGACATGTGTTTGGGTTATAAGAATATCATTATTACCCTTAATTACCCTATTTACTTTTAACCGTGGTAAATAATCCACCGTGTCTCTTGGATATTTGAAATTCAACGAACAAAATCAGTAAAATTATGTTTTCTGTAAATTAGCAAATGCTCTTAGGAGGTGTGTAAAAGGCAGTGAAAAGTTGAATAATATTTTATATATTTAATATTATTACAAAATGACTCCAATGAATTACATTTAACATATATAGGTATTATGTATCTATTTTTACATAAAATAAATTTAAATAAAAAAATTAATTATTTAAATAAAAATTTGGTTTTAAACTATAACTCAGTGTTTTCACTATTCATAAAAAATTTAAAATTGTCAAAAAAATACATTAAATTCACCTTAAGCTAATTTCAATGTTATGAATCCAAAAATAAAGTCCATTTTGAAAGATAAAATTTATAATACATCAAAAAGTGGCTACTACCATTCATAAAGACTAGTTTCATTTTTTTGATGTGTTAGAACTAGAAGTTGAGTACAAAACATGCTTTTGTGTTATTGAAAGAGAAGTGTATCGTGGAAGCTTGGGGTGTTAAATTATTCTTGTTGACTCTTACAAAATTCTTTCCATGGAAGAATTTGAATCTTGATTCCATTTAAATATTTATAACATGAACTACCTTAAAACACTAATGTCCTACTCTTTAGTGTATTTTAATACAAAACTAAGTTTACATTTTTAATCACGATTATTGATAGTCAGTTTTTAATAATAACATGATTTCCCACAATAGCTCATATCCCGTTAGGTTTCTCAGAGGGGAAATCTTTTCATTACCCATAACGTAAATTTTTAACATAGATCCTTTCAGCTAAAGAAATTAATAAAACACTAAGAGTAAAATTATGGGTGATTAACACCATATAAGAATTATTTTATGATAGTTACATAGAAAATTCATCATAAAATGATTAAATATTTAAAATAATTATAATTATATTTATCTCAACCTAAATCACTATCAATTCAATAAAGTATTGTTTAAATTGGGTTCCCTCATTTTCCTTTAACCAATACCGTAAGATAATAAATGATTCATTATTTAATGTAAATATAATTTTATTAACTATGTCATATCACATAGAAGTATTTTCCCATGTGTGTAGTCTTAGGCACAGTTTTCATGCACTATTGTGAACATTAAATTAACATTCAACCAACAATTTTTGGGAGAATATTCCAAGGTGAATCTATTACACTGCACATCCACTTAGAAATATCTAGACAGGGATTTAAAATAGCAACATTGAACCTGATTTCCCAGATCATGTGTCTTCTTTTTTACAATGTCCTAAGATATAGATAATCACATCATGAAAAACCAAATAGTTTTATAGTATTGGAAAACTACATATATACTTGAATCTTGTTTTCTATTTGAATATATAAATGAATATTTTTTGAGAATAAAACTATTTAATAAAGAATATGATTTTATATAAATCATAGTAAACTTCATGGATTCTAGAGAAAGGAAAAAATAATGGTCAGCTAAAATGCTCACTTAAGGTTCAGAATAGTGGAAGAAATCATGAATCAAGAAGAATAATGAATATGGAATGGTTAATAAATGAAACCAAATTCAATGTAAACAATAACCTAGGTATAAAAATTATATAAATAATCAATATGGAAGGGTAAATAACTAATAATTCATGACACATAATCAATTTATAAGAATGAAATGCATCTAGAGATATTATTATTTAGAAAATATCTGAGGGACATGATACCATTGTCATCGATATATATCCCTAAGATAGTTTAAAAATGATAGTTAGAAACTCATATAACTATGGAAAGAAAAATATTTCACTTCATTACCCCCATTGATGCATTGATGTGCTATCTATAACTAGGACCCTCCTATATCCTAATGTCTAAATAATTTATCATATATAGAATAATTTATTTCTTTAATGAATAAATGTATCTTATCCGAAATTTTGTTGTATTGAGTAATGTCTTGGGAATTAAAAATATTTACCCTGTAATAAAATTATATTCAATGTAGACACCACATGTAAAAGTGGTATAAGATTTACAAAATGACAATATCGATAATTCCATAATATTTATATTTGATATAAATTTAACATAAATTGAAAAATGATGATGATAAAGTAATTATTCGATATGAATGTTAAAAATCATAATTGAGTGAGTTTGTACAGCTAGTTTTACCACTTGTTAATATTCAACTCAAACAATCATGGATGAAATAATACAAATTTAAACTTAAAAAAACATCAACTGTGAATTTATTAGGATATGAAATCTCAAATTGGAATTATATAAAGGACATAAAAGTTAATTTGATCCTATTAATAAATTAGTCTCAATGGATGTACATTTAGATGAAGTAAATTACCGCACAATTACTTTTATTTAGATATTTTTATCCTGATAAATTACTATTTAAAACGTCTTATTAACTTTTTCTAGAACCATATTAATATTTATAATATCATATATTATCTTCTTATAATATATTATCATGAGTTAATTAATAATCATTCATAATCTTATTTAACTCGTGGGATAATTTACTAGTTTTCTCAGGAGTAATTCATAAGGAAAGATCAGGTTCTTGAACATATTATATAATTCTACCATCTCCAAAATAATAATAATGAAATTTTTTTATGTATACATAAATTATAAATTTAAAATCAATCATTAAATGTATTTTTTGAGAAATTTATTACATTACGATCATGAAGATAGTATGTCATACATACACATGAGTAACATTTCCATTTTTTAGTTATTATTATGGAAATGTGGTAAATAATATTTCATATTTTCAAACTGATAATGATATCATAAATAATATATAATTTTTTTAAATAGGCATATATATGTGTTTGTGTGTCACCCATGTTGTGGGGTGATAAAAATAGTGTGATATTGATTCATGAAGGCAGTAGTCCACACAAACACGAATGATGTCATCATATTTAATTGTGTCAAAAAGTATGAAATAAAAAAGATATATTATATTTTAAAAATGATAAATATTTCATTAATATAATTCTCATTTTTTTATGTCACATTTATATATTAAATTTTACATTATTACATTCCACGTAAAGTGTTAGCGAAATACAAATCACATCACTTTGCATGGCGGGAGTCAGTCATACACATAAGTGATGTTTTTGTACCCCATGCAGAATAAAAGAGTAAAAATATATATAGATATATATATATATAGTATATTGACTCCATATGTAAAATAATTGTATAAATATCATATATATACTTTATGTCAGTCATCATACCCAACCATTAAAGGTGATAATGGAAAAAAGAATGACATCAGTTGGCGAGGGGATAGCCCGTTGTACACTTGACTGATACATTCCAAACCCAATTGATGAAGGTGGGGATGGTTGTAGAAAATTAAATTAACATAAAAAAATATTTCTATGAAAACCAATTAGGATATTATGTCAATATTTTTTATTAAAAATGGAATTGTATGGAGGAATAAAATAAATAAAAATTTGATGTTTCCTTTTCTCCAAGTATCTACCTTAGGTTTGAACCGAAGCTATACTAGGTTGTATTTAGGACCAAAATAATGCATATAAGATGATAACAGGGATTATTGGAAGTTATTTGTAAATGAATTTTCTAAACTAATGTTTTTTAATTTTTTAAGAGAAGGTTATAGGGGATGGCCTTTTTAAAGTTAGGTGAGTGACACAGTAGTATTTTTTTTTTAAAAAATGGTATACCCACATTTTTCACAAAACAAACAGGTCAAAATGGATTATTATCAATAATTATATATTATATTGTCTAAATATGGAAATATGATATATTTTTAGATGTTTTTAGGTTATTAAACCATTATCATACTATTAAATCCCAATAAATCCATTTTTATATTAACATTGATAAATAATTAATACAATTTTCACTAATGATTTTGGTAAATAATTATTTAGACCATATTAAATAATATAAATTATGATTAATTAAAATAATTAATCTAATTTTTAAAATTCATCTCACTTAAGTGGAAAATTTATAATTTAAAATTAAATCCCAGAGAGGCGGTGAGACGGTGGGTTTTCAGAGGGAAAATTGTTTAAAAGTGTACTGCATTTTTATATTAAAAATTAATATGAAAAATATTCCAACGAACAGAATTAGATTAATTGATCTATTATTGAACTAATTTAAATTTTTCTAAAATTTAAAATAAAATTTAACTTTATATATAATTTTAACAAAAAGGCAGTTATCAAATAAAATTCAATACTTTCACTTTTTATCGAACAATGAAAATTTCAGAAATAAAAGTAAAAAATTTTACAATAAGTTAATTTTTATATGTTTATTTCAAAAATTACATTTATTTTGAAAAATAAATTTTCTAAAAGAGGTAATTATAAATTTTAAATTACGTGTGAAAAGTGAAACTAAATTAACTTATAGAAAACAAATTAGTTATTTAGAAATAATTCCTTTTTGTTTTAAATGATTATTATTTTATTTATATTTAAATGAATATTAATGAATTTTTATTCACATATGTGAACCATATAATTTTTATAATTTATGTAGTGTAATTTACCCACCAACTTAATGACTATGTTGTAAGGGTATACCATATTAATGTTCATTTAGACTCTCGATTACATGTTCCACTAGATATCAAAGAGCTCAAATTTAATGAAATATATATCATGGGGAGTTTATGATTAATGATTCATATCATATATAATATTGAATAAAATGTTTCGATTTTATAATTTTGGGGTGTAACATTCTCCCCACAACAAATAAATTATGTCCTCTCAATTTAACCTTGATCATTATAATCAAGGGATTGACATTTGGAAATATCATTATTAAGAAAACACAAATCCAAAATGGGTTAATAAAATATCCTCATAATAAGATATAATATTAATTAGAAAGCTCATACTGAGTAAAACATGATAAGGTTTCTATGTATGAGAACATTAGTGGTATGTGCTGTTCTAGACATGAACGAAGAGGGTAAATATTTATAAATGATGATAGTGTTCATCGATCACAATAAAGTAAAATGATCATTGTAAATATAAGGTCATAAAAACCATAAATTAAATAGGGGATAAAAAGGGTAGTAATATCATCATAATTGATGGTAATATGATAAAATTTTATTTCAAGATCCTTTTTCCTAAATATTATGTATTTTATTTCTATCAAAAACTGTATGGAAATATACTTACTAATACATTTGTATTTCATAAGTAAAATTTCTGCTTTTTTATGCTTGGATCAATTTACAATTCATTTATTACTCTATGAAATAAATATAAAAATGATTTTTTATTCTTGAAGCACTAAAATTCACTTTTAACATATTGTAAAACCTATAAAAAGATTTAAGGTCTTTCTATCTGTCTCTAACTATTTTCAAAACAAACATGTTTATCATAGGTAATAAAATAAAATAAATCAATATCTAAATATAAAATGTTACAAAACATTTTCATCATTAATATTTTGTAATCATTTAAAAATAAAAAATAAATATTTATATAGGAAATCACAAAGACTAAGGGTAGTTTTAAGAAACATGTTGTACTTCATTCATGAGCTCATGCTCCCCCCAGCCTTTCTGAACAATGCATGTTGTCACACAAAATATGGGTTGTCATTTTTGTAAAAATATATTAATATAATTTTTATAGAACCCCCCAAAAAATATGATGTATAACCTTGAAATAAAATTAATAATTAAATAACAATATTTACTAAGGATTTCAATACAAACGTTTTTTCAGAAAAGTAAATTAATATTATTTTATTATTACTCCAATTTCATTAATGATCATATTAACCATAGAGGTTATAAAGAACATTAAACTTATGTCTAAAAAATTTAATGAATTTATTTCTGAAATAAATTTTTCCCTAAAATGTCTACAATACCATGGGGTTGTATTTTAAAAAATATCTCCAAAATTATCGTTAATATTTGTAGATACCCATCAAATAAATCCCTAAAATGGGTTTTTAAGACATTAATCCTATGGAAAAACATAAAATAATAAAAAAAAGATAATATCCATAAATGTAAACATAATGAAAAAATATATGATTCTAAATTTTAATACAATCCTTTCATTATTCTTATAACCAAAATACCAATAGTGAAATAAAAAAACAATTATATTCTTGAATAAAAGTATATAAATACTTGATTTGTTTTATTTCATCACAGTTCATTCCTTGGTATAATGATTATCATTTAGATCTTGTCATTGGCTTAGATATTTACCACGTTATATACATTTCAGTCAACAAAATATAAATGGATCCCAAGGATGAGATTTATTTACTTCTATTGTACTATTCATTTCTCATTGTAAACTCTTGGCTTTTACCCTTCCTTTACACACATAATGAATTTTACCATACCTTTGAGATACTCTTTGTTGTATCTCCTTCCACTTTTGTAACAAGATAGAAATTGAGTCTTCTTTCCTCTATTGTATCCATCACTTGAGACCTTACCCCGAATAGCCTGAAGGCCTTCTTTTTTATTGATTTTTGATAACCCCTAATTAAAGGGATGTGAGGGAGCCTTTAAAAACTCCATAATTATCTTATTTTGGGAGTCTGGGAGTTGGTTAAATTATATGTTATTAATCATATTTTTCGAAAAATGATCATTCATAATCATGATATCTTTCAATCCAATTATCACCCAATTGGGTTTCTCAGAGTCACCACGTTTTCCTTTGTGATCAATATTAACATTATTCCTTCATGTTATAACAATTAAATAATACCAAAATGTATATTTTATGAAAACATTATCATAGTGGGGAAACTATAAAATATCCTATAATATTTCTAACTCAAAAAATATATTTTCAATATAATAAAACATCTGTATAATCTATTTCATTAATTATTATCATCTATTGACTGACTGAAAATTCCATTTTTATTCCATTTTCAAAAATATTCTTTAAGGAGAGCGGTAACCATACAAAATCAATCCATACAAAATTCGAATTTCAAATATCAAAAGATGGAGAAGAACGCAGAACCCGGGAACCCACGTGCTTTGCGCCAACCTACATCGAGATCTAAAAAACCAAATACACATTTCCTTCATCACCATCAAATCGTCAATAGATCCCTATAGTCATTATCACTTTTGGAAACACCACTTTCCCCATTTCCACCCATCATCCCCAACCAGAACAAAAGAATCATAGAATACCCAGTCAACCAAAACAACATCATCGACGCTAAAAACCCTTGTCATCTTCGAGAGCGAACACCGAAAATCATAGCTTCTTCATTGACATGAACAGAACAACCACCAACAGAAGGGTAAACTGATCCAAGAAACACCAGACAAACTGCCAGCCACTGAACAACACATCCCAAAACCATGTTGTTACAACCTCTCCGAATCTAACTAGGATTGGAGCAGAAGAACATAAGGTCAAGGCAGGGTAGGAGCAGCTGGGGGTGAAAGTTGTTAGCAAGCCTCCTTCATCGCCGCCACTGAAATCAACCTGTAGAACAGTTAACAGAGAAACACCATACTGAAACATCCAAGGATGGAAAGGGTGAAGCGCTGCCTGAAATGAAGGAAGCAAAAGAATCTCCTCTCAATACATCGGATGTCGATCGAACCGCACCTCCCAAAGCCTCTGTGAAACTGTTGTCGCAAACAAACTAGGAGAGAAATGCAGGAAACAAAAGCCAGAGCAGCGAGAATCTACAGGGCCATAACATAGAAGCAAGTCCATTACTGAGCTTCCATCCAGGTCCAACGATGTCACCACCATGAGAAATCAAAACAGAATCAAATAGGAACATTATTCCACCATCATTTCTGTGCATTGAAGCCACTAAGAAGCACCACAACAGACAATCGCCAGAAACCAACATCGTCACCATGAACCACGCACCGCACCATCGCGAATGCTTGACGAAACCCCACTGAAGACCATTACACCACAACATCTTCCAAGAGTATCAAACTAAGTTCATTATAAATTCCATTGTTGTGCACTAGGTTATGATTGCGTCAATCCAAATGAATCCTTTATTGAGTTTTTATACCTAGGTAAACTGTTTCTATAGCCACATCCACTTTTACTATTCAAACATAGATTTATTTCAAGGATAAATCATATAATATCTACCCTTCCAAAACATAAGTAGGTTTGTGTGTACTAATCCTTAAACATTATCATCGGGTTATAAACCTTAATCTATGTTTTTCAAAATCATATTCCCAAGGATTATACTAAACATCCTTATATACAAATTTTAGTTACCATGACCCTAGTATCTTATAGTTGGTGCCTTATTTATTATACAATAATAACATTCAATGAGTTGAATCTAACTATTTTGTATAGTTTAGTAGTTTAGGCAAACTAGATATGTACATTATTCTTGCATTACATTGTGATATAAAAATTACAATACATTTTTTAGAATAACATTATTACCTCTAGAATTTCCTTTCAAATACATCATACTAAACTTCATGGATCCATATTAAATTAAACAAAATAAGGTTGAGCTCAAATGATTAGTAAGGGTTATGTTTAGAGAATAGAATAACGAATCAATAAGAATTATCAATACGGAAATGTAAATATTTGAAAACATTCTCCATTTAATACCAAACTATCATAACTGGATATGGCATTATCATTATAGAAAGGTAAATAAATAAAAACTCATGACATTTAATCAATAAATGAGAATGAAATTCCTCCTAAGATAATATCATTGAAAAAATTTAATGGGTAATAATAACAAAATTCTAAATGAAGGTAATTCATAATTATTTTATTTCATTTCTCTGGAATATGATACATAAATTGTTAATATATAGCCCCTAGATGGTTTGAAATTAATGGTTATAAACAAATTTTATTATGGTTGACCAACGTTTTCTTCTCTTAAGACATGTCGATGCATTGATGAGCTATCTATAATTGGACGCCTCCCTTGTATTCATATTGATATCACTCCTCACACATTTAATAATCAATTTAAGTCATGAATCAATGTTTTGTAATCTTCAAATATACATATTAAGTAAAGGATACCAATTTATCAATATTTCCGTACTAATCAAACAACATTCATTGTAAACATTGCATGTAAAATTTTTATATTGTTTAATTAATAATAAAATCCATCATTCGTGTATATGTATCTTTAATAAAATGTAATATTAAATGAAACAATTCCACAAGAATGCTATTTCTTTAAGAGAAAGATTAAAATAACAATAGAAAGGGAGATTATAAAACTTTATCTACTTAGTTATTTTCATATAAAATCCCATTTTATGAAATTAATCAAATTAAACCATAAAATACCAAAAAATTTGTATGAATTTATATATTAGATTTAAAATGGGTAGTATATGACTATAAAAAAACTCTATTTATTAACATTTAAAAACATCGCTAATTCATTTAATAAAAATTAATACATTTGTAAATGAGGTATCCCAAATTTAGTGACATTTATAAACATCCTAAAATTAAGAAAATTTATAAATTTCATCATTTAGGGATGTTTCTAAACATATTTAATTAGTGAAACCTCATTTTTTAACATTTCTCAAAACATTGGTAAATAAATGTCATTTATTTTGTGATATTATAAATGTTGCAAAATTAGAGACACCATGTTTTTTAAAAAATTGTTGAATCATTGGTAAGAGGTGTCGGTACATGAAATAATATTCGCTGATGTTTCTCAAAAACATTACTATATTTCCTTATTTTATTTTTACATTTTTTTAAATTTATTTTTTATTTTTAAAATAATAAAATATTTCTCAATCTATCCCCTACACATGTACCATGTCCCACACCCCATGCCCCACCCAAGCCCACCCAAGCCTATATATCCCCTTCATGTACCTAAACCATCCAATTTACCTCGTCCCACACCAGACGCCCAAGCCCCCTCCTGTACCTACCCCCTCACCCAACAAAAGCCCCCTCCTATACCTACCCCTCACCACACACCACCATCCCATCCTATAGCACCCCACGCCACCCCCAACCAAATCCCCTATTGTACATCCCACACACATCCTGTACCATGCTAAGGTTTTAATAAATACTTCTCTGAGAGTAGAACTAGGGACCTACAGCTTACAAGAAAAGAAAAAAACCAACCAAGCTACCTCACATTTTTATATGTAGTTTTATTATCTTATATATATATATATTGATTCTATTTGAATGAAATTAATATTATATATAGTAATATATTTATTTTAATATTTTTTATTTTATTTCTATACTTTACATTTTATTTTCGTATATTCAGATATATATTTATATATATATGTTTATATTTTATATATTTGTTTATATATTATATTTATATATCTATTTATATTATGTGTGAGTGTGTATAGATACAGACATGTATATATATATAAATAGAGAAATTTTAAAATGTTGGTAAAATGCCACTAAAATAGTCATGATTTTTTAAAACCGTGATTAAACTTAACATATTTAATATTATTGTGTTATATTTAGTTTTATATGAATAGATTTCAAAATTTAATATGTAATATTATATATGTATATATATTATATTTAATGTTTTTATATATATATTATTATATATATCTGTGTATTAATATTTTACATATATTTTTATATTTTTATATTTTATTATATATATATATATATATGTCTATGTTTATTATATATATGTGTGTGTCTATATTATATATATATATATGTTTATGTTTAGTATTATATATAAATATATATATTCTGTTTTTTATATTATTATATTATATATATATATATATATATATATTTGTTTATATGAATATATATGTGTCTGTGTTTGTGTTTATATATATCGATGTTTGTTTCTATATATAAAAATATGTGTGTAATTATATATAATTATAATTATATATATATATAATTTTTCATGTTTTAAAACACTTGGGGAAATTCCTCTAAAATAGATAATTTTTCATTAAAACATGACTAAAATTAAAATATATATGAGTTTATATATATATATAAATATATTTATATATGTGAGTGTGTGTGGGTTTATATATATCAATATAAATATAAAAATATATATTTATATTTATATTTATATTTATTTGTATATATATCTCAATGATTATATATATTAATATATATATATATCTAAATATATATTTCTATCAAACAAGAAAATGCGCTATATAAATATATATATTCTTACTGATGTTTCTTGGAAATGTTGCAAATTTATCAGTTTTTTTTGTGAAATCTCTCGAATTTAGCCGTAATGTTTTGGGAAACATTGCTAATTTAGCTGCATTTTTAGGGAAACGATCCTTCTTTAGTGATGTTTTTACGGGAACGTCAAATATTTAGTGACGTTTTAGGTGAAACGTATCTATTTTAGTGACAATTGTTTGGGAAATGTCCCTAATTTAGAGAAATCATTATAGAAACATTGATAATTTAGCATCTTGTTTTGGGAATTGTCACTAATGTAGCGATGTTTTTATGAAAATGTCATGATTTTTGCAATGTTTTGGGGGAAACATTGCTAAATTTAAAAATTAAAACATTGATAAAAATAAATGTGTAAAAAACAACACTAAACTGAAGATATTTTTTGTGTATACACTACATAAATGTTTATGGGTGCATAATAATAATTAAGTATCAATGATGTCTAAATTAAGACGATACCCATTACCTCACGCAAACTTTTGGTTGAACATGCTTTAACCTCATTTATATTGGATTTAAAAATGTAAATAAAGCATACCATCACTATATTAATGTATAGAATTCCATATATAATAATTTTATAGTATATTACCACCCATTAATTAATAATACTTCATTATATTAATTGTTTTGGGTTTTAACTTTATTTTTTTCTCTTGAGTGTTTCATGATGAAAGATCTGATTTTCCATACGTTAAATAGTCTATCATCTCATGAATGATAATCATGGAATAATTATAATGTTTATTTTAAAAAATTACTTTTAAATCAATCACTATTGATTTATTTCTGAAATAAAATATGTTATAATCATGGAGATAGTAGGTCTTACATATGAAAAAAAAAATCCTATTTTTCAACTATCTATATAGAAAGGTTTTATGTGATATTTCATCTTTAAAGAATGATCATGACACTGCTATAAAAATCCTCTATACCCACAGTTCTAGGAAACAATATTTGTAGAAATCCCCATATACCCATAGTTTTCCCAAAATTGTGGGTATAGTGGTCTGTCCAAAACTATACCCATAATGTTTTCTAAAACTATGGGTATATGTCTTGGTGAAAAACATTACACTCACAGTTTGAGAGAATAGTGGGTATTGGTTTTCGGCTTAAATGTGGGGGAAAATTTTCCATGGGAAAAAAATATGTATAAAAAACCCAATACTGACAGTTTTCTTCCTTATACACATGGTTTAGATTAATATACATAGGTAAATATATATATATATAAGTGAAGTTGATTGAGTTGTGAGGCACTGGTAATTTAAAGAGGTGGTTGAGGAATCAAAACTCGAAGAAAAAATATTTCTAATACTTATACCAACCGTTTTCAAATCGCAGGTAATGGGCTTTGACACCCTGTAAAAAACCTATACACACAGTTTGAAAAATTTTATAGGATGTGGAGCTATACTTACATCTCAGTTTCCCACGGTTCTCAAAACATCAGGTATAACCTATACCCACATTTTTGGGATGTATACCCATGGTTTTGAACTGTGCGTATTTGATATTTTTTAGCAGTGTGATATCTTAAATAACATATTAATATTTTGAGTTTACATTAACATATCACTCAAGTGTTTTGGTGATGAAAGGAGAGTTTCATTGCTTCTTGAAGGTGATATTCTACATGTACCTGAAGTGTTGTATCATCATTATTTGAGTGAAATTTTAAAAAAGAAAAAGATATATTATATTTTTATAATGATAAATTTGTCAATAATATCATAATAATTTGATTTTTATGACATATATTTAATAATTTTATCATTATTACATTCCATGTGATGTGTTAGGGAAATATGAATCACATCGCTTTGTGATGTGGTAGTCTGTATTACAAACGAGCGACATTATCGTATCCCATACAGAATGGAAATATAAAAAAGATATATATTAAATAACTTCTAAATTTTTATAAATATGATATAAAAATAATATTTATACTTTTCAACCATCATATTACCCAACCATGAATCGTTAAAATTGAAAAATGAATGACAGCATTTTTAAAAGTTGTAGTCTGTTGTACACATGAATGATGCTTTTGTAACCAATTGGATGAAAGTGGGGATGGTTGTATGTCATGATATTAATATAACAATATTTATATATATGTAAGATACTAAATTTTTTATGTATTCATTTTTTTAATAATTTAATGCGGTGGTGAATGAAATAACATAAAAATGCTCGTTGAAGAATGATGCCTCTTCTTTAAGTATCTTCCTTAGGATTGCACCAAATCCTTCCATGTATAGATTTATACCCAAAATAGTGATTCCTTGATGAGAGGAGTGACACAAGGAACTTATTTTTTTTGTTATTTGATGAATCAAAAGGGTTTGAATGTGAGAAAAATAGTGAATATTGGGTTGCCATTTATATGTGAGGTGACACACACACCTATGATTTTTTGAAAATAAAAAGATATAACCATGTTTTTCACATTCCACTAGGGTCCAAAATAGATTATTCTATATAT
Source organism: Viscum album (assembly GCA_963277665.1). Lineage (NCBI taxonomy): Eukaryota > Viridiplantae > Streptophyta > Magnoliopsida > Santalales > Viscaceae > Viscum > Viscum album. The sequence goes on along the minus strand of OY728125.1, from coordinate 1,993,948,105 downwards.
TATGCATTATTAGGTCTAAATATTTCTAGATAATATATATTAAAAATGTTTTCAGTTCAATTTTACACTTATATTTCTATATTAATCCCGGGTAAATATATTTTTTCCACAACCATGGAAAATAATTATTAATATTTTCACTATTTATTTTGGTAAAAAAATATGTTGAAAATATTAGATTATGTAAACTATTGTTATTCCAGATATGGAATCATTTTTCAAAATTCAATTAAGATATTTTTAATTATTTAATTTTATATTAATCTTATTAAAGCGATGAGAAAGCAGATTTCAAAGAGAAAATGTTCGAATGTTTATAATATTAATCGATAAAAATTGAATATTTAAATAATTAAATTGACTTAACATGGATTAATTAATTTATAACAAAACTAAATTTACCTCTAAAACAATTAAAATTTTAATTTAACATTTATATAATTTAAAATAAAAGGATGTTTTCAATTAAAAATAAATATTTTTCATTATTCATCTAAAATAATATTTTAGGAAAATCCCAAAAATTTACCATAAGATAATTTTTATTTGATAATTTAAAATTTTGATTTTATTTTGAAAAATATGATTTATAAAATCTGTAAAAAGTATTTTTAACTTATGTCTGAATAGTGAAAATAAACTACCTTTAATAAAAAATATCATCTTTCATCAAATATTTCTTTTTATTTTAAATGATTCATAGTTTATTTCTCATCAATAGATACCCAAGAATATTTATTTCCATATGTAAACCATATTAATTTAATTATTTATCAACTATTTATACATATCAATTTAATGGATTGTAAAAAAATTTATACCATATTAAAGTAAATGTAGACACAGGGTTGTGTCTTCCACAAACTCTCAAAGAAAATAAATTTGAAGAAAGTTATTGTGTGGGTTTTTTAATCTCAGTTTTATGTGAGGCACACACTATGAGATTAAATGTTATAAATTTATATTTTTCATGTGTGAAATTTAATATTATATATAACCACACAGTCTCGACGTTACCATAACATTGGGACGTTATCCTATATTTTGATTTATCCCATAAACTTATCCCAAGGTATTTCACTAAATTTTCATTATCCTTGTACCAAAATTTTTGAATAATATTTCACTAAACCTAAAGGGTAGTATATAACTTTAAAAATATTATAATCCTAAATGCATCAACACTTACATATTCCTCCACTAACATCATAGAATATAATTATATTTTAACGATGCTTTAATACAAATTATAATGACCTAGACCCACAATTATATAATATGATGCTCGTAAACACCTTCCCTATATATAAAATTTTTCATGAACTAATGGGACCATATTTTGAAAATAAATAATCAAAATATCACCAAATACTGTTAAGTAATATATATTAGAAGGAACTTTTAGGATTTGTGTTTTGGAGAGTTATGAAATTTATTTAACTAAAAAAACAAATGTATTTCTCTTCAAATTAATATTTTTCCATTATATAATAATTTAATTAATTCATAACAGGTCCTCAACATCTTGCAATAATTCTAAACATAAGATATTTTATTATACTTATCATGTGTAATACATTTCAATATGTCCTATAGAAATGGAAACATAAGGGAGGGGTGATCAAATGATTAGAAAATTTTATATGTGAGAAATGGACATAAGATATCACAAATGAGTATAAAATTACCATTAATATTATGGTGGGAATAGTTTTCAAAAAATAATACCATAATACAGTGAAACTGGAATCATAATATACACATTGATTATAATGGAAACTAAAATAACACATGGATAATAATAAATGGTTTCTTATCGGTGAAATTCAAAATTCTATATAAATTATTATATGCCCTAAGCCATGATATCATGATCATAAACTTCATGGTATTATTTTCAAGGCCTTTTCATTAGGTAATATTTTTTTCTAAGAAGGTATACACCAAAATACCCAAGTTAGTTTGTCTCATTAGACCTACTAATTCAATGAGTTGGTTATTACAGGCCCCACACATAACTAATTAAGTCTAATGAATTCATCAGTTAATGTAATTAATAATCTATAGAACACATTACCAATATTTTTTAATAATAATTACACAAATTTTCAATATTTTAGATATCAATAAATGAAATAGATTTATATTTAAGAATACATAAATCTAACACCATTTAATGAAATGGATATCTTGTTAAGATGATAATTTTATTATTCCTTCAATGTATGTATTCTATGATTACACACTATAATCAAAGCAAGAAAATAAAGAGTCTTCATAAAGGAATGGCATTTAGAAAAATATGCATGTAACTGAGTAATATTTGGAAGGAAAAAGTATGTGATTCATTTCCAGGATCTTAATCCACTAAAATAAAATTTTATTATTGGATTAAGAGGGAAATATAAGCCCATTATATGCACCATAAAAATTAAACATGTGGTGAATAAGAAATGTATCTCAATGAATAAAAATTGATAAACAGGAAATGTTTTTCTAATAGAAACATAAGATTTAGAATAGAATCAGCGATATAACATGATATTAAAATATTATGGATTGAATGATAAAAAATATAAATAAATTTTTCATTTAATTTAATTAATTATATAAAAGCTAAATTTAATGGAATATAGAACATGTCTCATCGAATTGAAAATAGACACAAATAGCACTTATGACATTAGAAAAATTTAAATAAAATCTCATTGAAGGATAAAATTTAAAATGGATCATTAAATACCATAAATAATCATATATTCATGATATAAAACATTATAGGGGTATTAATTACACTAATAACTTTGAAACAGGGTGTATAACATTATCATGTCTCCAGGAATTATAATATGACGCAAAGAACCACTATAAGTAACATAATCTTTGAGGTAAGACTAATTTAATAATGTTTTGATAGGAAATAATGGTATAAAACAATAAAATAGTGAATAAAAATTATAATATTTATTCATTAATTTTAATAAATTAGTATTAGAACATATGAGTTTCAATAACTATGTTTATAACTCAATGGAATAAAATTGAGTTACCCCAACCCCTTTCCATAATTGATTCTTAGTTGAATTGCACTCTAACATCCTGAATAAATACAAATTATATTAATCACCCATTAGAGAACCATTATAATATCTATAACCATTTATAAAAAAAATTATAATTATTTTTTACATGTAAATCATATAAGTTTTATTTAATTTATATATCAGGTGTGATTATTCTGGATTTTTATGAACTAGTTTCATAACGGCGGTGTTGTTCTTCGTTATTTTCCAAATGTTAATCATTATAAGATATTAAAAGGTACCATAATTTATGTTTTAATATTATTTATAATGTGACAATTTCATTCTATGGATTTTTAGTAGGGATCCATTAAGATGACATTAGTTGTCACATTGTTCTAGGATTTAAGAATGAGAATGTATTGGTGTCTTAACTAAAGAGTTTGATATTAATATTTACTTTATATAAAAATAAGGATTTATTATATTTTATCTATATAATAAATTACTAGAAATTAATATAACATTTTAATCCATGATATAAATTTGTTTTGTTGTCCTTATATGTATTTAAACCGATCCAAACAAGAACATACAATAATTAATGAATGAAAATGAAGTATTTAATTGAAATAATATTATAATAGAATCAATATGAACTTATTTATTTTTTATTACTATCATATTTCAAAATTATAAATAATATGAAGAATAATATAACCTTTATTATGTTATTATATGTTACAAAGAAATCATATTTTCTCTTAGAACGATCTCTTGGATGGTTAAATTAACCATGAATGTTTGTTGCTCATATTGTCAATAAGTTGTCCTATTTTTCTTGATATAAAGTTATGAATTTCATAAAAATTATATTTACTGATAGAACCTATTTTTTTAATCATAAATTAATGGTGGTTATGAATAGAAACAAATAGAGATCAATTGATTCATGAAGTCAGTAATTTGTATGTATGTGTGGCTAATGATGTAATTTTACATAGAGAACAAAAATTTATAATATAGTTTATCAATTATGAATATAAAATAAGTCATGAATATCATGTTTATTTATATAATTCAACTTTATAATAATTTTTTACGGTGGTTAACAAAATTTAAACATGATTCCTTTTGGAGGCGGTTGTTCGCACACGTACATAAATGCCATTTTTGAATTCTTTATAGGGAAAGGTTGACATTATTTATTCCCTTAGAATATTAAAATTCAATATAGAAATATTATAAATTATTTTCTATAATAATTATAAAATTTTATTTGGGAAATTAATGTATAAAATAAATTAAATTATGGTAAATTATTAATCATGTTGAGGACTTTGGTTTTCCCTTGGTGGACTCCTTGTAAAGAAAGGACATAATCTAATATATTATGAATAGAATCATTTTAGGGTGAAAAATGATTATATGGGATTGATTGACGAATTATTTTCAATAGGAAATATAATTTCATGTCGGTATTGAAGGGGTGGTGAGAGGCCCCTTATATAAGTGGTTTTAATTTAATTTTGTGAAATATTTCATGCTAATATAAAGAGTGAACATGGTTGACCTATAAAGTGGATCTAGAAATGGAAGATTATTAAATATTAATTTTTATAAGGTTCATAAAACATCAACAAATAATTTTAAATTATTTATTAAATATATCTTTATGGCCAATACACTTATATTTTGTAATTTTTCTATTTTCCATTTTATCATGGTAACTTCTTTTTACAAAGATAATTTACATTTAATGCTTCAGAATAGAATTTTTCATGTTACATAATTAGTAAATTATTATTCCAAATATGAAGTGGATTTTTTCAAATAAATATTAAATGTTAATGAAAATAAATTTTTAACATTATCTCGTATAACACCTAAAATCCCATTTTTCAGAAAAAATATTATTTTAAAGATTAATATTGTCATTTAGGATACCATTTTTTAATTTTGTATTCTAATGATATAAATTAGTTTATTATAAAATAAATAAATTATATATATTTTTATTGATACCCCATAATAAATAATAAACAAATGTAATAAAAATAAAATACAGAAAAAATTTTGTTATTAAAAAATACAACATAAGTTTCAAAAATATCAAAATTCATAATAGTTTTTAAATATATATAGTCTTTCTCCTAAAATAAATATTTGATCAATTATATTTTTTTATAAACCGATATTTCATTATTATAGAATGATAATGTCATAAAATTTACAATTTTGGTATAAACTGTATTTCTTACTATTCACCAAAAAACCCAACTATTTGAGAAAAATCCAAAAAATTCATATTTATATAACACTATGATGATGAATATAAAAATTAATTTTATTTTTTAAATGAAATTTTTTAAAATTTAATAGGTTAACTTTTATTTAATAACATAAAAGTATAATCAAAATGGTTTTCATTGAAAAATAATATTTTTAAAAAAATTAACTATAATTAATCTTATTTAATATCAACTACTAATAAAAATTTTATTAATATATTAATCCTATTAAAAATATTTATTATCTATAAAATATTTATATTATATATAATATAAAATAAAAACTTAATATAGAAATATTTAATTTTTAATTATAATTTAGTAAAGTTATTTATTTAAGTACACTAATTTAATTTATCCAATCCTTTGCATGGATAATGGCATTTATATTTAATTTCGATATATATTTCATATTTTAGTAGAAATTATTTTTACCCACTAAATCAATGGATTCATTTCAAAATTTAGAAAATTATTATCCAGTTCTTTGTAGTTTAGTGTTGAACGTACAACAAGATATTAACATAAAATTTATTTATGGATAATATATAGTAAATACATTGTTCATTACAAGAAATAATTAAGAGAAGGAGACCACTCATTGGTGCTATCAAACCAGTTAAAATTATTATCATGTGGAAAAATAACCATAAAACACATGATTTTGAATAACATCATTATAAGATGAGAAATCAACTGGATACAGTTATGAAATTTTCATTCCACATATTCCCTCTCCTCTAGATGAATTAAAGAAAATATCCCTATTTTGAATCATTCATTAATGGAATCATTGATGACATGATTTGGAATATTCTAACTAAGGTAATCAGTAACCATATTTCTCATTCATGGAGTGTATGTGATGTCGAAATCAAACCCTTGATGTTGTTCCACCAATCAATGCTATATAAGAATCATGTCATTCTATGAGAAAATAGTCCTTTAGATTTTATAATCTCAATATACCGTGAACTTTTTACTATATAGTGAGTTTCATAAATAATGAAGAACATGAATCACAGATTCTATTGCATGTTCATGGTCTTGGTAGTTTCTTCATGTGGTCGCATTTGATGAGATCCATATGGTACAACATGATTTACCTAACAGAAACTCATCCGAGGAACAAACCCATTGTTGTATATGTGATCAGTGAGAAGATGAGGAGTGATTAAGGGATATTTTTTTATATTTTTTTTATTATGAAATAGACTTTTACTATGGTTAAATAGTTATATCTTTTCCAAAAAAACAAGCACCCATGAATAATCTTTAGTAACATAAAAATTTACAAGTTTCACTACTCAACATGAGTAGCTAGTACATTGAACAGTTTGGAAATAAAATAAATCCTAACAATAAATAATATAAAAATATATATGTTCACAAAAATCAAGAAATATCATTTCACATGTGTTAGTTTAAAACCAAACAACAGTAAATGTGCTCTCCACACTAAAAAAATATGTAGTAATGTTTCTCAAATACACTCTAAGAAACCTTCACCAATACGAATCAATAAGGTGTCATCGTGCTGATTTTAATTTTTTCACATTTTCTTTTAATCTTGAATGAACCTATTCATCTCTTTCATTCCTATAAGTAGGCAAGAACATCTACTTTAGACTTATCTATAAACTTATTTTTATTTAATTTTTCATTGGGTTTCTATATCCAAACATCCATCTTATAAACATCATCGCTAACATTTGAAAAAAAAAATGAAACAAATTTAATATTCTATATTTTTTTGTTCAATTATTCATATAGTATGTCTGATTCAAACTGATATGAAATATTTTCTAGTGTATTTTATCTAGTTTTATGGATCACAAATTCTCTATCTAATAATAAATTCTTTGACAACCAAGAGATTTCTTAGTTGGAAACTTCTGTCTAAAACTTTGATTTCTATAATTTCATATGGTACCTATTTTTGATACAATTATTAAGAAATTATAGTTTTACACTTGTAAATAAAACAAAACTTTGTACTTTACAAAAATCCTATTTATAAATGGGTGAGTATGAGAAAATACATGATTTAAATATAATATTTTAGCTTAGAGGAATCAAAAAATTTGAATCAGCCACTAAAAATAATTATTCTATATGATTATTAAATATTATTGAGTATCCTTAAATCTTCTTGAAAATTAAAACATTACCCACCTTAAAATAACTTCCTTCAACATCAATCAATAACATGAATCTTCCATTAATTATATTTTGAACATTTAACAAACACATTATCATCCTAACATTTATATCTTTACAAAAGCATCATAATAAACACTAACCCATTATTTCACTATAGATGTTATTATTCCAATGAATCATCTTGGAAAAAATTCCAATTATTCCTTTCAACGTTATTCTGTTAGATATTAAAAACATTCCATATGAATATTTCACTAGTCACCCACCATGCACACCCACTATCTACTAACTTGCATCAGAACAATTTTTTTCCCTTTTCACACCATTCTTTGTTTGATTAAATTCATACAAAAACATAATTTTGTTGTTTTTAAACCAAACCTTATGTCTAAAATTCCTAGTTCTTTTGTATGACCATGAATTCATCAGATAAAATTGTGATAGACCATCCAATAGTATCGGACTGACATATTTCTGGGAGAATTTCTGAAAGTATTATTTTGATTTAGAAATTTTATGATATGAATTTTCCCAATGAAATTCCACAATATATACAAAGATAATTCAAAAACATTTCTCATAAAAAAAATCAGAAACATTGATATAAATATTTCTCAAACAAAAATCCAATTTAAAACATATATATAGAGAAATTCCTTATAAAATCATAGTTTGTATATCGTATATATAAAACAAATTCTCTCTATTTATACTTATTCAACATACATCTGATAATTTATAACTCAACATGTTAGAAACAATAAGAAATGAAAAGTATTTCCAAATTGTAATATTACTAAAAATATTTTTAATTAACTTTTTAAACAAATAAAGTTAAACTTACATCCCAAAAACTCAATCTATGCATCTCATCCGAAAATCATAAATATCATAACATTATATCTCAATATTTGTATTAATTGTCTAATAAGTATATTACTATATAAGATAAATCAATGTAGAAAAAAATAATAAATCATCAATAATACCATGATTCCAAAAATAAATCATTTAAGAAAATTATTCACACTCATTTTAAGAAACAATTTATTCCACATAGAATATTCATAATAAAAAAAAAATTTCCTACACCATACACATTTCCTATATCCAAATTAAAAAAATTTTAAAATATTTCACAGATGTGAAAGTCACATATTTCCCATTTTATAAATTTCAACTAAATACATTCTTTCCTTTGAAAGGAAACACAAAAAAATGGATTGATTTGTGTTTCAACATTTTCTCCCCCTTGAAAACACTATCCAATGAAAAGGTATAGGGGATGGACTCAAATACCCTATCCTAGATGTATTTGAAGTAAAACTTCAATTTTAAACCTCATCATAGGAAATATAGTCTTTAGAAATATTTTTTCAATATATCAATAGTTTTATCCATTGTATAAAAAACTCCAACTCTAGTTCATTCATCTCCTCCTAATATTTGATGATGTGATTTTTTATATTACATTTCTTAGACAAAAAAGCTTTCATTTTATTTTTAGTGATACTGATAGACAAATGATTATCAAAAACCAATATAAGGGGATAATTCATATTAAAAATATTATACTAAATGTACCTTCATCAATATAATATGTGTTACAACATTAGTGTGAGGAACATACAAAGATTGTAGTATACTAAGAGTCACAAAATTCTAGTTCCATTTATGTAATCTAACACTTCATTATATCCCAGAAAACAATACCAAAATTGTTTATTTTCAATTATATTCACTTCCTACCAAATATGTATGTACATAAAAAATAAAATAATACTTTTATGTGTTGTAATATTTCAACATGGAATTAATTATGTCATCGATATATAAAAGAGATTGAAATATATACTTGAGATTATATTATTTTGGTGTATTTTCATATCTAGAACAAGTGTAAAAAACAAATACTATATATGGAATTGAAGCTTATATGTATAAAAAACATAGAAACAACTTTTTTAAACTATTTACGATCTACTATCTTTTCCCTGTCTTTTGATAACATCATTCACATAGAAATTTGCTTTGAAAATAGTATTGAATAATCCTCACAAAACATCCTTAATTGTTACTTATCATAGTTATATTGAGATAAGATATTATATTTTTCATTTCATAATATTTTTATGTTAATATATTATTTCATTTCAACAAGCATTGAAATTTAAAAAAAACATGTATCCACTTATAAATATTTCCACATGTTTACACATTATTCCTTATGAATATGATTTCATGAGAATAAAAAATCACAATGAGAGAAAACTAAAGATTTTATTTTATATAAATGTTACTATCATCTCTTCTTTTCTTTTATATCAACTTCACTAAGAAACTATAAAAATTTTAATACCAAGCTCTTAGGTATTTCTTCCGACCATATATAGAGTTACTAAATTTTCATAAATAACATTATTGTTTCCCAATAGTGAAGCCACATGGTTGTTAAATATAAATTTCATTTTCTATCTCTCTATTAAGAAAATATTACTTGAAATCAAACAAAAATATATTATATATTTATTTTGTACTGATATAAAAAAATATTATGATATTTTCTAATCAATACACTGGTGAAAAGACTCATCAAATTCAAATCTATAGAAATGGTAGATATTTGAACATAACATCCAGGACACATATCAATAGAGTCCTTATAGTTTACTTATATATAATTGTAATGATAAAAAACCCCAATTCTGATATTGGAAAAACACTCCAATGACCCCCTTCAATCTATGTCTACTTAGCTTGTATAAATAATTAATGAAAATAAAGAAAAAAAATCAACCACTCCTCCCTAAGTTTGACATACATAGCTCTATTATATAAAAAGACAAAACAGAATAAAATATAAACCACAGTAGTTTATCCCCCTAAAATATTTCATGGATGATTTAGTTAAAAAGATAATGATAACCAAACAACAATGCCTGTAATATAGAACCAATATGAACACCTAGGAAAATAAGACACCTACATGAATATGTAATTAATGAATTCGTAAGAATATTAAGGTAATGGGAATCAAAGTGTGTAAGAATTGTATATAATGGGTTATTGGTTGGATATATGGTGTTAATAGTAATATTTCATCAATTCAACATTGATCCATAATGGGAGTAGGAGAGGGTTGGACATGACCAAAGCTTTCAACTAAACCTGCATATCATGTGTGAGATAGAGGAAGTCGTAAGAAAGGGTTTCTATAGATTAATCAATATGGTAATGTGAAAGGAGATAAATTCATCTATGAGAATTATTACTAGTTGGGTGTGCTTAGAGGATGAACTAAATGATGATGGCATCAGCCCGGGAGGCTTGGGTAGCTGCAGTCGACGTGTTGGGGTGGAAAACGGGACCTAACATGGAAGAGTACATTGGGGATATTATACATTGCATTAGAGTTCAGGAATATAAGGGATCTTTAGAACATGGTATAATGGGTAGAAGGTTGTGGATGGTCTTCAGTTGTCACATAGATGCCCAGGTGCAGAAGGGATTGTCTTACACGAGGAGGACAACACAGAAAAAAGGGACACCGGGAAGGGGAGATGTGCCTATTAGGATGGAATCAAGGAGGGGAGGAGTGGTTAATAGTGGAGTGTGTGTCCAAATAAAATGGTTTGGCTGGGACCCCCCCCCCCCCCCCCACACACACACACACTCACAAACACACACACAAACATAGGTAAATTCCTGAGAAAACATGAGGTGGGGAGAGAGTAGAGAGGGAAGGTTGGGATCGTGTTAGAGAACCTCCTATGATAGAACGTAGAAAAGGATGAGATTTAACCCTACTATACAATATACCTCTTTATAGTGGCCTTGGTGTATATTTATATAGAATTATAATGATAAGAAATACTAAATTGGGATATGGGTAAAACACTCCAACACCACCAATTTGAGTTTAACCTTCTCAAAGAACCCATTCCCTATTTCTTAACACTTAAATTATTTCAATTATATTCTTTCGAAACACACACTTTCAACAAATCACGTTATTATTGTTTGGTAAAAGTACAAGTTACTAATTATCATTCTTCTTAATCTGATCTACATCTTCATTTATTACATTAGTCCACTATTTAAGTTTTAATGCTTCGTCACCTACTTTTTGTTCAGTTTGGGATTATAAGGAAGTATGTGAATATGAAATTAATGTTCTTATAGTTTTAATACTATTTAATTAGTCTTAAATGATGTGGTGAACTTAAAGTTTCTTTCTTATACTATGATGATATGTTTGAATCTTTTCATCACCACATGAGATAGAAGAGTCTAAATCATCATCTTTAGTATCTTTGACTTTGTTACTATCAGTAATAAAATTTTCACATTATTAAAATACAACTTCCTCCACATCCAACAATCCTATATCTATAATTGCTTTTTATACAATTTATAATCATTTTCAAGAATATTTACCTATACATAGTAAAAAATATTTCAAATCTCATTATAATTATACTTATTTTCTTTAATATTAGGATGGTATCTAAGAAATATTCCAACAACACTTCTCTGATCAAACTACCATGGATTTTCACCACTAAATTTTATAATGTAAAGAATGATAGAAAACCTTAGGTGCCTCAAACATGGGTTTTCTTTGTAATGCATCTCATAAAGAGTCATATTATATTAAGTACTATAGAGACATTTATTCTAATCATAAAATGATACAATGATAGATTACCTCCAAAAATAATGAGAGGTTTCATATTCGATTTATATTGTTCATGATAAAACCACTAAACATCTATTTCATATTTCAGCTACACCGTTATATTGTAGTATGTATGGTGAGCTATAATCATGATGAATTCGATAATTTCAAAGATAATTTCAAAACATACACATTGTATATTATTCATCGTTTTCAATGTGAATTTTATTTAAAGAATAAACACATTTTTTTACGTCTCCGGAAACTCATAAACATTTATATCCATTAATTAATTTTTCAAAATACAAATATATGTTTTGTGAGTAAATTAATAAATAAAATTAATGAATTATTTTTTTAGTTTTTTAATATATAATCATTGAATCACTTATACTAGAATGTATTATCTCTAAGGGGTTGGTTTCAAGTAACTCAACATTATTTTGTTCTAATCTTATAATCATTACTTTTTGGAAAATGCAACAACATCAATCTCTACATTTGGTCATGTTAGGAATATCATGAATTCTTTCTATATTTATAAACATAACAATTTTCCTCTCACACATATTCCCAAGACTTTTCTTCTATATATTTGTTTCTATTATCATGCCCATATAAAATGAACTTTTTGAATCACCATCATGAAACAAGTTTCTCGTTATTCATTGGCCTCTCTTCAAAGCTTTTATATCCTCAACTCCTTTTAAAAAAAACAAGCCTATATAAAAAAATTATTACTCACACTAAAATAATTTTAACACTTGATAAATTCACTTTCAACTGATTAATAATTAAATCCCTTCAAGATTTTAAATTTTCTTCCCCAATGATAGCATATCCAATACCTATTTTTCTAAGTCACTCATCATTTCCAAAAGTCACAATCCCTTATTTAAATGAATAAAAATTTTAAATAACATTAAATATCCTATGATAACTGATAAAAACCATGTTTCATGTATCCCGGGTCATTTTCATTTTATAGTTTCAGATGAGTTTAAATAAAAAATTATTTTCTTTCCTTTGTTTTTCTTTCATATCACAATGTTTTTTAGATTTTTTATGCAGAAGTATTTTTACTAGAATCATTTTAATATATCTATTTATAGGAAGTATAGTTTTATCAAAAATTTCATAAATATTCTCTAACGATTGAAATAGATTTTCAACATTTAAATTAACTTTCACATGTTTCTTTTATTGAGTGGGATGGATCCTACACAAACATTACATCCAAATTCTATTGGATTCTTCATAAAAATGGTGATTAAAAAAACACATATATGTTGTATTCCAATATCCACCATAATACTAAAAATTACCATAGAATACATACTTACCTCTGTAATTGAAAATCTATAAAGAGTTGTGTTTTTTAGTATCATCCACTTTATTACCTGCCACATTATTAAATCACTAGAGACAAAATTTTTGTTTACTACTAGAGATTTTATTTTCTAAAAAACAATTCTTACATACCTTAACAGAATCACATATAGTAACATCTTTTTCATCATACATTGTAAACACATAACAGTTATGTTTTGAAAATATTCTTGTTTTTTGAAATAAACGTTGTATTAATAAGTTCCTTTTTAATTTAAGAATAATTATTTCTATTATCAAACTTTTATGGTATGTTTTATTCTTATTATTTATGTATACTCTACATAGAACATTCTAAAACTTTTATGACTATGTTTTGGTAATTTGTAACACCCCACCCAATATCAAAATGTATCATTAATATATTTTATCTCTTCCTCATTCAATTTCAACATTTATTCATGAAGGATGTTGAGGTTTTTATTTTATATCAATACACTTTTATATATGATCAATTAATTTTATTAACTATAATTTATCTTCAATATTTTATTCATAATTGATTACTAAACAATTTCTTTTCACAAACTTATTATTCCCCCATAAAGTCTTACAATCATTTTAATATATTCTTTTGACTCTGTCTTCGGCCTAAACTCAAACTGAGCTTATTATTATTCAAAACAACTAGTTTCTTCACTGGTGAATTCTTCACAATTCAATTTTCTAATAACTTTTTATTAGTAGGAACATATCTAAAGTTTCCAACTCTTTCTTCACTATCATTAACATTATCACACTTAGAAAAATAGTTCCTCTCTTCTTATTTAGTGAACTTATTATCATTTCCCCTATGATAGTACTTGTATTTTTTATACCTTTTTGTTATTGGGTCTTTCTGACTTTTTTTCCAACTTCATTGCTTTATTATTCTTCCTTTTGATATACATAATATATAGTAAATTGTATGACAACTCCACAACTTAATATATTTAGTGTTAATATTACTTGATACCTTTCAATTTTTAATTAAACATCTTATAAAAATACATATATTAATTAAAAACTTTACAAATCCCTTCTTTGAAGTCAATTTCACTAGATTTGTTTTATAACATTATTAGACCTTTCATTCCTTGTGACACTGAATGAAATTTACTGATCAACATTCTATTTTATTTTTCCATAAATTTTCTCATTTCATTTCATATGTGATGGTGATTCAATATAGATTATCATGATATAGAGTTTCAGGATCACTGTATTCCAATGATTAAGCTTTTTAACCAAACTTATCAATAAGAATGCATAATATCAATTCAGTAATTGTTTAAACTTCTAACTTCTCACTAAAACATTTATATTTCAAAACATTTCATTCAACCTTATAAATAATTCTCCAACATATTCATAATGTCCAATAATGAAATAAAAATACTTATTTCTATATATTATCAACATCAACTTATTCACTTTTTTATTGCTTTCATAGACATTTTTCAATATCTAATAGATTAATTTTTCCATTTCAGATCCTTTAACTCTAAGAAACTCACTTTTATTGATTGAGGAATTAAAACAATTTATATATCTCCAACCATTCTCCAAATTCATCCTATCAGTATAGCTTATATGAACACCCTCTATACATGTTGGTAAACCATAGTTAGTATAAGGCCCCATCCTTAAACCTTACTTGATCTTGAGTTATTACAATATTACACATTGAGGATCTTTTTAGGTTTAGAGTTTTAGAGAATTAGGACATAACTATTACATCTCAATAGATTACAAAGTAGTCACTTCTACTAAATTTCCATAAAATAAAAACTCTTCAAAAGAAACATGTCTAGTTCCATGTTTTATATATCATTACTTTCCCTTGATCCCATCCTTGACCCTATTCCACATTAAGTCATGTGAAAAACATTTCAAAAAACATGGGGTGAGCATAAAAAGCTTAGTAAGGGATAAAAAAAGAATGAAAACTATTAGTTTATCAAAACAACAAGTAAACCATGTATACTTTATCAAAGTAACACTTTTCACCTTTATGAAGTAGTAAAAACTCTTCACTGAATAAAAGATAATTACTTACCTTTTTGTAACCAAAAGATTACCATAAAACCCATATAAATATCACATAACATATAAAGGTAACTTGGGAAATAAACATACTTAAAAGGAATAATCATACGGTCGACTTCCACACATATCACTTAATGGAATAACCATATGGCCGACTTCCATACATACTTAATGGAATAGCCATACGGCCGACTTCCATACCCAATGAATTGGATGTTATAACATAACCACCCGTCCTGGTATTCACGGCACCACCCATCATATGGTTTATCACGTAACCACCTGTCAAATGTCCAAGTACCATTATAAAAATCATAAGACATAAAACAAATATAATGGAAAGAAAGCATTTCCACACTTAGATCACAATATATCACTTAAATATATTGACATAAAAAATCCATTATAAAAAACATTTTCAAAACCAAAATACATAAAAGAGTATATAGTATTTATTTTATTTTAAAAAACATTACGTCTTGTTCAGGAAACTAAAGACCAAATAATACTCGCGGCTGCGGAAAAGGTCGTTGTCACCACGTACGATAAAAGAAACATTCCTTTTTTTTGTTTTAAAAAACGCTCCATAGAAAAAGATTCATTTTGTATAAAAGTAAAAGTCAAAGGGTTTTATACACCGTATAAAAGAATGTTGTGTATAAAACGGAATATGACTCAATGAAAGGAGATTGAGACGAAGTCCCTTACAAAGATGGTATCCTTGGATTAAGGATAAATTAGTTACATAATTATGTGTGACAAAAGAATACATGAAATATAAGTGGGTATTAAGTGTAAAACAATCATAGGACATTCACCCATAATCATAGAACGACATATTCAAGGTGTACAAGTTTATCCCATAGAATCGAAATCGGGTTATGAAGTTCCCTTGGAAAAATTAGACAGCCTAACGGCGTCACATCAAAATTCAGAAAAAGAGTTAATGACAGATAAAAAGGGTATCTGATCACTTGGACATAAAATTAACATCAATAAGTATATATAATAACATATCCCAACATAATATTATGTTAATTAAAAGACATAAAAACAAATAAGTCTTTTAAAAAGAGGAGGGTGAAAGGTTCCTTTACCGACATTGGTATCTTTCGAAACATACACCCCGTGAAAGAAGGACAATAAAACATTGATGTAAATACTCATAAATGAAATAATATTACACAATGAGTAAAATAATGGCCATTACATACACTAATCAAAGGAAATTGTGGAAAATGTAGCATTAATCTCATGGGAATAAAAGTGAGATGAAAATTCCCTTAAGAAATCTCGGCAGCCTAACGACGCCACTTAAAGCTTCCAAAAATGGATTGATGAGATAAAATAGGTTATCTCATCACATTAAAATAAAATGTATAGCAATAGGAATATAAAAGAACATCCCTCATCATAACAAAGATGATCTTAAAAGAAGTGACATAAAGGAGAGTAATTAAAGAGAAAGAGAGAGGCTAAATATCTTACAAAAATTCGGCAGCCCAACGACGCCACTCAAAACTTCCAAAATGGATTGATGAGAGAGAATAGGGTATCTCCTCATATGAACATAAAAATTACAGTAATATTAATATAAAATAACATCCCAATCACAAGAAAGATGACCTTAGAAGGAATGACATAAAAGAGTGTACTTAAAAAGAAAGAGAGGAGTAGGATCCCTTAACTCGGGTCCGACTTGACTCGATCATTCTTAACATCATGAATAATAAACTTGAGTTAATTTATACTTTCTTAAGAACCTTTTTCAAGTTCATTATAACTTTAATATCACTTATTTCCATGTTATAAACATTATGTAATCATTTAAGTTAATAATGTTTGTTGTGTCGATATTTGGTTCTTCTGTTGAAAGTGAACTTCTTACAATTACATGTTGGTCGTGTGGTCAAAGGTTCATTATATCCAGAATGATATTCATCATTTGGATATCATATATATCATATATATCCAGAATATACATGTATTTATAATATTACATAATCATTTAGAGGTATGAAATGAAATGCATCGTTCATGGAGATGGTAAGCCGTACGTACGCATGAACGATACTTTCATTTCTATGTCATATTAATGGAATTAAAACAAAATGAGAGTTAAGTATATTTTAATTACAGAATTATATTCATCATTTATATTTGACATAAATCATATATAATATCATTAAATACATCCTTTATTCATCCAACATATGGCATCAACGAATCAAATCACTTTGAGGGGGCGGTAGTCCGCACTTCCTAAAATGAAATTATTGTGTTTACCCACAATGGAAACAATAAAGTTATGCCACAAAAAAAATAAAGAAGATTAAGTAACACATAAACATATTATATATCATATATAAATATAGTGACATCTTAATGGACACCTTTTAAGGTGTTATATGAGTGTTGAACATTCATCGTTTCGTGAGGTAGAAATTCGCCATCCATAGAAACAGTATGTTCTTTAACCATTTGATGTAGGTGTGTGTAATTTTAGCTCAAATGATTCTTATAAAAACATCCTAGTATATTTAAGATACTGGAGTTGTTACAAAAGAAATGAATAAAATGATTTTAGGGTGTTGGGGAAGCAAAATAAAACAAAAGGACTCAAGTGAAGACATTACCTTAAAATCGGGTAACTCCATTTGGGTTGAGATCAAAGGCTTCCTTAGGAAGACTTTGGCCCAAAGTGAGGCTTAAAGGAGTTATAGAGGGATTTTGAGAGACAAAATGGGCAGGGGTTGGCCGAGACAAAGGATTTGGATGTGTGGGTAAGGAGGTAGAGGTGGGGGCCTTTTATAAGAAGAGAGGAGGGGCACTCTTGGAATGTAAGGAAATGTTACTTTATTTTAGAATGAGCTTCGGATTTTAATGGTCCCACATTTATGTGTTTCAAGGATAAGGTGATAAGGGTCAGATATACACCCATCCAATAGCTTTTGGACATGTTTAGGTCTTAGATTTTACATTATCATTCCATTTTATTTAAATCGTTAAATAATGATTTCATCGGTGCATCATCATGATGTCATAAATAATTCAATATATTTAATGTCTAAAAATTATAAAAAAAATACTATGATGTAGGAAATATTTTTAGATTTTCAATTAATACTTATAGTCCAAAAGATCATTTATTTAGACAAAATTAAAAACATTTTACTTAGGTGATACATTTTTGATACATTTAACATTCTTTAAAAATAAAAATATAAAAAGTCACTTTCTCACAAAAGTGATTCCATGGGGCCCTCAAGTTTGTCACAAGGCATCCCATGGTCAGCCATGAGACAACCCATAGCCTTAGGAAACATTTTGTGGTATTTTATTATTATTATTATATTATCTTATTATCTTTAATTTCCCGATTACTCATTAATCAAGATAATTAAAGATAATTACCGTCGTTACTATTCCTAATGTCCCAAAACAAAAGAGTCTTAATTATATAATTTGGGCCTTATAATTCCAAATATGTAATTCATTTTACCAAATTAAAAACAAATAAATTGAAATAATTAATTTAAAAAAACGTCCCGTTGTCAAAACAAATAGTGGGTTTTTTAGAAACAATATTTATGAAAAGTTTGGCACTTATTTATACCTAATTCCAAAGTGAAATTAATCCCAATGATGATAATTTAATTACATGGTAAAAATATATTCTAATTACACTTTAAAAAAAATTAAAAAGATAATATAACCATATAATTAAATTATATGAAAAAGTAGTTTTGATGTAAAATGCTGTATTTTTCACTATTCATTGAAAAATGAACATTGTCAGAAAAATACCAAAAATTAACCCAAGGTAAATTTAAATGTCCCAATCATAAATAATATGTTTATTTTGAAAAATAGAGCTTATAAAATTGTCAAAAAGTGGATTTAAAAGGGGTTCTCCATTAAAAGGCGGTTAATCGACCTTTTAAAGAATATTAGAATGTTTATGCTTAAAAACCGGATTAATTTGCATTTTTAATCCTCTAAAATTTGTTATAAAGAGTAAAAATATTTGACAAACATATATAATCATTTTTTATTTAGTTCTTTTCATTCCCGCCATTACAACGGCTAGGCGTTAACTACCAATTAAAATAATATTATTTTATTATTAGAGTGCGACGTAAGATTTCCAAGAAACTCGTTGTTGCGTATTGGGTACGCCATCGAGCATAACATCCCCTTTAAAGTAATATTAATATTTTATTCACAAATATAGATAAATATAAAGATGACGTATTCTTTATTTACCTGGGGTGTTATAGGTAGAATCATCAAGAACATCATATCAAATAGAAATAATGAAATTTAATATTACATCATTCATAAATTGGACAGTTCATTCCATTAAAAATTTGAATCACCATACTATTTATTTAATTAACAAACTTCATGTAAAGTCATACATTATTCAAAATTCATAAAAGATTTAATTATGGGATCATTCCAACTAATACCACTTGAATGGATAAATCAATATATCCGTGATCATTAAGAGGGGATGGGTGAATCTGGGATATTTTCATTTTATATTCTATTTATTTTGAAAAAAATAGTAACCTCCTCTTAAAGAGTTATAAATTTTCTGAAATAAATAATAACACATGAATAAATAATAGGAACACAAATATTTAAAAGGTTATCTACTTAATAAGTTTATATTTTTTATAATGGTTTAAAAAAAATCTAATACCAGAAAATCCACAAAAAACAATGATTCTATGTGGTTACAATAAGATAGAAATATCCTAACACTTGTGTTGTACTATAATCAATCAGTAAAATATTTTCCCTAAAAACATATAAAATATATATCATTTTTTGAAAAAAATATATAGATAATTTAGATAGTAAGAATCATTATGTTTTCACTATATTTCATGTACATCCTTCACACTTTAATTTCCTCTTGCAAGAACATATTATTCACTTTCATTCCTATAAGTAGGCAGGAAATTCTCCATTGGACTTTTGTATTAATATCCACTCATTTCACTATTAATCTAGTTTCTCTATCTAGTCATCTATTTGAAAAAATTCATTTGGTGCTATCTAAAAAACTAATACAACTTTCATACTCTATCTGTTCATTCACATATGCATTTAATTTTTACAATTCCTCTTGAAATAAAACACTTTTAATATCTTATGTCTGGTTAATATGATCACAACCTCTCTCTCTGATATAAAATTCTTCATCATACATGATATTCTTTAGTTGTAAAATTCCTACTAAAATAATGGTTATCAGAATTTTATATTATACCTATATATAATAAAAAAATTACAATATTATATTTTGCATTTTTATGCATTTTTCACCTCTATACTATACATTCACCCTATATATAATTTTGGGTCTAAGGTATAATAAGGTATTCCAATTGACCATCTATCATAATGAAAACATAACATTTGAATCTAAAAATAAAAAAAATGATCTTTGAGGATTACTAAGGCTCATAATGTACTCTTTAATCATATTAAAAATTCAAACATCCACTACCATCAACAAACTTCCTTAAACCTTGGAGAGATTAACAAGTCATTATTCAATGATATTTAGAATATTGAAATATCATTATTGCGTTATCGCATTTATATATTTTTAGAAGAATTATAAAGAATATCAAAATAATACGACTATATACCATACTTTATATAAATAAATCACCAGGTAAAAACTCTATAGAAATTATTCACTCTGAAGTGACTCTATCTGATGATCCAACAAGAACATCAGTATAAAATTTCTACAGTTTTCCAAAATTGCATTCTATTTTCCAATTAAATAAATTATGACACATAATACATTTAATTTTCATTCCATTCCATTTTAATTGAAATTCATACAAAAACATTCATCCAATAATTTTCAAGGAAATACAATTTCCAAAATCATTGAATCATATATCTGATCATTAGTTTTTTCCAAAAACTTTTTTTCATATCATTGTGGGAGATCACCAGAAATAATTTTGATTTGGAATTTGTTTGATAGGAATTCATTAATTGAAATTCCTTGACATGCTATTCTAGTCTTCAATAACTTTTTTATGATCGATAATCATTGTAAACGTTAACCATAATCACCTTTTAGCTAAAACTATGTTAGAAATCATATATATGGAGAAAATCCATAGAACATCATAGAATAAAAATTTCAGATTCAAATTAAATTCTCCCCTATATTACATATTATTATATCACAATATCTATCATAAATAATGTTGTAAGAAATTTTAATAACAACAAAGAATCTAGTGATTAAAACATCATCCAAAACATTGACTGATAGACATTGTACACAAAATATGATATACATTCTTCATAAAAACTACATAAAAACATTTCTTTATAGAATCATCCACCCAATGAAATTTATATAGAAAACTCAGTCTACTCATATTTTTTATTCTCTATTTCATATATGGTTAAACAAGTTATATATTTTATACTATTAAAACAAAATTGAAATCATGGAGCACCCATTCATTATCCAAACCAAATATCTCTAAACATATTACATCAAATAAAAATAAACATCCAATATTCAATCTCCCAACACCCAAAAACCAAACCAGATGCACCATAATAAACCATATATCTTTGTCCATCCACCATTAAAATTATAACTACTGTAGATGTAAATTGTTTCTTAAACTCATCAAATGAAACATGAAAATTCAATCTCCATATGAACATCACCTTTTTCTAGTTGAGATCTAGTAGGGGAGATATAATACAAGGGGATATTTTCATGGAGAAAATTTCTTATTTCGCATTTCTCAATAATCTCTTAACATTAATGACCTTCTCATTATTCTCTAAGGACATCCCAACACTGATATTTTAATAATAGATTTGGAATACCATGTCTGACACCATATTCCTAACAAATATGTTCTCAAATACCCATATACTACACTTGAATTTTATTTTAAAATTTTTTTTATCATAAAATATTCCTGAAAAAATGTTGAAATGACTCGGAGGTTCCTATAGTGTCTTAGAGTAAATCAAGAAGGCATCAAAAAATACTAATATTAAGGTCTCATGATGTAAATGAAACACCTATTTTATTAGTTCCATGAATACTATAAGATAATCAATCAAGTAAAAAATTAAACCCTAGGTACTCAAATTTGTCTTGGGTACATTATAGACTCCCATCCTTAGTTATTAAAAACTGAGCAATGATCATCTTTGAAAAATGACCACACACCAGGAAAATAATTAATGAGGTATTTAATTAAAGGAAATGGATTTATAAACTTGATCATAACTGAGTTCAAATTTTAGTAATTGATTCTTAAGTGGAAGGTATCATCAAAATGTTTATCAAAAAGAAACTATTTATACCAACATGACATGCATGGGTGGAATAATTCCTTAGATTCAAAAATAGAATAAAAATTGTAACATTTTTTGAATATATGGAATCTATAAGGTAGAAATTGAGATCTATAATTTGAGACCCTAGAACTATTTCAATTTGGATCCTTACCTCTCTCTTCGAGGGCAATCCTAGTGACTCATCATGAAATATCTCTCTAGATTCCCTTATGAAATCAAGAAACTCCTATATTTAATTATACATGAATATTATAATAAAGGATAAACCCTGTATAAAATGATATTTCTTATTTTTAGAAGAGGAGGCCACACCATACTTTTTCTTAGGACTTGTTATAACTTGAATATTTGATTGCACCAAATGATTATGGGGAAGGTCACTTTATGATGGAAGTAATTGAAATTATATTTCATGGCTACTAACTATTACAACATAAAATAATATCAAATATGTACATTTCAATTATAATAAAAATCTACAAAATCTAGATATTTTTTATAGAGATAATACACATAGGGAACTGGGAGCGCTATAATCTATCTCCCCCTACAGGTCTGACTATCTGCCTAATATAATTCATAAACATGGAAGGTAGTTTCCAAAATTAAAAAATATTTTTTGATATAAAATAGTTATACGATATTATATAAAATAAACTAACATCCATACTTGGAGATACAAGAAAGGTAACTCTCATAGTAATTGGTCATACCTCATTTTACACAAGGGCCTAATCCACTCCATGAAACCCCTTCCCATCTAAATGAACCATATGTTTTCTACTAGGTGTAGAATCAGTCCAAATCTAACTCTTCCCATACATGTATCCTTTCCAACCCATATTCCCATGAGAAGGAATTACCATATTCTGGTAAGCATCAAAATATAATGTATATCCTATATAGGATGAAGATTCTACATAACATTGGGAAGGAGGGGTGGGTGATAAGAACCTCTAAATATGTCCCATATGACCATGTGAATGTCATGTCCTGTGTTCCACTTGTCTTAAAGACCATATGTGTCCTATATTCCAACATTTATCAATGATTTGGGTCACACCACTCATGGCTACATATGATGATGATGATGGCTATTCTGAATACCTAAAACTTCTAACTACCCTTTATATACTCTTCATAATTCATCTTATTCATGAAGGAACCAGCTACACCTTCTCTAAGAACATTAGTGTATATAAAAAATCTAGATATCCAAAATTTATGTATCTTTAACTATAGTTATCTATCAACAACATCAACATAAGTCATAAACATCAAAATGAATACATGGGACAATGTTTCAGTTTATATGGCCATCTTGAAATTATTAACATTTAACGCCTCATTATAAACATTTTCAAGAGAATTGTGACCAAAATCAATAAATCATTTCACATAAAACCCAATTGACCGATCTCCTTACTATAATCACACATATTACAATGATTTTTCCAATTCCAAGGTTTCATGATAAACCTACAATGTGAATATTGATTTGAAACACATTAATTCCATATTATAATATTTCATTTCTTATCTTATTGATTCCTTCTACTTCTATCTATGTCCCTCATGAATAAATGCAGAACACTTCACCTTGAAAATGTATTGTGTCTCATGAATTTTAGTCATCCACACAATATGTTTTGTACAATCATCGAACTCTTGAGGGACATTAATTCCTTGAAAATATGGAGGATTATAACTGATAAATTCTATATCTCAGACCTTTTTAAATGACACATTAGTTTCCCTACATAAATCCTGATACGAACTCATCAGTTTGACCTAATGTTGAATGGCATGAGCAACCAAAATAAAGTCATTTTGATAAAGGGGTAGAATCACTCATGGAAACTTGTCTCCACTCACATATGTATGGTATACTAGTCACATTCATGGGTAATCATTAAACATATAATAAAATAAATATAAATAAAGTTGAAATCAACCATAAATATTCAAAAATGTAGATAAATCATCAAATCAAAAACAAAAATTAGTTAAACATTATAATAATCCCTATAAAAATCATGGTAACCGCTTTTTACCACTAATGAATATCGATAGGTGTGAATTTACTATAGCCCATTCACTACACCCATCCAGGAATAGGAAAAAATCTAAAATAAATAACCTCATTGACCACACTCATTGGTAAGGAATGGGAGTATTCTAATTTTGTTGACATGATACTATTTATACCTATAACTCGAGCTCCAAAAATAATATCTCACATCTATGCCAACATCCTAAATAACATTGAGAGAAAATATGATACTGTGATTCCATTTTTTTATAAGCCAACATAGGTTATCCCTTATACAAGTATAGAATTAAGTCCACAATAAGGCTCATTGGGTGTTTCTAATCCCCATGGGCTCAAAAAAAGTTCTTTGAGTTAAAATAACACTTTTGGAAATAATTTTCCTAATTAAATCATCAATGTAATATAAATGACACATAAGATAAACATTACTAATCCCAAAACACTGTAAACACCAAGGAATAGTATAAACATGCAACAATATTTATATAAAATTTACACGTGATGGGACATAAATAGATATTAAAATGATATTAATAAGTTACAAAAACATGGATTAAAAAAGAAACAAAAATAAAGAAACCAATCACTAAGTGACATGAGGGTTGACCTCCTACAATGTCACCATTATCACCTGACAAGGATATACTAGCAAGAGTTCCTACCATCTCCATATATCATCTTGGTTTTACCAATTTCTGAAAAAACAATGTCAACATTCAAAAATTGGGTGTATTTAGAATGCTAGAATGATATCCCAATAGGGTCTCATCATGCATTATGTTAATATCCATTGTTAGAAGCAAACAAGTTATTTTGAAATTAATTTTAAATAATACATGCTTTTAAAAATAAGAATATATTGTAGAAGAAGAAATAAGTAATGAAGATTGATGAATAATGGGAAACCATGGAATAACTAATTTTGAGTACCTGCTGAGATCCTAGAACTTTTAGTGATAGAACCATTTACAACATTTCTCATGCATGAGTCTCTATTGTATAAAAATCCAAATTCTCATTAGTAACCACATTCATTGAACAATTTTTTTAGTTATAGTTACAAAATATTTCAATGGATAGGGAGGGGAAATTTTGCCTAAAACACTTTACCTTGTCATCCAACATAGGTACCCAAAGATCATATATGGAATTAAATTTTATAAAAATTCCTTCCATTATAATGATAATAATCATTCCATACATTTCAACTCAAAAACAATGTAAATTAATTTGAAATCAACCCAAAAAACCAACCGAGTTCAAAAAATACCATTTCAAGAATTAAATAAATATAAAAAATTATTATAAATTATGGAATGATATTTTATTCCATCAAAAAATGGTATTATAAAAACCACCCATAATTAAATGTTTAAAAATTTGAAACAAGATGGGATACCATAATAAAGAGGTGGAAGGAATAATGGTGGTTTGGTAAAAACATAATAATTATGTAGATCACTATATAATTTATATTTATCAAACCCATGGCCATCATTTCCATAGGGAAGAAGAAAATTCTTTATAGGAGAGACTAAGACTTGATAAGTAAAATAAGCTCCATACCTAAAGAAAGATTAATGAAATTGAAAAATAATCAATGTGAAATCCACCCTTGGAGGAGAGTAATAATACTCTTCATGATCCTAGGGATATATAATTTAGTGGGGTAGTAGATAGGGGGCACATAAGAAAAATTGAAGAAAATGGTAAAGGGTAAAATTTAAAACTTGTAGTCATGGAAACACGATAAATAATGTGGATACACGGTCGATGATTTGAACCAAACATCATAGCATGGTCCATGGAGATCCAAGTGGTTCAGTCCAGGAATGATCCCCTCGAAAAGAAGGAACACTTAGTGAATAATTCCTGGTTTGACCTCCCATGGTCATTTAATAAATCCAATGAAATTTCATACTACATGTTTCTAAAATTTCAAAAATACATTCAAATAAAATAGAAGACAAAAAAAGGACAAACCAAAATGAAAAATATATTTTTTACAATAATGAAACCCCATGGGTGTGGAATTTTACTAATACATGGATGAAATACTAAAACAACCTTATTATATGTGAGATTGATGATAAAATTTTAACAATCAATAATTAATTAAATGAATCCACTGTTAAAATATATACCAAATCCCAACCAGTGAACCCAATTACATCATATTTTCATGTACTAAATAATTGGTTCTAATTTGATCTAAACAATGTGGACAACCCTCCACTCATTAAGAAACAAACCCTACCCGAAATTTGTTTTCCAATATATAGTGCATGATTCTAGAAATATCATAGGATTACTATTACATATCTTTTAAAAGACCCTTATGCATTCCCTTTTCCAAAAAAACTATAAATAAAGATCATTAAATATTATTTATAAAATTTCTATGTTTCCATAATAAAATACTTATGAAAGTCATTTTTTTCAACGAATATCACCTTCAAGATTCTCCAAGGGTTTGTTCTAGTTTCATACTTTCGATAGACTGCATTTGTTTTCACTGAATCTGACATGTCTTACAATATCATTACGGTTTCACCATATCTATATAGGTTTCCAAAATTTCAGTTCCAAAAATATTACATTCCATTAAATATAATAACTTTATTGGATAATGTTTTTCACACATAGATGCCTAAAAATAACCCACTAGAGATTAATTTTTAAGATGTTGTAATATGTTCTCTTTCATAATCACCAAACCAATTCTACATTCAAAACATCCTTTTCATTTGTATGGTTCTCCGACAATGATTTTGGTTTTCCCAATCCAACAAACATGAAACATTGACTCATCAAATATCATACTACATCCATTATCATTATATATACTATATTCCAAGATATATATATATAATCCATATATCATGTTAATATTACACCAACATATTCATAAAAATATATATTTTAAATGAATCTACATTATCAGAGAGTGAAATGTCAAATTACTTACCAGTTGAGTTTTACTTTTTGAGTCAATGAACATCATCCAATTATCCTTCATTCATCAAAGATACTATAATGGAATATTCATCTAGATGAACTCCTTCCTAACTTCAATTAAATTAAATTACTCGACTTCCATTTTTGAAATTGAATCAAATTGTCATATTTTCCACATCCAAATCGTGGTTATTTATCTAAAATTGAACAAATATCCTCTAGATATATTCAATATATAAAAATCTCCACCAATTTTTTTTGTTTATAAACCCCTATATCAGACCATCCATTTTGAAACTAAGAGAATTAATTTCAACGCCACCAAGATGCCATAGTATCCACTTTACTACATCCAAATGTTTTCTTTTAATATTTACCCTCAATCTTCTAAAACCTATGACTGCAAGAATAATTTTACGAAGTGAAAAAAACAAGGAATACATCAATATTTAGACTTTAAGTAAATAAAAAATATTTCACGCATACTCATCCACATCATATATTCATAGTAACATCTCTTGCTCGACAGAATCTTCCATCTGGGCTAGTAGTAACCAGTATAGCTTCAGTCATATTAAAAGTTTGACCACCATCTATATATAACTGGACTGATCTAGAAAACATGTTTTATAATTTAAATACCTTATATTTTGTATACCTATGATAAATTTATCAATATTGATATATTTAATCTGTAATATTCTAGATATTTCATCTTTCAAATCATTAATCCTTCTTATTAAAATACCTATAATAAACATGTCATCATAATGGATTATAAAGATGGTGAATCACTATTATAACTCCTTCTTATAGTATAAAAAATATTTTTTAATCATGATGAACTCCCATTACCCCATAATGGTATTGATCGTCTATTTCTTCATCCTATGTTCTTACAAAAACTTGTAATGGGTTGTATTTACTATTCAAACATGGTTCATATTCAACATATCAATAAAACATTTTATCATTTCTATTTAGATTTATTCATCCACGTTTATGTTAAAAAAAAAATTCTAACAATCTATTTTATATAGATATAATGTAACATCCTTTTACAGATTTATCAGTTATTTTTTTAACATCATTGTGGGTTTCCTTTTCTCACTGTTTATATAGGCCTGAAAAGGAATTGAGAGGATTCGAATAATGGTGATGTCTTATATTTGTTGGACTCTCAAAAATAAATGGGTTTTTTTCATGTTGTAAAAGTATTTCACACCGTGTAACTAGGGTCTACATTGTGTTAGAGTAGCTAGATTAATATTGTGAAAGGATTTAAGAAATGAAAAGGTTACATTACATGATGAGATGTTTTACGTCATAAATGTTTTAAAAATATATTATTAATTGTAGGTGATAATTTTTATGGCATATGTTGGACTTTAATGATTGCACGTTGTCTAATGGACTGCGTAGAAAACTAAAAATAGGAATCCATATTTCTTGGTTCATTTCATTCACAAGACTTCCTTGATTATGACCTAAGGTCCATCCTAGGCGATTCTTGGAAACTCCTATAATTCTAGAATTATCTCATCATCATTTGATCTTTATTGTGGACACGATACATCTCTTTATGTGAGTGATCTTTATGCTTCTTAATTGTCTTTGATTGTGGTATTTCCCTTCAGTTATGTTATTGGATCTGTTGGTCTATGTTGGGGTTTCTTCATTAATTCTCCTAGACCTGTATTACGATCTAATTTTTGAAACTATTCCTATTTTGGTCATGGTGCATTGGGAATTCATTCTTGAGGTATGTGGGTTTCCCCATTTCTTTTGACTCGTAGTTTTAGAAATTGGATCAATCATATGATGTGGATTGGATTTTACGGTCTTCGTAGAGGTCTCTATGTTTTCATTATTAGTGGATCCCAATGCAGGCATGTGGTACTTGAGTTTTAAGGTAAGTGGTTCTATCAATATTCTATGTTGAAAAACATTATTGTTTTTTCTTTATAAACTTATTTATACATGGAATTGGAATTATTGATTATTTTGTTTTGAAAATATTTTTTAATAAAAATTGGTTTTCCATTATTGCTGATAAATGGAAAGATAAAGGGTGTATTAAATTCATTGAAATGGATTTATGAAATGGTTTTGAAATGATTTTGGAAAATTAATATTATTTTTAATACAAGAACATGGGTTGCATTGGGTAATATGTGGATGGATTATCTTGAGGCAATCGTTCATTATGGTGGTTCACATTCTGAAGTGGTCCACTTGTCCTAGAGTTTATATTATTGGCTCTAGGTATGTATAGTATGTCGGGGATTCAAATTCTAAGGCGTATCCCTAGTTTTGGAGTGTAGATAATTGGATTCAACAACCACACAACATAGTTAATTGATTTTTGGGTATGAGTAGTATGCTTCCTATACAGTTGTGTTCCTTGGTATTGTGATACATATTCTATTACTATTTTGATTTATTGTTTTTGAACTATTTTATCCCAAATATTGATTTATATTCTTGTGAAAGATAATATGTAAAAGGTGATTTGAAATTGATATACCTCCTTTTTTTTGAACTATGATAAAATGGAAATTTTTACCATGTTTTCTATAATGATAATTACTTCTAATTATGCCATGTTTTATTTAAAATGAGGATACATGAATTTTTAAACAGATACATGTTATGGAACACCTAGGTGGGAACCTATTGACCTGTTAGCTCACACATTGTGCACCTCTTTGGTGGTGCATAGACATTTATATGTATTCCAACGTAGGGAAAGTCATGGAACTATAGTGAGGCAGTGAGTTTTCATGACAGCTAATTTAGGTATCTAGTAGTGAGATGGTGGGAGTTTATCCATGTCATCACGTGGATTATTTGTTGGGTTTTGGTCCTTTATAGTTGGACATCTCATTTGTTGTTTGCGTTACATTTAAAGTTTCTTGTTTCTAATGTCTTTATTAAAGACACTGAATATATCTATTATATTTCCTCTATTTCTTCTTGATTTATGTATATATAGGCCATGTGTTTTGTTCTAGTTGGTTGAAATTGATCCCTAATGTTTTTGATCAGTTTAAGCCCATAGAGATCAGGAATGCTCCTCAGGTATGTAATGGATTGGGTTAGTTGTAATGTTTAAGGGAAACCCAGGTTGGTTCATTACAATTTGGTGTTAAAGGGGGTCTATGATCAAGAGTACTTATCATGGGATATATATTACACTAGGTATAGGATTGTTGGGATTTAAGAGGTATTATGTGATAGTGGCCTAGCCATCTTTTATAGTGATGAGACTCATGTTACCGCGGGAAGTTGGGATATGTGTTTATAATGTTCAGATTTTTTTTAAATATAAGTTTTTACATATGGGTTTCTTTGTTTAATATATGATTTATTCTATTATCTAATCATCAATTATATTTTAGTGTGTAACAATATGCCACCAAGACATCTTCCATGTTTTCTTTGGGATGGTGTAGCTGAATCTCTACTACGAAAATCTTCTAGTGTAACAGAATCTCATTGAGAAAATCATATTGTAAGTTCATGTTGTTGATGAAGATGAACCATGATTTTAGATTGTGGTTGTGAGGTACATCTAGGCGATGGAGAAGATAGAGATCAATCATGGGGATCCTTTCTTGAGAGTCCACCATTCATTAAAGAATTGAATGAACTTCATGATGTCGAGGACTAGCTAGATATGATCAATCAAATATTTGAATTCCTAGAGACACCTGTGAATGTCAAGGTAAAGAGGGAATCATTTAGGATTGAGGGTACTAGAAAAAGATTAAGGGATTCTATGTTCCATGCAAACAAACATGTTGACCTGGATTGGAATGGTTTCAAAACCCTATTCTTCAAGTAGTTTTGTCCAGATTTGATATTTTTGGAAGATTCTCTAGATTTCATCTCTTTTTAGCCGGGAGATCATACTGTGTTAGCATACACCAACTGATTTGTGGAACATGTCTATTCTAATCTATACATAGTGAAGAATTTCTAGTTTGAGGCTCACAAGTTCCTATTGGGTTTGCAATTGAATATCAGATCCCATGTACTTATTTTGAAACATTATTCCTATGCAAAGATGGTAAGCCGAGTTATGATGAATGAGATGGATATGGTAAGCAATGTTGGTCATCCCAACCCTTCTATTCATTACAGTTTCAGTTTTAGTGGTGCGCATGGGATGAATAGGAAGTTGAAGGATAATCACAGAAGTATTGGTGGTGGGACTTAATAGTGGGCCTCCTCTTAAATATATTCTACTAGTAGTGTTCCTATGACTTTCTATCCGTGTGGAAAGTTCAGACACATCGCTTTTTTTTTCTTATACCCATAAAGAAATGCAAAAACTATGGAATTATTGATCATATACAATTCTTCTTCCAGGATATTACAATTACTCATACTGTTCAGGGCTCATCAACACCATAGGTTACTGTGGTGTAGTCAGAAGCTTCAAATATTAGTGGTCTGCATCCAAAGGGCTCAATGGTGAAGCACATTCATGCAATAGATGAGTGTCCAGCTAAAATCTATATAGGTCCATCAATAGTGATAGGTACTATCAATATTTCATATTTATTAAAAATTTCATTATTTGATATTTATGCTTCCCATTAATTTTTATCTTCCCTTTTTTTATGCTTAAACTTCAAATAGACCATATGTCCTCTATAAGAGAGTAAGAAACACCTCTTGGAAAGAAGAGAGAGAAGGGGTTTTGGTGTCCCTATTCGTTAATGGTTATTGATATGGAGTGGGTCTGTGGTTTTCTTGTTCTTGGTCTAGTTGTGATTGACATTATCATAAATATGGATTTTCTTGTCACACATCGAGATAAGACCAATTTTTATCATCGGTGTATCTCATTTATTATTCTTGATGAGTGATCGTGTTTGTTTCAAGGGTAGTGGGACCTGATATCAAGATTTGTAGGACCTTCTTACGGAGATCTCGGGAGTTTGTTGCCTGCTATAGTGTTTATGCTAAATTATTCTTCTAGTATTACTAACTCTACCATTATTTTTAGAGAATTTCTAGAAATTATACTAAATGACTTCTCTAGTCTTCCTCTAAAGATAGTGGTATAGTTTACAGTTGAAATAGTGCCTAATATTCATCGGATATCGATACCTTCTTATCATATGAGACCAATAATGATAAAGGAGATCAGGATTCAGTTGGATGACCTATTGGGAAAATGGTTCATTTCTCTCTAGTGATTCACCTTGGGAAGACCCATTTATATTTGACAAGAAAGTAAATGATTCAATTTTGTTGTTTTTGGAAAATCAAATTTTTAACAAGGTAACAGTTTATTATTAATATAAATTCCTTCATGTGGATTATTTTTTTGATCAGTTAAGGGGAAAAAGTTATTCTGGAAGATAGATCATTGGTCCGGTTGTCATCACCTCAGATTCTAGGAGTCTAATATACCAAATAAATATTTCAGGAGAATGTATGGTCATTAGGAATATATATTGATTCCTTTTCGACTGACTAATGCTTCTATAGTTTTTTGGATTTGAGGAATCAGATATTATATAAATATCTTGACACTTTTGTGGTAGTTTTCGTGCATGATATTTTTGTTATATTTGAAATTCAAGCATGAGAATGGGAACCATTTTATTTTGTTTATAAAAATTTTAATAAGTCACTATTCTTACCAAAATGTTTTAAAATGCAGTTTCTAGATTCAATAAGTGAGGTTATTAACGAATAAAAATATCAGAATGGGGATTATTTTTTGTTCTATAGAAGGTGAAGTTTGTTTTGTCATGGAAGGAACCGCAAAATGTATCTGAAATCCAGAGCATCGTTGTTCTTGATGGATACTACCAATGGGTTGTTATGGATTTTTTGAATCTAGTCTTACCTTTATCTTGTCTTTTAGATAATGTGATGAAATTAACCTAGGATTTTAAGTGTCTATCTTCATTTAATGAACTGGAATGTCTTCTGATTTTGATTCATATTCTAAGTTTACCTAAGCATAGTGATGGGTATGTGGTATGTTTTGATGCTTCTACTGATGGTTTGGGAGGCCTTCATATGTGGGGTAACCATGTGGTATCTTATGTATCTCGTTATCTTTATCCCCATGAGAATAATTACCCCACTCATAAGTTAAGGATTCTTGTAGTTACGGATGTGCTTAAATGTTGGCGGCACTATCTTTTTTGGAATAGGTTCACAATCTTCTCTAATCCTAAGAGTTTGAGATATAAATTTTCATAGAAAGACATAAATATCAAATATAGTTGATGGTGTGGAATCCTTATAGATGATTGACTTTGATATTGCTTATACATTGGGGAAATGGAATGTGGTTATAGACATTCCTAGTAGGAAGTAACCATTGCAGGCTATTCTAAAATCAAAGGATGAGTGGAACCTTATTGGGATTTTCTCTCAGTTTCACCTAGATTCATATAAGAATGTTTCAGTTACATTTTTGTCCATTTGTTTAGTTACCAAAATATCATTCGATTTCTATCTTATAGATTTAGTGGTAGGATTTTGTGTTTATAAAAATATGAGAAATCTTTTATAGTGTGGAGACCATTTCTAGTTGGTATATCTCTTCATATGGTATCCTCTACTTTGGGAAGTGGGTTTCCATCCTAGAATCCATGAAGATTTTAGTCTTGTTTGGTTATATCAACACATTGTTGGGTCATCAATCGAGGCTCTATTAATATGTATTATAACATTTGATGACGATTCTTGTGGCTAGGAATAAAGTGTGACATTGAAGATTATGTGTCCAACTACTACACCTACCAAAAATAAAGGCAACACACTATAATATATTTAGTTTACTTCATCCTCTTTTGGATCCATTCTTGATACGGGATGAGGTATCCATGTATTTTATTTTTTGGTATACCATGGTCTATCTGAGGGAAAAATTCTATGTGGGTGGTTGTGGAAGGGTTTTTGAAGTCTTCTCTTTTCATTCAAATCAAGGATACCACTAATGTTAAAGAATAGGGTATGTTTAATATGAATGAGATTGTGAGGTTACATGGAATTACTTATTCCTTTTTTGGATTGGGATCCTAGGTATACCTCGTGGTTTTGGAGGAGTCCCAAGAGGAAATGGGAACTTAGATCATGATTTTTTTGGAATACCATCCAATGAAATACGGTCAAATGGAGTGTGTGATTCAGATCATAGAGGATATGGTTTGTGCAAGTGTCATGGATTTAGATGGATCATGGGATAGCCATGTGGTATTATTTGAGATAGTTTAAAAAATGTTATTAGTAGTTAATAAAAATAGATCCCATCAGGGCATTATATGGGCACCCACACATATCACCTACCTGTTGGGCGCAGGTGGAAGAAGTATTTCTAGTTGGAACAAATTTGGTCTATGAGATATCGGTAAAGATTCGGGATATACATAGATGTCTGGTTACAACCCACAGTTGACATAAATTTTATGTAGATTAATGGAATTTTACAATAGATTGTTTTTTGGTGACTAGGTTTTATTTAAACATTCTCCTGGTTTAGGTCATTTTTATCTTGGAAAATAGGGAAATTAGGTCCAATATATATTGGACCATTTGAGGTCACTGAGTGGATAAAGATGGTTTCTTATCAGTTAGCATTCCCAGTTCAGTTAATAGGTATTAATGATGTCTTCCACATATATCATCTCAATATGTTCCATCTTGATCCCGTTCATGTTTTCAGTTGGTATGAAAATGAGTTAGAGAAAGATGTGTGTTTTTAGGGAAAACATTTGAGATCAATAAATCTCAAGAGAAAGTTTTACATTGTAAGTCGATTCTATTGGTAATAGTACAAAAGAAACATGGATCAGAATCTCATGAGACATGGGAATGTGTCTCGATGATGAGGGATCAATGGCCTCAGCTTTTTCTATGGATTATATCTTCGATAGGAATTCCCGCAGAAGGAATGTATTTATAGTGGGGAGTTTGTAACATCCTATTTCAGATCTACCTGTTACTTGTTTAACCTCATCATGGTTTCCATTTTATCATTATATGTATAGGTCTGAGATGAATTAAGTGGATACCTATCATGTTGATGTAACGATATTTTGGACTCTCATCTTTAACCATCTTTTTTGTAGAATATAGGAGGATTTCAGACCATATAACTAGGTTACATGATGTGTAAGAGTTACTGGATGAAAGATATAGAATAATACATGTTGTTAAAGATTACATTATATGAGGATATTATTTAAATAATGAATGTTTTGAATGATGGGTTTTTAATCTATGGTGATGGATTTTCTAGTGTATGTGGGACTTTGATGATTATATTCCATGTAACTAGGTCACACATCATGAAATGTCCAATATAAAATTTTTAAAACTCGTGTGTGGTTGTTTTGTTTTTGGATCATTCTTTATACTCTCTTTCTCTACACCCATCGAAATTCACATGCGATTTTGGGTGACTCTTCTCATTTTAGAACAATCTGATCGACATTAGATCTTCATTTCCTTCGTGTTTCATCTCTACAGGTGGGTGATATTTCCCCTTTTGTAATTTCTTGGATCATTGTAGTGCGCATGGGATGCATTATGAGATCCATTGGTCTAACTTGTTGTTTATTTATGATTTATTCTCTATTCATTATATGATCTATTTCTGAAGGCCATTCATTTTTTGGCCGTAGTGTGGTGGGTGTTCATTTTTTAGGAATTTGGGTTTTCTCCTTACCATCAAGACCTTGTTTTATAAATTAGATCAATCTTATGAAGTGTATTGGATTTGAGGGACTTTATAGACATTGATGAGTTTTCATAGTTTCTGGATCACATTGTGGGTGTGTGAGACCATATTTTTGAGATAATTGGATTTGTATCTAGCCTATGTGGATAAAACATATTTTTCATTATTTATAAATAGATTTATACAATGAATTGGAATAGTGTATTTTTGTGTGTTGATAATTTTTTTCAATGAAAAATGGGTTTTCCCTGATTATTGATAAATGGGAAGAAAAAATTTTTTCCTAATGCATTGAAATGGATTTGTAAAATGGATTTGTAATTAATTTCAAACATTGAGATGATTGTGAAAACAAGATTATAGGTTACCATGGGTACTAGGTTGAAGGTTTAGTTTGAGGCCATCATCCACGGTGGGGGTCCAGTTTCTTGGGTGTTCATCATTTCCTATAGTATAGATTATTGTCTCTAGGTACGTATATGATGTTTTGGTTTCACTTTCTAGGTTGTCTATGAGGTCCTAGAGTGTAGATAATTGGATTCAAATACCACATTTCATTATTCATATATTTTTTTGAATAAGTAATGTAGGAGCTGACCTACTGAATTCCTTGGCATTTTGATTCCTATGTTTCTACTGTTTATTTGTACTGTATGTATTTTTACTATTTTAATCCTTCTAATAAAGTTGATTCTTTTGAAAGATAATATTAAAAAATTTGTTTTGAAATTGATATACCTGATTTTTTTAAGAATATTGATAAATGGGAAATGTTTTCCATGTTTTATATAAAACATATTTAATTATTATCATTCAATGTTTAATTTAAAATTAGAATAAATTAATTTTTATTTAGATACTTGATATGAAACACCTCAGTGAGACCCTATAGAGATGTTATCTCACACCCTATGCTCCTCTTCATTGGTGCGTAGAACATTTTATGTCTTTCAATGTAGGGAAATAAAGGTTCCCAAGTGAGGTGGTGAGGATTCATGTAAACTAGGTTGGGTTTTTGGTGGTGATATGGTGGGAGTTCTTCCATGCCATCACTTGGAGTAGCTATTGGGTTTTGTTCCGTTATAGTTGGACTTGTCTCTTGGAGTTTTTGCTATTTTACAATACTTTGCTTCCACTTTCTTTCTTATAGTAATGGAATATATTTATTGGATTTATACAATTTATTCATTCTTTATGTATTAATATCCTAGGTTTTTTGTTGACGTTGGGTGAAATCATTCCCTCTAGGTTGTGGTTGATGACCAGGTTATGGTCGCCAGCCTGTGGGGATCAGAAACACCCGTCAATATTGGGACGGATCGGGTAGGGTTTGATGTTTGAGGAAAACCTAGGTCAGTTCATTACAATTTGTTATAAATGGTAGTATTTTCTAAGTATTCCTTATCTTTGGATGTCTATTATTTTTCCAGTCATGTTTATCACATTAGATATAAATCTTTACCCAATGCATTAGAGGGAGGTATAGGTCCCACCCATATCAAAATTAAATCATTCTTGTGTTTTCCAAATAATAAACATAAATCATTAATCATAACCCAACTAATAAAATAGGGTTCATAAACATCATTCCATCCTAACATAATCCATATAAAACAATGGATATCATTTCATCAAAAACAAAATCAAACAATGTAAATAATGGGAACATTATAATTGATACATAACCATATTAAATAATTCATTTTAAGATGGAAATTGTTTTCAATAAACACATGAAGTGAATTCTTGAGGAAAATATTCTTTATTCTTCAAAATCATTTTCTTTTCTCTAAATGAAAAGAAATTTTAAAAGAAAATAATTTTTTGAAGAAAAACATGATATATTATAGAATAATATTCATCGAAATAAGGTGTTATGAAATTGTAAAAATACATTCACACTATATAAATTAAAAAAACATTCTCCTCGTACTTTTACCAGAAAAGTCAAAATGTGCCTCATATGGAGAACAAAAGAAAGATTTATTTCATACCATGTGGAAAAAGTCAAAAATGGGTAGAAATGGATTTGGAGATACATGGAATAGTTTTAAACATTTTATGAGAACTATTTTAGAATACAAGGACATGGATGATAAATATAACCCTAGTAAATACTCACTAATAAACAATCTGAGATAAAAATGAGATTGCAAAATTATCCCTTACCTTTTATGATCGGTGGAATAATACATGTCATAAAATAAAAAAAAATTACATGAATATTTAAATATCATATCATTCATAATAAAAATCATAAATCATTCATGGGAATCATAAACACCATACCAAAGAAATAGATGGTGATTAAGGAATATGTCTCGTAGAAATAAATGTTTGACGAAATAATCCCTTACTTTAGGACTGATTTCTTCCTTATGTGTCTGAACCTCCAGTAAAATTATTTAAATAATGTCATTGACTTATTCAATATTCTATAGTCATTTTAATGATACCAAATATTATTCACTTACAACTTTATATTACCTGTTCATTTTCCAATTCCTTGTTGAATCAATGTTTTTGGTAATAATCGTTTCATTTATCGAACTTGTTTGGACATGTTTGGATTTTTTTCCCTGATATTATGACTAATATCTGTATTAACATACATCAAGAATGTAAAAAATGATTAATATATCATATCTAAATTCATTATATATATATAATAAATAGATAAAAGACCTGAAATACACCGTTCATGGAGACGATATGTCGTACGTACTCATGCATGATGTTTTCCTTTTATTTTTGACTTGAACGGATGTATGTAGATGATATATATATATATACATAAATCCAGTATCATTATTAGATCATATATCTCATTATTATTCATTATATTCACATTATTATCATTCTTGAATGGGTAATATGGAGAATTAATCTCATCGCGTTGTGGAGACGGTAATTCGTATATATGCACGAGAGATGATATCATTCCCATTATTATTGAATTAAATTGGAGAGGATGATATAATATCTCATTATTATTATCATGTCATAATAATCAAATATAGTTATTATTTCCACCATAATTCCCATCCGAGTAAGGTGGTGGATGAAAAATAGATAACACCACGCTATGGAGATGGTAAGTCGTATGTTCGCACGTGCGGTGATTTCGTTTTTTGTAGGATGGATAGAAGGTGAAATATAGTTATTTAATATTCATAATAACATATAAGTATAGAACTGATACATGATTTATTACTTAATAATGAAACAAATCATACAGAGTAAGTAGAAGAAGAAATATGTTTGAATGAATCGGTAAAGGATATTACCACTTCTTCGATGCGCCTCTTCTAAACCACCTCTTAGGGCACTAAAGATGGTCTCTGATGAAGGCCATGACCTATTGTATGTTTATATATAAGTTTATAGGTTAATTTTCACTGGATTTTCCGAGTTTGAAAGCTCAAAATGGTGTGAAGAGAAGAGAGAGGAGGTTCCCTTATATAAGAGTGTAGTGGGGAGCTTCTGGAAACCTCCAAAATATTAATTAATAATAAACTCAAACACCACCTAAAAACATCCAAAGTTACTCAAATTAGAAAATGAGATATGATATGTTTGTAATATCTTCATCCAATAAAATTTATACATGTTAGGATTTTATTTTAAACCTTATCTTTATTAATTTGTCTTTATTTAATCTATTTAATTTTATTTGTGGTAATAATATTCTAAATTTTAAATGGTTATAAATACTTACTTATGAATTTATAATTGTCCATAATTGGATAATTTATTACATTCTAGACCATATATTGTAAAATTTTTAATTTTTAAAGATTTTTGTGATTTTTAAACAACTTAATAACATGTTATTTTTACAAAATATCAGTAGTGTCAATTCTGACACTATTCATTTATTTGAATTTAAATAAAATCCAAACAGATGATAGAGCTGAAAAAAATATTTAATATATTCTTAAAATGTCATATGAATCAATAAAAATCATTGGGAAAATTAATTAGTTCATATAATATTTATTTTAAAATTTTTAAAAACATTTATTTTATATTTTTCTTAATAAAATTATTACTACAACATTTTTGTATAATTAATTAATATAATTATCTTATCATAAAAATTACAAATAAAATACTATAATGAAGATAAATCGAATATAATTAATAATAAAACTTTTAGTCTAATATATTTTCTAAAAATCCCACCTTTTAAAATGTTATCTTTATTAAATTATGAAGGTGACAACATTGACTTCATTTAAAATAAAATAATATAAATTTCATAATCTCTTTTATAAGGCTTTAGATGGTCCAAATGTTAACACTTGGATTATTATGGATTATATATACTCTAAATATAAGTTTAGGGAATGTTTTGGGTCTTTTTATGGGTATTATTATTTTATTAAAAATTATATTATTGATTTTTCACTAAATAAAAAAAAATTGCATCATTAATGTATAAGCTATTAATGTAATTATATATTTCATAAAAATTACAAATAAATTTACATGATAAAATAAAATAAATTTATCTTTAAAATGAGTATTTACAATCTAATTTATATTATGTTTATCCTTAAATTAAAAATAATTTTATTTTTAATGTTTGATTGAGACATATTTCACTATCCTTTAAATAAAATAAATTAAAGTTCTTAATGTTATCCATGTGGGTTTAAATACATATATTTTCAGCCCAAGTATATTTTAGGACAAAATATAATCATCCAATTATATTAGGACAACTTTTAGGGTAATGTTATAGTTTTATTTTTACCTTTCATTACCAGATTTACCTTTAACTATGAAAAATAAAACATACCATATTTACTATTCAAAATGGCCAAAACTATAAGTATACTATTAACATAATTTGGACCTACTAATTTCAAATATGGAATAAATTTTTTCAAATTCAAAACACATATGTTTCTGTAATTAATTTCAAGTTAATCACGTTTTGGAAGAAAACAACCGGTTTTTGTTAAAGACATTGCAAAATATTGAAAATGTTTTTACCTATGAATTCAACGTAAAATTAATAATAATTACATAAATTATATGAAATGGTGAATATATATATTATATTTATACTTTAAAACAATTAAATATTATAATTTAACCATATAAATTATCTTGATGAAAAAGTTTCATTTAAGTAAAACTTACCGTATTTTTACAATTCATCAATATATGAAGGTTATCCAAATAATGTCAAAATTTATACAAAATAAATTTTATATCCTGATTCAAAATAAAAATTTTAATTTTTCAAATTAATCTTATATATTTTTTCAAAATTATATTTAAAATTTTTGCGCCATCATAAGGTGACAAAATTGATTTTTTTAAAAAATACTTCTTTTATCCAAAAAATTAATTTTGTTCGTGTACCATGTTTTATAGAATATTTAAAATTAATGATAATGTTATAAAACTCAAAAATTGGTTAATATTATTCATAATGATCAGTTTAAAATAACATTATAATATATTATTATTTAGTAAAACTCGGTATTGTGTACCACGCAAGCTATCGAGCAAGGTTGCTCTTACATGTAACACAAGCCACGTACATTGTTGCATATACTACAAGATAATCATGGTGTAGCACACAACAAATGAAATCAAATAAATTAAAAGTAATATATCTCATAAAATCTTGTGGTGTTACATTCTACCCCCTTAAAATGAATTTCACCCACAAATTTCATCGGTGTTATAAATGGTTTATTACATGAATGTTTCTTTCATAGAAACCCACATCATAAAGAGGAATACTAAAAATTAATTTTTAAGAGTAAATTACGAAAAATAACGGTTACCCAAATTAAATTATCACCGGGTTTCCAAATAAGAGAACATATGTGAAAACATTGATATGAAGAGATATCCAACCATCACGTTATGATGGAGAGTGGTAGATAACATGGCTATAAAAAAGACAACAATCACAAAGCCATAAATTTGTGATGATCTAAGGTACCATCTGATTCATCAGATATTAGGGTACTAGGACAACATTTTTGGTTTTCCAGATCATTTCCCTAATGTTGATGAATTTTTTCATAAGGAGAAATACATACTTGATTTTAGGGTAATATCATTTTTGGTCATTCCATGGACAATTTCCACTTAATAACTCATTTAAAGTAATTAAATTGAATTTTTCATTCATAAAGTGTTAGTAGCTCATGCGATAAAATGATAGGTCATTACATCTATCTTTATAACAACAATGGTTAGCAAAAATTATTAAATATACATATGTCCATCTATGGTGAGATTAACCATATATGATTCTAAAAATGGACTCATAATTCATCTATTATATAGATTAATAAAATAAAACTAATTTATATTATCCAGTGACTTCTTGTAGGACAGTGGTAGGCTATACTGGCTTGTTCCACTTTGGTGGAGGCTTCGATTCCCGCAACCTTGTCTAACATGACGGGTTTTCGCCCATCCTGCTAGTTGTAATTTTTTTAAAACTGCACTATTATAACATTCCAGAAATAATATCGAAAAAAAGTAGTATCCTTAAACCATACTATCTCATGTACAACATAATCCATTACAATATTTAGGATTATCCAAAATACAATTACTAGTAAGGTCATCGACCAAGAATTGTATACCATCATCTATCCCCTATATATCATAAGATATATCTTGGTGGTCAAATTCCAAACATGTGAATTCCTTTGTCATGTATTCTCTTGAAACATGAATTATCATAAAATCATAGTCAAAACATGAATGCTATCAAAAGTTAAATCTTTCCACATAACAAAATCCCAAATTTTCTATATACTCAAACCATAATATCACCTTTTCCTTATATCAGTCATGAGATAATTAATACTCTCAAACATTTCATTATCTTCTTATCCCTTCATTATCATCATATTATGTGCTTTCCAAAAATATCTGAATAACCTTTCATGGTTACCATTACCATTCAACATATAATCAAAAACCCTAAGGAAAAATAGTGTAACAATCCTTAGATGTTTCTTTATTCCATAGTACCATGAAATTACATATACAACATGAAATCATTCTACTACCTTCTTAAACCATTGATCGAGCTTCATTATTTTATTCCTCAACAATTCTTTTATCTCATATATCATTTGTAGTCTCTTCATCATCATCAACCTAAATACGACCCATAAGACCATGCTGATTTTCTTCATGAGATTTTCCATTAGGTAATTTGATTTCATAATGGCTATACATTCCACATTTAAAACATTTTACTATTGTTGATGTCTTAGAAACACCATTATGCTTGTCCATTGTGTTAAATGACCCTTTTCCTTTGCAATTACTGACTTTTTGTCCTTCTTTTCCACACCCAAAACATCTGCTAGTTCCTTTGAAGCATTCTCCATGATACATCTTCCCACATGATTTAAATGAGGGAAATTGGAATTTATTTCCTCTATGATCATCATGAAACCCCATACTTCTCTTATTAGCTGAGTCATGAAGCTTACCAAAGTGGAGATTATTGATCATATTATGAGATTTCTGATTAGGAATAATAACGATGTTTGGACTTCCAAACCCCAATTCATTTGGTTGCTTGTAAAGAATATCATTCCATTTTCCATCATATTCTCCATTAACATGAATCCTCCTTTTTCGGCCATTTCCTAAAACTGAAAAAGAATAGTATGATAGGAAAAAATCACACTAAGAAAACAACATAATCATGGGGGATTGCTTTCAATATCTAACATATTAGGATTAATTATAATTTTTCATGATCTTCATCATAATTCTAGGATTGTAACCTATAATTACACTGAACCTTACGGACATCCCTTGACATACCTTAGATAAATCTCTCGGGATCTCACTAATGTTTTCACATCCTATTTTCCCATGGTTTACTAAACCTTTACTCTATAACCAACTGTAGAGACCCAAGTTTGATGTACATGAATAATACATTACTTTTACAAAATACTTAATACATAACAAAAACAGACACCCAAGGACTGTAGTAGTTTAGTTTCTTTAGAAACTGAGAACATAATCTTCTAATCGTGGTGAATGATCTTCAACATCTCCCATGGC
Organism: Viscum album; assembly: GCA_963277665.1. NCBI lineage: Eukaryota > Viridiplantae > Streptophyta > Magnoliopsida > Santalales > Viscaceae > Viscum > Viscum album. The sequence continues at coordinate 1,993,903,362 of OY728125.1, read as the reverse complement.
GATCTTCCCCTTTTATTTTCTTACCTAAAACCATTCATTATTCCAGGGGAATAGAAAACATCTAAAGGGTGAGCTTGAATGGTCAGTATGCGTAAACATAGAGAACATAAAACAATCCATAAAAATTTTAACATAAAAAAAGACTATAAAATATTTACATCAAAATCTTGAGAAAAAACATAAAACATGGCATTACATAAGGCATAGATCATAAAGGAAAATTAATCATGATAAAATAGCATGGGGATAAAACATGTAATTTTTGAAAACCATTAATCACATGATATGATTTCCATAGAATCCAAGGCATTGCTTCCAAGACCATCATAATGGACAAAGTCCATTACTGAACTGGGTTTTCTTGTCATTCCAGCCCTGTATTACAGATCCCAATTTTCTTGTTGTTCCATCCATGTTTATCTCATGAGATATAAATCATTACCCAATTCATTGGAAGTAGATATAGGTCCCATAAATCTCATAATGAAATCATTCTTGCGTGTTCCACAAAATAAACATAATTCATTCATAAAACCCAATGAATAAAATGGGTTTTATATACATCATCCCATCATAATAAAATAAATATAAAACAATGTATATCATTTCATCATAAACATAATAAAACCTTGTAAATAATAAGAACATTATTTTTGAATCATAACCATATTAAAGAATATAATCTTAGATGAAAAATATTTTTGAATAAATATGGGAAATGAATTCTTGAGGAAAATATCCTTTCTTCATCAAAATCATTTTCTTTTCTCCAAATGTCCTGAAATTTTAAAAGAAATGAATTTTGTTGAAAATAATCATGAAATATTATAGAATAAACTTCCTAGAAATAAGGTGTTATTAAACCGTAAAAATGTGTTCACGTCTTATAAGTTAAAAAAACATTCTCCTCAAACTTTTACTAGAAACGTAAAAAAAGGACCTTGTTTGGTAATCAAAAGAAAAATTCCTTACATACCATGTGGTAGTTTCAAAAAAGGGTAAAATCACATTAAACATACATGGAAGAATAGTAATCATTTTATGAAAACAGTTTTATAAGACATGGACATGGATGATAAATATAACCCCAGTAAATACTTTTGAATAACCAATCTCTGATAAAAATTAGATTGCAAAATTATCACTTACCCTTTATGATCGGTGGAATCATAAATGTCATAAAATAAAGATAATTAGATTCATATTTAAATATCATATCCTCCATTATAAAAATCATAAAACAATCATGGGAATCATAAACACCATACAAACGAAATATATGGTCATTAAAGCATATGTCTCATAGTAATAAAAGAGAGATGAAATAATTTGTTGCCTTAGGTATGATTTCTTCTTTATGTGTCTGAAACTCCTGTATAATGATTTAACTAATGTAATTTAATTATTCAAGAACCATTGTAATTTTTATGATATCATATATGATTCACTAATGACTTTATATTTCTCATTCATTTGTCAATTCCGCGTTGAAGTAATGTTTTTGGTAATAATCGTTTCATTTATCGTACTTATTTGGACTTGTTGTTCTTGATATTATTAATTGTATCATTATTTAAATACATACATAATGTAAAAATATTATTTATATATCATATATACATTCATTCTATAAATAATATATTTATAAATGAAATGAAATACACCGTTCATAGAGGCGGTGGGTTGTACGTACGCATGAACTCTATTTTCCTTTCCTTATTGACATGAATGGAAGTTAGTAGATGATATATATATGTATATAATCATAAATAAAGTATAATTATTATGTCATGTATCTCATTATTATTCATTATATATACATTATAATAATTCTTTAATTTTTATCATGGAGAAGAGATCTCATCACATTGTGGAGATGGTAATCCGTACATACGCACGAGCAATAATATCATTCCCATAATTCTTGAATGGAATTGGATCGGATGATATAATATCTCATTATTAGTTTCATGTTATTATAATAAATTATTGTTATTATTTCTACCATTATACCCATCCAAGTAAGGCGGTGTTGGAAAAATAGATTACACCACAGCGTTGAGACAGTAAGTCATACGTACGCACGCGCGGGTTTTTTTATAGGACGGATAGAAGGTGAAATATGGTTTTTTAAAATTCATAATGAAATATCAGTATATCGTAAATTCTGTAGTTATTAATTAATAATGAAACAAATCATATAGAGTTAGTATAATAAGAAATAATTTTGAATGAATCGGTAAAGGATATTACCTCTTCTTCGACGAGCCTCTTCTAAACCTCCTCTTAGGGAAATAAAGTTAGTCTTTGAAAAAGACTAGGACCTATATTATGTTTATATATAAGTTGAGAAGGCAAATGGTAAGGGTTTTTCCGAGTTTCAAAGCTCAAAATGGAGTGAAGAAAAGAGGGAGGAGGTGCCCTTTTCTAAGAGAGTAGAGGGGAACTTTTGGAAACCTCCAAATTATTAATTTATAAGAAACTCAAACACCACCTAAAAACTTCCAAAGTGACTCACATTAAAATATTTGATAATATAGGGTTGTAATAACATCATCTAGTCAAATTTATAAATGTTTTGATTTTATTTTAAACCTTATCATTTTGAATTATCCTTATTTAATCTCTTTAAATTTAACTATGGTCAGAAAATTCTAAATTTCAAATGGTTATAAATACTTACTTATGTGTCATGAATTGTCCCAAATTGGATAATTTATTTCATTTTCGACCATATAATTATTAATTTTTAATTTCTAAATATTTTGTGATTTTTAAACAATTTAATAATATGTTATTTTTATAAAATATAAATAGTGTCAATTTTGACACAATTCATATATTTGAATTTAACTAATATCCAAAAAGATGATAGAGTCAAAATAAAATATTTAATATATTCCTAAAATGTCATATGAATATATAAAATTCGTGTATAACTTTAATTTGTCCATATAATATTTATTTAATATCTTTAAAATCATTTATTTGAAATTTATCTTAATAAAATAATTACTACATCATTTTTGTATAAATAATTAATATACTTATTTTTTGAATGAAAATTAAAAATAAAATACTATGATTTATATATATCTAATATTTATTATAAGAATACTTTTATTCTAATTTATCTTCTAAAACACCCAACTTTTAAAATGTTATATTTATTAAATTATGAAGGTGACTACGTTGACATCATTTAAAATAAAATAATATAAATGTCATGATCTCTTCAATAAGAATCCAAATGGTCCAAAAATCGACACTTCGATGCTTATGGGTTGTAGATACTTGACCAATATGGTTAGTTCAAGTGTTTGGTTTTTTTATGGGTATTATTATTTTAATAAAAACTATATTATTGATTTTTCACTAAATAAATAATTTATGAACCATTAATGTATAAGCTATTAAGGTAATTATATACTTATTAGATCTTAGAAATAAATGACCATGATAAATAAAAATAGTTTAGCTTTCAAATGAGTATTTATAATTGAATTTATATTCTATTTCACAATATATTAAAAATAATTTAATTATTAATGTTTGATTGAGATATATTTCACTTTCCTTTAAATAAAATAAATTAAAGGTATTAATCTCATCCAAGTGGGTTCCAATAGATATAAATTCAACCCAAGTATATTTTATGATGAAATATAATCATCTAATTATATGAATACAAGTTTTAGGGTAATTTTATAATATTATTTTTACCCTTAATTATCAGATTTACCTTTAACTATGGTGAATATAATTTACCATAGTTACTATTCATAATGGTCAAAACTAGAAGTAGCCTAATGACATAATTTGGACCTACTGATTCAGAATATGGAATCTATTTTTACAAATCAAAAACACATAATTTTCAGTAATTAATTAAAAATTAATCTCATTGTAAAAAAATGGGTTTTTATTTAAAACATTGCAAAAGAATGAAATTTTTTTACCTGTGAATTCAATGAAAATTTATTGATAATGATATAAATTATATTAAATGGTAAAAATATATTCTATTTATACTTTTAAAACATTAAATATTATAATTTAACCAAATAAATTATCTTGATGAAAAATGTTTCTTTCAAGTAAAAGTTATCGTATTTTTACTTTTTATAAAAATATAAATGTTATTAGAATAATGTCAAAACATTATCCAACATAAAATTTTATATCCTGATTCAAAATAAGAAGTGTAATTTTTCTAATTTAAATTATAAATTTTTCAAAAATTATATTTAAAATGGGTGCGCCATCAAAAAGTCACAAAACTGCATTTTTTGAAAAATAATTCTTTTATCCCAAAATTTAATTTTTTTCACATTCCATGTGATAGAAAATATGTAAGATGAATGATAATGTTATAAAATTAAAAATTTGTAAAATACTATTCATAATGGCTAGTTCATAATAATATTATAATATATCATTGTTTAGTGAAACTCAGTATTGTGTACCATGCAAGATATCGAGGAAGGTCACTCTTACGTATAACACCAGCCAAGAACATTGTTGCATATACTGCAAGCTAATAGTGGTGTAGCGTACAATATAAGATATAAAAATGATTTAAAAATAATATATCTCATAAAATATCAGGGTGTTACAAGGATCCCACGCAATATAGGTGTTTCCCCTATACAGCCCACGGTGGTGGGGGTGTTGGTGAGGAGCTGAGGGAATGGGGGGTGTGGTTACTGCCTATGCAGTCTATATGGTCCAGAATTTATAGGAGGATATGATTAAATGTTGGTGGTTTCCACCAATGTGGCAAATTAGTGATGTAGTGTTAGTGTAGAGTAGATGGAATAAGGGGTGGTTTCCCACTACGCATCCCATGAGTGTGGTGGTGTCGACGAGGAGCCGATGGAATGGGGATGGTTTACCCCTGTATAGTCTATGAGGGAGGCAGTGTGCATGAGAATCTAGTCGAATGGGGGTGGATTCCACATGCAAGACCCATGAGGGTGCTCTGTCGAGGAGGATCCAAGGGAATAAGGGTGGTTCCCCCTATGCAGCCCCTGAGGGTGATAGTGTCGGTGAGGAGTAAATGGAATATGGGTCGTTTACCCCTACGTAGCCCATAACGGTAGCACTGTCTGTTAGGATTCCAATCATCCTGGTCATCATTCACCCAATGTTACTCATCTTATCATATATTAATTATAATGTATTCATATGGTAGGCACCTCAATTTTCCCACCATTTTCCCTCAACCCATATTTGAAGAACAATGGATTCATGTTAGGCTCACCATTTGGTTTCTGATTCTTTCATCAGGGACAATGTATGTGTGTCAATGTGTGCTATCATGTTTGTTACACCACATTACCTCTTTATAAAAGCATGAATATTTAATAACTTTCAACAATGATTAATTCCCTTTAATTGAAATGGGATGATAGGATATTAGTTCGTTATTCCAAGTATTCCTCCTTGGAATTCATATCATAGCCTAGGTCTCCCTTATATATTTGAGTCGTGTTCATGAAACACATTCCAGCTACCAAATATTTATGGACACCTATTAATTATGATCCATCTATCTGACATGGTATTAATTTTTCATTGGATTAGATTGTAACATTAGGATATTCTGGGCATCTCTAGACATTTGGTGTTGGGTACCCTTCAATAATCCTCTATGGACGGCATCTCATATGAGGCATCTTAATGTGTGGAACCCAAGGCATCCCAAGTCAATCATGAGGTATCTAAAAGTGAATTTTTATATCATACAAGGGTTTCACCTTAGGAATCCCATGTGTTACATGTGCTAGCTGAGGTTATGGGAACATATCCTTTAAGGATTCCACCTTAGTCATCACATGTTTTCCTCAGGTAGATGACACCATTGGCACATTTCCTCCATGGATTTCACCTCATGCTTCCAATTTTTTGAATGAGTTATGTATTTGGGGTCACAATTTTATTATCTTTCATAGATGGAGTGCAATGATAAAAAACACACCATGGAGGTGTATCAATGAGTTGCATCCCTAGGAGATAAAATGCCACACCATGAAAGTTGAAAATACCCCATAGAGGTGAAATTGGAGAGTCGATCAAAACACACATTATATGTAGATCATAGTGGTAAATTTCTAAGAGGGAGAAATATGGTTTACCGTTGATTGGGACTGAACCTCATAGAGGCATCCTTTGTACCCTATTTATATGATTGGGATCAAAACCCCCATAGTGTGATGATGTTGTTTAACGTTGTGTGATAGGAGCTTTCCATGTAGTTTAACATCATTGGGTAATGCTGCTCATATCAAAAGGGAGTGTCTATGTAAAATGATGTGGAGATTACACATGAAATATAATCTTAGAAATATCATTTATCATGGTTGGACAGTGTGGGCATTACAAATTGATGATACCCGAGGAAGTTGGAATAGATGTGGTATCCTAAGTGAGGGGTATGATCTTACTAGGGATGTGACCTAGAGAAAATTAGGTTGATTTTGAATATTGGGTTTCTAAATCATGTAGGATTATAATGTATCCTAGTTAGTTGGGAATAAAATACCACATATTTTTGGGTAGTCTAGGTCTTATACCTAAGGAGGAGGCCCAAAAAAGCATGTGATTGGGGATCACATGTAGGTGTATCCCATTGGGATGGAATTTGGGGCTTACACCATATAGGAATACCATGAGCTACAATGATAAGTGGTGATGCGGATGGTTTTACACATGGGATTTTTTCATCCATTCATCCTCATGTCACGTCAAGTGGTAATCCCATGTCCATTTCATGGGGTATGGTTTAGTTTAATTTCATTTCAATAGATGAGGTATTGGGGATTCTGCATTGATCTTCCCATTGTGTCATCCTCATGGCATGTCATGGGGGAATCATAACATGTTGACAAGTCGAGGTATATTATTCTAGGATTACACCTAAGGAGGATTCCCATGGTATTTGTTTTGTATTCATATCGTGTTAATTATAATGGAAATCCTAGACTTTTCACATAAGGTATCTCATGTTTTTCACAAGAGGAATCCTATGTTTTTCACATAGGGTATGCTACAGTTTATAGTCACATAGTGAGGACTATGAATTTTCCTCTCATGATCATGGAATGAGTAATCTTATGACAGATACATACAAAATACTATTCATGAAAGATAGGGTATTATGTATTTTAATTTCATTTAGTGAGGACTATGGAATTTTCTCTCATGATTGTGGCATGAGGCATATTCTGCTAGAAAAATAATGCATATATTTATTGAATGATAGGGAATGATTCTATTTAATGTCATGTAGTGAGGAATATGGAATTTAATCCCATGATCATGGCATGAGGAATATTATTCTTGAAACATAAGGCACCCTACTCTTGAATGATAGGTTATTCTGTAGTTTAAATTAATTTAGTGAATACTACTAGGAAAAAGATTTCTTGGAATCTTTGTTGTGGGACTAATGAAATAGTGTCCATTTCTAGTTCAACCTGACATAGGAGGCAGATGATAAGGTTTTAGGATATTCTATAGGAATGGTTCAATTCAAGTTACTTGGGGAATCCACAAGAAAATCTCAACTCATTTCTTGGGAAAGGGACCAGGAGGATTTGGTCGAGTCATGTTATTTCAGAGACTATTGTGGTGTATCTTGAATCAAGAAAATATTGGTCGGAAATTGCAACTTGGGTGTTTTCGCACAAGAAACAAGTCAGAGTTTCATGTATGAGAGCTCTACCTAGAGGTCCTCTCTGAATTTGGGTGGGGGTGATTTGATGACATATTTGTAGGAATCTTTGTGGTGGTACACATGTTTTCCTTTGGCATGTAAGTTTTTATTGGGCATGAAACTTTTCATGCCGACACAAAAAAATTTAGAGTTAAAAAAAGTAGTATTTTTATCTACATGCCAAATCGTATATGTGAGAAAATTATCCACTTTATATCTTCTTTTTAATTAAAAATCATGGGTATGTGAAAGAGTTTTCTTGTTGGATTCCATTTCTACGCACAAAGCTTCTATATGGTGTTCATGGGACATGGGTGAACATTTAGACTATGATGGATTTGATTAATTTTTAGTGTCTTTTCCATAGGGACTCTCTTTCATGAAAATAAATTACATGTGTGTGATTTTTGGAAACTTGGGTGAAAATCCATAATATGCCACATAATTACACTGGCTGAAAATTTTCAGTAGTCTTACTTAAAATGGCCAAAACAAATTATCTGTAATTCCATTTAGGATCTACGACCATTAAAATAGAATATTTCTATTATGATATTCTTTATGTTTAGGTATGGAATAATTTTATCACATCATAAATGCATTAATTCTTCAATTCCAATAGCATCTAACAATATTTTGAGAAGGACTCTAAAGTACAAGTAAATGAAATGATATTTAATTGATGAAAAGAGAGAGTGGTTTCTATGAAATTACATCACTTTATAGATATTAAAAGGAAAAGAGGATCTAGAAAAGTTTTACCTATTGGTAATATATATGAAAAGGGTTCATTGAGATAGATATGATCATCAATTAGTTTCTGACAAGGACACATTCCACACACCTGGTTTGACACTCATAGTTAATATATTATGGAAATTAATAAAATCATTATAAACCATCATGAAGGATTTGAATAATGACCTTGAATGACCTAGGTTAATCCTATGGATTCGTATATTAAAAAAGAAAACTCCATGATTTTTGCATCCAATAATTTATTTTTGATTATTATATGGTTTTAATCTATGATTATTGTTTCTAACATAATGATATTTTGTTTTAGTCAATGGATCAAATCTAAAGGAATCATGTAAATGCTAAATGTGAAAGAAAATGAAAATTTCTCCCTCTATAAAAACCAAATTTTATGCTACATGGGATGAAAAATCATTTTTATATTATCAAAAAACTTTCTCAAGATATGAATGTAAAGACCCTGACCCCAGTGGCCTAGATATGATGTCATACTCTATTACATTGACATAGATACAACATCCAAATCCTAAAAGGCTGAACAATTTTATAGTTTTTGAAAAATATATTAGATAAATCATTCCCACATTATATTGGTTAAATAAAATAATTCTTTAAAAAGTAAATTCTCAATATCCTTGAAATTCATAATAATAATTCATCTTCGTATCATTGGGAATGGATAGCAGATAAGTGTGAGCATAATGCACAGAAAGAATAATGTATAGAAAAAATTTTCATGAATAAATAATAATAATAGTTATGTAATGGTATATAACTAAACACACATTATATTTAAATAACTTGACTATCATGGTGCGATAAGAAATAATCAATATGAAAATGTAAAAAGCAAAAACACATTTAATTTAATCAATAAAATGAGAATGGGGTGAATATATTAATAATGTAAAATAGAAAATATCGTTGATAATAAATATAATAACTAAATTGTTAATAAAGAAAATGATTAATTATAGTACATAATTTTTTAGGAACCTAAAATAATATACCATTATGACCTTTCACAAGATGATTTAAAACTATAGGGAGAACATGTTTAATTTGGCCAACTAATTTGTATCATGACACATGTCGATGAATTATGGGGCTATATAAATTCTAGGACCCACCTATCAAAACTATTCCAATTAAATACTCGTATATTTAATAATCAATTTCATTTATGAAAAATATTCATTATCAAATATTGGTATTGAGTAAAGGATATAGATTTATTAATTTTTCCCCAATTAAGTAAATGAATTTCAAAGTAAACACTATATTTAAATATTGTATTTATTATTGTAAATAATAATATTCATCACCATAGAATATGGATATTCAAGAGATATAACATTTACAGTGGAAAATGATTATAATAGTTTGATTATTTCAAGATAATGTTTACAATCACAAAATAATGTGATATTTCATAATAAGAATCATAACTTGGAAATTGTTAAATCAAATACCCTTAGAAAAAATAATTCAAATTTAAATTTAAAATACAAAGAAAAATTTAATATTCATGATATTACTTGTCAAAAGATTGTATATACACCACATAAAACTTAATTGGTTCATAATAACAAATAAGTCTCAATGGAATGTAAATTGAGTTGAAATCACATACCTTACGATCTCTTTTAGTAGAATGCCATTTAAAATTTTGTAAAATTGTTTAAATATGTTGTAAAATTATTAAAAAAAATTAATATTTATAATATTATATATGATCATTTTATAACATATTATCACCCATTTGTTAATAATATGTTATTAGTTTCATTGTTTTGGATGTTAACTACCTTGTTTTTTAATGTCTTTTGACATGTTATTTTTTGGTCCCTCTTATGTAGATAATTACTTCATCATCTCCCTAGTGTAAAGCATGATTTAAATATCATATATATTTAAATTATTTTTATATAATGTTATCCATAAAATTTAGGGATACAAAATGGAATAGACCATTCATGAAGACGATATCCCACACATATGAAAAAACAATTTTTACATTTTCATGTCATATTGAAAGAATGAAAAGTAAATTATATATATATATAAATATGATCATTAAATCATAATTATTATGTAATATATATATATATCAATTTTTTTAAAAATCATCTTTAATACATTCCATTTAAAGTGTGAAAGAATCGCATCACTTCGCGAGGTGGTAGTCTGTCATATAAACGAACGACGTGATTGCATTACTACAAAATGGAAAGCATGAATGCATTTGTTATGTAATATTTACTTAATAATAATTAAATCATAAATATCATATATAAATAGTATTTATATTATTATTATCCACTATTATATGAGGTAATGAAAAATTGAACGAAATTGGTTCGTGAAGCGGTATTCCGCCATACACATGAATGAAGATTTTGAAACCCATTTTATGGATGTGGATGTCAATTTTAGTCCTATCCATAACAAAAAAAATTCTCATAATATTTATGATAATTATACTATAATATAATAATTTTATAAAAATAATTTAATGGGTGCGATAAATAGATAATAAATATATGCACATTAATGAATGTTAACTGTTCTTCGAGTAACTCGAATTGGTTTGCACCAAAGCCCTTCTGTGGATGGTATTATACCCAAGTTAAGGCTTATAATATGAGGTTAGTGAATTTGGAGACTGATTTTGTCAGATATATTCCTAACCAATGTGGTTTGATATGTGTGAATATGGGGGATATGAGTACACTTTTTATAGTTTTAGTGGAGAGGCATTCTTGTTAATTGTAAAATGTATTCTTCATTAGGTAGTCCCCCTTACGTAATATTACAAAAATTTTAAAAAAATTAATGAATTGAATGGAATTTATGATATATAATCGCCTCAGATAGAAAATAATTTGTGCATTTTTATAATATTGTTCTTTAACTTCTATATTTATCAACTTTTAACATTTTTGTTTTTATTAAGGTAAAAAAATTTCTAACTAATGTAATTAATTCATTAATACTAATTAAAGTTTTGAATTATTAGATATTTTAGACCTATAGATTGATAATATGATATATAATTGATAAAATAAAAATCTCATGTTTTTTGGAGATGATTTTTTCCATAAGTGCACGTAAAGCGCAAAAAGGTTGCTTTAAACTGTATCTTCACTTATATAGTTCTTTACTATTTATTGGTCAATATAGTCATTATAAAAGAAAAAATTTTCATTAATGGACCATTGACCATATTTATTAATATTTTAAAATAACATTTTAGAATATATATTTTTTTTTTATTTTTAATTCAACTGATAAAATATCATTTATTATAAAATAACAATAATGTAAATTTTGACATTATTTATATAATTTTAATTTAAAAATATCAAGAATATTATGGAATATAAATATTTTAATTATATATATTTTTAAAATGATATATTATTCTAAAATTAATTGTATTCAATAATACATTAAATTTACTTCACTTTTTAAATTTTGAGTACTGTTTATCTTTATTAATTATTAACTAAAGAATTTATTCATTAATGTTTCTTAATAATTTTAAATAACTAATTCATCGATCAAAAATAAAGAAACATTATTTGGATAAAAAATTATTCTAAAAATGTATATAACTGAACCTATGTAGTTTTCCATCCTTTTCGAAAGAATTATAGATATTAAAAAAACAAAAATATGTTTTTTTTCATTTATTTTTACATAACATATAATATTATTTAATATCAAATAAAAGTGTCCAAAAACTCATAAAATTTAATCCTAAGTTAATTATGCCATAAATATGTCCTTACAATAGGTTTTTGACAAATGAATGGGTCATTTTCCCCTATTATATTAAATTTAAGTCACCTATTAAACTCGTTTTCCCCTAAATTGTTCTATTTAAATTTTATTATTTCAAATAATAATTATGACCAAAATTAATATTGAAAATATTAGAAATTAAAAATTACACTGATTAAAAATATAGATTAATTTTTTTAATATTTAGACAAAAGACGTGGAAATATTATTTTAATATCAATCTCACAGATAAGATGAGAAATCAAGTTTTTAAAGTGAAAATGTTCAATTTTTTACAATGTTTTTATATCTAAATTAAATATAAAAATGATTAAAATTACCAAAATTATATTTTTATTTTTTTTAATTTATTTAATGTTAATTTATAATTAATTTTAAATATTATTTAATATTATAAACTTTTAAAATGAAAATTTAGTTTTCAATTTAAATTCAATATTTTTCATTATTTATCAAAAAATGAACATTTTTAGAAAATTACAAATAACTAAACCTAAGATAAATTTTTACATTAAATATTAAAAAATTAAATTTATTTTCTTAAATAATATTAATAAAAGTGTCAAAATTTTGTTTTGAAACAAGTGCACCATTATAGGGCTTCAAATCGACCTTTAGAAATTTATAGTTCTAATACATAAAATTGGATTTGTCCTTATCTTAGGCCTATCTAATCTATTGGATGAATATCAACAAGTATTATTGAATATATTATATCAAAATTTTATTAATATTATTAATTGAATGTAATTAATTTAATTTATTAATATAAAATAATGTTGGGTGTATAAAAAAAATTTAGTAAATTATTTCCTTTGTATTCAATCGGTATTTATTTTCATTTCAAATTAATAGGTTTCCAATTAATTAAATCCTATATTTTAATAAGATAGTTAAAACTATTCATAACTTTAAATTTAATGATTGGGATATAATATTCATTTTATATAATAATATTAAAATTATTCTATAAAACTCGTTCTTTTGTGTAATGCAAGCCATCAAAGAAAGTCATTATTGCCTGTAACATAAGATAAACTCAATATCACATGTATTGAAATATATAAAAAATGTTGAATTTGATTTAAATAGTAAATATATTATAAATTATCATGTTATTATATTACCTTCTATGCTTGGCTTTTCATTTCATACACATTATTGAATATTATTTTATTCTTTTTTAATTTTGGGGTGTTACATTCTACCCAACATAAATAAATTATGTCCACATAATTTGAACATGATCGTGGTAATTTAGGGATTGAAATTTGAAAATACCAATGTCAATAAACCCACATCATAAAAGTTTAAATAAAATATCCCCATTATATTAGAGAATGACAAGTAAAAAAGTCATATAGAATAATCACTTAACGTGGTTTATATATATCAGAACATAAGTAGGAATTGAAAACATATACATGGAATAGAAAACTAACAATCAAATAAAAAGGGGGTAATATATAACATGTTCATTAGAAATTAATATACCACCAATCCATAAACCGTAGGTATGAAAAAATCACATTGATATCAACAAAAATAATTATAATGCGACTAAATATTTGTTTGAAGACCCAATTTTGAAGAGTTTAGGAATTCATTCACTAACTAATAGTATAAGGAAATATACATACTTTATTTTTTTCTATTTCAATTAAATAATCTTATCCTTTGGTTTTTCCTTGAAAAAATCCAAGATCATGTCTTAACGCATGTTTAATCATATGGTTAAGTAATACATTATTCTCTAGAACAATGTTCAAAGATCAACATAAATAATTTTATAAATGGTTAACCTTATGTACCATCCAAAATATCAAGATAAAAAAAATTACAAGTTAACTTATAATTCAACTGAAATTATATTTAATCCAAACAATATGAAGTAACACTAAATCATCACATACAAAACATTTGAATACCATCATTGCATCTTCTCTTAAAACATGATAATAACATGAATTACCATAAAACATTATTGAATACATGAATTATTTCTTATTACTTATGTAAAATATAAATTATTGGATAAATTGTTTAAATCCAAAAACATTTAAACTCCATCAATGATGGTATAAAAACTTTATTAACAAATTATTATTCAGTTCTAATGTAGTCAGTGATACATAATTTACTTTTTTTATATAAATCATTTCATTATCACATAAACATTATTTCATCACTAAAAACATATTAAGGGTTATCATTTACCCATCCATCTATTCACTAAAAGGATAATCATCCAACTGTATTATTATTCTTGGTACCATTAAATTCATATTTTAAATACATTATGAAATGGTACTACTGTGAAATCCTTTTATATTTCATAATTATTATAAATATGATTTCATTGATAAAATAATCAGATGACATAATTTATTGATCCAAACAAAAAATCATTAATGAGTCCTCTTCATATGTGGTAATAACATAGACTTTACCATGATCCATTATCTTTTTTGGGGGTATATTCCTTTCATTCTTGTGGTATTCATTTGGGTAATGGCCCTTATATTTATAATTTCAGAACTATAATTTTGAAAAAACATTCTTCCCTTGAAATCAGGATCTGGATGGAATTTTTCTCCATGCATGATGCCAAAAAATTTCCAAATTAAAAATATCCCAAGTTGTTTACATCCATAATTTCCACATTTAGAAAACTCTATATTTTGATTACCCCCTTAATATATATTTTTCGTTATTGTATTCTTCCTCACTTTCATCCATTTGAATCCATAATTCACAGACTATTATGTCTTTATCTCATTATAAAATGATACTATATACTCATATGATGGGAATATTTTGGATGTTACTTCCATTAGAAATATTTGATTTAAACCATAAAATAATTTAACATTATTATGATTTTGATTACATGCATTGATGCAGTTCAAATTCATTATAATGGACACCATTTATAAATAATGGAATACAATATATTAGACAATATCATTATGAAACATAATGTATAATAACAAAAATAGTGAAATAATTGACATAAGAAAATATCATAATCCTAAATGTGGTTTCATTGGGGATATCTTTATATTCAAATCGGTTATAATGGTTTTCACTGAAAATATGAATTATCTTATGGATATACCCTGAGAGTTTCAAAATAGTTCTGCAGTAAGGCTCGTTGTTATGGATTAGGTTACTCTAATTTCATGACTGAAACACACATTTTGGATTTCTTAAAAAATGTTACATCATTTCTATAACCATATCTACTTTTATTATCCCTATATCGATGTATTTCAATGAATACCCACACAATATCTATCTTAGAAAAACATTTGGATATTATTATATACATATCATCAAATTCTATCTTATAATTTTGTTCAATAATCTTTTTTTTCTTAATTTATGTTTCCATATTTTATATAGTTATTTCTCTAATATTAATTGTAATGACCTCAGCTCCAGCAACCCGGATCCATTCTATTACATCATTAAATCATAATAGATACAATATTCAAATCCCAAAACAACCTAATAGTTTAGATGTTTTTAAAAACTATATTATACTCATGATATTAATATTACATTAGGAATATAAAATAAGGTATAAAAAAATAAATTATATGCATCCTTTGAACTCATTATAATAATTCATCTTCATATCATGGGGAAAGTAAAAAAATAAGGGTGTGATAAAATGATCCCTAATGGGTAAGCACATCAGAAGATATCATAAATAAATAATCAAAATATTTATGGAAGGGTGGATAATTGAATACAGATTCTATTTAAATTAATTTACTATCATGATGAGATAATTAAAAATCAATATGGTAACGTAAAAAACTAAAACACATGACATTTATTCAATAAAATGGAAATTAATTGCATATAATAAAATTGGAAAAGTGAAAATATCATGGATAATAATAAAAACTAATGAATTCACAATGATTTAAATTCATAAATATAGAACATTTAGACTAAGACATATGAAAAACTATACCACCAAGGCATTTCAAAAGGTAGTTTAAAACTACAAGTTAAAAACTACTCATTATGTCCAATATATTTTTATCATGAGACATGTTGATTAATCATGGGGATATATAAATTCTAGGGACCAATTGTCACTTCCAATCCAAATCATTCATCATATATCAAATAATAAATTTAATTCATAAACAATATTGCTTATCAAATATCTTTATTGAGTAAAGGATACAAATTTATCCATATTTCTTTAGTTAATAAAATATCATTCAAATTAATTACCATATTAAAAATTCAATAATATGTTGAAAATAATATACCCATATCCCAAGAATATATAAATTAAACAAAAATGAAATTTCCAATGTTAAATGATTAAAATTTAATTATTTTTTCACGAGAATATTATGAATCACAAAAGAATGTGAGATTTCACAATAACATTCATAACATGGAAATTTTCAAATCAAATCCTATTCGATGAAATAATTCAAATTTAAACTTAATATAACTTGAGTAATGATTTATTCCAGATATTACATGTCAAATTTTCAGTATATACCCCACATAAGAGACAATTGGTTCATAATATCAAGTAAGTCTCAATGGATTTAAAGTGGAGATGAAATTTGTTACCTTACGCTTTCTTTTGGTTGAATGAAGTATAAAAACTAATATAATGGTCTTAATCGTGTAATTAAATATTACCAAAATCATATTAATATTTATAAATACATTTAATATCCTTTTATAACTTCATATAACCCATTTGTTAATAATCCTTTGTCATTTCCCTTGTTTTTGGTGTGAATTTCCTTTTTCTTCGAGTATATTATGACCTGTTATTTTTTTGATACTATTAATAAAATCTTGATTTCATAATATAAAAAATTTATACCAAGATTTAAATATCATAAATATTTATTATATATGTATTTATTATAATCCATAAAATTTCATGATAGGAAATGGAATACACCATTCATGGAGACGATAGGTCATACGTATGCAAGAAGGTTGTTTTCATTTTCTTATTGTATAGAAAAAGAGAAAAACTTAATGATATATATATTTATATATATGTTAACATTAAGAGATCATTATTATGAAATATATCACTTATTTTTATTAGATCTATTCTTAATAAATTATATGTAATGCATGAATGTTTCAGATCGCTTCCTGAGGAGGTAGTATCCCATATTCATGAACATTATCATATTCCCACAAAATGGAAAGAATGAAGTTATGGGTTATATAATAATTATAGTACAATTATACTTTATAAATATCATAAATATCCTATATATATCATTTTCCATCATTATTCTGAACCTTGATCAGTAGTAAAGGAAAAAAACGAATGGCATTGGTTCGTGTGACAATAGTTCATCAAACTCATAAACCACAATTTTATAACACATTTGGTATAAGTGTGAGTTTATTTGGTATTAACCACTAAAGTACACCATATGTTAATATTTTGGACAATTATGTTTTTATATAATCATGGTATAATAATAATTTAAGCAGTGTAGAAATAAATAAAATAGAGATGCACATTGATTAACATTACTTATTCTTTGTGTAAATTCTATTAGTTTGAACCATATTCCTTCCTTGGATGGATTTATACCCAAATTAAGGCTACTAGTATGATTCTATGGCAGTTTATGAGTGATTTGGGTATTTATTGGCTGATCCAAATTGGTTTCATGGGAGTGAATAAGGGGGAGAGTTAATTCCTATTTACTGATGATGAGAAGTGGCATTCATGTTTGTAATCAAAAAGTCTTCACTATTGGGAGTTCTCCCTTACCTCATATGCCTAAAAATAAATAAATAATATATTTTAGAGAATTTATTGTCTATTAAAAACTCCAAACCACAAATATAAATGCATTTTTATAATGTAGTTCTTTAACATCTAAGATTCTCCACTTTTACCATTTTTTGTTTTTATAAAGGTAAATATTTTTCTATCTTAGGTAATGTTTTAATTATTGATAAATTAAATTTAAAAATATTGTATAACTTTTACAAAATTATTATAAACATTATATATAAGTTATAAAATAAAAATATATTGTGTTTTGGGAATTATTTTTAACAAAAGTGAAAGTAACTCGCAAAACCACTATTTTAAACTCTAAGTGTGTTATTTGAGCTGTTTACTGTTGAATAGTCAATATATTCATTATAATAGAAGGATTGGTCCATTAATGGAAAATATATTAATTTTATTAATATTTTAAAATAACATGATATATGATGGGATTTTTAGTGATTTTAAATCAGTTTATAAAATATCATTTATTACAAAATAACATTAATTTCTATTCTAATGTTATTTATTTAATTTGAACATAAAATTATCAAGAAAATTTTGGGATATGAATATATTAAGTTGATAGATTTTTAAAATTACCTATTAATCAAAAAAATTAATTGATTATACTAATTCATTAAATTTACATCACTTTTAATATATCTAGAATCATTTGATTTAGTTAGTTATTTACTATATAATTAGTACGTTGTTGTTTCTTAAGCATGTTAAGTAACATAATCATCTATAAAATTTCAATATAAATTATTATGATGAAAAAATTATTTATATTTCAAAATATCTTTTATAACTAAATCTATGTAGTGTTTTTCTCTTTCCCTAAACATTAAAGATATTAAAAGGAAGAAATGTATCTTTTTGTTATATATTTTTCATTAGGTAACTTATTATATGAGTCAATTTCATTTTAAAGTGTTATGATAACTCATAAAATCATATAATAATCTCTTAATTGTCTAAAGATATCCATTTAATGGGTTTTGGACAAATGGGTAGGTCATCTGACCTCTTATGATTGAACTTTAGTCCCTTGGTGAGCTCATTCTCCACTAATTCATTGTAATTAATTTTAATTATTTTCACTAATCATTATGGTACAAACCAAGATTATAATATTTTAAATTATAAATTATTATAATTCAAAATAATTAATTCATTTTTCCATATTAAATCTATTTGAGGGGGAAATTATAATTTTATATTAATCTCGTATATGTGTTGATAAAACAGGATTCTAAAATGAAAATGTTCAAACTTTTAAAATATTGTTATATCTAAATTAAATATAAAAATAATTCCACTGAAAGAAATTTGATTAATAGATATATAATTTATATAATTTTACATTACATCTAATTGTAAATATAATTTTACATTTTGAAGTGGTTAAATGAAAATGTAGATTTCAATTAAAATTCAATACATTTCAATATTTATCAAAAAATTAATAGTTTCAGAAAAAATACCAAAAATTAGAAATATAATAGTTTTTAAATTAAAATTTTGAAAATAAATTTAATTTTTACAAATAAATGTTTTAATGTTTAAAAATTTTGGTTTAAAACAAGTTCTTCATTAAAAGGAGTCAAAATACCTTTAAAAAATATAGCTTTCATGTGTAAAATTAAATTTTTATTTTTCTTATTCCTATCATATATATTATAAGAATTTAAAAGAATTACGTAATGTAAAATATATTAATTTTATTAATATAATCCAGAAATGATAACTAATATAATTTATTATGATAAAAGAATTTTGGGCGTATAAAAATAGTTTTTTTTATAAAAATTTCCTTTATATTCAATTGGTTTTCATTTTAATTTATAATTAATTGGAAAAAAATGCATTAAACCATATATTTTAATATGTAAATTTATTTCATTATAAACCCCAAATTTAATGGCTTTGACTTTATTTTTATTTTAAATAATAATATTAATATTTTCGGTAAAACTCAGTGCTCTATGTAACATTAGCTAGAAAAAAAAGTAGTTATTGCGTATAACATAAGAAAAGTAATCATTGTGTATAACTGATGATGTATAAAATATTGGAGGTATTTAAAATATTATATATATATATATATATATTGTACCATCAACAGATAGTGTATTCCCTTTTATTCTTAGAGTTGCATTAGATAAAAATTGTAGAATAAAATGTTATTCTTTTAGAATTTTGTTGTGTTATATTCTCCCCGCCTTACTTAAATTAAATCTTCACAATTTTAAATAGTTATCTGTATTAAGAGGTTTGATATTTGGAAATATTAGTGTTTAATCGACAACAGTTTAATTTTATTAATGAAATATCCCCTTAATAATAGAGAAAGGGAAGTACAAAATTCTTATGGAATAATCAAAGAACTTGGTATCGAATTTGGATAAAATTGGCAAGGAATGAAAACATGGACATAGAGGTGAAAAATATCACCCAAATATTAATGGAATAGAATAGGTAAAATGATTAGGATCAAGGTAACTGCCACAAATCCTTAATCTATTTGTGTGAAAAATGTCATTTTATCATAAAATTGTCGATAATATAACAATATTTTTATTTCCAGACCCTTTTATATAAATTTGATGGATTTTTTCACACTAAAAAGATATAAGTATATATACGTAATTATACATTTCTATTTCAAAATCATAATATTATTGTCTTTTTCCAAGAACTATTTCTACTTCATCTCTTAGCACAAAATGAATCATTTGGTGAAGTTATAAATTTTTCTATAAAACCTTGTCCAAATATTATGTTAAACGGTTTAATTAATGTTTAACTATATGTACCTTCCATGATATTAAGATCCTAATCTTTATATGGTTTCTGAATTTGTAAATGAACTTATCATTGATCCAAACTACATTGAGTAGCTTAAAATAGTCACATAGAAAACATGTGAATACCACCATAATGTATTCTTTTGATACATCTTAACAGCATAAATTTCCATAAAAACATACTAGAAACATTAATTAATACTTATTAATTTATTAAAACATTAATTATTGGATATATTAATTAAGTCCAAAAATGTTGTAAACTGTATTAATGATGAAATAAACCACTTTATCCACAAATCATTAATCAGTTCCAACTTAGTCATTACTATATAATTTAATTTATCCATATTAATCATATCTTAATCCCATCATCATTATCTCATCATTAAAAACATATTAAGGGTTAATTATTCATCAACCATTTGTTTTCCTAAATTTTAAACTTACTACTCAATTAGGATTCTACGTACCATTCAATACATTCATTCAAATCCTTTAAAAAATTATACTATATTATAATCCTTATATTTTTCATAATTATTGCAACCAATATTTCATTGATAAAATTATCAAATGATGTAATTTAAGGATCCAAAAATAAACACATTAACATTTCCTCTTCATTTATGGCAATAGCATGTGATTGAACATGATTCATTAGCTTATTACAAGGAATATTACATTGATTCTTGGGGAATTCAGTTTGGTAGTGCCCTATTAACTTATATTTTAAGAATTTATCATTTGAAAACTTTTTCTTTCCATTACAATAATGAGAATGCTGGAATTTTCCACCCTTCTTGAAGAAAACATATTTTCCTATAGAACATACACTGAAGTATTTCCTTCCACAATTATCACATTTGGGAAAATCCTCCTTTCCCTTAATCCAATAATCTATATTTTTCATGGTATTATTCTTCTTCTCCTAATTACCTTTCTATCAATAAGACATGGATAATTATATTTATTTCTTGTTATAACATGATACAATGTCCTCACATGATGATAATGTTTTTGAAACTACATCTCTTCAAAAAATCGGCTTAAATTAATCACAAAATGATCATGCATACCATTTGAATTATGTTCATTGATGTGGTTATCATCCCTTCTGATAAGATCAATTTTTAAATGATGTCGTATAGTATATTAAACCATATCATTAGGAAACATAATTTATAATCCCCAAAGTAGTGAAATACTTACCATACACTGATCTCATAATGATATACTTGGTTTATTGGGGATATATTTACTATCAACCCATTTATGATGGGTTGTAATGAAAATTTGATTTATCCTAAGAAAATACCATGGTGGTTTCAAACATAGTGTGTAGTAAGAAATGTTGTTGTGTTCCAATTTACGCATGATTCAATCCTAATATTCCATTTTCGATGTTATTACCCCTAGGTACATCTGTGCTAGATTCATGAAAACTTGTAGTACCCAGACAAGGTTGTATTGTTATGCAGACCCACATGATATCTATCTTAACAAAACACTATAACTTTATTCTACACTAATATTTATATTCAATCATAGGGTTATCTTAACTATTATATTTCCTCCTAAATCTAGTTTAAATGTTTTCTACTAAAACTTCTCGGATACTAAATGCAATGACCTCATCCCCGTTAACCAAGATCCAGTGTCTTACATTATTACATTATCATAGATACCATATTCATATACCAAAGGAAAAAACATTTTAGAAAATTTGGAAACCCATATTGTATACATGATACACATATTACATTTCAAAACGAAAAAAAGGCATTACAAAAGTAAATTCTCATCATCCTAAACTCATTCTAATAATTTATCTTCATATCCCAGGTAATGGAAAAAATGGGTGAGAAAAAATGATCAGTAAGGGTTATGTAAAATTAAAACAATCATGAATCAATAGTAATAATTAATATTTAATTCTAGATAACTAAACACAAATTTCATTTAAATACCTTTAGTATCATGGTCAGATAAAGAATAATCGATATTTTAAGGTAAATAGATAAAACTCATGACATTTTATCAATAATATGAAAATGAAATGAATATATTGATAAATGAAAAGTGAAAAAATCATAGATAATAGTAATAATAATGGAATTATTAATAAACTAATTTCTTAATTATTGGACATTATATCATAGGCACATAAAAACAAATACCGCCAAGATATTTTATAAGACAGTTTAAAACTACATGTATAAACCAATTTAATTTGGCCAACTAACTTATCTCGTGAAGCATGCCAATTAATCAAGGGGATATACAAATTTTAAGCCACCCACATCACAACCAGTAAAAATAATTATTTATATATTGAATAATCAATTTATCTCATGAACAATATGTCTAAAAATATCTAAA
Organism: Viscum album; assembly: GCA_963277665.1. Lineage (NCBI taxonomy): Eukaryota > Viridiplantae > Streptophyta > Magnoliopsida > Santalales > Viscaceae > Viscum > Viscum album. The sequence continues at coordinate 1,993,880,087 of OY728125.1, read as the reverse complement.
TTTAGTAATTGATGATGATTAATAAATATTTTCCTATATAATAAAATAACTTTCAATGTAAACTCAATAGGAAAAAATTTATAAGGATTATGAAATTATCATATTTTCACCCAAGTATATGTATATTGAATAGAAATTAAATTTACAATGAAAAATGATTACAAAAAAGGGATTGATTCAAGAGAAAGCTAAAAATAACAAAGGAAAGTTAGATTTCACAATATAATATAAGACATAGAAATTTTCATATCACATCCTCTTAGATTAAATAATTAAAATTGGAAAATAAAATATTGTAAATAATTATGTATTCATGTTATTACATATCATTGGATTGGTATATAAATTATATAAAATTTAATTGGATCATAATAACAACAAATTCTCAATGGAATGTAAATTGAGACGAAATACCTTACCTTACACTACCTTTTGGTTGAACTCTAATAGCCCGCGATATCCTGAGAAATATTATTTTTAATTACTTTGATTTCATGTGTTGTATGCTACACCAAGATTAGCATTTCTATACGCAACACCGTATTAGCTTGCAGTATATGCAACCATATTCTTGGCTAGTGTGACACACTATTTGAAGATCGTTTTGTGGAAATTCTTCTACGCAACATTAAGTATAGATTTTGTTTAATAAGTTTTTATTATGTTATACGAAACACCAAACGGAGATTTCACTACACAAAACCCTGACTTCACTTGAATTACACGCAATCAAGACCTTCTTCGATAGCGTGTGTTGTACGCAATAACAAGTTTCATTAAACGAGATATTATTATAATATTATTATGAACTAGCCATTATGAATAGTAATACCTAATTTTTGAAATTTTATCTGTCAAAATGGACTTCATTTTTGTATTCGGAATATCGAAATTAGCTTAGTGTGAAATTTTTGTATTTTTCTGAAAACGTTTAATTTTTAATGAATAGTGAAAACAATGGGTTACTATTTAAAAACCAGCTTTTTATTTAACTAACTATTTATTTTATTTAACTTTATTTTAGGTAAAAATTGAAACATAATACCAATATAAGTTAAATATAATTCATTGGAGTTATTTTATACTAATTTTAGACATATAAAAATTTTATTGAACTTTTCACCATCTTTTACCCACCTCCTAGGAGAATTTGCAAATTTACATAAAACGTAATTTTACCGCTTCTGTGAATTAAATTTCAAAAATTAGAGAGACACAGTTGAGGTCAATAAGTAAAATTTGGTTCAATGAGATGAAAATAATTTTTGGTGAATAGTAACTTCTTACTTTTATTTACCACGGTTAAAAGTAAATAGGGTAATTAAGGGTAAAACTGATATTATTATTACCCTAACACATGTCCTAATTCTATTGGATAAGTTTAATTCGACCAAAAACAACCATAGGAATAAAATATGATCATTCAGGCCCACATGGATTAGATTAGAACATTTATTATTAATTAATTTAAAGAAGGGTTAAAATAATTAAAATCAATGTTTAATAAATAATTAATATTTAATATAGTGTTATACATAATATAAATTCGAATATTAATATTAATTAGAAATATAAAAATATTTCCTACATAATTTTATTTTATTTGTAATTTTTATACTTTAAATAATATAATTTATTTATGACACAATGATGATGCAGTAATTATATTATAAATAAAATATTGACATAATTGATGTTATCAATACCCCAATAAATGTAATTTGAGACTTTTTATGAATTCCAATAATTTTCTTTGTTAATATTACATGTTAGTATTGATTTAATTAACTTTTTCGAACTAATCATTCTGTTATGTGTTTTATAAAAATCAATTACCAAATAGTGTCAAAATTGACATAAAATAGTTTTTAAAAACAAATATTATATTATTAACTGTTATATTATTCCTAAAATTCTAAGGTTCCACAAAATGACTTAGATAAGGTTATATATATTAATAATAAAACAATTGGGGTTTTTTGGCTTGTTATAGTATGTTTATTAACTTTATAGTGTATGAAAACAAGAAGACAGGGTAAAAGTTAAATTATCTGACTTAAAGTTAAATCTAAATGATAAGGTTACAATAGATACCTAAACTTGTCTAAATTCAATTGGATGAGAGGATTTAGGCCCATACCCACCTTAGATTCGAAATAAATCAATTTGGTGCTATTAGAAACTGAAAATTACTATATAACAAAATAATATTTTTAGTTTTTCCAAAGGTGCCCATCTCATCCCTTATAAAAGGGCACATCCTCCCTCTCTTCCTCACACCACTTTGAGCCTTCATGCTCGGCCAACCCCTGACACATTCTCTTCTACACTTCCATATAAAAATCCTAGAGGTCGTGGTCTTCTTCAATGACCAATTTTAGTTCCCTAAAAGGATGTCTCAAAGAGGCGCTTTAAAGAAGAGGTAATGTTCGTTACCGATTCTTTCAACTTTATTTCTTCTTCCACTTCTTCTTCTTTAGTTGTTTCATTATGAAGTAATAACATAAGTATCACTCATATAATGATATTTTATTATATGTATGAAACATCCCTATTTCACCATTTATCCATCCTACGGAAAATGAAATCACCGCGTTTGCGTACGTACGAAATACCGTCTCCATGCCGTGGTGTAATCTATTTTCCCACCACCACCTTAATTGGATGGGTATAAGGTTGAAAAAAAATAACTATATATGATTATTTTAAAGTGGTATTTATTCTGAAATAGTATACATACACTCAAATACAATTCCAGGATCATGGGAATGATATCATCTCTCATGCGTATGTACGGAATACCGTCTCCACGAACGCGATGAAATTCATTTTCCATGATTAACCATTAAAGAATGATTATAAAGTTTATATAATGAATAATAATTAAATATATGACATAATGAAGCTACAGTATTTTTTGTGGACACATACATATATATATTTCATCTACTTACTTCCATTCAATTCAATAAGGAAACGAAAACAGCATTCATGCGTATGTACGACCCACCGTCTCCATGAATGGTATATTTCATTCCTTTTATCAATAAATAATATATATGTATATGATGAAAATATATTATATATAAATCATATTTTATATTCTGTAATTATTTAAATCATCATATAAGTAATAATATCAAGAACGACAAGTCGAAACACATACGATAAATGAAATGATTTTACCCAAAATGCTGCTTTAAAATGGAATTTACAAGAGAACGGGTAGTATAAAGTCATAAGTGAAACATAAATGATATCATAACAATGAATATGATTATGTAATAAGTAAATTAAATTATTTAAATCATTATACAGGAGGTTCGGATCCTTACGAAGCATATCGGACCTAAGTTAAGGGATAATTTTACAAATCTCATTTTTATACGAGATTTCTTATTCATAAGTATTTACTGGGGTTATTTCTATAAACCATGTCCATGTTTTATTAAAGTGTTTTCATGTATGTTTAATGTCCTTTTTACCCATTCATGACTTTTAATACATGGTTTGTAAGCAATCTTTCTTTTGTTTACCTTACGAGGTACTTTTTGACTTCTCTGGCAAAAGTACGAGAAGAATGTTTTTTTAACTTATACGGAACGAATGGATTTTTACTATTTTATACAGCCTTATTTTCATGAACCTTCCTCCAAAAGATTTTATTACTATTTCCAACAAAATCTCATTCTTTTAAAATTGCATGACGTTTTGTGAAAAGAAATTTATTTTGAAGAAGAAAGGAAACTTTCCTCAAGAATTCATTTCAAATTTTTATAAAAACCATTTTTCATCTAAGATGACATTATTTTATATGTGTATGTTTCAAGTATCATGTCTCTATGATTTACATTGTTTAACTTTTCTTATTATGAAATGATATCCATTTCTTTTATATGGATTATGTGATGATGGGATGATGTTTATGAAACCCTTTTTATTTATTATGTTATTATGAATGATGTATGTTTGTTTTGTGGCACAAGTAAGAATGATTTGATTATGAGATGGGTGGGACCTATATCGCCCTCCAATGAATTGGATAAAGATTTCTATCTCATGAGATAGACAAGGCTGGAATAGAAAGTTAAACTGGTTCAGTAATACAGGACTGGAATGAGGACTGAACTCGATTCCGAAAGGGACTTTGTCCACTAAGATGGTCTTGGAAGCAATGCCTTCGATACTATGGAAATCATAAAATGTGCTGAATGGTTTCCACAATTACCTGTTTTATTCCCATTATATTTTATCATGGTTTATGTTCCATTGGGATATATTCCTTATGTATTTCCATGATTTATGTCTTTGCTCTAGATTTTGATGTTTAAATTTCAAGTTCATGTTTTTTCTTTCAAATGTTTATGGATTGTTTTATGTTCTCTATTTTTTCCATTACTAATCATTTTAGCTCACCCTTTTTATGTTTTATTTTCCCCAGGAAATAAAGAAAGGTTTTAGGTAAGGAAACAAAAAGGGGAAGATCATTATGGGGGTTGTTGAAGATCTTTCAACAGGATTAGAAGATTATATTCTGGTTTTTCTAAGACACTAAACCGTTACGGTACATGTGTGTCTGTTTTTGTTATGTATTAAGTATTCCACAAAAGTAATGTATTGTGCATGTACATCAAGCTTTGGATCTGTACAGTTGGTATCAGAGGAAAGGTTTAGTCAACCTTTGGAAACTAGGATGCGAGAACTTTATTGAGATCCCTATAGATATTTCTAAGGTATGTTTAGGGTTGTCCCTAAGGTTAAGTATAAGTATAGGTTATAATCCTATAATTATGGTAACGATCTTAGAATTAAACCTTAGATGTTAGATATTGAAGGTACTCCCCTTTATTATGTTGTTTTCCCTAGCATGATTTTTGCCTCTCACACTATTCTTTTTGGATTTTAGACGACGGATGGAACCTGATGGAACCGTGTTGATGAATGTAATAGACAATGCAATGATTTCCCTCCTGAACAAGCCAATGTTATGGGAGATGGAGTGAAAAATCATATTTCAATACTTACACTAGCTAGGAATCATTCTGGACTTCCAAATGAGCAGAGAACTGAACAATATTCTATTGAGTCATTTATGAGGAAATGTCCACCTTCATTTAGTGGGTATTCTGATCCAATTGTTGCTGAACAATGGATCAGTACCACTAAAAAGATATTTTCAGTTCTTCAATGTTATGAACATGATAAAGTAATCTTAGCAGTATATCATTTGGAAGGCGAAGCTGATCAATGGTGGAATCTTATTAAGAATACGAGGCCAAGAGATGAAATTGAGTCCATGGAATGGGACGAGTTCAAGAAGTTATTTTTCAATAAGTACATCCCTTGTATTCTTCAAACAAAGATGGAGAAGGAGTTTCTTGAACTAAAGAAAAAGGATGATGAATCTGTTGGTGGATACGAAGTGAATTTTACAAGGCTTGCATGGTATGAATCTGGATTTATCATCCAACATAAAAGTAAAGTTGATCAATTATTCGATGGATTAAATCCAAATCATCGAAGGGAATTAGCTATAATAGACTTCAGTAGATATGAAGAAATTGTGCGTTGTGATATTAAGGTAGAACTAGAAGTGGGTGTAAAATATCCATCTCATGGTTTTGACAAGAAACGAAAGATGTATTCAAGGAGAAATCTCGGAACAATGTTGAAAAGAAGATGAATGATTCTTTCTACTCAAAGTGTGGAAAGAAGTGTGGTAGAGATTGCCTAAAAGGTACTAGAAAATGATTTAAGTGTGGAAAAGAAGGTCATCGAGCAGTTGATTGTCTAAGTAATGGGAAAAAGGTTGCTAATGATGTGAATAGAGAAAAGACTACAGAGAACTCTCCACCCACACTTCAATACTTCAAGTGCAAGGAAATGGGGAATTATTCTAATAAATTCCCTAATCCACGGTTAATGATGATCAATGTGAGAAACCTCTTAATGCAATAGATAATGGGAAGTCTCATGCGATCACTATTTGTGATGTTGAGTATGAAAATGATGTTGTGTAATGATTAAGTGTTTATGTAATGGGATTTCAAAATAGTATCATTGAATCTCATTTATGGTATTGTGGAATTTTGGAATATCTATGTTTTAGTTTTCAATTATTATATGGTACTGGTAACAATGAAAAAGTGATTGAAATATATTTTGAAAGAAGATGAAATGCGCATGTGGAACGAATAAGGATAAAATAATATGATTGTAATCATGAGCTCATGACTAAAATAAGGACAAAGTGATATCATGGTTTGAGTATATAGAAATTTTGGGATTTTGGTATGTGGAAAGAGTTAACTTTTGACAGTAGTCATGTTTTAACTAAGGTTATACGGGTATTCATTTTTCAATAGAATACATGATTAGGGTATTCACAAGATTGGAATGTGATCAAAAAGATATATCGGAGATAAATGATGGTATTCACATGCTCGGTAGATGACATTTCTAGTAATTGTTTTCTTTATACTATTAGCTTGGATAGAAGTATTTTGGATAATCCTAAATATTTGAAATGGAATATGTTGAACATAAGATAGTTTAAGGCTAGAACTATTTTCTATATTATGGATGGAATGTCATAATGATGTAATTTTAGAAAAAGGAAAACCTGCAGGATGGGCGACACACTACTAAAAATAAGACAATTAGAGACCGCCATTGGCGGTCGCTAAAGGTCTTTAGCGGCCGCGCAGCGACCGCCATTGGCGGTCGCTGTTGCCCCGTCGCTAGAGGGCTTTAGCGACCGCCAATGGCGGTCGCTATAGAAGGCCGTCAGTTCGGCCTTCAGCGACCGCTTGGCGGTCGCTGAAGGCCCCCTGCCGGGCACCCTATAGCGACCGCCAATGGCGGTCGCTATAGTGGGCCGGCATGGCACCCTATAGCGACCGCCTATGGCGGTCGCTATTCAAAAAAAAAAAATTTTTTAAAAAAATTTTATTGAATTCAATATAAATATATATATATATTTATGTAAAAATATTCATATATATACTATTAAATACAATATTTTAAATATATATATATATATTATATATTTGAAATGTTTTAATACATATTTAATACATATATAATATCAAATCATTGTGTTATAATAATTTAAATATTCTCTATATAATATATTTTAAATATTATATATATATAATATATTTCAGGTCGTTCGGAGCACGTTTGCTCCGAATCGGACCGCCGCACGCCGTTTTGTTTCCGGCCGCCGCGGTCACACGGCACCTCCGAATGAGGTGCCGTCTGGCCGACCATTTCACAATTCACGCCCCGGATGTTGTCGTCCGGTTTCGTGGCATTCGGAGGTCGTTCGGGTGGTTTTGACCCCCCAACGCGCCCTTTCAGCGCGCGCCGCGCTGCTGAATACGGCACAATCGGACGTGCCGCGCGAACCGCACGTCCGATGGACGTGCGGCCTCCTCCTGCATCTCAGGAATAATATTTCTATCGTTCCCGTGCGGTTTCAGGTCGTTCGGAGCACGTTTGCTCCGAATCGGACCGCCGCACGCCGTTTTGGTGTTTAATGGCGCCGGAAACGCGTTTCCGGCCGCCGCGGTCACACGGCACCTCCGAATGAGGTGCCGTCTGGCCGACCATTTCACAATTCACGCCCCGGATGTTGTCGTACGGTTTCGTGGCCTTCGGAGGTCGTTCGGGTGGTTTTGACCCCCCAACGCGCCATTTCAGCGCGCGCCGCGCTGCTGAAAACGGCACAATCGGACGTGCCGCGCGAACCGCACGTCCGATGGACGTGCGGCCTCCTCCTGCATCTCAGGAATAATATTTCTATCGTTCCCGTGCGGTTTCAGGTCGTTCGGAACACGTTTGCTCCGAATCGGACCGCCGCACGCCGTTTTGGTGTTTAATGGCGCCGGAAACGCGTTTCCGGCCGACACGGTCACACGGCACCTCCGAATGAGGTGCCGTCTGGCCGACCATTTCACAATTCACGCCCCGGATGTTGTCGTACGGTTTCGTGGCATTCGGAGGTCGTTCGGGTGGTTTTGACCCCCCAACGTGCCATTTCAGCGCGCGCCGCGCTGCTGAAAACGGCACAATCGGACGTGCCGTGCGAACCGCACGTCCGATGGACGTGCGGCCTCCTCCTGCATCTCAGGAATAATATTTCTATCGTTCCCGTGCGGTTTCAGGTCGTTCGGAGCACGTTTGCTCCGAATCGGACCGCCGCACGCCGTTTTGGTGTTTAATGGCGCCGGAAACGCGTTTCCGGCCGCCGCGGTCACACGGCACCTCCGAATGAGGTGCCGTCTGGCCGACCATTTCACAATTCACGCCCCGGATGTTGTCGTACGGTTTCGTGGCATTCGGAGGTCGTTCGGGTGGTTTTGACCCCCCAACGCCCCATTTCAGCGCGCGCCGCGCTGTTGAAAACGGCACAATCGGACGTGCCGCGTGAACCGCACGTCCGATGGACGTGCGGCCTACTCCTGCATCTCAGGAATAATATTTCTATCGTTCCCGTGCGGTTTCAGGTCGTTCGGAGCACGTTTGCTCCGAATCGGACCGCCGCACGCCGTTTTGGTGTTTAATGGCGCCGGAAACGCGTTTCCGGCCGCCGCGGTCACACGGCACCTCCGAATGAGGTGCCGTCTGGCCGACCATTTCACAATTCACGCACCGGATGTTGTCGTACGGTTTCGTGGCATTCGGAGGTCGTTCGGGTGGTTTTGACCCCCCAACGCGCCATTTCAGCGCGCGCCGCGCTGCTGAAAACGGCACAATCGGACGTGCCGCGCGAACCGCACGTCCGATGGACGTGCGGCCTCCTCCTGCATCTCAGGAATAATATTTCTATCGTTCCCGTGCGGTTTCAGGTCGTTCGGAGCACGTTTGCTCCGAATCGGACCGCCGCACGCCGTTTTGGTGTTTAATGGCGCCGGAAACGCGTTTCCGGCCGCCGCGGTCACACGGCACCTCCGAATGAGGTGCCGTCTGGCCGACCATTTCACAATTCACGCACCGGATGTTGTCGTGCGGTTTCAGGTCGTTCGGAGGTCGTTCGGGTGGTTTTGACCCCCCAACGCGCCATTTCAGCGCGCGCCGCGCTGCTGAAAACGGCACAATCGGACGTGCCGCGCGAACCGCACGTCCGATGGACGTGCGGCCTCCTCCTGCATCTCAGGAATAATATTTCTATCGTTCCCGTGCGGTTTCAGGTCGTTCGGAGCACGTTTGCTCTGAACGGGACCGCCGCACGCCGTTTTGGTGTTTAATGGCGCCGGAAACGCGTTTCCGGCCGCCGCGGTCACACGGCACCTCCGAATGAGGTGCCGTCTGGCCGACCATTTCACAATTCACGCACCGGATGTTGTCGTACGGTTTCGTGGCATTCGGAGGTCGTTCGGGTGGTTTTGACCCCCCAACGCGCCATTTCAGCGCGCGCCGCGCTGCTGAAAACGGCACAATCGGACGTGCCGCGCGAACCGCACGTCCGATGGACGTGCGGCCTCCTCCTGCATCTCAGGAATAATATATCTATCGTTCCCGTGCGGTTTCAGGTCGTTCGGAGCACGTTTGCTCCGAATCGGACCGCCGCACGCCGTTTTGGTGTTTAATGGCGCCGGAAACGCGTTTCCGGCCGCCGCGGTCACACGGCACCTCTGAATGAGGTGCCGTCTGGCCGACCATTTCACAATTCACGCACCGGATGTTGTTGTGCGGTTTCAGGTCGTTCGGAGGTCGTTCGGGTGGTTTTGACCCCCCAACGCGCCATTTCAGCGCGCGCCGCGCTGCTGAAAACGGCACAATCGGACGTGCCGCGCGAACCGCACGTCCGATGGACGTGCGGCCTCCTCCTGCATCTCAGGAATAATATTTCTATCGTTCCCGTGCGGTTTCAGGTCGTTCGGAACACGTTTGCTCCGAATCGGACCGCCGCACGCCGTTTTGGTGTTTAATGGCGCCGGAAACGCGTTTCCGGCCGACACGGTCACACGGCACCTCCGAATGAGGTGCCGTCTGGCCGACCATTTCACAATTCACGCCCCGGATGTTGTCGTACGGTTTTGTGGCATTCGGAGGTCGTTCGGGTGGTTTTGACCCCCCAACGTGCCATTTCAGCGCGCGCCGCGCTGCTGAAAACGGCACAATCGGACGTGCCGCGCGAACCGCACGTCCGATGGACGTGCGGCCTCCTCCTGCATCTCAGGAATAATATTTCTATCGTTCCCGTGCGGTTTCAGGTCGTTCGGAGCACGTTTGCTCCGAATCGGACCGCCGCACGCCGTTTTGGTGTTTAATGGCGCCGGAAACGCGTTTCCGGCCGCCGCGGTCACACGGCACCTCCGAATGAGGTGCCGTCTGGCCGACCATTTCACAATTCACGCCCCGGATGTTGTCGTACGGTTTCGTGGCCTTCGGAGGTCGTTCGGGTGGTTTTGACCCCCCAACGCGCCATTTCAGCGCGCGCCGCGCTGCTGAAAACGGCACAATCGGACGTGCCGCGCGAACCGCACGTCCGATGGACGTGCGGCCTCCTCCTGCATCTCAGGAATAATATTTCTATCGTTCCCGTGCGGTTTCAGGTCGTTCGGAGCACGTTTGCTCCGAATCGGACCGCCGCACGCCGTTTTGGTGTTTAATGGCGCCGGAAACGCGTTTCCGGCCGCCGCGGTCACACGGCACCTCCGAATGAGGTGCCGTCTGGCCGACCATTTCACAATTCACGCACCGGATGTTGTCGTGCGGTTTCAGGTCATTCGGAGGTCGTTCGGGTGGTTTTGACCCCCCAACGCGCCATTTCAGCGCGCGCCGCGCTGCTGAAAACGGCACAATCGGACGTGCCGCGCGAACCGCACGTCCGATGGACGTGCGGCCTCCTCCTGCATCTCAGGAATAATATTTCTATCGTTCCCGTGCGGTTTCAGGTCGTTCGGAGCACGTTTGCTCCGAATCGGACCGCCGCACGCCGTTTTGGTGTTTAATGGCGCCGGAAACGCGTTTCCGGCCGCCGCGGTCACACGGCACCTCCGAATGAGGTGCCGTCTGGCCGACCATTTCACAATTCACGCACCGGATGTTTTCGTACGGTTTCGTGGCATTCGGAGGTCGTTCGGGTGGTTTTGACCCCCCAACGCGCCATTTCAGCGCGCGCCGCGCTGCTGAAAACGGCACAATCGGACGTGCCGCGCGAACCGCACGTCCGATGGACGTGCGGCCTCCTCCTGCATCTCAGGAATAATATTTCTATCGTTCCCGTGCGGTTTCAGGTCGTTCGGAACACGTTTGCTCCGAATCGGACCGCCGCACGCCGTTTTGGTGTTTAATGGCGCCGGAAACGCGTTTCCGGCCGCCACGGTCACACGGCACCTCCGAATGAGGTGCCGTCTGGCCGACCATTTCACAATTCACGCCCCGGATGTTCCCGTGCGGTTTCAGGTCGTTCGGAGCACGTTTGCTCCGAATCGGACCGCCGCACGCCGTTTTGGTGTTTAAAGGCGCCGGAAACGCGTTTCCGGCCGCCGCGGTCACACGGCACCTCCGAATGAGGTGCCGTCTGTACGGGGGTGGCGGGGGGCTGTACGGGGGTGGCGGGGGGGCTGTACGGGGGTGGCGGGGGGCTGTACGGGGGTGGCGGGGGGCTGTACGGGGGTGGCGGGGGGCTGTACGGGGGTGGCGGGGGGCTGTACGGGGGTGGCGGGGGGCTGTACGGGGGTGCGGGGGGCTGTACGGGGGTGGCGGGGGGCTGTACGGGGGTGGCGGGGGGCTGTACGGGGGTGCGGGGGGCTGTACGGGGGTGGCGGGGGGCTGTACGGGGGTGGCGGGGGGCTGTACGGGGGTGCGGGGGGCTGTACGGGGGTGGCGGGGGGCTGTACGGGGGTGCTGAAGTAATATGTGATTGTCATGACTTTTCAACCCTTGCAATGTCTTGCTCGTCAGATTCACACACTTTGAAATATTAGAAGAGTAACCATCAGGCACCTTGACCATCTTCAAAATGGAAAGAAATGTCTTTTTCTCCTCTGTAGTCATCGAATACTGTGCAGTAGGCATATATGCCTTGTTTCCCTCAGATAACTGTAAATGCAACTGTTTCCTTAAACCCATTTCTTCCAAATCACAGCGTGCATTAACATGGTCCTTTGACTTTCCACTGACACCTAAAATGGTCCACAATATGTTATCACAAACATTTTTTTCAATGTGCATGACATCCAAATTATGCCTCAACATGTTAGTTTTCCAATACGGAAGACTATAAAAAATACTTTTCTTTTTCCAATTGTGACTGCGCTGCCTACCCGCAGCACGAATATTACGTACTGGAGGAGCCACCAAATCCTGAATTTCATATACCGTGCGAATGTTTTCTTCCTCAATCTGCGATAACATTTCGACTCCTGTCATGATCTTTGGTGCTGGGCTGAACTCTCTAGAACCATCAAATGCCACTCTGTCCTTTCTGAACCTGTGCTGGGGAGGGAGAAAACGCCTGTGACCCATGTACGCCCATTTTTTGGAATGTTTAAGCCATACAGATTTTTTACTTTTATTGCAACAAGGGCAAGCAAATTCCCCTTTCGTACTCCAGCCTGATAAATTTGCATAAGCTGGGAAGTCATTGATTGTCCACAATAAAGCTGCATGCAGTTTGAACATTTCATTCGTTTCGCAGTCATAAGTCATCACACCATCGCCCCAAAATTCATTCAACTCATCAATCAATGGCTGAAGGTAAACATCAATCTTATCCCCCGGACTTTTAGGTCCATCAATAAGAGTGGAAAGTAATATAAATTGTTGCTTCACACAAAGCCACGGAGGAAGATTATATGGAACCAACACCACGGGCCATGTGCTATGAGTTGCACCAACCATAGACTTGAATGGATTGAAACCATCTGCTGCCAATCCCAATCGGACATTACGAACATCTTTAGCAAAGTCGGGATGTCTCTTATCAAAATCCTTCCATGCATGAGAGTCTGCCGGGTGGGTTAACATGTCACTTTCATGAACTCTTTCTGCATGCCATCTCATTAAATTAGAAACTTTAGATGACATAAAAAATCTTTTCAACCTCGGTTTAAGGGGAAAGTAACGCATTTGCTTTACGGCAATCGGTTTCCCCTGTATCGCAATCTGACTTTGATGAGTCTTATTTCCCCTGTTCTCTTTCCACCTGGAAGCGCCACAAACCGTACAAATATCCAAATGAGCAGTTTCATTTCTAAACAACATACAGTTGTTTGCACATGCATCTATAGTCTCATATGTAAAACCTAAGTTCTCTGTCAACTTACGAGCATAGTAATACGACTCAGGAATCTTAGCGTCGACAGGAAGAACTTTTTTCAATAAAACCAAAAGCATGTCGAATGATGTGTCTGACCAATTATTCAAAGTCTTCAAATGCAACAACTCCACGATAAACGACAGTTTATTGTAAGAAGTACATCCAGGATATAATTCTGTTTTCGCATCATCAAGTACTTCATAAAACCTCCTCGAATCACGATCTGAACCAGAGCGAAGATTTATCTCACCGGTCTCAAGATTCTGGATGTCAATGCCTTCAGGATCAAACCCACGTACCATTTCAGTAAGCATTTCATGCATTGGATCAGTCATCCTTGCATCAACATCCATCTGAGCTGCATCTGTATTTTGACAACGAACATATTCTTCTCCATGACGAGTCCAACTCTTATAATTTTTCAGAAATCCATTAAAGAAAAGGTGCTCCCTCACAGTATCTCGTGTGAATTGATATCTGTTAGCACATTTTCTACATGGACAACTAATATAGTCACTTTCAAATCCTCTCGTGAACTCAATAAACTGCATAATGCCATTGAAATATTCTCTAGACGTTCGATTTGGAAGATCAATCCAACTCTTATCCATAATAATATCTGTATAACAAACATTTACACAATACTTATTAAATTTACATTTTTCAAATCAACTATATTCAAAATAAATATTAACCATTTTATGAACCATTGATAAAATAATAATGTAACTGAAAGCTCATGTTACCTGATTGAGCTACAAACCTGAAAGGGAGGGGAGCCGAAGGCTGTGCTGCGAGGGAGAGGAGGCAGCGAAGGGGAGCCGGAGCCAAAGGCGGTGCGGCAAGGGAGGGGACGGGCGGCGGCGGCGGCGGGGAGCTGGAGGAGAGGAGGCGGTGAGGGGACGGGGGACGCGCAGCGAGGGGGGGGGGGGTGTCCGGGGTCGGAGGGGGCCTTCCGAGGTGCGGGGAGGGGTGTCTGGGGTGTCGGGGGCCTATCAGGGGTGCGGGCAGGGGTGTTCGGGGTGCGGGGGTGTCCGGGTTGCGGGGGAGGGGGGGCTGTCTGGGGTGCAGGGGGGCTGTCGGGGGTGCGGGGTGGGGTGTCCGGGGTGCGGGGGGCCTGTCCGGGGTGCGGGGGGGCTGTCCGGGTTCGGAGGGGGGGTGTCCGAGTGCGGGGGGGGGGGGGGGGCTGTCCGGGGTGCGGGGGGGCTGTCCGGGTTCGGAGGGGGGTGTCCGAGTGCAGGGGGGGCTGTCCGGGGTGCGGGGAGGCGTCCGGGGTGCGGGGGGCGGTCCGGAGTGCGCGGGGGGGTGCTGTCCGGGGTGCGGGGAGGCGTCCGGGGTGCGGGGGGCGGTCCGGAGTGCGCGGGGGGGTGCTGTCCGGGGTGCGGGGAGGCGTCCGGGGTGCGGGGGGCGGTCCGGAGTGCGCGAGGGGGTGCTGTCCGCGGTGCGGGGAGGCGTCCGGGGTGCGGGGGGCGGTCCGGAGTGCGCGCCGGGGGCTGTCCGGGGTGCGGGTGCCGTCCGGGGTGGGGGGGAGGGCCGAGAGGCCGGAGGGCGGCGGCCGGAGGCCCGAGGGCGGCGGCCGGAGGCCCGAGGGCGGAGGGCGGCGGCCGGAGGGCGGATGGCAGGCGGCGGGGGAGGCCAGGCGGCCGGGGAGGGCGGGCGGCGGGGGAGGGCGGGCGGCGGGGGAGGCCGGGCGGCGGGGGAGGCCGGGCGGCGGGGGAGGCCGGGCGGCGGGGGAGGCCGGGCGGCGGGGGAGGCCGGGCGGCGGGGGAGGCCGGGCGGCGGGGGAGGGGAGGGCGGCGCGAGGGAGGGCGGCGAGGGAGGGTTAGGGCGAGGGATCGAGGGAGAGGAGAGTGCGCGGGGGGGGGGGGGGGGGGGGGCGCAGAAACCCCCCGAAATTTTTTATTCAGCTTAGCGACCGCCATTGGCGGTCGCTAATGCTGACCTATAGCGACCGCCAATGGCGGTCGCCCGAGTCTGGGGGGCTCCAATGCCCCCTTTTCTAGTAGTGACAACTCGTCGCGTCGGACAAGGCAGTGGGAATCGAACCCACAACCGAAATGCGACTGGCCTTTATTGTATACCCCTGGCCTACAGGACGTCTCTGGTTAGTAGAAACTAGTTTTATTTTATTAAGCGGTATGATAGATGAAGTATAAGTCCATGTTTGGAATCATATTTGATTAACCTCACCATACATGGACTTATGTATTAGATTACTTTTTCTATCCTTTTCTTTGAGATAGATGGAATGACCCATCATTCTATCACATGATCTGTTAGAACTTCACGAATAACAAGTTCAACATCATTTATTTAAGAGATGAAGTAAAAATTGTTAAAAGAACGAACAACAGTGAGATTGTACCATAATCAAGCAAGTATTTCTTCTAATTCAAAATTTTCAACATTAGGGAAATGATATTGAAAACCAAAAATGTTATCCTAGTGCTCTTATATCCGACGAATCAGATGGTACCTTAAATCATCGCAAATCTATGGCTTTGTGAATGTTGGCTATTTCATAGCCATGTTCTCTACCACTCTCCATCAGAACATGTTGGTTAGATTTCTCTTCCATATCCATATTTTCACCTATGTTCTCCTATGTAGAAACCCAATGATGAGTTAATGTGGGTAACCGTTACATTTCTAACATTCCTTTTTAAAATGAAGTTTTTTTTATTTTTACGATGTGGGTTTCTATGAAAGAATCTTTCAAGTAGTAAAACATTTACAACCCCGATGAATTTCGAGGGAGAAATTCATTTTAAGGGGAGTAGAATGTAACAGCCTGAGATTCAATGAGAAATATTATTTTTAATTACTTTGATGTCTTGGTTTGTACGCTACACCAAGATTAGCATGTACTATAAGCAACACCATATTAGCTTGCAGTATACGCAACACTATTCTTGGATAGTGTTACACACTATTTGATGTTCGTTTTGTGGAAATTATTCTACACAACATTAAGTATAGATTTTGTTTAATATGTTTTGATTATGTTATATGCAACACCAAATGGGGATTTCACTACACACAGCCCCGACTTGGCTTGCATTACATGCAATCAATACCTTCTTAGATAGTGTGTGTAGTACGCAATACCAAGTTTCACTAAATGAGATATTATTATAATATTATTATTAACTAGCCATAATGAATAGTAATACCCACTTTTTGAAATTTTATCTTTTAAAATAGACTTCATTTTTGGATTCAGAATATAGAAATTATCTTAGGGTGAAATTTTGGTATTTTTCTGAAAACTATTAATTTTTGATTAATAGTGAAAACACTAGGATACTATTTAAAAACCGACTTTTTATTTAAATAATTATTTATTTTATTTAACATTATTTTAGGTAAAAATTGATACATAATACCAATATATGTTCAATTTAATTCATTGGAGTCATTTTATAATAATTATATATATATATATAAATTTTATTGAACTTTTCACCATCTTTTACCCACCTCATAGGAGAATTTTCAAATTTACATAAAACAAAATTTTACCGCTTCTGTGAATGGATTTTCGAAAACCCGAGAGACATGGTTGAGGTTAGTAAGTAAAATGTGGTTCATTGAGAAGAAAATAATTTTTGGTGAATAGTAACTTTTTACTTTTATTTACCACGGTTAAAAGTAAATAGGGTAATTAAGGGTAAAAATGATATTATTATTACCCTAACACGTGTCTTAATTCTATTGGATCAGTGTAATTCGACCAAAAACAACCTTAGGAATACAATATGACCATTCAGGCCCACATGGATTAGATTAGGATATTTATTATTAATTTGTTTAAAGAATGGTTAAAATAGTTAAAATCAACGTTTAATAACTAAATAATTATTAATATAAGTTTATAAATAAGATAAATTAGACTATAAATATTAATTAAAAAGATAAAAATATTTCCTACATAATGGTATTTTATTTGTAATTTTTAGACTTTATATAATTTAATTTATTTATGACACAATGATGATGAAGTTTTTATATTATTAATGAAATATTGACATAATTGATGTTATAAATACCCAAATAAATGTAATTTCAGGCTTTTTATGAATTAAATGAATTTTATATATTAATAATACATGTTAGTATTTATGTATTTAATTTTTTTCGAACTAATATTTCTGTTATGATTTTCAAAAAAATCAATTACCAAATAGTGTCAAAATTTACATAAAATATTTTTTAAAACAAATAACATATTATTAATTGTTATTTTATTCCTAAAAATATAAGGTTCCACAACATGACTTATATAAGGTTATATGTATTAATAATAAACAACTTGGGGTTATTTTGGCTTGTTATATTAAGTTAATTAACATTATAGTGTAAGAAAACAAGAAGACACGGTAAAAGTTAAATTATCTAACATAATGTTAAATCTAAATGATAAGGTTAAAATAGATACCTAAACTAGTCTAAATTCTATTGTATGAGAGTATTTAGAACCCTAACCACCTTAGCTCAGAAATAAATCAATTTGGAGCTATTAAAAACTGAATAATACTTTATAATAAAAGAATCTGTTTAGTTTTTCCAAAGGTGCCCCTCTAGTCCCTTATAAAATGCCACCTCCTCTCTCTATTCCTCACACCACATTGAGCTTTCCAACTCGGCCAAAACCTACCAAATTCTCTTCTCCACTTCCCTAAAAACATCCTAGAGGTCTTTTTCGTCTTAAAAGACCAATTTTAGTGCTCTAAAAGAGGTCACAAAGAGGCGCTTTAAAGAAGAGGTAATGTTCGTTACCGATTCATTCAACTTTATTTCTTCATCCACTTCTTCTTCTTTAGTTGTTTCATTATTAAGTAATAACATAAGTATCACTCATAATTATATGTTATTATAAGTATTAAACAACCCTATTTCACCATCTATCCATCCTACAGAAAATGAAATCACCTCTCATGCGTAAGTACGGAATACCGTCTCCACGCCGTGGTGTAATCTATTTTCCCACCACCACCTTACTTAGATGGGTATAATGGTGAAACTAAGTAACTATATATGATTATTTAAAAGTGGTATCTATTCTTAAATAGTATACATACACTCCAATAAAATTACACGATCATGGGAATGATATCATTGCTCGTGCGTACGTACATAATGTCGTCTCCACGAACACGATGAGATTCATTTTCCATGTTTAACTATGCACGAATGATTATAAAGTATATATAATGAATAATAATGAAATATATGAAATAATTAATCTAATATATTTATTTATACACACACACACATATATATATATATATATATATTTCATCTACTTACTTCCATTCAATTCAATAAGGAAACGAAAACAGCGTTCATGCGTACGTACGGCCTACCGTCTCCATGAACGGTATATTTCATTCCTTTTATCAATCAATAATATATATGTTTATGATGAAAATATATTATATATAAATCATTTTTTACATTCTGGAATTATTTAAATCAGTATATATGTAATAATATCAAGAACGACAAGTCGAAACACATACGATAAATGAAATGATTTTACCCAAAATGCTACTTTAACATGGAATTTACAAAAGAACGGGTAATATAAAGTCATAAGTGAAACATATATGATATCTTAACAATGAATATTATTATTTAATAAGTCAATGACATTATTTAAATCATTATATAGGAGGTTCGTATCCATACGAAGCATATCGGACCTAAGGTAATGGATAATTTTTCAAATCTCATTTTTATCCGAGATTGGTTATTCGTAAGTATTTACTGGGGTTATTTCTATCATCCATGTCCATGTTCTATAAAAGTGTTTTCATGTATTTTTAAATTCCTTTTTACACATTATTGACTTTTACTACATGGTATGTATGTAATCTTACTTTTGTTTACG
Organism: Viscum album; assembly: GCA_963277665.1. NCBI lineage: Eukaryota > Viridiplantae > Streptophyta > Magnoliopsida > Santalales > Viscaceae > Viscum > Viscum album. The sequence continues at coordinate 1,993,860,921 of OY728125.1, read as the reverse complement.
TTACGAGGTACATTTTGACTTTTCCGGCAAACGTACGAGAGGAATGTTTTTTTAACATATACGACCTGAATGGCTTTTACAGTTTTATAAAGCCATATTTTCATGAAGATTCCTCCAAAATATTTCATGACTATTTCCATCAAAATATCTTTCTTTTAAAATTTCATGACATTTTGTGAAAAGAAATTGATTTTGAAAAGAAAGGATATTTTCATCAAGAATTTATTTCAAATGTTTTATCAAAACCATTTTCAATCTAAGATGAAATTATTTCATATGTGTATGTTTCAAGTATCATGTCTCTATGATTTACATGGTTTAACTTTTCTTATTATGAAATGATATTCATTTCTTTTATATGGATTATGTGATGATGTGATGATGTTTATGAAACCCATTTTATTTATTTGGTTATTATGAATGGTGTATGTTTATTTTGTGTCACATGTAAGAATGATTTCATTATGAGATGGGTGGGACCTATATCTCCATCAAATGAATTGAGTAAAGATTTATATCTCATGAGATAGACATGGTTGGAACGTCAAGTTAAATTTGTTTAGTAATACAGGACTGGAATGAGGAGTGAGCTCGATTCAGAAAGGGACTTTTTCCACTAAGATGGTCTTGGCAGAAAGGCCTTGGCTACTATGGAAATCATAAAATGTGATGAATGGTTTCCATAATTACCTATTTTATTCCCATCATATTTTATCATGGTTTATGTCCCATTATGATATATGCCTTATGTATTTCCATGATTTATGTCTTTGCTCAATATTTTGATGTTTAAATTTCATGTTCAAGTTTTTTCTTTCAAATGTTTATGGATTGTTTTATGTTCTCTATGTTTGCCCTTACTGAGAATTTGAGCACACCCTTTTTATGTTTTAGTTTTCCCAGGAAATAATGAAAGGTTTTAGGTAAGGAAACAAAAAGGGGAAGATTGTTGTGGGAGTTTTTGATGGTCTTTCAATAGGATTAGAAGATTATATTCTTAGTTTTCAAAGACACTAAACTATTATGGTCCTTGTGTGTCTGTTTTTTGTTATGTATTATGTATTCCGCAAAAGTAATGTATTTTCCATGTACGTCAAGCATCAGGTCTCTACATGAATGCCATTTAACTAAAATATAATGTTTTTTAAAATTTTATTAACTTGTAACAGAACCATGTTAATATTTTTAATATCATATATGATCATTTTATAACATCTTATTACCTATTTGATAAAAATTAATCATAAATGTTTTCTTTTCTATGTTAATTGCATTGTTTTCGAGTATGTTTTAACTTGTTTTTTTTTCTCTTATTTAGATAATAATTCGATCATATGAATAATTTAATACATGTTATAAATATAATATATATGTAGTATATATGTATTTAATGTAATCAAAATAATGTGGTGATGGGAAATGAAATACATAGTTCATGTAAATGTAGGTCATACGTACATGTGAATGTTGATTAAAAATTTTGATCACATTAAAAAAATTAAATGATATATATATATTATAATTCCATTATTATTTTTATGTTATTTATATAAAATAACATTATTAGAACAATATTTAATATATTCCATGTAATGTGTGAATGAATCGCATCGCTTCATGTAGTGGTAGTCTAATGTACACACGAATGATGTTATCGTATTGCCAAAAAAAATTAAAATAGGAAGTTACGTGTTATATAATAATTAAATAAGAATAAATAAATCATTAATATCATATATAAATAGTATTTATATCATTTGTTTATAAAAAATATTGGGGGTAATAGAAATAAGAACGACATCACTTCGCAAGGAAGTAGTCAGTCGTACACAAAATAATGATTTCATAACACATTTGATAGATGTGTGTGTGTGTAGATAATAATCATAACAAAAAAATATATAATAATATTTAGGATAATTATTTATTTCTATAATAATTATATAATAATAATTTCATGGGTTGACAAATAAATAAATCTAATATTCTAACTGATGAATACTACAAATTCTTCAGGTAGCACCAATTGATTTAGATAAGAGGTGTCACATGGATGTATCTATATGAAAATTATGGATTCTTCTATGAGGGAAAGAAATTTTAGGAGAGATTTGGTAGGTTATGGATGAACCAAAGCGGTTTGAGATGTTTGAAGAGGATGAAGATTGGGTGCCTTTTTATTGTCGAGGAGGAGTGGCCTTCATAAAAATACGAAAAAGAATTCAATATTTGGAGCTCCACCATACCTAATGTGCGACCAAAATTGGAAAATAATGGATTATAAGGAATTTATGGTCGATCCAAACCTATAAAATAAAATATATATGAATTTTTAGAATTGTTGTTCCTTGGTTTCTATGTTTCCGAACTTTTACCATTTTGTTTTTTATTAAGGGAATTAACTTTCTCATATAGGAAATTAATTCATTAAGATTAAATTAAAGTTATAATTATAATTCAATTTATATCCAATGATTATAAATATTATATCTAATTTAGAAAAAAAATCCCTTGTGCATTGGAAATTATTTTTAAAAGAAGCGCAAGTAACGTGAAAAAACATTACATTATGATATATCCATGCTAACTGAGTTATTTACTATTTTATGGATAATATATTCATTTTATTAGTTGAAGATGTAAATTAATGGAACATTTATTATTTCTATTAATATATAAAAAATCTTTTTATACGAATGTTTTTTTATTAATTTTAAATCAATTAATAAAATTACATTAGTTTCAATTTAAAGATTATGTATTTAATTTGACTTAAACAATTTCAATAAATTGACTACAGTTGAATATATTAAGATTAAATCCTTTAATCATGATATATTAATCTAAAATTTTGATTTTAAAAAATAGTTTATTAAATTTACAAAACTTTTTATATTTGTTGTATCATATATTTTAATTTATTATTAAATATATAATGATAATATTAATTTTTCTTAATATTTTTAAGTAACTAGGTCATATATAAAAATTAAATATAAATTATTATTATGGAACAAATAAATTTTTATTTAAGAAAAATGCGTATAACTAAACCTTTATATTTTTTCTTCTATTTCCCAATGTATTATAGATATTAAAAAAAGAAAGGAATCTATTTTGTCAATTTCATTTAATAACATATAATATGTGTCAAATTCAAGGAAATGTATCCAAAAAACTCATAAATATATATCCTATGGTCATAAGGGTCTAACTATGTCCTGAAAATGAGTGTTGAACTAATGTATAGGTCATTTTTCCCCTTATGATTAAATTTTAGTCCCTTGGAAAACTTATTTTTCTCTTAATCACTAGAAATGATTTTAATTGTTTCAATAATAATTAGGGTAAAAAGTTATCTTTATCTTATTGGATATTATAAATTACTCTGAAAGAAATATGAAATTCACTGTTTAATATTCTCTCTACATAAGTGGGAACAAATAATTAAATATTATTCTAACCGATGAGAGGAGATAACATGTTCTTAAAGTGAAAATGTTCAAACTTTTACAATGATTTGAGATCAAAATTAAATATAAAAATGATTATGATGACATAAAGTGGATTAATAGGTGTAAACTTAATCTAATTTTACATTAAAACCAATTTAATATATAATTTAACATTATAAATTATTGGGATGAAATTTATGTTTTCAATTCAAATTCTGTATTTTTCACTATTTATCAAAAATTGAATCTTTTAAATAATTAAAATCAAATCAGTCAAAGATAATTTTTTCACAATGATTCAAAAAATAATATTAATTTTTTCAAAAAAATATTAGAAAATTTTAAAAAATTTTCTAAATATTTGTGCCATTAAAAGTCGACAAAACTGCCTTTAGAAAATTATGTCTTTTATGCATAAAATTGGATTTGTAGTAATATTATTCCTATAAAATTGGATTATTGGATGTAAAAATATATTAGTTAAAATATAATATATTAATTTCATTAATATTATAGACTAATAGAAATTAATTTAATTTATTAAGATAAATCAGCTTTGGTCACATAAAAATATTTTTTTTTACAAAAACATTTCCATTACATTCAATTGGATTTAATATTTGTTTCTAATTAGTTTGTAACCAATGAATTAAACCATCAATTTTAAAAATATATTTATTCAAATTCATAACCACCAATTTAACTACTAGGAGATAATTTTCATTTTAAAAAATAATATTAATAGAATTATTCAAAACGTGGTCTTGTGTGTAACATAAGAAATTGAATAAAGTCATTACTACGCGTAACACCTGATAAAATAATAATTTAATGTAATTAAAGATATATAATAGATTAAATTTATTTAAAATTCTGAATATATTGTAAATTATCCTGATTTTATAGCCTTTTTACACCCAGTGTTGCGTTTCATAAATGTTATTAAATAAAATGTTATTATTTAAGAAACATGGCATAATACATTGAATAATTATGAACATAATATTATAAACTGAGGGGAAAATTTTCTTTATACTTTTTGAGTAAACATACAACTTTATTTAGTGGTACATCTAATCTACATGTTTTCAATAAATGGAACAGTGGCACTGAAATTTTATTTTCCATTATCTAGTGTTTATAGCATAAAAAATTCATTTTGGTTGTCTATTGTATGGATGGAAAAGAAGAAAATTGAGTAAACATACCAATAATATGAATAAAAAATATATAATTTAATACATGGAATGGAATGAGTTTAAGAACATATTTTTTAATATGTAATTTCATCATATTATTCATTCAAAAATATAGAAATAATTACTTCAGTAGTAGCAAATGGATGGTGAATCTCGTGGTAGCTATGATGCCTGATTTTAAAGACATGTTAGTTGAGTTGGCTATAAAAAATATCATTAATAATTAATAAGTCATTAAATGCTATATCATGGTTGAAATGGAGATTGGGGTCTCCAATAAATCACAATTTTAGTGTGAAAAGAAATACAAAATTAAAAGGAATCTATAAAAATCATGGACAGAAGAAGTTGAGATTTCTTTCATCCTCAAAGTATAGATAGAATCATGGAGAAAATTATATTAAGGGGACTAGTTATTGTTATATGTATGGAATATAATTTCATAAGGAAATAGATTGATTAAGTTATTATAACAATTTATCATATTGTATGAATAGAGAGAAATATCAACAAAATGAACCCCCAAGACTAATGATGATGATTGAGGATATCATTATCTTCAATCGAGAGGGGAAGGAAAATATCATGCATTCACTTTTTCTTAGGAGGGGTGTGATAATGACATGTTAAATAGTACACTTACCAACCACTTTAGAACTACTGATGTCATATTTTTATCTAGATAAACACACTCTTTTATAATATAATAATTTTATAATGATAACAATTTGAATCCCCAATTATTAAATGTGGAATTATCAGGGAAAACCCGTAATGGTATTCTGATCACATCTCAAGTCTATGATTATTCTCCATTTAATGTATGAAGGAATATTCTTCTATAGAACCAATTTTTTCCTCCCCTAGTTAAATGTTTTGTCACATTAGGACTATATTGAGTATTTATACATAAATACTAGAATAATTTTCATTTAAGGGAATCCATGATTGAAATTACAAACCAACCTATTATCTTTTATCATTATGATGATTGATATTATCATCTTATGAAGATAAAATATATTGCATGGGTTGATATTCCCATTAAAAGGGGTACTTGTCACACTTGGTTGGTGATAAACTCAACAACAATGATATTCCTATTGTGTAAATGTTTATTAATGTATTTATAGATTATTTTCCTAGTATTCCTCCATATATTAATGTTGAGCATTCAATAAAATTCATTCTAATTTACACACCTATTTAATAGACTCCATATGGAATAGTCTTGATTATGTGTATGTAATTGAATTATAAAATCAATGAGAATATAGAAAATGGATTTATTCAGACAAGTGTGTTATATTAGGGGTTACCTAAGTTTTTTTATGATGAAATATATGTTGATGTGAATATATGTTTATTATTGGAAATGAAAAAGATCAAAATTAGGAACATGTATCCCCTACCATGTATTGATGATTTGTTTGATCATATGTGTAGAGATAAATACATTTCTAAGATCTAAATTCATTCAACATATCATTTACTACGTTTTAAGAAGGATGATATACAGAAGAAAACATATCACAAAAGGTATGGACACTGTAAATATATATTAATTTAATTTCATTCTATTAATTCCCAATCTATATTCATGTATTTAATGAATATTATATTTAAATTCAACCTTGATCAGTTTTTTTGTCATTATAAATGATACTCTTATCTATTTAAAGTGATATAAAGAGAATTAAGATCAATTGAGATTTTTACGCGACACCCAAATGAAGTATACAATGTAAGGAAAATTTATAATGAGAGAATTATTTTTATATGACACTTCATTTTTTGTTTATATAATCTCAAACAAGGGTATATTGGGGGATCCATCAATGATGGAGACGATTGAACATTTTCCTAGCCAGAACACTATGAATCATATTTTTTTGTTTCTGGGATTGGATGGATATATTCTATGGATTGTGTATAATTTTTTAATACTAACTAATTTACTCACCACGTTAAATAGATGTGAAAGGTTTTACTCTACATAGATGAATGTGTGGGTAATTAAACTGATTTTAAGAGAGTTTTAGTCAGTGCTCATGTTTGAGATTCATTCACTTGAGCACACACCATTGTGGAGCGACAGACCAGTTTTTTCCCCACATTCCTTCTTTCCAAAGTTGGATGGAACCCATCGCTTATTCAAGGATGTGTGCTCCTTGATCGAAATGGGATGATGGTATATCAGTCTCTCCATCTATGGATTCCTCCACGGAATTCGTCTCCTAGTCCAGGTCTCCCTCATATATCTAAGACATTTTTCATGAATCTCATTCCCAGTTCCATGTCATTGTGGATGTCGTCTAATTACATCGCTTTTTTCACTACATTCCTAGGGGTCATGTCAAGGCAGAAACATTTTGTCAGGGGAGTAGTCACATTGGATGCCACTAGTCTGTCTAGATGTTAATATACAAGTACATGTAGATTTATTCCCCTTGTTATATGGCTTCTCGAGGGCATGGAATCCCAATTCATCCCACATCGAGTGTGGGGAATTGTATTATATACGCATGTCTACATGTTTTTCTTCAGTTTCCTATATTTAACATGGGGTATTCAGAGAGTTTAATGTCTAGCGAAGACAGATCAGACTAATCAAAAATAATTGTGGGAGTGGACCAGATTGGTATATACCTAGATGGATGCACCTGATAGTTTTACTAGATGGGTGGATCCATATTTCTAATGAGGAAGGATCCAAGGATGATTGGGTCATGACAAAGGGGACACCATCGTTTACCATTGGCTGGTATTTATCCTCATAATGGCTTCTTACATACCATGCCTAGGATACAGGGATCAAAACCCCTATAGTTTTAAAGATGTGATCATTCAGAGTGAAAACAAAGGAAAACAATTTGGAGACATGTTGGTGACTATGCATGGTTAGCAGCCCATCACAAGAGGGACACTCTTGGTTGGAGGTTTATGGATTGTGTGTGACTTTTGTATGGTTAGCTACCTAAAAAAGGTGTGATGCCATCAGGATGTAGCGGCCTGGGATGAAATCAGGATGGATGACGTATGGTTGAATGAAGTTGATTGGAGGATTGGTAAGGAACTGACGTGAAGATGACAGTGATATTGGTCTTGAACATCATAGAGGCTTTCTACGTATCCCCATGGTAGGAAATCAAAGTCCAAATTGTTTATTGGGGCAATGGGACACCCAAGGAGGTGGTCGGTGAGAATAGACACATGGGTGGAGCTCAAAAGAAGAAGAACCACTGAGTTGAGGCTTGACCTTTTTGAAACATGAAGGCACAAGGGAGATACAGGTATGGTACATGAGTGGTGTGATTAAACCTCATGGGGGTTTCCTATATATCCCCGTGGTGGAGAATCAAATTCAACATAATTCGAGAACGGGGCATGGAATCAAGGTGTACACAGTGGGGAGTGAACCAATGACATGTTGGGGATTATGAATGGTTAGTAGTCCATTACAAGAGGTATACTCTTGGTTTATAAATAATGGATAGTGTGTGGGGATTATGTAGGGTTAGCTACCTAGGATCTAGTCTAACACCACTAAGGGACAAAAAAATGATGTTATTCCCAACAAAGGGGGCACCCGAGTTTACTAGTGTTTAGGGTTGACCCTAAGGGAGTCATCCTATGTACCCTTCCTAGAAAAATGGGACAAAAACCTATGTAGTTAGAAATTATACAGTTTAACTCCCTAAAGGGAAAATGGGCCATACAGTTTAACAACATACATGATAAGGTTAATCCAAAATGAAGTGGTCAGTACAAATGGTCGATGGGCTTGAACATTGTGGATGTTTCCTACGTACTATTCTTAGAAGGGTGAATGATCAAATTACACATAATTCGGATGTGGGGGTTGGGTACTACACACTAAGGAATCCCATATAGTATGTTATGGTCCATTCTTACTAAAATACCATGTGATTTTTGCTTGGTGTGAGAAAAAATAGGTAACAAGGACCTGATAAATGCACTGAGAATCATGAATCCATGAGAAATGGAATAGGGAATACGTGTGGTTAGTATCCCAAAGAGTAAACGAAGGATTATGCCCAGTTAGTGGGACATAAGGATATAGATTGGGACTTACACCTGGAGGGATGCCCGATGAGAATGGAGGGTGTCCAGATGTACGAGGAGGATATCGCCATCGTATCTGAAACATCTCATCCAAGGGTGTGGGGTCATACATGAAGACTTCCCGAGGTGCGTATGATGAAAATTCCCAAAGGGAGAGAGAGTGTGGGAGGTAACTTTTTCCCATCCACCCTATGGCCCTCTGGACCTAACACCCATGTGGTAATCACAGTTTAACATCTTATGTTGAGGACGCAGGTGCTTGGAAATTTAATGACCTATAGCTCAAACGGTGAGAACTCACTCCTCAAACTTAGGATATACATAACATGCTCACTTCAACCCTTGGTGAAGGGAAGGCACTAGCAATTTCATGTGGAGATGGGGTTGAAGAGTGATCCATTTAAGGGAACATGTTAGTGTGGCTATATGAATATGTCATACCTGTTAGTGTGCATAGGAGAAGAAGCATGTGGAAAAGCAATGAAATATGAAGTACCTCCCAATAGACCTTGAAATCACTTCATACTAGCCTAGAGGGCCGCATGGAAAAAGGGTTTGTGATGAAAGAGTCCATAAAGATATTGGATGTGCAAGAATCAAGGGGTCTTAGAGCCTAAGGACTCAAAGAGCTCAGGGATTAGTAGAGTTTATTTGCTTGTAAAGCGGATGGGTTTACATAGAACTTTGATTTGCAGACTATAGGAATTCGCACACCACAAAGGATCTTAAATGATATGAATCTTCCAAGAGTACTTTTCAAAGCATAGTTTCTCGGCCTCATCCTAGAGTACACGTGTTTTCGGAGGTTTTTTCATGAATCTTAGGTGCTTCATGAAGTCCCGAGTAACCTAAGGGGTATCCATCCTTGGAGATGGATTATAGGCTGTGTGAATGGAATACCTCCTTGAAGAGGGGGTAAACATTTGTCATGACCCATCCCCAGGGGCCAGTGTCGTGACTACCTCAAGCCCACCTTCCATATGCCAGTGGTTGGGGACTAGCACAAAAAGACATTTCCTGAAAATGTGAAGGCATTTCCTCAACATGCATACACACACAAGCATGGTACTCTACGTAAAAACAAAACAAAACCTTATAGTATGGTGCAAGCACAAATAGTCACAACAAAAAATTGTATTATTAAGTACTGAAAGTAAAGGGGCTGGAATACAAGACCAAATGAAAATATACAACTACAACAGAAAATAGAAAACAACTCATGAGATCATTCACTAAGGATCCTACCTGAAGGGTAGGTATAGCTCATCTCCACATCTCTCCACATCAACCGTTCACCTCTGTGTACCACCTATTCCTGGCTCATAATGTCTTAGTCGAGCTATGCGTCTTCTGCACAAGACACAACAATGTGCGAGTGAGGCCTGTGCAGGGGTGAGTATAAAAATACCCAGTAGGGACCCGAGACCCTCAAAGGACTCCCAAAATTCCAATAAGGAAAACCAAAAATCATGATCTCAATCACAATGAACAAAGAGAAAGACTCAGCTCAAGCCAGGTATACAACTTAGAGAAAGAGGGAATAAGATGGTGATCCACACAGGGCCTTTATATCGTCGATCCACGACGGGCTGCTGTAAGGTTGTTCCATGTCGTGTAGCTATGATGATAATACACATAGGGTCACTTTGATGATGATCCACATAGGGTTTCTATGAATGTTGGTCCACATAGGGTCGCTATAAATGTGGTTCCACACAGGGTCGCTATGAATGCTGATCCACATCAGGTCATTATGAATGTTGATCCACATAGGGTCGCTGTGAATGATGACCCTTGATAGTCTGCTCTAAGTCTGTTCTTCGTCGGGTCACTATGATGGTGATCCACATAGGTCCACTATAATGATGATCCACACTAGGTCACTATGAATGTCTATCTACACAGGGTCACAATGAATGATGATCCACATAGGGTCACTATCAATGCTAATCCACATAGGGTATCTATGAAGGAACATCTATCCACATGATTGCACAAAATATTAAACCAATGTTCCTCCATGCAGTAAGGGTTTCAACACAACTGATGGTGCATCAATCGGACGCCCAGTCTGATAGTTATGGGAATTTTAGTGTCGAGGGCCCGATTAGATTCGGGTACGATCCCACCCGAATGTACTCCAACTTTATCCAAAACATAGGTGGATTATGAAAAAAGGAAAATCTCATCCTAAGGATTCCAATACCATAGACGGATCATCAAATAGATGTCTCTTTTGTAAGATACGTCCTTTTTAAAGTAACTCGGTCGAAGAGGATCCCAATCCGGCCTGACATGCCCATCCTGGGCACACCTGACCTAGTTCGGGTCTGACCCAGGTCTTACCAGGCACCACACAATCCTGATGGGATGACTTGAGTGGGTTAGGCCATGAATATCTTGGTCTGCTGGGCCACGGACTGGCTGGACTGGCCTGAGTGGACTGGGCCACGATGATCTCGGGTCGCTGGGTCGCGAACCGGCACGATGGCTGGTGCAGTCTGCTAGTCGGGTGACTGCGTGGGGGTTGCTCCACCACCATGGGTGGAAAACACCTTCATGTTCTGTAACCGTAAATGCTGTGTGGCGCTGCCTCAACTGGCAGCGGGAACCACGTGGCATGAATCCCCTTCTTCCCAGCATCGAAGTCGCGACCACCTCCCGCGGCGGGTGACGACACACCGCTCACTACCAATGATTATATATGAGAGCCATCCACCTTTTAATCTGCCACAATGTCATGCAGTTCTTCCCCCTTCCACGACCGTTGGGCGCTGGCCTTCGCCTTCGCCTGCCGGTGCCGGTAGCCGACGCCGCCACATCAGTGGGTCTTCCGTGGGCCACTAGGTGTGCTATGGTGGTTCGTTTTCACTTCTAAAAGCACCAACTGGCTTCCTGAGATGTTTTTGTCACTGCATGCCTCTCGGTTTCAATTTTTCACCAAGTTGATAAAACTGGACCTGACGAACGCTATGAAAAATAAATCTTTAGAGGGTCCTGGCATTGTTTGGTTGGACCACGCCCTTCGCGTAATCATTATATCAAACTAGGGTAATCAAATTAATATTGACAAACTATATTACTTTCACAATTCATCATTTCATTCTTTGATTAGGGAAAGAAAATTTTCACATGAATTTAATTAAAAAACCCCTACCTCACGTTTTATGGAAGGCATTGTAGAAGGTGAATAAGTGTCTGCGTCAATAGGTGCTCGTCGTCGTTCGTCATCGCCCGCCGTTTACCCTAATGACCATCACCCAAAGCCTCATTATATGTTGGTGAAAGGAATTTTGTCACTTAATTAGAGGTTCCTCTCTTGAGTTCCAAAAACCCATGCCCGAGATTCATTTAAATAGAATAGATAATCCTCCCCCGTTACATTTCATTAATGTGGTTCATTTAGGAACCGCATTTAAGGTCTCATTAAAACATCAAACGGATTAGTTATGCAACCCAAGGGTGACGTAATTAAATGTATTCCATTACCTATGACTGACCAACTCTATTATCCCACCAAATGTTATAATGGTAACAAAAAGAAATATATTAACTCTTGGATTTATTTGATTATTATTTTTAAGTCCAAAAATTAACTTTTTCATTCGACCCTTTCCGGTCAATGTTATGCATCACCTAAGAGAATCATGGAACTACGAATTCAATGGTTCTATTCTATTTTTAATCTAAGAGCATGTTCAAAAGATATAAATTTGTGCCCGCATGTTTACAGAATGTGACTTGAAAAAATGTTAAAAATTTGATAGTAGTCAACCTCGACCCGTGCCGGTCGAGTTTATACTTTGCCTGAGGAAAATAATCCCTCACTAGATCAATAGTATTATAATATTTCCAATACGAGCTACCATTTCGGAGTTAAAGAATTTAACAATAAAATAATTTCAACTTAATAATTTCATTTACTACCAAAAACTAACTTTTATTGTACGCATGTGCTGGCCAATGTTGGGATCATCCTAAGAAAAGCATATCCTCACGAGTTCAGTGGTGGAATCAGATTTTTAATCTGAGCCTCTGTTTGTGAGTTATAAGAATTTGAAAAATAAAATTATTTAATTTAATTTATTTATTTACGGTTATTCTGTATTCAGGTTTTCTCACTGAATGCCTGTACTGACTAAACATAAGTAGCACCTAGGGTAAACACACCTTCATGAACTCAATGGTTCCCTCAGAATTATAATCCGAGCATCAATTTAATAGTTATCCACTTTTTCAGTAAAACCACTCACATACTCTATTTAAAGAATAATATTTTTAGATGGATCATTTTAGGTTCTCATGGCCTCAAAATCATGTTTGGTCAATTTTTTTGGTCTCGTAATAAATCTATATATTTAAAAAATTATATGGAATTTCCGAGACATTACATTCTCCCCACCTTATGGATTTACGTCTTTTAAATCCAAAAAAAGGTAATTCAAAAAAATGAGGTTTTTGGGCATGAATATATTCCTCTTTCTCCCATGTGATCTCCTAGAGGTTCTCATGCTGCCACTGAACTCACACCGGTGGGAAAACCTATCCACGAAGGACTCACTTCTATCGATCCTTTATCTCCACTGGAAACTCAATAAAATTAACCCCATCATCAAATTCTATCTCTTCCTAGTCAATAATATGCAATGAATTATACACGCATCTCCTCAGCTGTGAAACCTGGAAAACATTATGCACCTGGTGCATCTGTGGGGGAAGTGCTTCGAGGTGATCCAACTCTCCAACTATGCCAAGAATCTAAAAAGATTGGATGAACCTCGGAGATAGCTTGCCGCCTAGACCAAACCGCCATAATCCTTGTTGGTGTGAGACCCTTAGGAAGTCATGGTCTCCCATATCGATCTCCAAGGGTCTCTGTCTCTTTTCAACAGAAGACTTATGCTGGCTCTGTGCAGTCTTCATCCGCTCGTGGATGATCTTCACATTCTTAGTGGTACCATGTGCCATCTCATCACCCATAAGTGCTGACTCCACTGGGTCTATCCACTATAGAGGTGATCTACAAGGTCACCCATTCAGGGCCTCAAACAGAGTCATTCTGAGGGTGGAGTGATAAATTTTTTTTGTATACGAACTCCACCAGTAGTAGGTGGTCCTTCCAACTGTGACCAAAATATAGGACACAAGAACGAAGCATGTCCTCCATGTTCGGTATGGCCCACTCTGTCTGACCATCAGTTTGGGGAAAAAAATTTATACTTAAGCTTGATGGAGCGGGGTTCTCATCTTTCACTTGATGACAAGCAAGGCATCATTATACGATCCCTGTCACCCCTTTTTTCATTCCTGGCCACCAGTAATGATGCCAGAGATATAGGAATATCTTCACCACACCCAGATATACCGCCAAAGGGGGATGCGTGGAAAACCCTCAACACCTCCTCTCATAGAATCACTAGTACCATAGTGCGTCCTCTTAAGAGAATGTCACTCTCCCCACCATCAGAGAATTCATCATGAGCCTATCCTGAAGAAATATGAGCACGTCAGGCCCCGTAGTCTACATCCCCATGTTGTGATTCCATGAATCGCTTAAGGATTAATGGAGTAACAATAATAAACAAGGTGTAATATTTTTCATAACTATCCACGAAGGATAACTGCAATGTGGGTAGCTGCTCTATCACCTCACTCAACATCTGTATACAAGACCTCCTTCTGAGTGTGTCTGCTACTACGTTCTTGTTCTGAGTAGTGTATAATGTCTCAAAGTTGATGTCCTAGAGTAACTATATCCATCATCATTGTCTCAAATTCTATTCATTCTCTGAGAATATATACCTGGGACTTTTTTGTCAGAGTGGGTTGTAGGATGTTCACCCAACTATACTCTCGGCTCCCAAACCTCCATGGGATCCATCCGATATGCAGTTCAAGATATCAGTGTCGTCCTTGGGTATAATCCAATGCAGAAGTCCCTCTTCCCGTGGGGAGGTAATCCTAGAATCAATTTTTGAAAGTATTTTCCTGCACTCTACCACTACTGTTGGGAACTAAAAACTCAAAACACCTGATGCCAAGAGGGTAAGTTTGGCTGACTCATGAATGATATTTCACTCCCTCCAATGCATGAGTTCATCCTGTGCATCTTGGGATTCATTTTTCACTATCCAAGGGAAACCTCATTCCAGCCCAGTGGAAATACCACAAATTGTTTTCCTAAACAGTAAACATGAGCATGAACTATGGATGACCATTCCATACCTAGACTAATGTCGTAATTCCTCAATGCTACCACCAAGAGGTCCAACTAAAACTCTCTCTTCAAGGGTCATATCACACCATCAGCATTTGTGTGATTATCGAATCTCCTCCCATAGGTATCTCCAAACATAAGGGTCAAGTCAAAAGTCAAACCAGAAACTCTAGGTCCTGAACAAGATCCATGTTAAGAAATAATGATTAGTACCTAGTTCTATTAATAAGTTAGCTAATAATAGACACAAATCAATATTTGAATCATTTTCGGATCCCCAGGGTCACACTCTTTGACCTCATGAAGTTACTCCCTTCCCCTATCTTCTAGCTCCCAGATCCTGGTGGGGACCACATTGGGGTGGTTTTTGAAACACATTGAAAGGTATACCACCTCATTCTGCTCTCCTAGATCCTCTTCCACATATAATTCCCTACAGATTCTTCAGTCCTAATCACTTCCTATTCTCGAAACATTTTACACACCCATGTCTCTAAGACAAGTTTTAGTATTGTTCTTTCCCACTGCTAACATTCACTAGCTGTATTTGCTCATCCAAGGATCATTCAACCACAATGGTTCTCTCTAGAATCCCAACATAAGTAGGAATTCAAAAAAGAAATAGTTTCGCCTCAGATATCCATAAACTCATATCGCTCATAGGTTCATTCCATGAATCACTGTTCATATCATATTCATCGAGTACCTGGAATGGTCAGTACGCCTCAATGAATACATAGATACAGACATGTCATAATGCATAAGTTGTAGAATCTCTTAGGACCACATTCCACATAGATTTTTATTGAAAAGACCCCTTCTCTTAGGAAGGTTCTCAAGCACTATCCACAGAATAGTCACCTCATCAGAAGTTATAGGTAATCAATACCCTTCCATAATCATGAAGAGATGCGTAGAATGCCCACTGCCAGGACCACCATCTGATCTAATTGTTCCCAAGCGAGATGAGAACTCGGTATCCACCTAAGGATATTAATTAGCCGCATGTGATTTGGGATCGCCTCGAAACCTGAGGGGTATCTATCATTGACACTCAGGTAAGGCACTGAGCCTATATGTGTCCTCTACCACTACCACTGGTAGTAACTACTCAATAATAGGAAGTGGTATCATTGGTACACCACCCAATGGTACCATCTCAGGAAAGAGTCCCTATACTAAAGCTTAATCACACTGTGGACCATCCACATTGCCATAAATTGGAATCCTAACTGGCTTTCTTCCAAGTGGAATCTTAAAAGATATTCAAGATAAACCACAATCAATATGTTATACCTGGTGAGCTGTCTCAAATACATCAAAAAGAAAAACAACATTTTCAAAACACACGCAACTAGTGTTTTCATGTACAAAGTTGGAAAATCAGAATCCATGGTCATGATGTATGGATACTTCAGTTGCCGCACCAACATTGAACTCCCTGAACTGAATCCCAAACACATGAAACATATCCCTATTTATCCATTGCAACACATAGAATCTTAGTTATTCTATTAGAATTGACATCCTTTGATACAACTTTGTCACAACCCATCCCCTGGGGCCTGTGTTGTGACTATCCAAAGTCTGCCTTCCATAGGCCAGGGGTTGGTTAGTCTCACCAAAAAGGAATTTAACAAAAATGGGAAGGAATTTCCTCAAAACATGTACACAGACAAGCTGGGTACTCTACGCAAAATTAAAACACAGTGTAAGAGTAAGGTTCAACCCCAACAACTAACCACAACTTAGTGTAATAGTAACTACTGAAAGTAAATGGGCCAGAATACAAGCCCCACTGAAAATATAAATATACAACAGAAAAAAGAAAACAACTCCTATGATTGTACAACAAGGATCATACCTGAATGGTAGGTACATCTCGTCTCCACAGCTCTCCAAGTCAACCAGTCACGCCTGTGTACCACCTGGTCTTGTATCCTATTATCTCAGTCGAGCTGCTCGTTGTCTGCACAAGACACAACAAGGTAAGGGTGAAGCCCATGCAAGGTTGAGTATATCAATACCCAGTAGGGACCCCGATTCCCCCCATAGTGTCTCTGAATACATCTACGGAAAACCAAAAATAATGATCTAAATCACAGAGCACAAAGTGAATGTATCATCCCAAATTACGTATATAAATTAGAGAAACAGAGAATAAGATTATGATCAACATAGGGTCTCTATATCACTGATTCATTATGGGCCGCTCTAAGGCTGGTCCTTGTCAGGTCAATATGATGCTGATCTACATAGTGTCGTTATGATTCTGGTCCATAGAGGGTCTCTATGAATGCTAATCCACAATGGGTTGCAATGAATGTTGATCCACACAGGGTCGCTATGAATGCTGATCCACATAGGGTCGCTATGAATGCTGATCCACATAGGGTCTCTATGAATGCTGACCCATGAACAGCCGCTCTAAGGATGGTCCTTGTCGGCTCACTATGATGCAGATCCACACAGGGTCGCTTTGATGCCAATCCATACTAGGTCTCTATTAATGCTGATCAACACATGGTCGCTAAGAATGTTGATCCACATAAGGTCTCTATGAATGCTAATCCAGAAAAAGGTTTCCTGATGTGACTTCCAGCTATAGGATTCCACAAATGAGTAACCCAATGGTCCTTTATGTCGTAAGGGTTTCAACGCAATAGAAGGCACATCAATCGTACATCCATTCCGAGTGTTATAATCTTTTAAGTGCCAAGGGTTCAATTGGATTTGGGTATAATCCAACCTATCCATACTCAAACATTATCCAAAACATAGGTGGAATATCTCAAAAGGATTTTCGTACCCTAAGGATTCCAACAACGTAGAAGGCATGTCAAATATACGTCTGGTTTATAAGATACATCCTTTTAAATGTATCTAGGTCTAAAATTGTCTATGGATAGTCCACCCCGCCAGTCATGGGCCATCCTGACACGGTTCGGGTGGACCCAACAATGTCCAAGTCTGGCCCTGGTTCGACCAGGCCTGGCCCCATCCGGCTGGGCTAGCCCGAGTTGGTTGGGCCGCGAGCTAGGCACACTGGGCCACTAGGCCGCGAACCAGCCCGACTCACCTCAAATGCATGCGGCCCACCTGGCTACCCCACCCAATGATCGACACTCTTCTCCAGGCGGGTGACTGAGTGGGGTTCTCTCAAACATCCTTAATAGAGAAGTCATTCAGTTTATATAACTGGCAGTGCCACATGGCTCTACCTCAGCTAGCAGCGGGACACGCGGTGTGCGGGTCCCCTTTGATGTGAATTCAATGTTGTGGTCACCTCTCGTGGTGGGAAATGGTTTTCCACTCACATCCAATATGTTTGGTCGAGAGTCTGCCTCCCTTTGGACTGCTACAGTGTCATGTGGAACTACCCCCTTCTATGGCCAGTGAGCACCGGTCGTCGGTCACCGGTGCCAGCGAGTCTTCTGCGGGCCACCAGGTGAGATTCGATGTTCTTTTTTCCTTTTTCAAAATCACATATAGGCCTTTTATGATTCCATAGTTTCTATGTGCCTCCCAGTTTCTTGATTACATCAAGTTGGGAAAATTTCCCCCGAATAACGCAACGAAAAAATCATGCGGTGGAGGGTCATGTCCTTGTTTTCTTCGCTCGCGCCCTCTGCATTATCAGTTTACCAATAGAGGGTAATTAAATCAACATTGATAAACTATATTACTTCTATGATTCATCATTCCTTTCAAAAAATGTGGGAATGAAACAATACAAATGAATTTAATAAACAAACCCCTGCCTTGATTTTGATGGGAGGCATTGTAGTATAGAAACGAGTGTCCACATACGAAGGTGCATGTCGACATTCGTTGTTGCTAACTTTTTCTCCAATGTACATCACTCAAAGCCTCATTCAAGGTTAGTGGAAAGCATCATGGAACATTGGCATAGGTTCCTCCCTTGATTACCAAAATCCCATGCCCTATATTTGTTTAAATATGAGAGAGAACCCTTCTACGTTGCATTTCATTAATGTGGTTCATTTACGAATAATATTAAATGTTTCATTAAAACATCAAACGACGTGGTTACAAATCCAAAGGTTCATGTAACTAATTTTCTTCTATTATGTTTGACCTACTGACTCTGCAGTGCTTTCACGTTCCTTGATGGTAGAAAAAATAAATAAAATAACTCAAGGTGTTATATTTTTGTAAAGTCGAAAAAATTAATATTTTTTCCTGACCCATGCCTGCCAAAGTTAATCATTGCCTATCTGAATCTCAGTGAAAATAATTCAAAGGTGCTATGGGTTTCTAAATTTGATCACCTGTTCAAAAGATAGAAATTTTTTTATGCATTTTTATTTAACGTGCCATGAAACATTGTGAAAATATTATTAACAGTCACTCTCAACCCACTCTGGACTATGATTGGCTTCGCCTAAGAGAAACACATCCACAATAGCCTAATGTACTCCCAAATTTCCAATTTGAGTTACCGTTTAAGAGTTATAGAATTTAACAATAAAATAATTATTATTAAAATATTTTATTTACGGTCAAAAACTAACATTCAATGTTGGCTCGCACATGAAAATGATAGGATCTTCTTATGGAAATCATACCCTCATTAGTTCATTGATGGACTCAGATTTTTAATCTGAGTCATCGTTCAGGAGTTATAAGCATTTAAAATATAGAATAATTTTATCTAATTATTTTCTTTATGATTATACCATTTTCGAGTTTTCTCACTGGAGACTTGTGTCGACTAATCATAAGTCACGCCAAGGTTAATCCCACCATCTTTATTACAATAGTGCCCTAGGATTTCTAATCTATGAACTCGTTTAATAGTTATTCACCTTTTTCAGGAAAACCACTTACGCGTGCTATTTAAATCTTAACAGTTTTCGATAGATCATTTTGGGGAATCCGAGCCTCAGAATCACATGACGTCAATTTTGACAGTCTCATAATAAATCTACATAATTTAAAAACAAATATATTTAATTTATATGATATTACAACATTAGTAAAAGAAAAGGTATTTCACAATTCTCAAGTACCTTTGATGATTAATTTTTCCAAATGTTCGAAGAGAAAAGGGTGCTTTGCGATTTAGGAGCATGAAAAGAGAAAGGTTAGGGTGTCGATCCCTTTGGAGTAAGGGGACGAGGGTATAAATATGATCTAGGGGGCGTGAATCTCTGATGGTGTTCTAAAATGCCACTTTCATTTTTCCATTATAGGTGTATGTCATCATTTTCATCATAATCATGAATTTGACTATAATCCCCTCCATTGCACAGAGGCTTCCTTCTTTCCCACAGTGGTGTTTTTCGAGGCATCTGCCAATTTTTATGGAATCACAGAGTAAACTGTCTCCCCTCCACAATATGAGGTCATTCATAAATTTCTTCGTAAATGTAGAGTCGACTGTCTCTTTATTTTATGGAGGGTATAGAGGTGTCATCGGCTTTGTCCCGGTCGTGGTGTTGAATAGATTTTTGATGTTAGTGGTGTAAAAGATATTTATGAAGGAGATTCACAAAGAATCCCCTTTTGACTCTTTTGTGTCCTTTCAATATGTTTACCAGGAACATATTTTGGTTCTATAAAATGCCCCCCTCAGACTTCGAGTCAATGAGAAAATGAGGGTAAATACTCTGGGTAGATCACCAAAATTTTATGTGATTAGTGAAGTGAGATTGTAAAGAATGTTCATAATGAGGATATGCGATGCACGGGTTGAGATCACCATGGATCTCTCTATGTCCAGTCGTGCCATGAAGAATAGGGTTCATTTCCTATTAATATTATAATACAAAACCCCTTTTCTCCTTACCTATCTCTGCACCTTTTGTTCTTCTGATGTCAATTTTTGAATCTCCACATGCTCTATGATCGCTCTTTGTGAAACAGTCTCTCTTTTAATCTACACCACATAGCAACTCATTGGACTCTATGATTTTCCACTCTATAATTTGTGTCTACATGGTATATGGATGAACTCCACGGTCGGTCTCTATGATCTAACTCTGCAATCATGCTTTGTGATCCAGAAAATAAATCTATTATCTTGGGATGGAATGGCCAACCCAGATGGTGATCGGGGGTCCTTGTGGATGCTTTCAAAAGGGATTAGATGGTTGATAATCTTGGAATTGTGTAATGTGTGTGGAGCCATTCACACCAAGAATCACTAGAGGAGATATTATCAGAAACCCGGAAGAACCATCCCCTATGAAAAATATTTCCTTCTTATGGATTTGGTCTTATAGAAGATGTTCTCATCCGTGAAGCATGTAGGGATGAACCAGCCTATTGGTTCGGGAGTACGTTGTGACATTGCAAATGGTATTGGGTTGTCGATGGTCACAAATGGGAGGATCACACACCCTTCAAAATTTACTTCATGTACAATCATGTCATCAGTGTTGATGGGAAGGCATTGGATCCAGAGGTATCTCCCCCATAGTAGCAAACCAACCTCAAGGAGGATTTGCTGAACCTGGAAATGGGGTGGATGGATTATTGGGACTTGCGCTGGGGAATAAATTTAAAGGAGTATTGGGAATGGGGTTACTTGGTTTTTTCCACATATGATGAATTCAAAGCAGAGATGAAGCGAATAGGGCTACATGTGGCTAAGTGGGCCTCCCAATTCCACATTTATCAGCCGAAACACCTGATTCAAGAATTACTAAGCATGTGGTCATCGAGGACCAATACTTTTCATCTTCACCATGGAGAGGTGCGCATCAGCCTCTAGGACCATCACAAGATTTCTGGGATTTCGATATTAGGGTGATGTATGATGAGTTTCTCCCCACTAAAAACACATGGGGGGATCTGGACCCGATGTCGTAGCTGGAAAAGGCATTGATGGATCTGGTTATGGGAGAGGAAAAGAAGTTAATGATGGATGTGAACTTCAAATTTTGGTTTAAGCTCTTCGTAAACAACTCATCAAGGCCTACTAGTGAAATGGAAGAAGCTCCTAGGAAGCTACCATTCAGGCCTCCCATCAGTCCAAAGGGAGACCATCGTAGCAAAGATAATTCTTATTGTTGAACCCTATTGGACAACCAAAAGAAGATGTGGGCGTACAATGTCAACACCAAGAATTTGCTGGTGGTTCAGCTAGCCGAGTTCATTTTTTCACTAATCTACAGTTGGATGTTGTCAGTCTGGGACACAAATACATGTGTGAGACCTAGCACATTCATCACGAAATATGTGCTGGTGAAGGGGGAAAAATTATTTTATGGATCCCATGGCTGGAAAAACATTGCAAGGTGATGTGGCATATTAGTGTGAAGAAGAGCTGCATAGGATGTGCGTATCGCTACATATTTTGTAGGGATGGGTAGCGGCGCACACGAGTGCTTATTAATATATGTACCCTGTTTTCCCTATTAGGTCAGACTTTCAACCAGTTATCTTGAACATAGTTGGTAGTGTCCTCATCAAGATGACTCTATTGTTGGTGCTGAATAGAGTTTGGAGGGCAGATGAATTCAATTTCCACCCATTCATTTTACCAATAGGTGTATTCATTGATGACGGTGAGGGAACTAAGAAGCATCAATCCTATTTCCAAGAATTTAAGGGAGGAGTTCTGGTATCACAGGTCAATCGTGAGACTATATGTGATCCGTACACCCCACACCACATTGCAGGATGTTTTCAGTGATTTCAATAGTTTTCCACACAATTATGCATAGGAGTAATCCATGAGGACCATAAATGTGCGGTGATGTAGATGTGTCTCATGTTCACGAGGGAGGATGGGAAGATTATAAATGAGCTGACTCTTCCTAGAGCTATCTATAAGATAGTAAAAGAGTATTCCATGAGTTAGGAGGAAGACTATCAAGGTGAAATATTGAAGTGGTGAACAATATGTTCAAGTGACAGGGTGCCACCTTAAACTCGAGTTCATGGCTGGAAAGTTACAAGAACACACTGTGGTGGTGGGACTGCAATAACGGTGAGACCTACACCGATCGAGATGAAAGGAGCAGTGGTGGACTTGACAGTCACAGAGTATAAAAGTCAATAAAAAGGGAGGCTACCTAGGGGGTTATTTAGGATAACCAATCAGGATTCACGGATGCGAATATGCCACCTAGATAGGCATGAGGACGCTATTTTTTTGAATTCTTGGGACACATTGGAGGATAACAGACAATTTATCAGTACATACCTGATGTGGAACCATCTTAACTATATTTGGATAGAACTATTAGAGATTGGACATGATATGTCCAGCTTTAAGGAGTTCTATGTGGATGGGGAGCAGTATATCTCTATGCTAGGGGACTTCTTGCACTCTCTGGTTACTTCAAATCCAATGATGGATTGGGTGAAAGTGTTTCTCAACACAGAATTCCCATATCATTTTTCTCCTAATGAATTTTGGTAGTGCTTCCCCCTAATAGAAGAATCTGAAGAGTCCTCCTTGGGGGATAAGGCTGGTAGATGGATCCCCTTGGAAGAGGGTGAGGTTACAAACTTATAGATGGATGAATTTATGGGGATCCTGAGGCAAACCCGAATCCATTTTTCGTTGGTCCCTATTTAGGTTACATAGGTTTTCTCAACTGACATTTTCCATGTGTAGGAGAAACTCATATGTAATATCCATTCCCTCACAACAGTAGATGCAGCTTCATGATCTACCCCAGGGACAATGAAAATTATTGAATTTCACTGGGCTATGAAAACTATGGTGGTTCTCCAAAAGTCATCGGATTTCCCAACCATATAATGGGGGCCATCCCATGGCATTCTGGTGGAAGTATCTCAAGGGAGACAATAATTATTTGATATCTGTAAGACCTTTTCTTCACCAAATCCATAACTATTGTCCATTAAAACAAGAAAACTAACATTTTTTTATATGCACAGTTCATCATATTTCATGGGACACATTGGCAAGGATTTCAGGAAGCCCTAGAACAACCATTCCAAGGGGAACACCAATGGTTGTGTAAGAGGATTCCCATACTGATTTAATTTCAATGATCATGATTACATATAGGACCATCAGTAGTGTGGAACCTAAGTTCATAGAGGTGGAATCTAACGATGAGGATCAATCGGACTACATGGGACCTAGCTTACCTGACCAAACAACAGAGGATGATCTTACTGATGAATTTATAGAGGTTTTACCCACATACAAACCTGCCAACCCCGAGGACTAGGATAATACTTCTTACGATGAAGTGGATAGTAAGGTCATTCATCTACGGTTATAGGAAATGATCAATCACATCATCAAGGAGACATTGCAAGTATAATTTAAAATCCCTAGGGGGAGGCTTCCTTCCTGGCTATGTGAACACTACGATGGAGGATTGGATGCTCAATATCCCTACAAGATTATTTGTGATTACAAGGTAGAGAAAATAACGTCATAGGACTATGGACTAGATGTGGGATGGAAGTGGAAGAAGCCAATCAACATTATGAAATATCAGAAGGATGAGGATGAGAACCCATGTTTGAGATCATGGGAGAACATACATTTTTCATTCCTCATTGTACAATCAGTTCTAGTATCATGACTAAATGAAGAGTTGAAAGTGGCTGAAGAATAGATATATAGAGAATCCCAAGAGATGTCTACTATCTAATATGATGATAAACATGCCCGAATTAGGGCGGATGAGTTGTGGCCCATCACTATTAAAGAAGACCGGCAGATTAATAGGAAACATCATATCCTGGATGGTACAGTCTAGATATTGGTGGAGCTTGGATGCTCCATTAAAGGAATCAATCCATATATTCGAGGGGCTAATCGCAAGGGTTTCTAATTTTTGTGAACTCATAAACATAGTTTCATTCTTTCTTGTTTATTTTGGTTTTGTTCATGAGTTCTGTTATATTTTTTTTCATCTCCATCCTAACCATGAAATATCCAGAGATCAATTCCTATGCTCACGTGGGTTGTACCTGATGTGAGAAATATGGGATGACCTCATAATTATTCCTCCTGAATTCAAGAGTTCCAATCAATTAGAGGAAATTTGGGGTCTGAATGACGAAGAAGATTTTTGGGAAGAATGCTCAAAATAGCTCCATAGCCCTCTCCCAACATGTTTCAGTGCACAGGTTGGATAATGCTAGAGACATTATAATCAAACTGAACAAAGAGATACTATATGTGTGAACACATTCCCATCATTTGGAACATATAGAAGGTGGCATGACGATAATGGATAACTGTTGAAAATGTTTTCAACATAATATCCATATTGAATTAGCCTGAAATTGAGACAAGAAAAGGAGGATTGAATGTTGACTTTGTTTGATATATAGGACCTGATGTGAAATCTCTTCCAATGTATTCAAGAGCATTGGGCTAGGACAGTAGGTGAACCAGGGGGCCAAGAATCCTGAAAATTGGTGGTCCCATTAGGCACAAAAAATGTTGAAGATCTAAATGAAGTACATGCAATGAATGAGGTAATGCGATTAAATGCTCAAACATACTCCAACCCTCTACAAATTATGCAACGAAAATAATGGAATGAGGCATATTATTCTTTTCATAAAAGTCATCTCTTATTTATAACTTGAGTCATCCAATTAGTGATTGATAAAGAATGTTATATTTAAATATCATGTAGTGAGGACATGACTATGTTGTTTTTTGTCATGTGCTAAATACAAAAAAATGGATGACTCTTGACAAAGTTATGTGGTGTTTTTATCACAAACCCTACGTGTATGTGGACATATGTTCACACTACACCACATAATTCTAGGGAACATCAGGCCAAATTGGAACAAGAGGGCTCATGGTGATGTAGGTGGACAACAGTTAAAAGTCTGGGCATCACTACATTATCCCATAAGGATGGGAATCAACCCATATGTAGTTCTTCAGCACAGTGTGGTCAAAGACCAATGTTGGCTAGTGCAATCCTCTCAAGCAGTAAAGTTGACACATCCCATAATTATCATGGGGCATCTTGAAATTGTTCAGGGAAGCGGATGAAATTTAATGTCATGTGTCAAGGACCTGGGTTCCCTAAAAGAGAAACATGTGATGTGGTTCTTAACCAGATGTGAATGAGGACATATTTCCACATACTCAATACTAATTTCTATAAGAACTCTCATAGTTTAAAGTCATGTAGTCTAGACATGGAGAGTGTGGTTCTTCCATGTATGATCAAACCTTACCAATATCCCTAAGCCCACATGAGCTATGTTCGATGTGGGAAACAAGGGAAGAGAAGATATTTACAACACATGGAATACTAAACTATGGGAGATTGCGTGGATTCAAAGATGACCCTAATGACACTGATTAAACCTATTTAAACTGTATAAGTGCATGGCGGGATAACACCAAGAGTGTTGAAATTCCAGTTGAACATGATGGAGTGGAAAGGGATGTGAACCACACGAAAAATATTTTAGGATTAATGGGGATGGAATGATGATGAAAGATAGCTATTGGCCATGTTTGAATAATAGCATCCATATCACGTTGGCCTGAAATGGGAACAACAAATGAGGGTTGACTGATGACCATATATGAAATGTGGAACCTGACATAGAATTCCTTTCAATATCCTCCGGGACATTGGCCCATAGTGGTAGGTGATCCATAGAGGCGAGAGTTTGTACCGTACATGGGTCTTTTCTAGTGTGAAAGATTATTGAAACCCAAATACAATGAAACATGAAGCATGGAAATAGATAAAAACATGTCCTTGTATAATCCAACACTCCATGTCCTAAAACAAATTACATATGGGAATGTTACTGAGGAATAATAGAGTTCAAGAAGTCTAGAGATAAAGGGAAAAAATTTGTTGATTAACCTGGGGCTAGACATAAAAACAAGATGTTTGGGTGTCCTTACGTATCCTATGAGGATTGGAATTGAGCCATACCTAGTTCATGAAACCCCACATTGTTTAATTTCATATGGATTCAAGGAAAATTGAAGGTATATCCCTGAAGGGAAGTTTGCGGCATTGATATTATAAACTTCATATGAATGTGGACAAGTCTTTATAAACCACACCTCGTTCTTTTGAAAGAGTTCGAGCTAGGGGACTAGAAAGAAGGAAGGATTTGAGGTACTTGGGGCAAGACCCACAGAGGAAATGTCCAGAAATATATATGTATCATATGGGGATATGAATAAATCCACACATAGTTTTTTATGGGGGTATAGTGTGGTACTAATTCCAAGGGTAATACTATCATTAAAGACTGACCCACACACCAAAAGAAGCAACATTTGATGGATACTGTCTGTTCTTTAGGCTCTATGATGTTTTTTAAGCAACAACCCGAGACAAGGAATATGGATGTTTCCATAAGAATCAATCCATATTTAGGCCTTGAAAAAATTCAGAGTGGATGATCGATACCAAACATGATTTCCCCTCAAGAGACGACACCATAATGCGGTGTCATTTTTTGTCAGGTGGCTTAAATGATAATGCCACAATTTAAGGATGTTTGATAGGAACAATCCATTCATTTTAAAAAATGTAGGCAAATATGAAATAGTTTAATGTCATGTGGGACTAAACAACATAGGTTAATGTCACATGGCATGGATGAACATAGAATAATGAAGTTCTAAATGGATTTCACATGGCTTGATAAAGCTCACATGATGGAATGAGTACATTAGTCCACAAATGCCACACCACTCACATCCCAATATAGGGAACCTCATTCATAGGGACAATAAAGGATTAAACGGAATGGGGATGGACCTAAATATGAAATGACCATGCATTCCTATAAATCCCAAGAGGATGAGAATTAATCCATACGTAGTTATGGAAACACCATGTAGTTTAATTTTGTACTAGAATGATAGATATAGGGTGGACTACACCACAAGGGGATGTACATGGTGAGGATATTACAGACCTGGCATGAATAAGGACATAATTGCACATATTCCACAACACATACTCCCATAAATATTTGGGCAAAATGATAAATAGAAGAGATAATTAGTTTGGATTGTTCTGGACTCAAAGACTAAATGATTAGGTATTCCTACATATCCCCTAAAGATGTGAGTCAAGCCATAAATAGTGTTAAAAATTCATGAAGTTTAATTTCATGATTTAAGGATGATGGGGGTCATAGTTTAAGGATATAGAGCTCGAACTGAAAGAATTGAGATTCTTCCAAGCAGGAGTATACCCTGACCAAATCCCTAAGCCCATGTGGGCTATGATCGATGTCAAAAACATGGGAAGAGAAGATCTCTACAACATATGGAATACACAAAAAGGGAATATAGTGTGGATCCATGGATGAAACCATGTCGTTGATTTGTCCTCTTAACATGCAAGTGTGTAGGCAGGTATAACACTGAGGGTGTCGAAATTCAACTTGAACATGATGGAGTAGAAAGTGTATGTAAATCAAAATTTCAATATTAAGAGTTTGATGGAGCTGGCAGTCTGATGTAAGATAATAGTTTACTGTGTTTGAGATATATAATCCATATTTTTGGCCTAAAATGGGTGCAAAAATAAGGGTTACCTATTTGAAATATTGGAATGATAAACCTACTACATAATGTCATTCAAGATCCTCTAGGATGTTGTCCCAAGGTGTTAGGTGAGACATAAGTTCGAGAATCCATACCTTTTAGGGCTCCATTCGGATATGAAATATGATGGAAACCCAAATAAATGGAGATGTGAATCATGGATATGAATGAAAGCATGTCCATGTAGAAGCCATCACTCTGGGTCCTAAACCAAAGTGCATCTATACATGTTAGTGAATCGCCAAAAATGGTCTTAGTGCCCAATTGATAGGATATGGATCGAGGAGATGAGTGGAGGAAATAGAGATGTGGAGCTCTCAAGAGGGAGGTATGGGTCATGGGTATTACAAACCATACATAAAAAAAGACATAATTTCATACCACACCACCAAACACCTGGAGATAATTGGCCAATGGGCCAAAAAGGAAGAGGACATTGCTAAAAAATTAGGGCTTGTCCCATAGAGGAAATTTCCAGGAATTAGTATGTATTCCATTAGGATTAGAATCAAGCCACACTTAGTTCTAAAATTACCATGTTTAACATCCCGTAGTAAGGATGGGGAAGCATTATCTCAATGAGGAATGTGTATGGTGTGAAAAATAACCTAATGTGAACGAGGACATATTCCCACATATGCCACAACATTTATAATTCTAGGAGGGAACTTTTTCCATGTGGATGAGGGAAAAAAATAGATGATCCAGGGATAGACCCAAAATAAAAATGTTCGGGTTTTTCTATATATCCTATTAGGATGGGAATCCATCCATATGTAGTTATATAATTTTCATGTAGTTTCACGTCATGAGGTATGGATTTAAGGTGTGAAGCTATTCAAGAAGGGGGAACATGATTCGGGTATTAGAAACCGAACGTGAATGGTGACCAAAGAAGTCCACATACTACACCATATGAAATCCCTCGAAGAGAACTAAACCTGGGGGGGAGAGATTTGTTGGGATAGACCTGATGATGAAATACCTAGGCATTCCTACATATCCCATTTGGATGGGAATCAAGCCACTGGTAGTTCGTGAAGATGTAGTGTAGTTTAAAGTTTTGTTGTACGTGTGAGAGAAAAGAGGAGCATCTCATGTGGATATGTGTGGTGTAGAAGAAGTATCCTGACGTGGATGAGGAATAAAAATACATACCACATTGCATAATTCTGAGAGAGAACATCATCGAAGAGTCCAGAGAGGTCATTTGACCTGAGGCTGGGCCACAGTTGAAAGGTTCAGGCATTCTGTCATATCCCATTAGAATGGGAATCAAAACAAATATTGTTTAAAATTATGGTGAAGTTTAATGTCACACAAAAAGGATGTTGAAGAACATAGTTTAAGGTCATAGAGCTCAGATCATTTAGATGTTTATCTTCATGCGGGATGAGTTCTGGGTAGTTTTACATCCATCATATAGAATAGATCACACATTTTAACATCATGTGATGAAGACAGAGGAAGGTACTCTTCATAGAAATACTAATTGAGGAATTTAGAATTGGTGGGAGGAGTAATACGCTCAACATCCATGGTGACTATGGAGTATGTTCCATTTGTATAAACAATGTGAATGATATAAGTCCCCTCCCATTCGTGCTCCAAAATTAGTGGGTTCCTTCCTAGTACCATTGGCGTTATCAAATCCAACAAATTGTCACATTGAAATAAATAATATAGAAAATATTTCTTGATAAAATACCTGGATATCTTGTTTGATGCCTCTCCAAATTCTTCATGGCATAGTGTCTGTTCTCATCAAGTGATTCAATTTTGGCTGGATGAATTTTAGAATCTTTTTCTAGTTTATACTAATGATAGATGGTTGTGCGTATTGAGGGTAACTAGACCATGATGGGTAGTACTACCTCTGTTTCATACACCATGTAATGTATATTCACGTGAATGGAATTACAAGTCATCATTTGGTATGCCCAGAGATTATGGAATTGTATGTTTGGACAACTTTTCTTGTTCTAACCAATCATCTTCTGCAAGATGTTAGATATGGTTTTCATAAACACCTCGATCTTCCCATTTTCTTGTGCATGATAGGGAGTGGTATGATTAGAATGAATATTCTACATGGAGCACAATTTATTTAGTTCTACTGACCAGCATTTAGTGACACTATTGGTGAAACTACTAGAAATACGGGATTTAGCGTCCTCCTAGAATCTGCAAAATGGCAGATGTCTTTGGCCTATCGCTAAAGACTTTTGTGGTCGCCAAATGGCAGCAGCTAATGATCAACCCCAAAAAAATGCGATATTCGGTCCGTGATGCAATAGGAAAAATGGATGTGGTCCACTAGCTTGGCTCACCAGACATGGTGGATGCATGGCGGACGAGGAGGGTTCAGGTTGGTTAGGGGGAGTAGTTTTGTGGTGTGGTGATGTCGGGGGAGACCATAGGGTCACTGGAGGTGCACTGATGTGTTTGGGATGGCTGCATGTGAGGCGGGGGTGGGGCGGCAGTGGGCGGCGTGGTAGCGGGTGGCGAAGGGGTGGTGTTGCAGGTCTTGTTGAAGAAGATGAGGGAAAAATCCCACTGATTTTTTACTTCAGTATTCGCCACCGCCATTTGGAGGATGCTAATACACCCATTAGTGGCCTCAAAATGGTAGCGTCTAATACATGCAACCAAAAGGCGGGAAAAATCACACCAAATTTTATTTCAGTATTAGCGGCCACCATTTGGCATCTGCTAATACCCCTTTTAGCGACCGCCAAATGGAGGCCACTAAAACTAACATGCACAACTGCCCAAAATTCTAGTAGTGTGAGGATGATGTGAGGGGCTCCAAATTGGTGGATGATATTGGAGCTCAAGAAGTTGTCGATAGATCGGGCCTTGACTTCCTTTATAAAAATATATTTATCTCACTTGTAAATGAAATCTGTATCAGTCGGGATATACCTACACTACTGAGTTGTATCCGGTGGATATGATCTGATGACATCAAGTTCCCAAACCGCAAAGGTCCAAGACTACATGGTAGTATAGAGACCTTCTGGTGGTCAATGCAAAAAACTATCATGGATCTAGAATTCATAGTTCTCCTTGGAAAACTCTATAGAGTCATGGATCATGGTGGGCCACAAATAACCCAATATTTTTATCTGATGAGAGTGTTTTGTACCTATCTAATGAGCCCTATAGGGACATGAATTTACCTCCTACATAACATGAGGGGTCTTACTTCCTTGAATGAAACAGAGGGGAATCCCATCAATCCCAAATATGAAGAGGATATACTCATGGTTTGGACCACTTTGGATGGTTTAAAGAACTCCACACCGTCAGATTCAATCATGTTTGGATCGGTCTATAAAGATATTATCATGCTAGAGATATCGATAAATGGAGTCATCCAGTGAGGGTTACCATCCATTACAGTGTTAGGGGGACCCAGAAGTCCTAGTGTGTAGGCACCGGTGGTAGGGTGTCCTACCTAATGTCTATCATTATCATCAGAAGTGATGGGAGTGATTATAATTCAATGTGCCACATGGATAATAAAATCATCCTAGAAAGTCTCTACAAGTGATGTGGCTCGGCTGGCCAAGGCATCGGCTCGACCGTTCTATAATCGAGTGACATGAGTATCTTCTGGCCATGGAAGGAATGAGTCCATCAACTGGGGACTATGCTCCAACAACAGTACGTGATCTTGTTTCTTGACGACATTGAAACCATTGATATGCTTGATGACCAATTTGGAGTCCCCCTTCACATGCATGTGGAGAATGTCAATCTCGAGAGCCATCTCAAGACCGGTGATGAGATCCTGGTACTCTACCTCATTATTAGTACAACGTTTTGACAATAGGAATGAATATGGTAGGAAATATTGTGTAAGCGTAATGAAGATGATACCCATTCCTACTCTATTGAGTCTGGGATAATTGATTCTTCTACTAGTAGGTCTTCATTAATCCCTATCAACATGAATTTTCCATCATGGAATGGCTTGATCCACTGAGGGATTTGGATCATCTAGAAAGTCAAGATCTAGAGACTTCTCTGTAGGGTATGGATGGGTAGTAACAAAATCGTCCAATGCCTATTCCTTGATAGCCTTCGGAGGGACAAACATTATTTAGAACTGCTGAAGGATAACTTACCACAGATCTAGATGGTCATTCAACATGGGACATATCATAATTTACTTTATCATATACTCTTAAGACACGAGCTGTATCGTATTGTGTTGTATGTACTGTCTCAATTTCTACACTGTGAATACCAATGCAAGGCCCCATTTCTCAATAGGGGAAAAGTTAGTCTCCATATTTAGGAGAATTCAGATGACATAGTATTGACTGTTCTATGTTCAATAATTATTTTTCTAGAGGAGAAGGGCACCTTGGGACTATTCTAATGTGTTCACATAGAGGATCGGTGTCTTTCAAAAAATGGGGTGAATCAGAACTGAAAACTATAGTAGGTATTGCTTGATTTCTTCAAAATAAGTCCGACACTTCTCATCCAACTAATATGTGGTACCTTTTTCATGATATATGAAAATGGATTACACAATACATATTTATTTTATTTTATTTTACATATGTAGGAAAAGTGTCCATGAAGTCCTTGGAGCTCCTAAATTTTGCTCAGAGGAGACATCAGGTTGACAGTCCTGATCTTTTACGGATTGAACTTAAAGCATCTCTATCTGACAAAAAAGCAGAGAAACTTTCTAAATGTGTTCCTAAAGGAACACATAAAGTGGTCTGTCATATTATGTTGGGAATATATGAAGTTGAAAACATTGTCAGGATCTCTGAGATGGTCCTGACAATAGCAACATTTAACCACCTGGTCGTCCACATAGCATTTGACCAGTGTCCCAAGAAACGATTTGAATATGCAGTGCATGGAATGTTGATAGGTGGATCCTTCATTCATTAAATAAAAAGGCATTACATGGTAGAAAAAATTACCTTGTTGTTCCCTAAAGCCAGTTAAATCTTCGTCCACATGGTCCATTTAGATTTGGTTATATCCATAATACCCATCCAAGATGAAGAGTGCTTGGAACATAGTGTTGGCATCAATCAATAGTTCTGTCATGGTAAGGGGAATTTGATCCTTCAAACAGTGAGGGTTGAGATCCTAGATAGTAATGTTGACAAGACCTATCCATTCTTCTTTATGACAGACATAATGTAAGCTAACCACCTAGGGTTTGGAATTCATTGAAAATGTTGTATTTGATGAGCATATGAACCATGGCCTCATGAGAAGGGTGCATCTTTATGGGAGGATGTTTGAACCCATGATGATTTTCTAGGAGACTGAGATAGTGGATGGAGACCTCAGGGTCTATTCCATGCATCTCATCATAACTCCAAGGAAATACATCTAGATTTTTCCTTAGGAAATCCATTTATTATTTCTTCTCGTCTATAGGCATAGTGGCACTAATTAATCTTGGTTCTTTATCTTTCTCATTACTGAGGTTCACCTATACCAATTAATCAACCGTATAGAAGATACCATATTCAAATAAGATAGGGGTATCTCCTAAATAATCTTCTTCTTCTATGGTGAGAGGACCATAAGAAATAGGCCACTCTTCCTTGTTAATAGATCCTGATAGGACACTGGATCCAGCCTAGGCGGTAGTGGAAACATTATAGGGGGACTCCTGCGCTACTAAAACCATAACAATGAAAGTTTTCCACCCAATCCCATCTTGCATTCAACCCAAGGGGCCGTGATTTATGATATCAATGAAATAATGGGAAGTTGGATTGAGTTGTTATATCCCAGACCAACAAAAAATAATGTATGGTGTATTTATATTACTATGGGGTGGAAATCTTGATACCTTATAGGAGTAGGGGGCTCTAAGATCACTCGATCCTAATTAGAGTAGGAATATGAGGTGATCTTACAGAATTCCATCGATGTGGAAATTCTCTTCTCTTTCATTCTAGAAACAAATAAGCATTACCCTAATATTGGATTTTTGACCTCCAATCAGTGAATTGAAAAATATAGGCATCATCCTGGTCTTTCCAAGGGCTAGTTGCTGTCGTAGAGTGTTTAATATCATGGTCCTAAATCAGCATGTCATTTATGTTATAATAGATAGTATCCTAGTAGTTTCCTTTACCAGAGGAAAAGGGAGACACATCACCATGAAGTCTTCCTACTTGAACATTAAGAGATTACATATGGAATTTTTGATATGAGGTAGGTACTACCATTTGCAGGTGGAGCTATGGACTACCCATCAACGCATTGTAAGAAGTGTCTTGTGAGAAGAACATGAACTCAGTGCTCAAAAATAAGCCACTGAACTAGGTCTTCAAGTAAATATTTCCAACTGGCGTATACTTCATCCTGTCATAACATTGAGTTATCAGTTCAGAGGGACTCAGATCTTCTTCACACAATCCCATCATTCAGAGTGCCCATGTTGGGATAAGGTTGATCCCAGATACGGTGTCAAAAAAATAGAAATTAACATCCAAGTCATTGAAATGTCTAGTTATGTACAATGGGTGGATGTTCCCAAATATGGTGGATCCTTCATATTCTCTTGAGAAAGAGATAATGGCCTGAAATTACTCATGCTCGTCAGCCATAGAATGAGAGGATTCTATAGTGACTACCTATATCTCAAAATATAGGAGGCTTCATAAAGCCTCCAAAAGGGCTTCACACCTATCTTCCGATAGGTGTCGAGCCTCAATGATAGATAGATTCATAGGAATTATGTAAGGATTATTGAGTATGTCCTACATTTATGCCATACATACACTTCTATAGCCAGAAGGTAGATCGGTGGTAGCAGGTTTGGCAAGCGCTGCTAGCTGAACCAGGGGATTGTGGATGATACTGGGAATGTCTCATTGCTCTCTAGTTTAATCGCATTGAGTGGCTAAATGTTGAGGGCCATCTGACTAATTTCTATCCATGAACAAATTTGTATGACCATACGATGGTCATGGGGGATCTTCCCAATCAAGTAGAAGAAACAACGATGGATGTTTATATGATGAAACAAGTTGAGAAGGATGTGTGCACTGAGCTCTACGCGGGGCCTACTGTCTAGTCTTTTTGGCATGAAAATATTTACTATAATCATAGAACAGTTAGTTCTAGAGACTCATAGATCCATGGATCCTCCACTGATATCATCAGATGGGTACGTTGGTAGGGTCTGTCTGAAACTCTGCGCCATCGAGAACCATAGAGGTGTTTTCTAGCTCCACGGTGTTGTTCGAAGTGTACTATTTATTATCACATGAAAAATACACCAACGCTGGAAGGATTCTGGTGGAAACCATCTTCTCCAGGGGCATGAAATCACAAAGGGTACCAGATTACGATGAAATCAGTGGGGAACATTTCTTTCCCTTACATCGTCAATGTTTTCCCATCTGGGAAGAGGAATGATGAGGTGTTGACACAGAAGCAGTGGTTATAGGTATCATAGTGAATTCTAAAGGATGAGGTCAATTGAAAGATGAACAGATAATACCATGGGCATGAGAGACTTCCTTGTGATACATCTGATCATCTTATTTGTTAGATCCATAGTGAGAAACCTACTGTCATTCACCCTCATTGTAGATGTTAGGCTTTATAAACACTAATTCCATCTATGCTGAGGCTAGACCAAACTTGACTATGTTTTTTCTACTAGTCTTGGAACCTGTAATTAAACACATAACACTATTTGAGGGTGTTCCAACGAAACCAATGACATGGGTAATAATTGGGGTGATCAGTGAGATCCTCTGCTTCACACATTTTTTTACTATACCAACCAAAAAATTACATGATCCATGGAACTTGAAAAATGACCACATAGTTGTGACTCCATAATGAGTAGGTTTAGTTCCTCTAATATGGGGAGATATATTTTGGACTCGGGCCTTGATGAGGGGTTGGGGGAGACTGTTGAGGAGGTGGGACCTGATTGTCTTGCCTAGGTGGGTGTGGAACATTACGTGGGGGGCCTTCCGATTCTGAGTTAGGAATTTCTCAGCCAAAGGATGCACCTGAGGTGGTGTACCTTGGGGAGTCTATGGAGGTGTCTCCTCCGGTAACAATTCCAACTGCATGGGGACCTCTATTTGTGATACCATGGTGGGCTCGGCCTTCGCAGCTCTTATTGCGGGAACTACAGGATGAAATAGACATGCCTTCATAGATTTATACAAGGTTTCCTTAGATGCTAGGCTTTGTTTGAGAAGTCCCTAAATCCCCTTTGGTAGTTATGGGTGATGAGGGAAGGGATCAGTTTTGACTTCACATTCCCCACACACATAGTCAGTTGTTAATCCTATGTTAGTGGAATATCAATGGAATATGTGAGTCCCTTATACCTGTAAACAATGTATACAAACAAATAATTAAGCCTCTTATTGAATTTTAATAGGACACCAATTCTTGTCTTCCAGATTGTGGAAGAGAAAAGGTAAAGAAACTATCTGTATAGATCTTCCCAACCAACATTGGATCAAATGGGTAATTGACTATACAAAATGAATGTAGGCCCTTCTAGAATCTGTATGAAACAATAGATCTTTGAAGTCACCTTCCATGATGTTGTACCTAGCATGGGCCTACACCTTGAAATAAATGGGCCAGATGCTGCAGCTATTTTCCCATCGCATTAAAAGGGGAGATGGTAGAATTCCAGAAACATGAGGGTGCTGGAATATCATCCACCCATGCTGGAAACGTCTTTTTATCAGGCGGGATATCCACTTCTTAGGTTTCCTATGCCTCAATACGGGAAATTATAATGGTCATCACATCATCTTGGCTAGGATTCCTATCATGATTAGAATTTATGACCACAAGTGTGTTGGCATGTTCTTACAGACAGTAAGTAGGCCCAATATCTCGTGGAGCGGCTGGCAGGATGAATTGTAAGACTGTTAGGATAACGACTTGTGGAACAAGTGGGGGAACTTGATATGGGTCCCAAGGAAGGTTATCACACAACTCAGTTGGATTTGATGATTCATATCATCCTCACTTTTCATATACTATAGCCTCTACTCTGCCTATATGGAAAGTATGGTCAAGGTCACCTAGAGGAAACGTGTCGGGAGAGGTTGTACATGCCCCTACTACCCTAGTCAAGGATTATATTAATAAGGTCTATGTTCCACCGCACATTCAATGAGAATTTCATTGACCAAATTATTATGTTCCACAATATTTTGATGCAACACAACCTTTTCGGGGTCATCTTATGTCTTTTTCACTAAGCCAGATAGATCGAGGGGTTTGATTGTCCCAGTATGATATTTACACTTATTAGGGTCTCAATCAGAGTATAATGACTCTGATGGTGTAGGAAGGACTAGTAAATTTCGTTATAGGAGAATAACCCGTCCCGAAGTATCTAATAGGTGTGGAACCACCTTAGGGGTAAGTTCTCTTCAATGATTCGTAACTCAGTTTTTACCTTTGATAGGTAGGGCATGTTAACTATGACTGTTCTTGGAGGTATATCCTAAATATCACCTAGAATGTTGGGATGGCTCCTAATTGGACTATAATGATGGGTAGCATACTACCCCCAACCATGGATCTAAATGTCTTGGAAACCATCCTAATAATTCTACAGAGCACGATAATGCTCCGAACACATCATTGCTGGAGGGTCCATTGATGACTAAGTGACTCAGTCTGCTGAGCCACAGGGAGTGTATCCAAGTGGACCATGTGGTATTTCTAGCCAATGTTGTTGAAGTGTTTCTTGTTCTTGGGGTAATCCACCTGTAGATGACACAGAAAGAAGTGAAAAGCCCATAGAGTTTGGTTGAATAACATGGCCTCATCCTAGGAGAGAGATTTCGGATTTCATAAACCTACTACTAGAATGGGCGACAACATCCCATAGAGATGATCCATGGTCAGAATGTCCCACAAACATCTCAGCTCATACTTGGGATCTAGACCTTGGTTTCCCCATCAATCGAATGGGGGATGTTGAGGGATCAGTAATGACACTAAAGAATACCATTGCGACGGTAGACTAGTTAGTGTAGAATACAGAGTGTGAGTTGAAAACCCATTGTATCTTGGGCTATCTTATGAAGAATGTAATGATCACCCCCACCAAATACTGATAAGACAGACTAATGAGTACATCTTCCATTGCATGGTTTGTGGTCTTTGGCGTTGGTTCACATTGTTCCCTATACTCTATTGGTCCTCAGGACAACAATATGTGATCTCTTGTTGTGTGGCGAAATGATTTTGTTGATGATAAGGTGGATTTTATAGCCGTCCCATGGAATGGGTCCAAATATTGCTCCTTATGTATATATCTTTATAGGGATTCATGGATCTGGTTAACATCAAATTCCAGATGGATGATGATTATACGCCCTGTTCCTTCCCCACCCCACCCCCCGATAGAAAAAATCAGTGTGAGGGTTTCATCACTGAATCGCACTCTGACTCAAAATCTAAAAATCAAACGGTTTTGATAACAGTTTAATGCTGCTCAGGATTCTTCCTTTGAAGGTGGTGACCTTCCATCCTACCTTAGGATGGTTATTCAGGACAGGGTAGGTTTTTGATATGTGGAGGTC
The DNA here is from genome assembly GCA_963277665.1 of Viscum album. Taxonomy (NCBI): domain Eukaryota; kingdom Viridiplantae; phylum Streptophyta; class Magnoliopsida; order Santalales; family Viscaceae; genus Viscum; species Viscum album. The sequence goes on along the minus strand of OY728125.1, from coordinate 1,993,821,856 downwards.
GCTCGTGCAGATTAGTTCTAGAATAGGGAGGACCTCCACCTTCACTAGATGGGATATGAGGAGGACCTTGATATCTGTTGTTAATAAAGTGGGGAGGACCTCTTCTCTTGTTATATTGGGTGTGAGGGGAACCCAGATAAAATGTCAAATGGGACATGGGTGGGACCTTTGTGTTTGATAGTGTTGGAGTAGGGATGACCTCTATTGAAGATATTGAACACATGGAGAGGATCCTATGTTGGTCATCCATAGTGTTTGGAGGACCTTAGCATCGGAAGGCCCTAGTAGTAGTGGTATGAAGAGAGCCTTCATACTGATAATAATGCACACTATGAGGACCTCTATGTTCATCTTCGATGAAGAGGGGAGGACCTCCACATTGGAGATTATCGGCACGGGGTGGACCTCTGTTTGAATTGATGAGTACATGGGGAGGGCCACCATGCAGTTGGGTTACCGTGAAGGTATGACCCTCACATTGAGAACTAGGTATATGAGGGGAATTCTCATACATGAGGCTACGAGAACGGGGAGGACCTTCGTGTAGAATGTTGATCAAGCGGGGATGGCCTCCGCTGGAGTTGATGATGGTGGCATTGGGAGGACCATCATACTGAATAAAAGAGTGGGGTGGAACTCCACTCGTTCAAATACTAGTTTTGGGAAGACCACCGTACTAGATATCATCATCATGGGTTAGAATGTGATGGCTATTTCATTCCCTAGTAACAGGGAGAGCCAGTTCAACCTACTCATTAGGTGATTGGTGCTTCAACTTTTTTAGGCTTGGAATTTCCCATTATATATAACCAGGAGGTTCCCTTTTCTAATGATGACATGGGGATGATATCTCACGTTGGTGGTGGATTGGGACACTAATACTGCAAAAAAATATTACACTCTATCAGTTATATAATGGAGATTGCACACAGCGTTGATGTAAGGTCATCCAAACTAGATATGGCTATGTGTGGGAATGTACCATGTGTCCCTTAGTCTACAGGACTTTCACGTGACACTGACGCGGCCAGGTAAGATCCCTCCATGGTGGCTCCCAAGATGAAGCCCTAACATGGTAGACTCGTACATCCATTACATCATCGACATAAGGTAGTGAGTCACGCAAGCACATTGTGGATAGGCTCCCAAATATATTGAATACCGAAGTGTGGAGAAGTTTCTCCCAGCATGGTCCTTCTGGCCAGAAGAATTAATAGGACACCAAGGCCTCCACTTCTTGGCATGCTATGTCCCTGAATTGGAATACCCCTTTTCTATTAATATCATCAAACAAGATTACCAATCACACATATCTGAATAAATTTGGATGATGAGAGGGGGCGTGGGCACCTAATAGATGTGGGTGTGGGATCCATCGCTTAGGAGATGATGTTCTGGGATATTGCAGCATTCATACTACCCCTATCCCTATGTTCGCGAGAGGAAAATGATCTATTTCATATATCTTGATCATGGGTCCTTCAATCTAGGAAAATTATCACATTTCTAATAACAATAGTAAAGTGATGCACATTTCCCCAGCATCATTCAGTCTTCCTTGGCTGGATATAAATTCCCATACTAAAAATGTTGGAGACCGTAATTAACAATGATTAACTACAAAAAACTTTGGTGAGTGTCATTCTAGGCCCACTATTTTCTTAGTTGGACCCATTACTGAATAGATGGATCTGGTGACATGCTTATCTACAATTGTCTCAAATGATTAAAATATACATATTGAGGAGAATATTCATTTGGGGTTCCCCATTTTTGTTTCTGATACTTGTACTGGGGGCACCATCGTGGTACGATGTGTTGGCTTTCCCCCTGTATTCCTACTTTCCAAAGGCAGGCAGAACCCGCCGCTTATTCAAGAACTTCTTCTCCTTGATCAAAATAGGATGATAGGATTTAAAACACTCCTTTAATGGATTACTCCTCAAAATTTATCTCCTAATGTGGGTCTCCCACATATAATTAAGACATTGTTCCTCAATATCATTGCCAGTGCCATATCATTTTGGACAATGGTTAATTACACTGCTTCGGTTAGGATATTCCTAGGGGTCATGTTAGGGAAGAATCCTTCGGTTAGTGGAGTAGTCACGTTGGAAATCGATGGAGTGTCTAGACACTGAAATACTGGTACACCTAGATGTATTCCCCTTATGATTGCTCTACTCGAGGGTGCAAAAGGCTGTTGAATCCCATGTTGAGTTGGCAGAAATGTATACCATAGGCATGTATGCATGTTTTTTCTTGGCTTCCTATGTTAAAAATGGGGTATTCCAGAGGTTAACATCTAGTGGAGTCAAATAAGACTGATAAGAACACCAGTGGGAGTGGACGAGATGGGTACATCCCAAGTAGGAGCACCTGAGATGTTTACTGGATGGGTGGATTAAAATGTCCAATGAGGATGGATCCATGGATGAATAGGGCCCAATAAAGCATAAAAAATGTTTTTACCATTGGTTGGGACTGAATATCAAGGAGGTTTCATATGTATTGTTCCATGTAGACGGGGATCAAAACCCACATAATTCGAAAGGGGTGATGAATTGGGGCTTACACAAAGGACAACAACCCTGATACATGTTGGGTCTTATACATGGTTATCAGCCCATCGTAAGAGGGATACTATTAGTTGGACCACTATGAATTGTTTGGGTTTTTCCATGGTTATCTGCCTGAGGAAATGACATGATCCCATCGGGACGTGGTGGCCTGTGTAAGAATCAGGATATATGATTGATGGTTGAAAGATTTGGATTGGAGGAATGGAATGGAATCAATGTGAATATGATGGATATGTAGTTCATTCACGTTATAGAGGCCTCATATGTTTCCCTAATGAGGGTAATAAAAGTCCACTTTGTTCATTGGGGTAATGGGACACCTAAGGAGGATGCCCATGAGAATGGATGCATGGGTGGAACTCGATGGAAGTAGAACCTCTGGGATGGGGCATGACCTTCCTGAAACAAAAATTCGCAATGGAGTGACAAGGATGGGACATGAATGGTGGGCATGAAAATTAGGGAGGATTCATAAATATACCTATGGTGAGGAATCAAAGTCCACATAGTTCAGGAATGAGGCATGGAATCAGGGTGTGTGAAAAGGACAGTGACCCGACAACATGTTGGGGCTTATGTGTGGTTAGCATCCCATCACAAGAGGTACACACTTAGTTGGATGATTATTTATTGAGTGTGGTTATTACACCAGGTTAGATTCCTGGTAATTAATCTAATTCCACTATGGGATGGACCAAGGATGTGATTCCCAACAAAGGGGACACTGGAGTTTACCAGTGTTTAGGGTTGAACCTTAGAGAGGCTTCCTACGTACCCTACCCAAAATTTATGGATAAAGTCCCATGTTGTTCAAAATCATATACTATAATGACATGTGGTAAGAAGATGGAATACATTTTAGAGTCGTGTTGGATGAGGTTAATCCAACGTGAATTGGTCGGTACTGATGTGCGATGGGTTTGAGCTTTAGGGAGGATTCATACGTACCATTCTTAAAATGAGGAATGGATCAATGTCTTTGTTGGTACAGTTTGGGAAATGTGGCTTACACTCTAAGACAACCCATAGATGATTTCATGGTCTATTCTTAATGTAAGACCCTATTAGTCATGCTCATTGTGAGAAACAGGAGGTATCCAAGAACTTATGATCATATAGAGAAAGGTGCATACGTTCGAAATGGAATGGGCCTTACATGTGGTTAGTGACGCAAATAGGAAATAAGTGATTATGCCTATTTAGAGATCTAGGGAGATGTAGATTTGGACTAAATCTAGAGGGAGGCTGGATGAGAAGGGATGGTGTCCAGATGTACAAAGAGGATATGGCCATCATATATAAAACATCCCATCAGATGGTGTTGGGTACTATGTGGAGACTACCTAAGGTGCGTATGGTGATAAATCTTAGAGGGGGAGAGAGAGTGGGAGGGAACCTATTCCCATCCCCCCTCTGTTCCTCTAGACCTAACACCCATGCAATCATCACAGTTTAACAACTTGGGTTGATGACTTGAGTGATTGTCAATTTAACGTCTTGTATCTCAGACGATGATAATTCTCACCTCACCCCTAGGATATACATAACAGGTGCACTTCAACCCCTAGTGAAGGGAAGGAACTGAAAATTCTATCTGGAGTTGGGGATGTGGAGTGATCCATTTAAGGGATCACATTAGTGTGGCTATTAGAAGAAGCAATATCTATTTGCATCCATGTGAGAAGAATCATGGGAAATGCAACACAACATGAAGGACCACCCAAGGAACCTTGAAATCACTTCGTATGGGCCTGGAGGGCCACATTGGAATAGGTTTTGCAAAGAAAAAGACCTAACAGGGAGGGGATTCACAAATCTCAAGGGTTCAAAAATCATAAGAGATCATACAGCTCAGGGATTCATAGAGCTCATGGGATCGCAAAGCATAAGGGATCACAGAGCGCACAGATTTTTAGATAACATGGCTTCACAAAGCAAAAAGGCTCGTAATGTAAATGACTCTTCAAAGGAAAAATGGTAGAGAATGGTGTCTTGGCCTTAGAATGGGGTACACTTGTTTTTGGAGGGTGATTTGTGAATCTTGGGTGTTTCTCTATGTCCCAAGTATCCAAATGGGTCTCCATTCTAGGGGATTACCTATAAGCTTTGCGAAGGGAATCCATCCTCGAAGAGGGGGTATGCCTGAGTAAACAAAAAGTGATTTTGAAATACTCAAGTACCATGGATAATTTATTTTTCAAATGGTTTACATAGAAAAGGGTACTTTGCGATTTGGGAGCATGGAAGGCGAATGGACAGGTTGTTGATTCATTTGGAGAGAGGGTAGTATGGTATTTATTGGAGCTAAGGCGGTGCAATGCTCTAATGGTTCACTACAAAGCTACTTGTGCTTTTCCATCAGAGGATGATTGCATCATGTTCATCGTAACCGTGAAGTTTATTGTCATCCAATCTGTAGCATAAGTGATTCCTTCATTCCCTCGAAAGTTCTTGTAGAAGATTCCACTAATTTCCAAGTAATCTTAGAGTCAACCGTATCCCCCCTAAAGTGCGTATTATTACATCAATTTCATCATAACATCATATTTGACTATCTCTTACCTCTACGGTTGGTGCATAGGAGGCCTCGACTTGGAACTGGACATTTTGCTGAAGAGATTTGCATTGGATAAGGTGAAAAATAGATTTGTGATGATTCTTCATAAAGCATCCCCTTTTAGCAATGTTGGTCCCTTCACATATTTTTCCAATGAATATATTTTGGCCCCAACACATTATATAATTACATTACCATAAATTAGTGACGGGTTTTTAATCTATTTGATTAATTTAAGAATGTATTGGGATGTATTATTAGTAATAATGACATGTTTAAAACTTACTCATCATAAAAATTTACAGTTCATGAAAACTACTAGTCAAATCATAATTTATGTTTAGTTGTGGTGATTTTTTCATTAAAAATTTAATGGAATTACCATTGTGGAGAAAGGTGTGATTGATATAATTATCATATAATTTTAAAGTGCATATTCTCATAGAAATAGTTTAACATCTGCTTAAAGAGTTTTTTGGAGTTGATTAAAGACTATGAGTTCTCAATACACTATCACCTAAGAAAGTAAACATAGTGGCTGATGATTTGAGTCAAATGAGTCATGATAGCATATCAATGAAAAGGATATCAAAATATCAAATACATATATATTTATAAAGGATAGATCTTGGAACAATATAGGAAGAGGAGAAATAATATAGTTCTCAAATGAGTGTTCAACCATGTTTCTTTGTGAAGAATAAAAAGGTACAAATGGATGATGTAGAGATATAGAATAATGTTATAAATATTATTGATTTTAACATTGATTATGATAGAATGATAAGTTTCAGGAACTGTGTATGTGTTCCATCAATAATATATTTGAAGAAGGAGTTTTTAATGAAATATTTTATCACATAATTCCTTATTTATCATTGAAGTAAAAAATATGTATTGATATTTTAAATATTACTTATCGAGGGATATAATGAATATATTTGTTGTATAGTTTTCATCTTGGTGCATCGTATTTCAGAATTTTTAGGTTGAGAGAAAAAATTCTAATGGGATGCTACAACCATTTCCACGCTAAAATGAAAATAGAAAAACATCCTAAGGTACTTTGTCATAGGACTCCCCCAAACATCTAAATAGAAAAATGATATATGGGTTGTAGTCAATCTCCTTATAAAACCATTATACATAACTTATATTAGAGAAGATTTATCTCTAGATAACCTTTCTAGATAATACCTTAATAAAGTTTTAAGGTTTCATGGAGTACAACATTTCATTGAACCTAATGAGGAATCAAGGTTTTCTATAAATTTAGGCTCAACTATATAATGGAGCTACTACTATAGACCTATTTCCATGGTTTTAAAACATTGGCTAATGCCAATTTTTTCAAACCCTTATAGCCATTTTTCTCTAAAACCATGGCTATAGGGTTCTTGTGATTCCATGGGAAGAAATATTGCCATAAAAAAAATTTGTGGAAGCCCTACCAACATGGTATTAAGGTTATTCCCACAGTTTTTATTCACACATATATATATAAATACAACTTTTCGTACAGTGTAGGGGTAGATAAGAAGGATCAAAAAGGGAAGGTGTAGGAATGAAATCACACCAGTGACATTTTTAATTTAGGTTAATGCAAGAATTTTCAAAACTATGGAAATAGGCAAGGACATACTACAACAAAGATAGTGGCCACAGTTTGACAAAATCATGTTTTTAGGATACAACCATATTTTTGGGGCCTATTTCCATGGTTTTGAACAATTAAAATAGGCCTTTTTTCACATTGTGATGGAGATGTCTTTAGAATGCTCTGGATATAGTGTTGAGTTTCAGCACTATATATCATCCTTAGAGAGATTTTAAGTCTAAGAGATAAATTAAATCCCTAGAGTATTTGTTGAGATCTTGTTCATTGGATTTCAAATGTTTTTGGGATCTACAATTTCCTATGGATGAGTTTTCGTACAAAAATATAATTTGATTGGGAATTAAGATATTTAATTATTAATATCACAATGTATGGAAGGGTAAAAATAAAACATGATGGGATGAAGTGGTGGAAACACCTTTATTGGAACATGAGATAGTGGAGGAACTCGAATAGAAAGTGAGATCAATTCAACTATGCATCAAAGAATCTTATAGTCATTAGAAAACATATGATGATAATTGTTGGCATGATATATATTTTGATGTTGGTGAGATGAAAATCCATTGAATTTCCATACAAAATATGTTTATGATATTAAAAAATAAATGAAAATTGTGCCCTAGATATGTTTTTCATTTTTATTATTGATCGAGTATGGATAGATTCTTATTTATTGGCACTTCCACCAAACGTCTCTCAAGTCCAAAATGTCTTCCATGTACCTATTTTGATGAATTTCATACATGATCCTTCACATGTAATGAATTATGAGATCATACTATGAGATCACGATCTTTTGTATGAAGAATAAACTATAGAGATTCAGGTTTAAATAGATAATGTTCAATAAAAAAGATAAATCAACTAGGTAAGGATTTATTATGAAACCACCAACTTAAGTAAGCTACATGGGAACCATTAGATATAATGAGATAGAAGTATCCACATTTATTTCTATCATGGTGATATAATTTAGAGGGTGAAATTAATTTTAGGAGTGAATAATATAACACAATGAGATTTTATAAAATATATTTTTTCAAATATATTTAATTTCTTCGAGATCATCTGTTACAAGAATCACTTAGTCATAAAGAACTGTGATATACTAATAATATTATTATTTTAACAAAAATTTATACCATAGAAATTAATATTGGTCATAAAAATAGTAATAAACACATTTTCACGAATAAGTTTGAAGTTTTTAGATTAATAAAATATATTTTTAAATTAGTGCTTAACTTTTGTTAATGTTTTTATATGCTATGAAATTAAATTTTTATAAAAAATTAATTTTTATTACCATTAAGAAAAAATAATAAAAATAATTTTTCTTTTTTTATAAAATTTATTTTATCAAATTAAAATCAATTAGGAATTAATATATCAAAATTATATTTTGGTAATTTTTTTATGAATTGTTTAATTTTTTTAAGAAATATTAAAATATAATTATTTTTTATAAAAAATAATTGTTACTTTAATAAAATTGAAAAGTTCCTTTTTGTGCTACTAGTGTTTTAAAAATAATATTACAACATTTATTCCATAATTATTCCAATTTATTCCATTATAATAAATTTTATTTTAATTGTTTTTAAACTATCTATTCTTTTGAAAATATTTTAACAGAAAATCATTTGTTTATTGCTTGTGAAGATTTAATTTTAAATTATATTCCATCAAATCTATAAATTGAATTTCGAAAAATGGATTTTTTATTTTTAATCAACCTAATTAATACAAAATAACATGTTTAACATATTTTTTTATCATGAATATAGAAAATAAAAAAAATAAATTAATAGGTTTAAGGTTAAAATGATTTTTCAGAGGGTTAAATGAAAACAAATATGAGAAAGAATTACTTAAAAACTTTTAAAAATCCAATTTGATCAAAATATTAAAGAACTATATTTTATAATGTTTTATATTTTGAAAATTTTTAAGCATTTTTCATGTTTAAAATTTGCGTATTTCTTTTTGTTTTCCAAAATTCCATGTGTTTCCTCTCCCCCACTTATAAAATGGCACCCACTCTCTCCTCATCTCCTCATAACACAAAAAAACCTTTTATTATGGGAAATAACTATCTAAATACCTTCCGTAAATCCATCCAAACATCCACTATTCATTATTATGATTAGTAAACTGTCTTATGATGCCATATTCTGCAAACCTAAGGAGTTTTTTAAAGTATATGTTGTGTTCTTAACCAAGAGTTTTTATATTATTTCTTCTTCCACCCACATAATGTCTTATCTATATATTATAATATAGGAAAATTATGTATTGTGTGATGATATTTATTTGATAATAGAATAACATATATCCATAAACAACTCCATCAAATGGGAAATGTACCACTAGGTCAGGAGAACAGTTGATTATCACCTCACGAATCACTGTGATTCATTTTCCATAATTGCCTTTTTTGAATTGATAAAATGATTCATTTAACATATTATTAATGTATTTATTATTTATTTATAATTATAGAGTTATAATATCACATATACCTTCTTACCTTTTAATCTTTTGGAAATGGATAACATTGATCATTTAAACCCTTAGACTACTGCCTCAATAGGGCGATGGGAAACTTTTTACATTTTATTTTTAAATGTATGATTGTAATGATATTATTAATGAATATATATGATATAAATTTCATAAAGTGATTTAAAAAGCGTAACATAATATTTACTTTTCATTTTTCAATCCATCAATACAATGGAAATGGTGTACTTGCGTACATACAACCTATTGTCTTTATAAACTGTGTATTCTAATTTTTCCACCTCTAGATTTTGTAGATGACTATAAATATGTTTTTAATGAATTTAAATGATATTAGTTAATTTTAAAAAAAATATGATGTAACTACATTCAAAGTAATATTTATGAGAATATTAATAAAAAATATACATAAAAACGAAGTAGTTATTACCCAAAATGTGAGTTTAAAAAAGAAATTTGTTTATAAATGTATATTAAAGGGTGATAATTAAATAATATATAGTATGATATGTATGATTATTTTCCTATAAATTATATATAATTAAAAAATATTTATTATATAGTAGTTTTATCCGTGTATGAATACATCTTAGACTTTAAGATTAGGGACTTTCGTCACTCATTTATTTTTGTGGGACACATTTCATATTCACCATTTGTTTCTTTTTTATAGTGTATATAATGACCAATAATGTATTTTATGATTATTATCATTAAAATTATGGGATATAAATATCTATCTATGCTTATTTTTGTCATGGGGTTATGATTCAAACATTACCAATGTTGTAAAGGTATTTTGTTCCAATTTCATTCATTATAAGGATTGTTTATTATTATGAATATGATAATAAAATAATGTGATATATCTCTAAATAAACACATTTATTATAGAATCCCGCCTTTTTATCACATATACATTTATTTCATTTTACAAAACTGAGGATCTTTAAGGTTCAGTGTCTTGGAAACAAGGAACTTAAAACAAGAAACAAAAAAAAAACATTCTTCATAAACACTTGAAAGGTTTCTCCTTATGTTCATCCTAGGTTCATTACTGCATTTCAAAACCTGGGCACATACATCAAAGGAAAGGGTGAGCAGAAGGCCCAGTAATGGAATCAAGAGAAACATTTTACATGTGAACTTGAGATACTTCAGTAAGGACATGAGAAGAACTTTAAGGCCTGAGAAAGAAATAATGAGATACATCATAATAAAAATAACATTTTTCATAATTTGAAGATGTGGCTGCAAAAATTAATATAGAAAATCATGAACATATCACCAAGGTCCATCCCCAAGGTTTCATTTGAAAATTACCAAGGTTATTCAACGAGATATCGTTAAAATTGTAATCTCTAGTGGTTACATCATTACATAATGCATTGGAGCGCTATCCGGGCGCACCCTTAAATTTTCCTTTATTATCATGTGAGACACATATATAATCATCAAACATTTCATAAATGACCCATATAGCATAAAATAAATGGGTTTCATTTCATAATCATAACGTTTTAAAAACTACATTAAAGATATGATCTTTACATCACTTTAAACCCGCAAAAAGGGAAAGCGGGTTTCATGTATGTAAATCCCAGAATTTAAAATAAAACATCTTGGTATATATGTGAATACCCATGTAGAATGTAGATCATTGAGTATTCACTTAATAAAATAAAATATCTTTAGAAAAAAGAGAGAGACATTTTGAGACAAAAATTCTGCAGCATAACGGCTATGTTACATGGTTTTTAGAAAACATTGAAAAGAGAGGGGACATGGGTCAAACATTCATAAATGACCCATAAAACAGTATAGGGACAGAATATAAGGGATTTAAGAACATGGTAATGATATTTTAAAATATACCATATGAAATTAAGAACATGAACGGAAGACAAAAATAAGATTTCTCTTATGAAAATTCTGCAGCCTAACAGCGTTACATAAATTTAAACCAAAAATGAATTGATGAGATAAAATAGGGTCTTTCATCATATGAACATAAAATATCAGTATGATAAATATAGATATCATACCCCAACATAATAAAAATGAACATGAAAGGCTTGACATGGAATTAGAACTTTGAAAAGGGAGAAAGGTTCAAGGACCATTTAAAATTTCTGCAGCCTAACGATGCCACTTAAACTTCAAAATACTAAATTGAAGAGATCAAATGGGGTCTCTCATCATATGGTCATAAAATATCAGTATGATAAATTTAGAGATCATACCCAAACATGATAAAAATGAACTTGAAATACTTTACATGAAAATAGATCTTGAAAAATGAGAAGGGAGAAAGAATCAGTTACAAAAATTTCGGCAGCCTAACGGTGCCACTTGTAATTTCATAAAACGAAATAATGAGAGAAAGAGGGGATATCTCATTATATGAACATAAAAAGGGAGGTAATAGGAGTATAAAAGAACATCCTCCAAGATAATAACATGGAGCATAAAAGGAATGACATAAAAGAGATCACTTGAAAAGAAAGAGAGGGGTCGGATCCCTTACCTTAAAATGTAACTCTGAAAACTCAAAGGTTGGGACCTCGAGGGATTGGGGGCACCTTGGGAGGACTCCTTGAGAGGTAATGAGACCAGAAATTCGTTGGGAAAGAGTGGGGAGTCGAATTTATGAGAGGAGGTCTTGGTATTTATAGGGAAAGTGAGGGGACAAGGCATTAATAGCCAAGGGACACCTCACATGTGCTTTTCTCAAAACCATGTTCTCTCCCTTGGCATTTACCATGGAGTTAGGCCACATGGGGCCCCCAAAATAATAATTCATCACCCTTGGCCGTCCAACCCTTAAAATATCTCATGACATCTTCATGACATAGTTATGATGTCATTAAACTTACCGAAACCCTAAAACTGTATTTTTACTATTCACTGAAAATTCAACTTTCTCAGAAAGATCCCAAAATTTCACCTTAATCAAATATCAATGCTCTGATTTCAAAAATGAACTCTGTTTTTTAAAAATATTTTTCAAAATATTTTTAATTTATTTTTTAAATAAATACACTATTCACCAAACATTCATTTTTTCAGAAAAAACCCCAAAAATTACCATAACATAATATTGGTGCTCTGAGTTAAAAAATGAAATCCATTTCATAATAATGAATTTCTAAATATTTTTAATTTAATTTTTAATTAAAAAACACTATTCACCCGAAAAAACTAATACTTGAATAATAATTTATGAAACCGTTATTTAACCATTTTATTGAATCACATTACTTAATCAAGGTTACTAGATTATTTAAAAACATTATTTAAGTGAGCTTACTAATCCATTTGGTCATATTACTAATCTTAGTCATAAAATCACTATTCACAATTAACTATACATCCAAAATCAAGTTGATCTTATTAGATTCTAAATTTCGTACTGGACATAATTGTAGAAGACCATTTTTCGAAAATCATTACACATTTTAAATTATTTAAGGTTTACATAAACATTTTTTTTAAAAATATACTTTTGAAAATTCATCAAAAAATATGCATACTATTTTTATCCGGTCATTTGAAAATTCATAAAGTTCATCATAAGAAGAAATCCCAATTTTTATTTAAAAAAAAGGATTACACAAGGCAGTTATGGTCTCCTTACATAGCCCCTTATCACACCAGCATAGGACCTAAGTGTAAGGTGTGCTAAGGTGAGAGAATCTGAGGGAGGCTCGACCAACATCGCACGAGTAGTAATTTCTTTCAGTTTGAACTTCTCACAAAGGCAATCTCGTTCTAGCTTCACACGATGAATTTCAGCTTGGGTTTGGTCAAGAGCAAAGCCCAGTGGTGCTACCTCCTTCCCACGTTCGGTTAGATGGGCTTCGATCGGTCCAAGACTACTGGGTGAGGGCATCGAATATTCTTTCTATATTAATTAACCAAGATTACTTGTATTTAGAGACAATAATCAGAACGTCTAGTTTCCAGCAGTCATATTGACCAATGGTCATATAACAGTCAAAAAACAATGTTATCATTTTAATTATACTCATGTTATCAAATGATACATTTTTGTTGATTATAAAAATAAAATAAAATAACACCAAAAATTAGGAAACAAGATTTATTCAAAATTTCGGGTCATTACAATCTTCCCCCTTAAGAAATGGCGTCCTCGCAATTTTTAAAATCTGTTTTTGAAATTTCATTGAATGTCCCACATCGGAAGAAGAGTCAGTAACACCATTACTTTAAAATAAAGAAAAGGAAGTACAAAGGCCACCCGAGTTTACTCATACTAGGATTCCATGTAGGAAACATGGACATGGAGGAGAAAACAAAGGGTCACGTTCTAAAGTAGAGTGATAGAAAACATGATTAGGAGGAAGTTAACCACCATAAAATCCCAATATTATGATATGTGTAAGTGGTCTTTGATTACCTAGTAGGAAACGTAAACCAAAAATATTTTTATTTTACGTTCCTTTTCATAACATTGAGGAATTCATTTACAACATAAAACAAAAACATAAGGAAATATATCTACCATCATGTAGAGTTTCATTCTTTAATAAGTTTCTACCAAAACTAATCTTTTCTCCAAACGATGAGCATTCAAAACTACTTGGCCTCATCAATACACAAGAATCATCTTCTAGAGAATCACATAATCCAAAAAAGATCAACTATATATTTCTTCTATCTTTAATCATTATCCCAAAAACAAAAAGGTTAAGGTAAAACAATGCTTCAAAAAGAAAGAATCCCATAGGAATGGAAACTACTTTTAAATCTTCAAAGTTCCATGGTACTACCCACAGTTCATCATAGACCGTTCCGTAAATAATGGTCCTTATGATTCCTCATAATAAACCAAACTAAGATTGAAACCAAAATACAAGAAGGATTTGATAACATAGTCTTCCAAAATAAACTTCATTGTTCATCTCCAAACAACATCAACCACTCCTAACATCTTATAACAAAAGTAGCTAACCTAAACATATTTTTCCCAAGATAGGTTAATCATTCCCATTACTATAAGTCCACCTTAAATTCATCGATTCTTCAAAATATAAGTCAACATTACTCCTCATTGAAAACAACTTAGTAATCTATTTACCTCGATCAAATACGGTTCCCAAATTAATGAATGTCTTCCAAAATAATAATCATCTTTTAATCCCCTAATCATCTCTTTCATATTAATATGGAAATCATTGTATTTCCTATCACATTGGTTATTGGGACATGTTCTTCCATCTCCCACCATTAACTAAGAGGAGAAATTATAATTAAGGGCCTAAATACTTAACCAATAATCATGAAAAGGAGCTTAAAGCATATAAGGATAACTTGTAGAAGAAAATTATACCCTAACTTTTGATCCCCTAGGTTACAATCTTGGTTATCCATGATCATATATTCTTATGTTAATCTTTGTTCCTTTAACAATGGTTCATACTAAGCTTATGAATTTACCGAAGCATATCCCCTGGGAGTGTCGTAACCAAGAGTGCAGCAAGGCCCGTTGTCGTGTACCAGTTCCCGTTTGAGTCTAGCCCAAAGTGGTGTTTTCAGGTTTTACCCCTATGTAAATCTGTGCCAGAGCCACCTCTACCTGCTCATACCCAGACAAGGATGTATTTGCTTGGAAACCCCTTACTCAATACTCACCAAAATACCAGGAATATTTCCTATATTTAAAATTTTCTATAGAGTTCTTCCTAAAGATTTCATGTCACGAACCAGCCTGAGTCGACCCTGAACCGGTCACCCAGGCCTGCCCGCGAAAAGTCCCGAGAGGCGTTCCCGATCCTCCCGCGATGGTGACAAGCACCAAGGGAATCGATAGAGTACACAAGGGAACGATTTCTCCCATATATAAACAATCAAACAAACAGCGGAAATAAACGGACATCCTAAAATGAATTTATATAAAAATTGAACTAAATATTATTTGTACAAGAAACTAAAATTAGAACAAAACCAACAACTCAACTGAACAATTCCGATGAATAAAATAACTCCATGTGGAACTTCTGGTCACTCTCCAACACAATGATAAAAAGTCTCCCAAGGTGATCGAACTAATGATGAAACCTGCACAAAGGCTAAAAAAAAGAAGACTATAGGCGTGAGTATTAAAACTCAGTAGGTTAGCCCGGTATTCTATTCCCAATGCACATTCCTTTAAAATAAATGAAACATCAATTTATTGTTTGAAATTCAAGATATGAAAGTATGGGTTTCAAATGAGGTTCCATGCTATAATAATTATCAGACAAAAACATGCATGTTTAATAAACAAAAATGCAAGTAACTATTTTTTTCAAAGAGGTGCAACTTCAAAATGAACATAGTTTTCAAGAGGGCTGCTATAAAGAATTTTAACATTCAAATAAATAACACATACTACTGTATTTACCAACCAAAAACACCGTATGCCAATGGTGAGTACAAAATAGCCAATGAGCACTAGTCATGGGAATACCCTTAGGCACTAGTTAGTTGTGAGCCCCAGGTACCTCGTATCTCGGTGAAAGTAACCATAATAAATATTCGTTCTCGTGCACGAGCCACTAGTAGGGAACATACCCATAACCTAGTGGTCCCCAATCATCATCATCATCATAGTTTAGTTAGTGTTGTCATCGTCAAACTTGCTACATGAAACAGGGGCCAACCCCCACAGAATCACTAGCATACTAGTACACGTCCGCCCACCTAGACACCCGGGATTCCCTTTAGTGCTCAATCAAGTTACACATATTATAAAATACACATTTCACATCCAAATTCCATTACAAAACCATAAAAACACAAACATCCCATAATCTTTCTTCACATTTCTTACACTAATCAACAAACCGCTAAATATTTTGGTAAAATAATTTCATGAAGTGTATTGAGGCTTTGCACATAAAAATCTCTCAAAAACACTCTTTAAATTATAAAAACACATCATAACCAAACCAAATCATATTTGGAAGCCCAATAAACATTTAATAAAATCATTTAATGGACCATAAAACAATCCCAATTGCACAAATTGTTATATACAAGTAAAACACTCCTTCATTTCTATGAAATGCCAAACGAGCCTTTAATTATTTTCTCAAAACTATCCTTTGACGAAGGTATGAATTTTAATTCTATTTAGGATCTGTATAAACACAATTTACAGCAGAAAACCACATTCATAAATCTCTTTTAATACTCAGGTTACATATTCAAAACACGTCCATTTTCATAAAGATGTGAAACAGTCCATTTTTGGGCAACTCGGGCCAAAATATTTTGCAAATCAAAAACACTTTATTGTAAAAACAAATACAAATAGGAAATCCATATAAGTACCCAAAAATACCATTTATCATTATTCAAATTCCTTTATAAATCCAAACAAATAACTTTTAAATCACACATCACACATAAAAGCCAACCGGGCAATTTACCGAACACATGACATGCCCTTTTTAAACAAAACTATTTGTTTTAAGTACATGAAAAGGAATAAAACACAAATTGAAAGCCATATTTTCATTCAAGATACTGTAAAATGTTAAAAATACCATAGAACAGATTATAAACCTCACAAAATATTTTCAAAAGATAACGGAACATTTAAACAAACACTTGTTGAGAACTTTCATGACAAAACAACACTACCGTTCACAAACCAATGATTAAACAACCACTTTGAACACCAATAAATTTATCCAAAGGATGAAAAACAACAATAAAAATATATATCTGGTGTTAAATATAATAAAATTATGAATCTTAAATAATAAAGTCATGTGCAAGGGGTATCCTACCTCAAATCTTTGGCGTAATTGAAACGCACACCCGAAATCACCCGCCGCGGGTTTATAAACCATAAAACTATAAATATCAGACCTAAAAAAACAGAAACCCCATAAAAAAACATGGTATAACAATACCCTAGGTCGATCAATACTAGGGGATAAAATAAATCCACGAAATAATGAAAGGAGGGGGAAGAGGAAGGAGAAAGGAGAAGGAATCTCACCTTTCACCCTAGAAAACTCTTTGTCTTCCATTAGATCTGCAACCCTATAGAGAATGTAATGGCTTGAAATTTTTTGGAGAGCCTCCTAAGGTCTTGAAGAACCAGGGGCAGAAAATTGGTGGCCAAAAGAATAATAATTGAATGAGTTATGGGTGAAACAATTTACCTTATCAATTCTGGACGATTTGAGGAAACCAGAGAACAATCACCCTACTACGCGACCCATATGAGATCCAAAGAGGTAAAATATATTATGAGGGCTAAGATAGGTTTATTGGATTCGAGGCGGAGGTGGAATCACCGAAAAAGAGTAAAAAAGGAAAAATATATAAATGAAACAATTTATTTTTTTAAAACAGGAAATGGACCCATGGGCTGGCCCAATACCTAAATAATTAACCCAAATTCACCCGGCTTATGAATTTCTAATGGGTCCAAAAGGATAAATAAATCATAATATATCAGTATATGACAAGTGGTAAGTTGAATGGGTGAAAAAGGATGAAAAACAAAATAGTTATAAAAGAAACAAATTCAGTTTTTAAAACTGGGAATGGGCTCACGATTGGCCCAAATCATGAAGTAACCACCCTTTCTTCAAAAACTACTAAACTAACAATGGGGATCCCATATTAGGGTGGTTAGACATATATGAAACTTAAAAACTCAAGATTCATCTCATCAAATACCCATGAAAAGGATATGGATTTCTAATGGGCTGGATCAATACAAAGACAGGAAAAAAACCGTGTGTGACAATTCTCCCCACCATGAAAACTTTCTGCCCCCGGAAAGCCATAACACTTTCCGGCTGAAAAAAAAACAACACCTAAGGATTCCAGAATGTACTCCCCACCATTACGAATAAACTATAACTAGAAATGTTCTTAGGATGAAAATCCAGGAGACCCATGGTGGGTCTCCCCACCATTAGAATCCATCTAGCAATGAATAGACAAGAATTGAACATGCGCTAGAGTTGGGACTTACTCACACAAGCCCCAAAAAACCCCTCCTACAAAAAAATACTATACCAAGTTAATAGAGTTACAACATGAACATATAATCCACCCACTCCTGAATGGAGGGGACAATAACTTGGTCGACACATTCAGCACAATTCTGGACCCCCGTCACTTGGGGATGGGAGGGAAGGGGACCCAATAATTTGGCCACTTAAACAACAAAAAAAACCAAGAAACTACCCAAAACTCTCCCCCTATGAATAGGTAACACCAAGACTGCATCTGATTTTTACAAGCGGTACACACAGGGACATTGATTGAAAACCCACATCCATGAAGGAATAACCATAGACACTGTGTGAGGGGTTAAGTCCACCACGCTTGTTGCGATAAAGGGAAATTCATAGAAATGAAGAACCAAAACATTGACATAGAAAATAACATAACAAAAAAGAGGAGTAAGGATTCTAATTGAGCACTCCACACCTCTGTCAATTTTCTGACTGCCTAAAATGTTTCACTCCGAGGCCTATGGCTGGAGCCATGATTCTTGAAGCATTTGTTGCACCGCAGTCAGGTGATAAGGATCACACCACTCAAAAAAACCACACTTGATCACCAAAAAAAACCTTCATCTAAATAGTAACTCATAGATACATATCAAAATTCTATCTCACTCCAAACGAGGGGCATAATGGACAAGGAATACGACGAAACACATCAACATCACCGAACACAACTGCTCTGTCCAAAAGAATTATCATGACCTAGAAACACTTATAATATATCCCAAACAGCTCTCTATTCCAACAAACAAGTTGAGGAATCATTAAAATAGGTGGATTTAAAATTTTAAAGGAATCATTAGGTTGATCAGCAGGAAAGATTTCCAACGCAGAACTATCCATGGCCACATCACAACATCAAACACATTTTTAGAAACCCAAGGAAAGTTACTCCAAAACCAAGACACCAACAAGATATCATCTCAAGATACACCAAGAGTATGAATTGTAGATAAAAAATAAGCTTACTAAATAAACAAATCTTATACAACATAGAAAAATCAAGCCACATAACCATTGGTTTTAAAAAAAGGCCACAATTTTCAGCTCAAAACAATTTTGAAAAATCAAACTAACGTGGTGGGTTTCCACATTCACCAATGATGTTTCATCTAGTCTCACCCACATGCACATTTCCATGCCACCCCTGGCACCCAACCACCATAGCATATAGGCTATACTTCCAGATATAAATAAAACCATGCATGTGAGCACCCATGAAAACACCAAAGGCTAAAATTAAACATCAAATTCAAAAAAAAACAATTTACCTTCAAAAGGAACACCAACCACCAAGTCAAAAAACATTTTCATATTTCAAAAAGAACCAAAATTAATTAAGAACAATTTTCTTAAAAACCTACCCCTTTTCATTTTTAAAAACTTTTTAAATAACCAAGCCACTCCAAACAACCCCTTCCCATTTTTTTTTAAAAAAATCAGCAAGTTATATTTTCATAATCCGAGGTCCATTGAGACCAATACCGTTTGTAGTAAAGCACCAAACGATCAAAACCAATTGCCAAAACAAATTTATCCAATTCAAAAACTTTTTAACATCCTAAAATACCCCATTTAAAAAAAAAAATCCAGACTCACTTTAAAATGATTCACAATTTCAAAACATTTTATTTCAACAAACCACAAGTTTAGATTATGGATAATCCAATCCCTTTAAATCATTTCTGCTTCCCTCCATTTTTTTTCACAAAAACACAACCTTCCAAAACCATTATTATATTTAATTATTGAAAACCCCATTTTTTCACTTTTCAAAATCTAATCCTTACATTAAAGCCCATTTCCCCAATTCTCACACAAGGATTTTAAAAACAAAAATTCAGAATTCATGAAAGGTTCAAGAGACCCAAAAAAGGGAACTAGTGTCGGTGGGTGACTTGACCATATGGTTGGAGGCCATATGCCAAACACAACACCAACACAGAGAGACTTATTAAGACCATTCCCCCGCTCCACATGGCTTTCCAGGCCCTGTGAGCTCATGAAGGCCATTGGTCAGACTCCCCTTGTCATATCCCAGTACCAAACAATCAACTAGAACAAAGGATACTAATAAAACCGGACTTCCATGGAAACCAGAGGATTAAAACAAGAAAGAGTTCGCGACGCTCTTCTTGCACTTACCCCTCAAGTCCCAATAATCCTACTCCATCTACCTTGACATCCCCAAAATAAAAAGTGCGCTCTAAAAAGAAAGGTCCGCTAGTAGCCAACCTGCCTTTGATACCATTTTGTCACGAACCAGCCCGAGTCGACCCTGAACCGGTCACCCAGGCCAGCCCGCGACAAGTCTCGAGAGGCGTTCCCGATCCTCTCGGGATGGTGACATGCACCAAGGGAATCAATAGAGTAAACAACGGAACGATTTCTCCCATATATAAACAATCAAACAAACAGTTGAAATAAACGGACATCCCAAAATGAATTTATATAAAAATTGAACTAAATATTATTTGTACAAGAAACTAAAATTAGAACAAAACCAACAACTCAACTGAACAATTCCGATGAAAAATATAACTCCATGTGACACTTCTGGTCACTCTCCAACACAATGATAAAAAGTCTCCCAAGGTGATCGAACTAAAGATGAAACCTCCACAAGGGCTAAAAAAAGAAGACTATAGGCGTTAGTATTAAAACTCAGTAGGTTAGCCCGGTATTCTATTCCCAATGCACATTCCTTTAAAATAAATGAAACATCAATTTATTGTTTGAAATTCAAGATATGAAAGTATGGGTTTCAAATGAGGTTCCATGCTATAATAATTATCAGACAAAAACATGCATGTTTAATAAACAAAAATGCAAGTAACTATTTTTTTCAAAGAGGTGCAACTTCAAAATGAACATAGTTTTCAAGAGGGCTGCTATAAAGAATTTTAACATTCAAATAAATAACACATACTACTGAATTTACCAACCAAACACACTGTATTCCGACGGTGAGTACAAAATATCCAATGAGCACTAGTCATGGGAATACCCCTAGGCCCTAGTTAGTTGTGATCCCCAGGTACCTCGTATCTTGGTGAAAGTAACCATAATAAATATCTGTTCTCGTGAACGAGCCACTAGTAGGGAACATACCCATTACCTATTGGTCCCTAATCATCATAATCATCATAGTTTAGTTAGTGTTGTCATCGTCAAACTTGCTACATGAAACAGGGGCCAACCCCCACAGAATCACTAGCATACTAGTACACGTCCGCCCACCTAGATACCCGAGATTCCCTTTAGTGCTCAATCAAGTTAGATATATTATAAAATACACATTTCACAACCAAATTCCATTCCAAAACCATAAAAACACAAACAGCCCATAATCTTTCTTCACATTTCTTACACTAATCAACAAACCGCTAAATATTTTGGTAAAACAATTTCATGAAGTATATTGAGGCTTTGCGCATAAAACTCTTTCAAAAACACACTTTAAATTATAAACACACATCATAACCAAACCAAATCATATTTTTCAGCCCAATAAACATTTAATAAAATCATTTAATGGATCATAAAACACTCCCAATTGCACAAATTGTTATATACAAGTAAAACACTCCTTCATTTCTAGGAAATGCCAAACGGGCCTTTAATTATTTTCTCAAAACTATCCTTTGACGAAGGTATGAATTTTAATTCTATTTAGGATCTGTATAAACAAAATTTAAATCAGAAAACCAAATTCATAAATCTCTTATAATACTCAGGTTACATATTCAAAACACGTCCATTTTCATAAAGATGTGAAACAGTCCATTTTTGGGCAACTCGGGCCAAAATATGTTGTAAATCAAAAACACTTGATTGTAAAAACAAATACAAATAGGAAATCCATATAAGTACCCAAAAATACCATTTATCATTATTCCAATTCCTTTATAAATCCAAACAAATAACATTTAAATCACACATCACACATAAAAGCCAACCGGGCAATTTACCGAACACATGACATGCCCTTTTTAAACAAAACAATTTGTTTTAAGTATATGAAAAGGAATAAAACACAAATTGAAAGCCATATTTTTATTCAAGATACTGTAACATGTTAAAAATACCATAGATCAGATTATAAACCTCACAAAATATTTTCAAAAGATAACGGAACATTTAAACAAACATTTGTTGAGAACTTTCATGACAAAACAACACTACCGTTCACAAACCAATGATTAAACAACCACTTTGAACACCAATAAAATTATCCAAAGGATGAAAAACAACAATAAAAATATATATCTGGTTTTAAATATAATAAAATGTTGAAACTTAAATAATAATGTCATGTGCAAGGGGTATCCTACCTCAAATCTTTGGCGTAATTGAAACGCACACCCGAAATCACCCGCCACGGGTTTATAAACCATAAAACTATAGAGATCAGACCTAAAAAAACAGAAACCCAATAAAAAACATGGTATAACAAAACCCTAGGTCGATCAAAACTAGGGGATAAAATAAATCCACGAAATAATGAAAGGAGGGGGAAGGGGAAGGAGAAAGGAGAAGGAATCTCACCTTTCACCATAGAAAACTCTTTGTCTTCCATTATATCTGCAACCCTATAGAGAATGGAATGGCTTGAAAATTTTTGGAGAGCCTCCTAAGGTCATTAAGAACCAGGGGAAGAAAATTGGTGGCCAAAAGAATAAGAATTAAATGAGTTATGGGTGAAACAATTTACCTTATCAATTCTGGAAGTTTTGAAGAAACCAGAGAACAATCGCCCTAATACGCGAACCATATGAGCTCCAAATAGGTAAAATAGATTATGAGGGCTAAGATAGGTTTATTGGATTCTAGGGGGAGGTGGAATCACCGAAAAAGAGTAAACAATGAAAAAGATATAAATGAAACAAATTATTTTTTAAAAAACAGGAAATGGGCCCATGGGCTGGCCCAATACCTAAATAATTAACCCAAATTAACCCGGCTTATGAATTTATAATGGGTCCAAAAGGATACATAAATTTTAATATATCAGTATATGACAAGTGTTAAGTTGAATGGGTGAAAAAGGATGAAAAACAAAAGAGTTATAAAAGAAACAAATTTAGCTTTTAAAACTGGGAATGGGCTCACGGTTGGCCCAAATCATGAAGTAACCACCCTTTCATCAAAAACTACTAAACAAACATTGGGGATCCCAAATTAGGGTGGTTAGACATATATGAAACTTCAAAACTCAAGATTCATCTCATCAAATACCCATGAATAGGATATGGATTTCTAATGGGCCGGATCAATACAAAGACAGGAAAAAAACCGTGTGTGACATTTCATATCCTAATTTCCACAAATAACTAAACCATCCTTTGATACCAACTATAGCATCCCGCCTTTTTATAACATAATATTTCATTAATTTTTACAAAAATGAAGATCTTTAAGGTTTAGTGTCTTGGAAACCAGGAACATAAAACACGAAACAACAAAAAAACATTCTTTATAAACACTTGAAAGGCTTCTCTTTATGTTCATCCTAGATTCATTACTGCATCTCAAAACCTAGGGACATACATCAAATGAAAGGGTGAGCAGAAGTCCCAGTAAGGGAAACAAGAGAAACATTTTACATGTGAACGTGAGATACTTCAATAAGGAAATGAGAAGAACTTTAAGGCATGAGAAATAAATAATGAGATACATCATAATAAAAATAACATTTTTCATAACGTGAAGATGTGGCTGCAAAATTTAATATAGACAATCATGAACATATCACCAAGTTCCATCCCCAAGGTTTCATTTGAAAATTACCAAGGTTATTCATCAAGATATTGTGAAAATTTTAATCTCTAGTGGTTACATCATTACCCAATGCATTGGAGTGCTATCAGGGTGCACCCTTAAATTTTCCTTTATTATCATGTGAGGCACATATATTATCATAAAACATTTCATAAATGACCCATATAGCATAAAATAAATGGGTTTTATTTCATAATCATAACGCTTTAAAAACTTCTTTAAAGATAT
Organism: Viscum album; assembly: GCA_963277665.1. NCBI lineage: Eukaryota > Viridiplantae > Streptophyta > Magnoliopsida > Santalales > Viscaceae > Viscum > Viscum album. The sequence continues at coordinate 1,993,797,520 of OY728125.1, read as the reverse complement.
CATCTTTACGTCACTTTAAACCCACGAAAAGGGAAAGCGGGTTTCATGTATGTAAATCCCAGAATTTAAAATAGAAAATCTTGGTATATATGTGAATACCCATGTAGAAGGTAGATCTTTGAGTATTCACTTAATAAAATAAAATATCTTTAGAAGAAAGAGAGAGACATTTTGAGACGAAAATTCTGTAGCATAACAGCTATGTTACAAGGTTTTTAGAAAACATTGAAAAGAGAGGGGACATGGGTCAAACATTAATAAATGACCCATAAGACAGTATAGGGACAGAATATAAGGGATTTAAGAACATGGTAATGATATTTATAAATATACCATATGAAATGAAGAACATGAAAGGAAGACAAAAATAAGATTTCTCTTATGAAAATTCGGCAGCCTAACAGCGTTACATAAACTTCAACCAAAAATGAATTGATGAGATAAAATAGGGTCTCTCATCATATGAACATAAAAGATCAGAATGATAGATATAGAGATCATACACCAATTTAATAAAAATGAACTTGAAAGACTTGACAAGGTATTAAAACTTTGAAAAGGGAGAAAGGTGCAAGGACCACGTAAAATTTCAGGAGCCTAACAACGCCACTTAAACTTCAAAATACTGAATTGAAGAGATCAAATGGGGTCTCTCATCATATGGTCATAAAATATCAGTATGATAAATTTAGAGATCATAAACCAACATGATAAAAAGGAACTTGAAATACTTTACATGAAAATAGATCTTGAAAAAGGAGAAGGGAGAAAGAATTTGTTACAAAAATTTCGGCAGCCTAATGGCGCCAATTAAAATTTCAGAAAACGAAATAATGAGAGTAAGAGGGGATCTCTCATTATATGAACATAAAAAGGGCATTAAGAGGATTATATAATAACATCCTCCAACATAATAACATGGAGCATAAAAGGAATGACATAAAATAGATCACTTGAAAAGAAAGAGAGGGGTCGGATCCCTTACCTTAAAATGTAACTCTTAAAACTCAAAGGTTGGGACTTTGAGGGCTTGGGGGCACCTTTTGAGGACACCATGGGAGGTAATGAGACCAGAACTTCGTTGGTAAAGTGTGGGGAGTCGAATGGATGAGATTAGGGCTTGGTATTTATAGGGAAAGTGAGGGGACATGGCATTAATAGCCAAGGGACACCTCACATGTGCTTTTCTCAAACCCATGTGCTCTTGCTTGGAATTTACCATGGAGTTAGGCCACATGGGGCCCCCAAAACAATAATTAATCACCCTTGGTCGTCCAACCCTTAAAATATCTCATTAAATAATCATGACACAGTTATGATGTCATTAAACATACCGAAACCCTAAAACTGTATTTTTACTATTCACTGAAAATTCAACTTTCTCAGAAAGATCCCAAAATTTCACCTTAATCAAATATCAATGCTCTGATTTCAAAAATGAACTCCATTTTATAAAGATAATTTTCTAAATATTTTGAATTTATTTTTTAAATAAATACACTATTCACTGAAAATTCATTTTTTCAGAAAAAACCCCAAAAATTACCATAACATTATATCGGTGCTCTGAGTTCAAAATTGAAATCATTTTATAAAAATATTTTTCTAAATATTTTTAATTTAATTTTCAATTAAAAAACACTATTCACCCAAAAAAACTAATACTTGAATAATAATTTATGAAACTGTTATTTAACCATTTTATTGAATCACATTACTTAATCAATGTGCCTAGATTATTTTAAAACATTATTTAAGTGGGATTACTAATCCATTTGGTCATATTACTATTCTTAGTCATAAAATCACTATTCACAATTTACTATTCATCAAAAATTAAGTTGATCTTATTAGACTCTAAATTTCGTACTGGACATAATTGTAGAAGACCATTTTTTAAAATCATTACACATTTTAAATTATTTAAGGTTTACATAAACATTTTTTTTAAAATATCCTTTTAAAAATTCATCAAAAATATGCATACTATTTTTATCCGGTCATTTGAAAATTCATAAACTTCATCATAAGAAGAAATCCCAATTTTTATTTAAAACAAAGGATTACCCAAGGCAGTTATGGTCTCCTTATATAGCCCCTTATCACCCCAGCATAGGACCTAAGTGTAAGGTGTGCTAAGGTAAGAGAATCTGAGGGAGGCTCGTCCAACATCGCACGAGTAGTAATTTCTATCAGTTTGAACTTCTCGTAAAGGCGATCCCATTCTAGCTTCACACGATGAAGTTCAGCTTGGGTTTGGTCCAAAGCAAAGCCCATTGGTGCTACCTCCTTCCCAAGTTCTGTTAGATGGGCTTCGATCGGTCCAAGACTACTGGGTGAGGCCATCAAATCTTCTTTCTATATTAATTAATCAAGATTACTTGTATTTCGAGACATTAATCAAAACGCTTAGTTTCCAGCAGTCATATTGACCAATGGTCATATAATAGTCAAAAACCAACGGTATCATTTTAATTATACTCATGTTATCAAATGAAACATTTTTGTTGAGTATAAAAATAAAATAAAATAACACATAAAATTAGGAAACAATATTTATTCAAAATTTCGGGTTGTTACATTTATTTACATATACATTTTTTATTTATGGTGAATAAATGTTTCACTATAATTTTCCCCACTTTATATACTCAATTATCTTAAATAATTCATTTATTAATTTTTTTTATTATTTTTATTTTTGGTCCAAAAACCTTTTTCTTCTAAATCCATGTTTTTAAAAAAGTTTTTAAAATAAATATTGTCCTATTACAAAATGATTATAAAAATACATTTTTAACCATGGTTTATTTTTTATTAAATGTTTTAATATGAATATTATTGTTTTTCAATGAAAAGGGTGCTTTAAATTTATTTTTAGAAACTGTGGAAGGAATCAGCATTTCATCACGTACAATATGAATGATATATTCCACCATCATAACCTCTAAATGATTTAAATTTTAATTTACATGTTTACAATGATATTTTCAATGAAAATTTTGATATTAATGTTTGGGGAATTTATAGGTTTAAAGTAAAAGTTTTCCAAGTGGAATGATTATCTTCGTCAATAAATGTTTCAAGTGATCCTTCAAAAAAATCCCCTTTAATATGACATACTTCAATGACACTTAATATTTAATATAGATATGATCCCATGATACCATCATTATTCTTTTTGTCTCTATGGTTTAGTATTATGATGAAAATATTTTTATCAAACCTATTATTTTTCTATGGGCTATGGTATAAAATTATTATGGAAGTCATTTCTCTTTCATCGGTGGTACAATGATTAAATATTTATGGGAATGTTTTCTTTTAATGTGTTCTATATAGTGAATGTTTTATGATCTTGTGGCTTATGTATGTATGGTTTCCATTATGTGATAATTTTGACCAATATCATCCTCCAATTAGAAAGGTGTGTATTGATATCTCATGACATAAGAAAAATCGTAAATATAGAGTGATCCCAATTCAGTAAGGGACATTGTGACATTCCGTGATCTTAAGAAAGAAACATGATGTAATATGTTTTACATGATATTTCATATCGATCATAAATGAAAAACAAAATATTATTATTTAAATGTTTCCATTAATTTTTTTTTTATAATAGAGGGTGTGAAAATTACTAACAGTATTATGAAAATTTGGTTTCCACAAGTATATATAATTATTTTAAAATTAATTATTAATGAATTTAAAAGTATTTTTAAAATAAATGAAAATGTTTTTCTAGAGAATTATTTAAAAGTTTAAAAGTGTGTTTTAAACAAAAAAATATTCATTTATTGTATTAATAAAATATATAAATATATATAATATTCATTATAATTTTTAAAATTCATTCAACTTTTTTTCTATACATGATATAAGAAAAATTTTAATTTTACTCATAAAAGATGTATTTCTAAAAAAATATATATCTACCTCAGTTTGAGGACGCACTTTTTATAAATATAGTTTTGACAATTTTATAAATTAGATTTGATAGAATATAAATATTATTTGAAATGAAAATAATACAATTTACGTATGTTAATTTTTTTATTTTTCTAGTATGTTTCATGTTTTGATGAATAGTGAAAAATAATGAATTTTAATTGAAAATAGACTTTTATATTATTTATTTATATTGTTAAATTATATTTTTGACTGATTTTAATGTATAATTATATCAATTTTATTTCAGCCAATCTAAATTGTATAAGTATAATAAATTCCAAATTGAAATTGAATATAAAAACATTTGGAACATCGGAACATTTTTACTTATAAAAACTCTTTTTTTCATCCTGTCTATGGGATTAATTTTTAATTAAATAATGCAACTTTTGTAAATTGAATTTTTAAAAATGGATTCCATATCCTTAATCATAATATTCATATTTAGTAAATAGGTCCCTTATTTTACATTATAAATAGTAACCTTCCTTATTTTTATTGTAATAGTTAATGGTAAATCAGGTAATTAAGGGTAAGAAAAATATTTTAAATATAATTCAATTACTCTAAATATTGTAACAAATTATTGGAAGTGTTTATTCATAATAATTAAATATCTGTTATTTAACAATTTATAGTCATTTTTATGAGAATAAAACCATTATAATATTTTATTCAAGGAAAAGTCAAATTTGACATACTTTTGTTTTTAACAAGTTAATTATTTTTTATATTGGGTTTTATATGTGATATGTTAGACTATAAATATTCATTTTAAATCTGAAATATTTAGCTCCATCATTTTAATTTATTTATAATTTTTATTGTTAAAATAATTACCTTAAATGGTGACGCAATGATGATGGAGTAATTTTTTAATTAATAGAACAATAAAATATATGATATTAAAAATAATACAAAAAATATAATTTCACACAACTAATTTCAGACAAATATTTCATAGATTTATTTGACATGTTATTGATTTTTAAATGTGTTTTTTCATATATATCATATTTTTATAATATTTTTAAAATGTCAATTAATAAATAGTGTCAAATTGACATTATTGATATTTTAAAATAGATAATATTTTATTAAATGATATAAAATCTATAAAAATTTAACATTTGGAAAATAAATTTATTTCTGGACCAATATTTTATCGAACACTCATTTATTTGTCTTCAATAATTTTATATTAATCATATTTTCCCTAAAATGATTAATTAAATTATATCATGGTAATAGTTAATGGGTTTAAATCGGGGTTAAAACAAAACAATAAGGATTAAAAAATATTCAAATCATGTATAATATTCATTGAATAAATGTATTTAAACCCACACGAATCCTATATTCTATATTACCCAATTCAGATTCATTTTTTGTAGAAAATTAATTAATACTAATTTTATATTTTGAATAATTCCAAGAATTCCCATCTCATCTCTAATAAAAAGGAACTCTTATTATATTTTCCTCACAAATAAAAACTTATTTTTTCTTGTAAAATATATTATCAAATACCATACTATAATTCATTACCATATTCTAGAGTCCTTATTTTTGGATGAAGAACCTCCATATAGGTGTTAAGGTGTTAATGAAATTAGATCATCTGAAGAAGAGGTTTCGTTTTTAATTTAGTATTTAAATTTTATTTCTTCCTCCACTTCCATAAAATATTCATTATGCAAACATAGGGGAAATTATGTTAATATAATCACGTATATCCATCTAATTTTCTATCAAATGGGAAAATAATTCATCATCCATGTGTATGAATGACTTTTGCCTCACGAACCAATGAAATTTTTTCTCTATCGTCATCTGTCAAGATTAGTTAATGAAATTGAAATAATATTTATATATTATATTCATGATATATTTATTATTATAAAATAATAATATATCATTTACCTTCTTACCTTTCTACACATATAATAATGACAACCATGTTTGTGCGAACGTGTGAACAATCACCTCCACAGTACTATGTGATTAGTTTTTCATCACCACATCATAGGGATGATATATATAAGTATATTTAAGTTATTAATGTGATATTATTGATATTATGATCATTATTTATAGTTTAAATAATCCTTAACTTCTTTTGGTTATGACTGTTGAAAAATGGAAACTCTACTCATATGTATGTACAACTTATCATCTCTATGATTGTAACATAGTTCATTTTTTCATATCCATGTTTAATAGATGGATTTAAAAGAAAAATTTATTTATAAATTTTTTGTCTTTTTCATGAATATTTTTCATGAGATTATTGACTAATGACCCATTTTCCTATTGACATCATACCAAATTGATTTTTAATTCAAGTACCAAATATCATCAAAACATCTGATGTGAAATTGAATAATTATATCACTATAATAACATGTTAATAAGTGATAAAAATGAATAATAAAATGGTAAAAGAATCTAAACCAAGTAAATTATTAAATATTTTTATTATTTAGGAATATAAAAGACGTATGTGATGAATCAGACTCAATGTAAAGGACTTCATCTCATTCTCAAATCATCGAGGAATATTATGATGTTGTACTCCTACATTATTTTTTAAGGTGTATATAAAGCCCCTTTGATGTATCATATCATGAATTTATTTATTCACATGTTATTTAATTTTTTGTTAAATGTCATTCCTACATGGGATTCAAATGTATCAATGTGGTTTGGGATATTTTAATTAAAAATATATATTTTAAAAAGTTTAGGATTTAAATTAAAAATATTTTCCTTAATTATATATAATATTTTACATATATAATTATATAGATATAAAAGTATTATAATAGATATTTTAAGCCTGTTTTGATATTTCTATTCTTCTATAGGCCTTCATGTTTTTGAAAAAAAAACCCCAATTTCCTTTTTGGGGTTTTTTTAAAGAGCGTGGGATTTTAAATGGGATTGATTTTTTTAATAAACTAAAATGTTTTCTTATGAGTGAAAATGTTATATTAAGAGTGAAATGTTGAAAACTGAAAGATTATATGTGTTATGATTATATAATGGTATATGGTATTTTTATGGGTGGTTATTTAATAAACCATATATGGGTGGTTCAATGATAATCCAAGGATGGGTGGCTAAATTATAACCTCCAATTAATTGGGTATATATATCAGTAAAATGGATATTCCATTTTTAAGAGTCACATGTGTGAAATATGACCTCATAGTTATTCAATATATAATAGATAAAAGTATAATTATGTACCAAGATATCTTTTTATATTCTCTATGCTTTATATGGGTTTTATGAAAATATTGTGATTAAAAAATAGGTATGAAAAAATCTTATTTTAAAATTAAAGTATTTAATACTTATTAATAGTGAAAATAATTACTTTTGATAAATTTTTCATGGGTTTTAATGTTTATCAATGGACTAATGGTTTCCTACATTTATCATTAATTACTAATATTATTATTTATATCCCACATTTTCTAATGTTTTTTAGAAATAAATAAGGATTCATAAGGGATTAAAGTAAATCATGTTTAATTTATTGATGAAATTCATAAAATAGATAATTATTTATTATAAAACATTTAGATAATGGGAAAATGCACACTGTTCAGAAGTGTCCACTTGCCTTTTATGGTTTTTTTAAGTATGAATTTTTGAATTATTCACTAAAACGTTACACCTGAAAAGATCCTTCATATGAAAGAAAGTAAAATTATTTACATAACTAAATTTTAGGTAATGTTTATGTCAGGTTCTTTATAGTTGGTATCAATGTATATTTTAGACAACATTGGTGAATTGGATGTTTTCTTAAAAATTTGTGGATATAATCATGGGTTTATAATTTCCAAGATGACCATAGGTTTAGTGACTTTGAAACCCATTTTCAGGATTTTGGTTATGAATATTTTAGGAGAATAATTGTATTTCTAGAGGAATTTATTTTATGGGAAATTATGGTTTATTACATTTTGGGATGAAAATTGAAAGGTATGAGATAAAAATTGAGCATAATTCATATTAAGATAATTCTTTGGATGTCTCTAATATTACTATAATTTTATAATGTTTAAATTAATATAGTTTTATAAAAAGAACAATCATTAAGATGGGTGTCAAATCATCATGACCGAATGGTCCATGGAAATCTAACCCACAAATGTTTGGTGATAAGGTTGAATCAACTACCACTAGCCTACCTGATGTCTTGTTTGTCTGAATTTTCATTTTTAGTAAAATGATTTTATGAATTAATTATAAGTTTTTTTAATATATTATTTTTGAAATATATAGCCTTGGGATTGGATAATGATTTGATATTAGGTGTATATTGTTATTTCGGAAGTTGTTCACTATTTTGAGAATCCTATAACATTATGTTAAATAGAATACTATGGAATTTTTATTGATGGATTAAAGGTTTAGTGATATTTTAGAAGAATATAAGATTTTTTTATAGACTAATTGTTTTTTAGGTAATTTATTGAAATGATTAACCTATCTTGGAGAATATGTTATTATTGAAATTGACCTTTGGTATGAGTCTTCAAGAGTAATTGATATAATTTAGAGTTATGTCTTAGAATCTATCTTGGAATATTATGTGATAAAATAAGTTTGATTAATGGGTTTCAATATTATTTGGAATATTTTTTAGTAATTTTAAGGATATTTATTTATTAAATGATTTAAGTTGAACATTGGGAGTCACTGTTGTATTTTTTTAGATCAATGCAATTTTTTATTATATAAATGTTTATTCATTTTTGGGAATTGTCTTTTTTTATACTAACCATTTTGGATTTGGATAATGTTTCATAATAGGAGAAATATATTTTTAATCTTTTTGGACTATGTGATTTTGTAGAAGTTTATTCTAGTGATTTAGGTCTAAAAAAATCATCTTAAATTCTCATTGTTTAGAGAAAAGGATGAGTATTTAGTAGAAAAATGATTAAGGATGAAAATATCCATGTCAAGTAAGCATGTTTCCTTATATTTTTAGTCCATGTAGTAAAATAATTCCTCTACTCTATTGAATGAAACTGAAACAAAAAAGTTTATCAATTATCTTCTCTTACTGGGAAATCAATGAACGTTTAATCCACCACATATTAACGGTTTTATGATTTTTATCTTTCTCATGACCATGCTCTCGATCACTCTTTATTAAAACCTGATATTTCGTATTCTCAACCATGTGCATGATCTCTTATATGGAACCCTAGTTTGTGTTATCTCATGTGACCTTCACACTTTCCTTTCTTTATTTTATAGTGGAAGTCTCATTAATCCTTTGTTTGATGTGGGATTTTAATAAAGGTATTTGGAAATGTAAAACCCATATTTTTTCTATCTGGAGTTCAATTTTTTAGGATGAAAATTATAACATTGGGGGGATTTAATATTCTAAGATTTTAAGAAAGAAACATTATACTCGATAAGATACATGATTCGCCACATCGATATCAAATTAACAAAAAAATATTATTATTTAAATGGTACCATTATAACCGAGTCACTATAAATGTGGGTATGAATAGGATTAATTGAAATTTGAAAATATGGTTTTCTCATGTATATATATATTTTTTACCAATTAATTATAAGTGAATGTGAAAATTTTTTTATAAAAAAAATAATGAAAGTGTATTTAAATGTGAACATGTGTGATTTATAGAAATAAATAAAAAATACACACTTTTTATTATATTAACAATATATATATATTTCAATCGATAATTTTTCATTCATCATATTATTTTCTAGACATGATATCAAAACAAATTTAATTTTACTCATATGATATGTATTTTTTTAAAGGCAATTTTTCCACCTTTTGATGGCACACTTATTTTAAATATAGTTTTTGATAATTTTATATATTATATATCAAAAAATATACTTTTTATTAGAATTAAGAATATGAAAATTTACTTTGGATTATTTTTTTGAATTTTCATGATAAGTTTCATGTTTTCATGAATAGTGTTAAATAATGAATTTTAATTGAAAATAGAATTTTCATATAAATATTTTATAGTGTTAGATTATAATTATTATTTTATTTAAAATATAATAATTTCAGTTTTATATAATTTAAACAAATCTAGGTCACTATAATAAATTTTACATTGAAATTGAATATATAATCTTCGTGAACTTTTAAAAAAATTTACTTTAAAAAACTCGTTGTTTCATTTCGTCATTTCCTCTAATTTCTAACAAATTTCTACATGTTCTATGAATTTAATTTTAAAAAATAGATTTATTTTTTTGGGATCATAATATAAAAATTTAGTAAATATTTAACTTTTATTTTGGGTTATTTTGAATATCAAAGTTGTTAATTTTTATTACCACAGTTATGGGTAAATCGGGTAATTAAGGGTCAGAATAATATAATAAATATTATAAAATTACCGTAATATTTGTCAAAAAAAATTCGGATGATTTTTTTCGTTTGTAATAACTAATGGATTATTTATGTGTCTATTTATGGCCATTTTGATGAGAATATTACCTTTATAATATTTTATTCAAAGAGAAGTTAAACTTCTCATACTTTTGTTTTTAACATGTCAAATATTTTTAATATGGGGTTATATAGGTGATATGTTAGAATATAAATATTAATTTCAAAATAAAGGGTTTATTTCCATCAATTAAATTTATTTATAATTTTTAGTGATAAAATAATAACCATTAATTATGACACTATGATGATGTCGTAATTCATTAATTAATTGAAGAATCATAAAAAATATATTAAAAATATAAAAAAATTGATATAAATAATTATATCCATAAATACTATAGATTACTTTGACATGTTAGATATGTTTTAAATTTTTTTTTCCAAATATATCTTTTTGTTATGATATTTTTAAATATCCATGTATTGAATAGTGTCAAAATTTAAATAAATAATATTTTATTAAATGATATAAAATTCATAATAATAGGAAATTTGTCCAATAGATTTATATATTATTAAAAAAATTATCAATGAATCAATTCTTTGAATTTTTTTCATTTTTAGTAATTATATTAAACCTCAAAGTGTAAATGACATGATATCAGGGTATGAGTTAAAGGGGTTAAATAAGGGTTAAAACAAACATATAAGTATTAAACTAATAGTAAAAACGTTTTTAATTATAATTAGATGAGTTTATTTAGACCCCAAATAATTTTATATTCTAAATAATTCACATTGGATAAATTTATAAAAGATAATTAATTTATATTAATTAATCAATTTGAATAATTCCATGAGTGCCCCTCTCCTCTCGTACAAATGGATACCTCCTATTATATTTTCATAAAACTATAAAACCTATTTTTTCAATAAATATATACTCAAATTACTTACTATAATTACTCCCCATATCATAGAGTCCTTAGTTTATATAGAACACTCTCTTAAGAGGTGTTAAGGTGTTAATCAAATGAGATTGTCCGAAGTAGAGGTATCATTCTTAATTAATAAATTATATATTATTTATTATCCCAATAACCGAAATTATTTTTAAACCATAATGAAATAATAACTACATTATTCGCAATAAACATATAATTTTTTATGCTAATATAATCACAAATATACATATCATTTTTCATAAAATGGTAAAAGAAGTTATCGTACTTCTGTGCGGTAGACTACCACCTCAATATCCGATGAAATTCATTATCCATATCCATCTATCAAGACTAGTTATAATTATTTAAATAAAGTTTAAATATTATATTTATGAAATATTTATCATTATAAAATACTAATATATCATTTAATTTTTACCTTTCCAAACACATAAGAATGATAATGTCATTCGTGAGTTAATGTGAACTGTCACATCCATAAAGCGATGCGATTCATTTTTCTTCACCTTATCACATGGATGATATATATATATATATAATTAAATGATTAATATTATATTAAATATAATATAATAACAATAAATATATAAAATAATACTTACCTCCTTTTTGTAATGACTGTTGAAAACTGAAAATGTTACCCATGTGTACATATGTATTACCATCTTCATGATTGTACAATAGTACATTTTTAATATCCATATTTAATATATGGATTTAAAATTATATTTGATGTATAATTTTTATTATTGTTAAATTATTACTATTGTATAGATAATGGACTAATGACCACATATAATTCTAACACCATAACAATTTTTTTAACTCAATTAACAGATATCACCAAAATGTATGATGTGAGCGTAAATAATTAAGTAACTATTATAACATGATAATAAGTTATTTAAAAGGAAAATTAAAATTGTAAGAGGATCAAAATGAAGAAAATTATTATCATACGTTTATTATTCAGGAAAATAAACTACATGTGTAATGAATCGGACTCAAGGTAAGGGACATTGTCTCAATCTCATTTCATTTAGTCATATTTTGATGTTATACACCCACCTTCGTTTATTATGTGTATATAAATACCATTTGAAATATCATATCGTCAATATATTTAAACTCATTTTATTTAATATTTTGTTAAATATTACTCCTTCATGGGATTAAAATGTATAATGTGGTAGGATATGGTTTGATTTAAAAATATATTTTAAAAGTTTAAATATTTAAATTCAAAATAAATGTATTCATTCTTGATATTATTTTAAATATTGATTTTTATGGATATAAAACTATTATAAAGGATTATTTATGACTATTTTGATATTTTTATTTCTCTATAAGCCTTTTTATTTTTTCTAAATAGTCACCTCATTTCGTTTTCTGGGAATATTTTATTAAAAATGGGTTTTAAAAATGTATTTAAAATTTCTATAACATGAAATGTTTTATTGTGAGTGTAAATGAAATTTTATGATTGAAAATTTGAGAATTACTTGATTTTATACGTTCTGATTATATAATTATACTTTGAATTTTGACAGGTGGTCAGGAAATAACCCTAGGAAGGTTGGTTTCGTGAAAAACCAATGATGGGTGCTTAAATTATACCTATAATGAATTGCGTATAAAATTCAGTAATATGTCTATTAAATTTATACGAATGAATTTTATTTATACTAGTAGCATGGTAATTAAATTTATAAGAGTGAAAAGTATAATGATGTACCTGATAACCTTATTTATTTTCTATGAATTATATGGCTTTTATAGTAATATATTGATTAAAAAATATTTATGAAATGAGATTATTTTCAAAGGAATGTTTTTACTACTTACTATGGGTGGAAAGTTACACATATGATAAATTTTTCATAGGTTTTAATGCATATTAATATATTAATGGTTTTCATATTTTAACATTATTTTCTGAGGTTTTTATTCTCATCCCAAATTTTATAATTTGTTTCACAAGACTTAAGGATGATTAATGGATTTGAATAATTCGTGATGAATGTCATGAAAAGTTTAATATAATAAATTATTCTATATTTTACATGTTTTAGATTATCGTTAAAAAGGATACTTTTGGAAGTGTCCACTTTGAATTTTATGGTTTTTTAATGTTTGAGTGATGGAATTATTCTCTAAAACTCTAAATAGGAAAAGATAATTAATTTGAATGAACATAAAATTCATAACATAACAAAAGATTATGTAATGTTTAATATAGGGACCTATCATTAGGTAATAAAGGATAGTTTAGAAAACTTTGGATATTAGTATGTTTTCTTAAAAGTTGCAAATATCATTATAGTTTTATAATTTTATGGTTGATCGTATGTTGAATGTATTATATATCTCTTTTGAGGCATTCATTTATAAAAAATTAAGGTGACTAAAGATATTCTTATAGGCTATCATTTTTAATTTAATTATGGGTTATAACATTTTGGGATGTAAAATGAAAGGTAAGAGATAACCATTGATGTTAATATATATTACAATTATTTGGAGGATGTTTTCTTTGATTTCTATAATTTTACAAAGACTATATTAATATTGTTTTATAAAAAACAAAAACCATTGGATGGGAGACAACCTATCATGTTCAAAAATTCCAATAGAATCGAACCTATTACCAAATATCGACATTGGTGAATTACCTACCACTGGCCTACGTGTAGTCTCAATTATTATGACTATTAATTTTTAGTAAAATTATTTTATGAATAAAGAATATATTTATTTTTTGAACATATTTATTACTTAATAGACACCTTTTGTTGTGGAAAATTATTTGGAGATTAAGTGATTATTGTTTTTTCCGAATACGTTCACTATTTTAGGAATTTGATAAGATTTAGGTAAATAGAATAATATGTGATCTTATTAGAGGAGTAAAGGTTTAAAAATATTTTGGAAGAATATATAATCTTATTTTGAAATTATAGTGACTCAAGTTTTTTATTTAAATGATTTACCAATCCTAGAGAATATGTGATTAGGGAAATTATTCTTTGGTATGATACGTCAAGAGAAATTGATGTTATTTGGTAATAATTCTTAAAATTTATCATCAATGACTTTGTGATCAAATCTGTTTTATTTTTGTGTCTCAATATTTGTTATAATATTTTTTAGTTATTTTAAATATAGTTATTTGTTAAATTATTTACGTTGACATTTGGTTGTCACTATTTAATTTTCGAGACTAATATAGTTCTTCATCATAGAAATGATTATTATTATTTTTGAATTATCGTATCTAATAGTAATTATTTGTTTGGGAAATGTTTCATGATAGGATACAAATATTTTTATTGTTTTTCGGATTATTTGATACTATATAAGTTCATTTTAGTGATTTAAGCATGAAAAGAATTCATTTTTTAGTACTCAGCATTTAGATAAAAAGATGATTTTGAGGTGTAAATTGATTTAAGAATGAAACTCCACTTTTCAAGTATGTATATATCTTTCTGTTCTTATTAAAATAATAAAATAATTCCTCAACTATATGTAAAGAAACTTGAAACAAAAAACATAATCAGTTTACATTTCCTTCTAAGAAAAAATGATCTTTTACCCATATCATATTTATGGTTTTGTGATTGTTATCTTTATCATGATAAAGTTCTATATAATTCTTCATGATATATTTTTAGTAATTATTCTATTCTATTTCCTAGTTTTCCTACATGGTACCCTTGCATGTGTTATCTCAGTCGGCCTTTATAATTCCCTACCTTTATTTGAAAGTGGAAGTTTAATTAATAGATTTTATGAAGTGGGATCTCAATAAAGGTATTTGGAAAATTCAAACCCCTTAGTTTTTTAATTACAGTTCAAATTGTGCTGATGAAATTTATAAAATAGGTGGATAATATAACAATCCATGATTTTAATAAAGTAACACTATGATAGATAGTGTACATGATATACCACATCGATCTTAAACTAACAACTAAATATTATTATTTAAATGTTACAATTATAACCTAATCGTTATAATGAAGTGGAAAAACATGACTAAACAAATTATGAAGATATTTTTTACAGATTTATATATAATTATTTGACCAATTAATTCTACATTAACGTAAAACTTTTTTAAAAATAAAACCAAATGATTTTTTGAAAAACTATTTAAATGTGCACAAGTTTTTTTATACCTATAAATAAACAAATCACTCATTTTTTATTATATTAATAATATATATATATATATAATATAAATTATAATTTTAAATATTCAAACGATTGGTTTCCTATATATGATATAAAAAAATCTATTTTTACTCATAAAAGATGTATTTTTCTAAAAATGCAATTTAGTTGCCTTTTGATGGCACACTTGATTTAAATATTGTTTTTACACTATAATAAATTTTATTTGAAAAAATAAACTATTTATTTTAATTTGGGATATAATAATTCACATTAGTTGAATATTTGGTATTTTTTTATAAGATTTATGTTTTGATGAATAGTTAAAAATATTGAATTTTAATTGAAAACTGCTTTTTCATCTAAATAATTTATTCTGTAAAATGGTATTTTAAATTGGTTTAAAATTATAATTAGTTTAATTTTATATAACATAATATAATATATTTCATTCAAAACAATTTCACATTGAAGTTGGATATACAAATTTTGTGAACAATTTAACATTTTAACCTTAAAAAAACATGTTGTTTCATCCCTTCTGCATTTTTAATATTTAATTAATTTCAACAAGTTCTATGAATTTAATATTTAAGAATTGATTCCATATTTAGAACCATAATATTTATGTTTATTTAATACATAACTTTTACTTTTAGAAAATATGAATAGAAACTTTTACAATTATTATTTCCACGACTAACAATAAATCTAGTAATTAAGGGTATGAATAATATTATAAATATTAAAAAATTACCCCTAACGTTGGCCAAATTTTATCGGACGTTTATTTTTAGTCCAAAATAATTACACTATTAGTTATGTGACCAATTCTGGAAATATGGAAGAGAATATAACCTTTACAATATTTTATTCAAATAAAAGTCAAACTTATCATACTTCTATTTTTAACAAGTTAAATATTTTTAATATTGGGTTATATAAGTGATATAATCAACTATAAATAGTAATTTTAAATATAAATTATTTATATTCATCATGGTAACTTATTTAAAAATTTTATCTATAAAATAATTACATTAAATAGGGATAGAAAGATGTTGTAGTAATTGTTTCATTAATGGATGGATCAAATAAATGAAAATAAAAAGAATAAAAAATACATTTTGATTAATATAATTACTTAAAAAATTTATAGATTAATTTTACATTTTAGTGATGTTTTAAAATAACTTTTTCAAAGATATCATGTTGTGAATATATTTTTAAAACATCATGTAATGAATTGTGTCAAAATTGACATAAATAATATTTTAGAATAATTATAATTAAATTAAACGATCAAAAAATCATAAAAATTATGAATTTGGAAAAATAATATTCAAATATGTCTAAAACATTTATCAATGTATCAATTATTTGTATTTTGTAATTTTATAATAATTATATTAACCCTCAAAGTTTAAATTAAGGATATCACAGTAATAATCAAAGGGGTTAAATTAGGGTTAAAACAGAGAGATAAGGACTAAAAAATAGTCAAAACATGTCTAATTTTAATTATATAAGTGTATTAATACCCCAAATAATACTATCTTTTAAATAACTTTATTTTGAACCATTTTTAAAAGTGACTCATTTTATATTAATTTAATATTTCAAATAATTCTAAGAGTGCCTCTCTCCTATCTTTTATAATGTAACCCCAAGTTCTCATTTATTCCAACAAAAAATCTATTTTATTCAAAAAAATTATATCCAAAAACCTTAGTATAATCCCTAACCACATTATAGTGGCCATAGGTAAGGCATAACACCCTCATTAAATGTTTGAATGTGTCAATCAAAGGATATCATCTAAAGAAGAGGTATTGTTTTTAATTAAGTGTTTCTATATTACTTATTCTACCACTTCCTTAAAATATTAGTCAAACTTGATTAAATAATAACTCTAGTATCATAAATATAATGAGATGTTTATATTTTAATATAATCACCAATTTCCTTTTTCATTTCTATCAAATTGGAAAAGAATTCATGTCCATTGGTACAACGGGGGTACCGCCTCACGAACCGATAAATTTGTTTTCCATCACTATCTCTCAAGATAGGATATAATGACGTAATTAATATTTATATATGATATTCATGAAATATTTATTATTATAAAATTATAGTATATCATTTATGTTTTTACCCATCCACTCACATTAAAATGATAACATTTTTCATGAAAACGTGTAAAATATCACCTCTAAGAAGTGATGTGATTCATTTTTCATCACCACATAACATGGATGATATATATAATTATATTTAAATAATTAATATAATATTAATGATATGATTATTATTATATAAATATAAAATAATACATAACTTTTTTTATAATGACCGTCAAAAAATGAAAACATTACTTATGCATATATATGATTTAACGTCTCCATGATTGTAACATCGTTCATTTTTAATATTCATATTTAATGGATCAATTTTTAAGTATAACTTATGTATACAAGTTATGATTATGACATGAATATTATACTAGTGAAGATTTTATAATTAATACTTTGACTATTGACATCATACCTAATTCATTTTGAAATCAAGTGCAAAATATCATCAAAACATATGACGTGAACATAAATAAATAAATAATTATTATAAAATTGTAATTAGTGATGTCAAAATAATAAAAATCTTAAAAAAGGTTCTCAATCAAGTATATAATTAACATAGGTTTATTATTCAGGAAGATAAATAACATTGGTGATGCATCTGACACATGGTTATGGAATTTGTCTCAATCTCCTTTCATTGAGGCAAATTTTTATGTTATACATTCACCTTCTTTTATGAGTTACATATAATTACCCTATTATATAGTTTCTATAGGATTTATGGTAATCCTGTGATTACCAATGAGGTATACAATGAGATTATTGTTATGGTAATTAATTTACTACTTATTAAGGGTGAAAATTATTACTTATGATAAAGTTTTAATGGTTTAATGCTTATAAATGAACAAATGGTTTCCTTCTTTCTACACTCCTTACTGATATTTTTATGTTTATCCCAAATTTTATATTATTTTCACAATACATAAGGATGAGTAAGGGATTGGATGAAATCATTTTTAATGTGATGAAGGGTTTCTTAAAAGAGATAAAAAAATTATTTTAAATGTTTTATATTATAGGAAAATAGATATTGTTCCAAAGTGTACACTTCGTATTTTAAGGTTTTTTTATGTATGAGTAATGGAAAAATTCAAAAAAACATTAGACCTGAAAATATCCTCAATGTGTAATAAAGTTCAATTATTTAAAAGTCAAGATTATGTAATATTTAAGGATGGTTCCTTAAAAAATATTTCCACTATAATAGTTTTGGGAGTAAACCCATTCCATGATAATAGTTATAGAAATAAGACTTGAAAACTAAGGAAATTATTTTCTATGATTTTGTGTACACCACATATCTACATCATATTCTAATGTTACGGTCACAGAGATCATGTTAATATATTCAATTATTATTCATGTATTTTTTAACTTCTAATATTTATTCCATAAATCAATTTTAGGATCTATGATTTGAAGTGTATGGTTTTAAAATGTTATTCTCATGTTATCATTCCATTTTGATCATGTAATGTTCCTAAATCCCTTGTATACACAAGATGACCAAAATAGATAACCAATTTTGATGTTTCCTTTCTATAGTTTATGGAGAAAGGTGTTATATATGTTATGTCTAAGAAGGGTTATAGTTATGAAGAGATTAGTGGGGTAATATTTAGTTCACTTATGAACCAATTGTATCTGTATTCTCAATTATAAAGTAACTAGAACTATATGATTATGTAATGGATCATTTTATTATGCAATGAATATTTATCTCTTAAGATGTGATATCTATTTGTGAAATGTATGGATCTATATTAATAAACATTTGGTTAATACCTTTAAAAATACTTATGATATGTCTCTCATCATCAATTTAACACTTATATTTACCTATTTATTATAGGATATTATGTAGGGGTCATCATTACTTTTATTATAGGAAACAAGGAAATATTTGTCTATAAATGACTCAAAAATAATGGATTGTTACTATGAACAATTGATTTTATGATCCTATATATCCTAAAAACAATCCTCATTAAAATATAAACCATCCCTTTATTTGTGAAAGGGTGTCTTAATGAAACACAATGGACATTTTTAGAAACTTATCCCACTAACAATAGGATCACATCATAATAATTTGATTTTGAAATCCTCGTGATATATAGAGATGTCCTCATAAAATTCTTCCAGAGTATTCATTAGATTTAATAATCATACTTAATATATATTAGAATATTAATTTCATTGACATGTCTTCTAATTCTGGACATAGTTTACTTCATATTAAAACAACGTCACCCAATAAAAAATTCTATATTTATATATGCTCTATAATACCGAAAATCATCTTCCTAGGAGAAGGAATAAAATTATTCCCATAGGGTTACGTTCTAATTGGAAGTGGATTGAACCACACTCCACCAACTATAAATCAATTTTCATAATGAATGAGTAAACTCATTGGGGGATTCACTTTCTTACTACATCTTATATACATTTTTTGTCAAGGTATGGGTCATTTTATTGACTTTTTGTGATATCACCTCCATTATTTCACATCATACCTTATATATTAAGAAAATATCATAAAATATAAATTATATATGATAGATAATATACTATAGAGTTATATCTCCATATTATATTTTTATCATCAACATGAAGCCCCCACTCGATTTAAAATCCACCACTACTGATCATTAGTGGTAATTAATTCTTATAAAAATAATTTTAGACTCCTTTGGTTAGAATATAATATTATGTTTCTTCCAAATATTTGTAGAAACCAATACTGTATGGATACAAATAATTCCATTATCTATATATCATATGAAGGCCTATAAAAAATTTCCTTATACAAAATATTTATAGAAGTATATAATGGGTTTGTATCCCGACATTAGCTTTCTTCCCATGCCTCATCTTGAAGAATCACATTCCACAAAAAAATATCCTCAAAAATTGAGGATTGTGATAATTATATCTATTGAAATAATTTATTTATAATCTAAATTCTTTTACACCTCCTAGATCTAATTGAATCTATCTTTTCACATAAAAATAGTGAGGGGGTTGGAAATATATATATAAAACTAGATTAATTTCCTATGGAATCATAGGATTCTTTTTAAAACTGAGATACCCTTGATATGAACTGGTTTTTATTACTATACTATAACTATTATTCTATAAAATTGTATGTGATAGTATATGGCTAAAATATTCCACATATAATTAGAGAAAAATTATATTTATTTTTTGTTTAAAAGAGTTTTTGTCTTGATAAACATATAAGAAATATTTTATGTGATGAATATGTATATTCTAGCCCTACCATTAAGCCATTGTATCATAAAAAAATGATGGAGAGACTAAAATATTTCTTTTATAGTAATATTGATAGTGGAATAACTATTGGTTATTCCCAATGGTATCACACTGTATTCATAATGGCCACTCTGTATGGATAATATTATCCTCTCCATATTCCCTTTACACATTCAAATCTAATGGTATAATAGATTTTTATCAACCATAAAAAAATTTCTTCTCCATAATTATTCATTGACTATTGTAATAAGAAACTTATCTAGTATCATTACTTTTTTGGGATAGATAATCCATGAACCTTATCAAGTATTATATTTTTAAAATATATCTATATTTCTAGTGAACACACGTGTAGTGGTTCGGATAGTACTCGATTCAATTATTTCATGAAACCTACTTTAATTTCATTATTCCGAGAGTGTGGATACATATAATGAATTACAAGAATTGGTACATCATCATATACCTAATTAATTTTATTATTACATTGACATTGAGGGGGTAATCACTGGTACTTGGTAAACACTATTTTTAGTTTCATTATTAGTCTCTATAAATTTTATTGATTATGTTTATGTAATAAAGTATTCATGCTACTCAATTTTCCTATTTTAATTGAGTTCTAATTTTAACATCCATCATAGAGGATGTCTATCCAATTCAAATAAGATAATACCTACCCTAATTGAATATATCCTTAATGTATATATTTATTTCCCCTAACCATGAAAATTATATTCATGGACTTTTAATTTTTTTACCATCTGAGGAGTCTAAAAACAAGAAAATACCAATATTAAGTCCAATACTCCTTTATCCAAATAATAAGAATCAATAAAATAATAATATATTCCCATTCAAAACATTGGTTATTAGTATAAAGTAGTGGCCAAAACAAATTCCAATCACTAATTTTTTTTTTAATTTTTTATTTATTTTAAAACTAAGTTAATAAATATAGATGTATTAGTAGATATGATATAGTGGGTGGATTAACTATCCAATAGGTTTAAAATTATAATTTTATACAACATAATTTTTATATTTATTATAGTCGAATATTCTGCACCTTAGGTCTACTAGTTGGTTATTAATCATCACTCCTTTTACACATTATAATCAATATCTTCCTGTATTTCTTCCATATCATTCCCAAATACATTAGTAATTATTTTTTTTCTTATTCCATATAACATTATCAATAACCAATAATGTTATTCTCATCTTTAAATTAGTACATTTTCTCATTAAACTATAATTTATCCCACATGTTGCAAATAACTCCATATTTCTTATTTACAGTAATTAATTAGTAGTCATGTGTCATACCTATCTCCCTTATTGATCCCAATTCATTAGTGACTCTTGTACATTCCCTCAAACAACAGTTCTTACTAATATACTTTCTAAAATAATGGCCAACCCTACCATTTTGTATCTAGTTTCTATTTTTTATCCCACACACATATTCCATATCCATTCAAAGTTCACATTTTCTTCCAAATATTTGAATTTCAACCCCTTTTCTTAGTACTATCTCAGCATGTCGATCCAGGTGAATTTCATGTAACTACATCTCCATATTGTTTATACAAACTCAAATATGCATCTTGTCTCACAACCCATAAAGGAAATATAATAAATACATCTACTCAATATATAATGGTAGTAGAGAAGAAAAATATTTAAATTATACAATGTAGCCCTAGAATATTCCCTAATATTGTAGTACATCCATCCCCTTATATGATTGTTTCATTTTATTTCACATAAAACACTCCATTTTATCTTCTTTAAACATTATCCAAGTCACATCCTATTGAACTTCTCCCAATATAATAAAAACATGCCTTAAATTACCTTTCCTAATTACCATTATGAGTGACAATTTTACTTATTCTAGTGTCATGTTAATCTTGAAAAACAACCTTATGTAATCATTCACCATGGAACCATACAATCATACAAACGTGGTTTCACCCTCTTTACAGGTGAATGTTTATAGGACCAGGTGTTAAGAAGATTCTTTTCCATTCTAATAAACCTTACCTACATATCAAATTATTTATGATCCAATGAATTTGATATAGATAAATCAATCATAGTGATGTATAATACTCTTATTTTTTGGGTGCATTTTCAATGTTTTACACTAGCATTGTGGTATAATCATGGAATTTATCTTATTCTTTTATATCTTACTTCAATTTTTATTAATTTAAATATATGTTATACATAATAAATGTCTATTAAAATATTATAAAATATGTGATTCCCATCACATTTCTACTCCTCTTGGTCAACTTTTGTTGTATCTCCATAAACAATCCTCAAATATTGTATGCTAAATCGAAATGATAAATTACCATTGAGATACCCTGGCCCCACAATTTTATATTTTATGTAATAAAAACAATATTTACTTACAAATGATTTTCATTAATGATCATTATACATGTATAATAATTAATAATAAATATTATACCCTTAGAGAATAATATAGGTATTAAT
The DNA here is from genome assembly GCA_963277665.1 of Viscum album. NCBI lineage: Eukaryota > Viridiplantae > Streptophyta > Magnoliopsida > Santalales > Viscaceae > Viscum > Viscum album. The sequence continues at coordinate 1,993,774,058 of OY728125.1, read as the reverse complement.
TTGTAGCATAAAAGTGTTTTATAATCATGAGAAAGAAATCATATATCAATGATTATCATTGTGAAATTAATCAAATTTTAAAATCAAGAAAGCCACTGGTGTTCCTTCTTGGAATTGATCCAACCACCAATGTACCCTTTTGGGATAGTTCTAATATTCTTTGTAACCTCTTGGGCCTAGGAAAGACTCTAATGTACCCTCTTGTACATGTAAAAACCTCATGTGTAACCAATTGTGCATGGGCTAATCACCCATATACCATTAGAACATGTGAGATACAAAACATTATTCAATGAATTATAGGTATATAAATAATCGACCATTAATGCAACAATTGACCATACCAATGTGTATATATATTCCATAAGAATGCAAACGAATTCACCATTCCATTATATGTTAATTATACTGCAAGGAATAAATTGGTTTAATGAAACATCACTAAAATTAATTATCTTAAACCATATAAGAAAATAACGTGGGTAATATCTGAGATTAAATCCATAGTGAATAATATCCATCCATAAAGGATGTTGGAAAAGGTGAAAAATAGTTTTATAATGAATTACTAACATGTTTTTAGAAAATATGTGAAAAAGTAGTTTTTTTTGGTTTTTTATTAAAAATAAAAAAATCTATAAAGATTTAATATTATTTCCTTTAAAAAAAATATAAACATATAATTTATGCTTGAAAATGAAAAATTTTCATGATAATGGGAAAATATGTTCAATCAGTAAACATTTAATAAACATTATTTTCTTACATTTGTAAAAAGTAAAAAAGGTATTTTTTCTGAAAAATGTTTACAAATATTCCATTTATTAATTTTTAAAGAAAGTAAAATTTAGTATAAATTTAATATTATCAATAATTTAAAATTATTTATTAACTTCTATTAATGAATTTTTATGAATATTGATATGAAAGATAATGATTCCTGGATAAAAAAAAGAGATAGAGTATTCTTTTCATAATAAAATGTATTCACTCTTTATGAGTAAAATAATGAGAAAAATTTTTTAAATTATGTAAATCCTAGAGTAATAACATTATGATAAAAAATATATTTTTCTAAGAGATAAATAATATCAAATCACCTCATTATAAATTTAATAAAAAAAATTCTTGATAAAAAGTGGGATCATATCATAAATTAGTACTACCATAGTTAGCATTGAAATAAAGTAACCTGAAAGAATGAAAAATTGATGTATTTTTAAATAAATATAATTTTCAATAAAATATTCACAAAAAAAATTCATGGTCATTAAATATACCACACAAAATATAAATATTTTATGAATTTATAGAATATCTCAATAAAGTTAAATGGAAATTAGAAACGTTTAAAACAATGGTATCTATTAAATAGAAAGTACATCAAAAATAAAACATGAGAAGAATTTGTAAATCCATTAAATTTCATGAAATTATGATAATATTATCCCAATTGAGAATATACAGAAAAATAATACAATAGGTGAAAATGGAAAATTTCTCAAAGCAATTGAAGTGACACGAGAGACCCTTACCATAACTCAATATTTGAAAAAAACACATTAATCATGAGTATAATAAGAATAAATGTTATAATAATTTATTTCAAAACATTTTCCACCATAATTTTCATTTATAATAATTAATTGTAATCATTTATTATATATTCCATAGCTAGTTAATGTTTATTTTCTTCATCAAATATTAGTAATTTTGGTTATTATGTAACTATGTTTTAATGGTGATATCAGAATCCATTCTTTAATAAAATTTTCAACAATACAATATTATTTAACTTAATGGTATATAAGATTCAATATAATTATTAATTTTTAAATTTTAACCCATGAATGTTTTATTTACAATTCATGAGATAAAATCAGTGATGATCTAGTTTCAGGTCATTTATCGATATCAATGGATTACTTTGTAAGGATCATTAATAATTGAGAAACTCTTATAGAATTGTATTAATGGAATATATTAATCCATAATTTTGTAATTTTATATCAAATATATTTTTATAATCCAAATTGTTATTTGGTTACGATAAATTAATTTCATCACTTCATGGAGGCTGTAGTTTTCATACCCACATGCATGATGCTTTATTTTTTTAATGAATTTGATAAAATAATAGTAAATAATAATATATATTTACATAAAAAAAATTATGGAATTAATATCATATATATTTATTTTAAATATCTATATAACCATATTTCATAAGTTGATGTAAAAATTGAATTACATCACTTTAGGGAGGTAGGAGCCCTCACATATGCATGAGTGACACTTTCATTTTCCATTAGATTGAAAATATATAGAAAATTGCTATATAATTAACATAATTACATTAGATTATTCTAATTACACTTATTTACATACTATAAAGAAATTATGTATGATTTTTATAAGTTTTAAATGAAATGAAACTTGAAAAATCATGATAACAAGATATAACAGTTCCTTGTATAATCTCTTTTAATTTTTATTGGAATATTGTGTTGGTTTTTTAGTATAATCAGTAAATATAGGTTTTTTATAAGGGTTTTGGTTGGGAATTTTAGTAGATCATGGTTTACCTAAGGTGATCAAGTTATGTGGAGAAGTTTGAAATAGAGGATCCCTTGAAAATACCCTCAACTTTAACATAAAATAAAGTCATATTCATGTGAATATTACTCAAAATGAATAATGTTTCAAATAATGGATATTATAAAATAGAGAACCCCTAAAAAAATAGGTTTATAAATTGTTTAGGTATAATATTTTCCTTATATCATTGGATAAATCCTCTTCTAACCCCCTTAACCCTTTACCATACTCATAAACTTTTATAATGTAAACATGATTTTATGAACAAAAAATAATTTCAACTAATCATATAATATTAATTACTTTGGTTATATATATGGAATTACATTTACAATATACAAAATCTGGAGGTGTTAAAATATTTTGTTAATATAATTACATAAAATTCAATGTAAAATTGTTTTTTTAAATGTATTTTTAGAATTAAAATTAAATTAAAATAAAATTAGGTAAAAATGATTTCTATGAATTTTATTGAATTATGCATAATCAAATAATATTATTTTGAAATCAAAATTAAGTTAATATAGAATTCATATTTTTGAATACATAAAGGAATGAAAAAGACTAAAATATTTTTTATCAAAATAAAATAAAATATAGGTTTCAAAACAACACATATGATTTTCCATATTCAAAATAAAAATATTCAATGATTTATTTTACTCCTTAAAAAAATTCTTATTTTATATAATGGTTTCATATATTTTAAATTATTTCTTATATAATAACAATGTTGCAAAATTTATGTTATTTTTTGTAATATTTTTTTACAATATTCACTTAAAAATAAAAATTTCTGAGAAACCTAAAAATTTCACGCCAAACTGATTTTGACATGATATATTTTAGAAAGAAGGTAATTTAATATAATAAAATATCTAAAGTTGTTAAAAATTAATTATAATATACATGAAAAAATTTGTAAAACACTTTAAATATTTTGAACAATAATAAAATGAATTTATTCACATTAATTACCTAGTATTTACCATTAAATGATTATTATTTTTTTTCCTAAATATATTGAAAATAATATTCATAAAAATTATTTATTAGTTGTGTTTAATATAATTTGTTATGATAAAAATACATTTCTCCCTGGAAGATATTTTCTCGAAAGTATTTCTTTTACCATATAATTAATTTGTATTCATTTATATCAATTTTATGATATACATATGAATGAATTTTATTTTTTTAGTAAGTATAAAAATTAATTTTCATAAACTAATTTAATTCTATAAATAAGAATTATTTTCTTTGAATTAATACACTTTTAATAAAATAATTATTATAATTAAATCATTTTTTAACCTAGAATTATTCCTTATAGTTACATAATCCTTTCATTGATTTACTTAATTGGTTTAATAATTGTTACATAAATTTCAACCATAAATTTTATATATTTCTTTTCTAAAGTGTATTAAACTTACCAAACATGAATAATACAAAAAATATATTTCAAAAAAAATGTCCTGAGAATTAATGGTGTTACATTAGTGAATTTGAGCCTTTTAAAAAATAATTTATTCTATAAACCTCGGTTAAATATATAATAATTGTTTTCAAAATCTGTTTTAGTCAATAATTATTTACGTAAGTTCATTTTTCTCACCACAAGCTATATAATATGTAAAATTTAATAAGTAGATATATTTTATAATATTGGGTTTTTAAAATTATACCCCCACCCAAATAAATTATGCCCTTGTAATTTCAATAATCAATAAAAAATAAAAATGATAACGGTATCTCTAACATAGTCAATTCTAAATATGAGATATCAACCTCACTACCATTTATAAGACTAGGGAACTAATGTTTTACCCACATAAGTATCATAGCCGTAATATTATATCTCCCCGACTATTTGGGGAAAAACCTATAATGAATAGTTGTTAAAACTCACATAATGGATTTAATTTTCATTAAGAGTTTAGATTCATCCTTTCACCAAAACGTTTCATATGTTGATTTATGATACAATTTTTGATTGCCCTACCATGGAAATTGATAAGAAATCTATGTAGATAGATCCAATTCATGACGAAAGTCACATAAATTTTGATTATCAGAATAATAATAAGCTATGTGAGGATAATTTCAAAAAAATTCTATTATAATGATGTTATATCCATAGGATTCAATCATCATTCCACTAATATATTTATACAATCATTAGTTGCATAATCATTATTGTGGCAGTTTGATTCTCTATCTAAACTTCTAGATATAAATAAGTGGACAAATCAAAAATAAAATAAGATATTTTTGAATATGAGAGGATGATAAATGTCCCCTTTTCTACATCATTCTCATGACATGCCAAATGTAGAAAATAGTAAATTTTTTATACAATGATCATGGATATAGTAAAAATTATCATAGTTATAGGTTATAGCCATGGGAAATTCATTATTGAATGTTATATCCATTCATATTTCCTAATATCTATAGTCATTTAAACATTTGGCTATGTTCACTTAGAATTACCATGGATATAGCCCAAGGGAATGATAGAATGGGGAGGTGGATGCTGGTCCACCAAGATAACTATATTTTCTTGGTCATTATTTCCATGGTCATAGGAAAATAAAAATATAAATTACACGATTGGAGGATTAAACCCTTAAAATTTTTGTTTCACAATGAACCTATTCCACCATATTGTGGGTTACACTATAAATAAATTTTTACAATAATAATTATATTTTTAAATACAAGGTTTTTGATTATAAAATTGTTGGTCATTTAATGAAGTCATGTTTTGTAATAAAACTACACGAATCTATTCCACTCTGAACCAGGTGACATCATTTATTTAATTATATATGTTTGTGTGTGTGTGTGTGTTTTGATATTAGTTTCCAAAAATAATAATTTGACATGTTTTTAAAGTGTGACCTCGGGGACATAATCTATGGAATTAACCAATGATCTATGGATATTTTCTTTGTTAATGTACAAATCTTTATATATATCCTTATATATAATTTTCATATTATAGAAATATAATGATAAATAATATAGCACATGGATAAAGTTTCACCATGTAAAAAATATAACCATGGAAATTTTCCTTTTCCATTGGTTATATGTTCCCAACAAAATGGCTATAGCTATGAGATTTTTCTCCCATGGATGTAGGTGATTAATTCTGAAAAACAATTCCCACCATGATGGTAAAAACGTAATTCCCACACATAAAAAATAATTTATAGGAATGGTAATAGGCATCTGTGAATATAATATTCTCTATATCCATGATCATTTATTTCAGATACCTATAGGATGGCTATAACACTATAAATTTTTTTCTTGATAATATAGGATAGATCTTGCCACATACACACACTCTCATGGCTATAGCCCCATGGATATTACAATTTTTTCAATTAGTTCACATTAATAGTTTTGATGACATAATCCTTACCTTTGTTCACTAGTTATGTAGGTTATTGATGTTGATTTTTGTTATTAACCCATAGATTGGTGTCGTTGTTGGTATAATTACTATACTCTATAAATTATAACATTAAAGTGTGGACTTAATATTTAGTTCATCATTGTTTTCATCCATATATGATCATTATTCATGTGTTCAATGACCATATCTTCTAGATGTGAAGTTTTAATTTTTTTCTTAGATTTAATTATCCATATGCTTCTTATAAACTTTTTTACATGAAGGAACATTAATAAAAATTTATAAATGGGATTTATTAATTTAATTTCAATGGAAACTAATTTTTTTCATCTTGTACCAAAAAATATAAAAATGATCACAGTCTCTAGTTTCCATTTATACAATGATAGAATATTTAATGATTTATTCATTACTATCAAAAACATTTACATCCAATTTCTTTTGGAGAACTGGTTTAAAACCACAAAATAATCAATAAATTTTTCTTTCATAATCACTGATAAAACCAAAAGAATACCTTTTATTCCTAGTGAAATTTTCCTCATAGGTTCTAATAAATTCATCATATTTCAACATCAATTCTAAAAACCAAAAAAACCCCCTTATAATTTATAAGATTTATATTTCTTTTCATTCATTGTGTTTTATGTATTTCTCCATGCACATAATTGACCATAAACAAACCATGATTGAAATATTATATTATATGTAACCAAACTATTGGATTGGAGGGTATAAATAGGACTGATCGAATTATGAAATATATGATTACAATATTTCCTTTTTATAAATTTAATGAACAAATTCATGTGACTTGAGCAGTCAATTTGAACTGATAAAAATAAAATCATTCAGTATTAAAGTACTTATTTTTCATTGTTTAATATTTTTTTATATGTTATGTATGATGATTACTAATGAAATTATATTTTAATGAAATATATTGGTATTTAATTAGTAATAATTCATACATTGGTCATCAATTTAATATTTATAAAACAAGAAACAACCATTTTAAGGTAAAAAGGACATTTTTTAGAAATTTTTGTAATGTTTTAATTTATTTCTACATTAATGAATTATAATAATCTCTAATAATGATTAATTTCAATTTTTAATTAATTTTTTTATATTCGTGAAATTATTATTACAGATCATATATTTTTAATAAGTCTATTGTTTACATGAAAATGTATTTTTTAAAAAATTTTCATTATGTTTTATATGTTTAATTTTAATTTAATTTAATCCACAGAAAGGAATTAAATTTTAAAAAATAGTTTACCTATTTTAAATAATAATTTATAATGGTTTTAAGTAGAAATTTTTTTTGTTCAACATGAATTGTAACTAATGTAAAAATGAATTACTACATTAATGGTTAAAATGGTTAATGAGTGGTTAAATTAAAACAATAAAGGATAAAATGACCAAAAAACACTTGTGAGTCCTATTTTTTAATTTATTTTTACCCTCTGTCATCCATGTTCTAAATTTACCAAATTTTATAAAATATAAAATGAATGTGACCTTAGATTATATTAATGTCTAGAAAAATTATTATTACACCACCTACATCAATTATAATAGGGAACCATCTATCCTATTTTCATCATGCCTTATCGAGAAACAGATCTTAAATAAAATCTAAAAATAATTAATATAAACATCCCTAGATACTTTTTATTTTTTATGGAATTCATAAAAATCCAACCCATGTATCATTATCAAGATATCCAAATGAGGTATCTCAAAGAAGAGATGCTTCACTTAATTGAGTTTTTTCATATTTCTTTATTATTATTACTTCCTAACAACTATAATAACCATGATTGTATAATAAAATAATTATATCCAATATAACTAAATCTTATTATGTTTTTTGAACACCCCTTTTAAATCCCCTTTTACAACCTATAAGAAGAAAAAAAATCTCTTACGTACGCATGGACTACCCCCTCTATGAATAAATTTATTTTTGTCTTTTATTACTATTTATCATGTATAGTTATATAGATTGATTTAATGAATAAATATAATATATATGATATTATAATTATTCTTGAATTGTGAATAATTATTTTAATATCTTTTATTTCAATAATTGAAAAATAAAAAACACTACTCATTTGTATGTAAAGACTACCATCTTCATGAAGTGAGGTAATTAATTATTAAAAAAACATTATATTACAGCTTATAAATGGTTATATAATGAATAAATATGAAATTTATTACATTAATTATATTCAATATATTATTAAATAATGGATATGTTTTAATTACTAGTACTGCTAAATTGAGACATACATTGAAAAAATATAAATTTTCACCTGAATATAGATTTTTATAAATTATTCTATAAAAAGGGTAATTGGAAATTATAAGAGAATATTTTAGAGTAAAATATATTTAAATATGGTTACACAGTATTTTTTTAATTTTAATTTATATTTATTATACATGAGTTTTGAATTCATATGAAGTTTAATGGGACCTGAGGTTAGGGTTTAGGGTAAAGTCTAATTTATTTTGAGGAATTACAATATTTAATTTACATTGAGGTAAATTATCTGATCCTTATCTTATAAACCAAATATATTTTTCCTTTATTTAGTAATTTGAAAAAATTTCAATCTTTAGGACAGTTTTCCTCTCTATGGTATTTAAAATTATTAAGAAATTATTTTTATGAAAATCCAACCTTATTTTTTCTTCTCAATTCAGGAATAATTATTCTACTTTTACGTGTTACTCAAAATATTTTTTGGATGTTTTTATCTATAAAATAATTTTTTAGAAATAATATTTTTTCTTCCATTGACTTTATTTATAAATTCATAAAAGTAATCATTCCAATTATTTTTCATATGACTTCACTTTGACATTTTATAAATGTTTTTCAAGAATTTTATCTTTTAATGTGTATGATATTTATTTTTTTCTAACCATTATGATAAAAAAAAATTCTAGGATTATTTATTTATAGGATTTCAAATTGAAATTTTAAGAAATTATTTTTTCAACATTCATGTATTTTTTTAAAGATACTCAAATACTAGGATATTTTCTTGTTTTTAAGAAAATGTTCAACTTCTCTATATAAGGTAATTTTCTTCTTTGTTAACATATTTTAGTTGTTTTTTTATTAAATATTTATATGATATTTTTATACCATAAAATTTATTTATTTGGACATATTATGATGATGATATTTTATAAAATATTATACTAAACCAATTTCACTACCATGTTTAAATAATACTTGTTGAAATCTTTCTGAAATCTGTTTTCTTTTCACATTTCATGCTATAAAAGAGACGATAAATTTTATATAAAATTATACACATAAATATAAATTTTTATAATGTTTTGGGTGGAATGAAAGTAATATATCCCTCCAATTCATTTGGAAATGAATGATATCTCAGAATATCATATGGGCTAAAATTGAGAGTAAACTCTATTTAGTATTGGACTCTTACCACTATGATATTCTTGGGCGTGATCCTTTAATAATAAAATGATTTTCTATACTTATGTGTATGGGAACAACATATGCCTTATAGTGATGAATGTTTTTCATGGATATTATTTATTATTTATGATTCTATACACTTATGACTTATGAATTTTTTACTGAAGATGCCATGTGCCATGACTCATAATTAATGATCTTTGACTAATTGGGTAAAAATTTCATAAGATTTGGTCATGAGATCATTCATTTTTTATATCTTATTCTCTCTTATTATAATTATTTTATATCATCTATTTTTCCTTTATTAAGTATCTATTCTAAATTTTTCTTATTTTTATCATTTCCTGGTGTAATAAATAATGATTTTTTTATAGTGTATGTATTATAATGGTACTATGTGATAATTTCATTGTAAGTGATGTTAAATATATTTCAACAAATAATTTCATTATATTGACAGCCTCTAACGACGCTAAACCTTTATTTTTCAAGGGATGTGTTATTTTGTGTTTTATTAAATATTAAACTAAAACAATGTAATATTATTGTATGAAATTTTTTGTTACCTCAATAGGAAGAGGACTTGGGTTTAACTATTTTTTGGATATTATTTGACTATAAAAATGATGATAGAACCTAAGGAAGAATAAAATGAATTGAAATAGATATATTGTGAAACTATATTTCATATGTTGATAATAAGGTGTCATGATTTAGGAAAACTTTTGAATAATTTTTTTTAAATATTTTTCACATTAGATAAAGTGTTTGATGTATATACAATACTTTTTTGTTTTATTCAATGGAACTAACTACGAGTTATCATGTGAATAATGAATGTCAAAACCAATATATTTTCCATACTTATTAAAAAATGACATGAGAGCTAGAATGTGAAATATTATTTCAATTACCACTCGAATCACTTAATATAGGAATGGTAAGAGGATTCATACTGCATTTCCAAATATGAAAAAGATGGAGTAACTCATTGTTGGTACATTTATATGGCAACATTTTCCTTCCTTCAGTGGGGCCTCCAATCGATATATTAAAGAGAAATTAATCAATTATAAGAAAAAATATTATATATTATCTAGTGATTAAATGATGACATGGTTTTTCTATACATGTATCATTTAGAATGTGAATCTAATAAATAATTTACCCTTATCATGAATATTAGGAAGCTGGAGAGAACGTACTATATAATTTATAAAGGATTTACAAATGTATTTTTTAGTATGTATGTTCCTTGAACTTTATGCACAAAAATATAGATTTAATTTATTTTAAAATTGAAAAATGTTGTTTAATTCAAAAGTACCATTGAGTAAAATTTCACCACACTTGAAAGGTATGCTTTATGTTTCTTCATCTAAATTAAAAAATATATATTGATAAATTATTTAGTGGATTTTGAAAAATTTTACAAACATTAATGGATATAAAAATGATTGATATGTATAATGAAATCAATTGATGATATATCCAGCTATAAATGGTTATTGGAGACTCTTATGTTTCTCATGGTTTTGGAGATAAAAAGGTAAATAAGTAATTTCAATTACATTTTAATTATAAAAACCATGTATGAAATAAGATTAATCTTCTTTCATGCATATTGTGTCAAATTAAAAATGGGGTAAATTTTATTAATTATTACAGTAATTGTTTTATGTGTGAAAATATATTCCATTGATCTAAATAATTCTGATGTGAAGTGAAGAAGGAATAAAATAAAATATTTAGATATAACGCTAACAAAATGTGCCACCGACATTACAATTATTTATTTTTAAGGAGTTTTGACATAAGAAAAATTGGTGTATGATTCCAACTCTTAATCTAATAAACAAATGAAAATATCATGCGATCACAATTACTGATGAGTATCATTGGAATTAAGAGGTGAATGGAATAAATATCATCCACTCTAGAATTGTAAATATATTATTTTATTCATTATCAAACAAAAATATTATATTTGAATAATATTATATGGCCATCAGATCATTACTAATATTATTATATGTTTAGTGAACAATTAATACATATAATGGTATGATGATCACATCTCAACTCTATATCTCATATCTAGTAGAAGATTGAGGGAATGTACTATCAGAAAATATTGTTATTCTACATATTTTTAAATTTAATGTTATTTTTTGAATAGAATCATTATCTATAAATAAATCCCATACCAATCAATGAGAAAGTGACTTAGTAATTTATATTCTAAATTAACCAATGATAATATTTTAGGGTGAGGATTAATATAAACTTAAAATTTAAATTACTTCCCATGTACGAGTCCTACTAATTATTCAATAAGGATATTTATCTCAAATGGCTTGGAAGAAACTCAACATTAAAGATATAACTATTTTTAGGGATATTTTGATTTAATTCCAACATAATTTCCAAAACATACCCTAAATTATGATTTTGTTTTTTCAATATAAATATTACCCAGTGAAACTCATATTTCATAGCCTCCATATAGAATTACCTGGATTGAGTTTTAGTAATTGAAGCAGAAACACTATGAGAATCTATCAAATGGATTCATATGATTGAATTTGTTATCTTGAGGTTCACTTATTCATATTTTATGAATATTTATGTTTCAATCCATATTTTCATTGATTATAGATTATATAATAAGATAAATATCATGAACATGTATTATCTACCCATTATTTATGATTTATTTGATCAATTTAATATATCGTAAAATTTTTCCAAGAATGGACTTTTTTTTATGTTATATATTGTCATTCAATATGGAATATATACCCATGAAATCCATTCTTATGAGGTAGAGACATTATGAAATTCTTATGATTCTATTTGGACTTACCAATTCCCATCCAATCACTATGGATTTATTTAACATAGAATTTAAATATTACCTTAATTAGTTTGTGGTAATATTTATAGATTATATTCTTATATATTATATGATTATCAAAGATTATAAATATCAATTTGGGATTGCATTTAAAACCATAATTATGGAGAAATTTTATACAAAATTTTCTAACAATAACTTTTAGATAAAGGACGTTTCATTATATGAGCACATAATCTTAAAATGTATTTAATGTTAAATGTTATTAATCCCTGAACCAAACTATGAATGATGATCCTGATCCTTAGAGTTATTGAGATTTCAAGATACAAACAAAATTAAGGGAAATTTATCATATAATATTAATACAATAACAAAGTTTCCATGGATGGGTTCCATGTTTCATTGAATAGATGAATATGTGAAAAATATGAGGGTAATAAAAAGAAGGTGGTGGGATGGTACATCTGTACTCACATTACCCTATAGTGGATATTAGTTTGTGATATATAGTGATTCATTAAAGAATAAAATGAGATATTTCCATATATATAATGACATTGAAGTAACATATTCCTCCAAAAAGTTTAATTTTAATGATTAAAAATATATGACAATTGATTTGGAACTTTCAGAGGTATTTTTTTCATTATAAATATAGAGAAACTATTTATTTGGTAAAAGGTGTAATTCATATACTTATTATTAAAAATTACATTTTTTGTCTATATATAAAGGGTTTATTATGAATTAATTGAAATGGTTGGTGTTGGATAATGATTATCATTACTAAATGCACAACCACCGTAGGAGTGTGAAAAGGGGACTAATGTCATAAGTCATAAGGTATAGGTATTTTATCTATGATGATGAATAAAATAGATCCCATAGTTATGGATTTTCCAAATATTGATATTGAATTCTTGAGAAAGGGGATATGTCACACTATTACCATATTAGGGTTCAACCATCCATCCATCGAATGATTAAATTGGAAAAAATAGTTGTTGTATAACTATATTACAGTGTGAGAAATTTTCATATTTTTAACCCTGAATATAATTTCCTAATATGGTTTGGGGATTATTGTGTATCAAATTAATATTAACCTTAAAGTAGGATATGTTATATGAAGCTCATTATTAATTATCCACTATTAATCCTAGAGGTACAATGATACGTAGAGATATAAAAGATCATTTCTAATGGGAAAATATGGAAAGGGATATTATAGAGAATTTACCTTGGTTCTTGGTATGTTTGCAAGAAAATACTGAGATATTTTATTATATGGGTGTGTTATAATCATTATCCAGACTATAATAGATATTGGAAATTATCACCATTGAGTTTATCATTAGACTCACAAAAAAATCTAAACACTACAATACATTTTTTGTTTTGTTAATACACATTCAAATTCAATTCATTAAATTCCCATCAATTTTTTTCTATTGATCATCTTTCTATGATTTACATTAAAGAGGTAACACATTCTATTGTATATGATTGAATCCAAGGTTACCATGATGTTGTTTATAAGACATTAGAAATAATAAAATATGATGTTTTAATTTATCACTAAAAATAATATACATCTTGATGAATATTATAATAGGACTATCCCAACCATAGAAGACATGTTAAGAGTTTTTTCAATTCATGTCAATGGTTATTGGGATCAACGCCATTATCTAGTTAAATTTTCATTCAAGAATTTCATTCACTCTAATATTCAGATAGCACATTATGAATACCACGTTATTATAAGGTGTATATATTAAACCAATTGGGATGAAGTTTTATAAAGAAATCTATTGGGATGTGATATAGTTGAAAAAATTACAAAGAATGTTAGATTCATTCTATGGAACTTCATTACACCTTAGAGCTGACAAAAGAGCTATGTTAAAATCATCATCTAGATCAAGTGTTTAAACCATGTGATAAGATTTTACTATTAATATATATTTAGTAGAACATTATGATATTTGTAAATTAGTTAAATTTATTCCCATGATATATCATACCCATTGAAATTCTCAATCGTATTTGGACAGTTACCTAATGAATTATTCTTCCGCCAAATTTCATTTTGTTCATGTTTTTTTCATGTATAACTTTTATGAAAGTACATAAATATTCCTATACAAGTAATAAAATCATAATATATTATAATGAAGAATGATATTTATTATAGTTAAAAAAAATTAGACTTCATGGGTTGAAGAGAGATTCTTTTGTGGGATAAGACATCCCACCTGATAAAAACATTATGGAGAAAACATAAATTTAATGAAGTTAGGGGGAACTAGAAGGCTTGATAAAGAAACATTATACTTATTTTATTATATTGGAATAATTAAATTATCTGAAAAAAATTTTTTATAAGGTTTCTATAATTTAACACCTTAATATTTTAGAATATATATTTATTTCCTTCCAAACTGTTCTATAACTTTCTTTTAAAAAAATATTAACATAAATGATATGTGATTCAAATAAAGTATAATATAAAACCGAGCATTTTTATTTTAATATAAGAATCATAAAAACATAATTATGAAATATATAAATAAAATTTCTCTTTAATAAAAATTTAATGAAAAATTTCTCAAAAAATGAGAACTTCGTTTGAAATGACATGCATAAAATCATTTAATTTTAAAGTATCTACTTTCATGATAATATATTTTTCTATAAATTTTAAATCCTGGTAACAAATTAATTTTGATTTTGATGAAATATAATTCTAATTTATGAATAATAATGTATTGGTATTTTAACAATTTAATATAAATTAATTGAAAATCAATTAAGGGTAACAATTGGACATTTTTCAAAAAATGGTTTTTTAAATTTATATTATATTTCAATATTTATATATTAAAATAAAAATTAATAAATAATATTTTTAATGTCTAAATAATATATTAAATTATATAAATTAAATTTGATTTATTTATTATTACAAGGAAAATAATTTAATTTATTTCATTTTATGCTTGAGAAATAAAATTTAAAAAAAATGTCTTCATCTTTTTTATGGATTTATTTTTAAATTATTTTTTCCATTTATAGGAATTTAATTTGATAAAATTAATACAATTTTTAAAATCCACATATCTAGATCTTTTAAAGATATCAATTCATTTTTTATGAATTATATGTTATGTGAAATTTTATTTCTACCGTAATGGTTATAAGGATTAAAGGGGGTTAAACTGGAGATATTATGGTTGAAATGATGTAAAAACTTATCTAAATAAAATAAATTAAATGTATTCTGACCAAATAAAATTCCACGTTATTTAATTTACACAATTTGGATCCATGTATCCCTAAAATTTAAATTCAATTATTTTAATTTTTAGAAAAATTATAAGTGTGACACTCCCATCGCTTGTAAAAGGGAACATCATATCCGATCATTGTCTGACATTCTTGAGACACATATCTTGATAAAACTCTACTTAAATATATTCTTTTCCTCAATATTGATTGAAGCAATCTATATTATCATTTTCCATTAAAAACATCAATTTTATACTTTTTTTATTATTCTCTAAATTTTCAAATTTTTGGACCATTTCTCTATCTTTGGTACTTAGAATAATTAATAAAGTATTTATAAATTTTTTGACATTTTATCATATTTTGGGGTATTGTATATTTCTCTTATATGTATATTCTATAATTTTTTTAAAATTATCTTTATCTATACTAATTTCTTTTGAACGTTTAATTTCCCAACCATTAAAATTATTTAAAAATTATTAAATGTAATGTTCTTAAATGTATTTATTATGAAGAACTATTTTATTATTACAAAATTATAAAAATAATGTTATATTTTAATTTATATAATATAAATGGATATTTTTTTCATCATGACTATTTATTTTATTGGAGATTCCATTTCATGTTTTCAAGGTTATTTTCGAAGAAAATATTTTTCTATTTATTATTATAATTTTTAGTTTTTATAGATAACAAAATAAAAAGTTATTACCCTTATTTTTGAAGTAATGTAAAAATGATATGTTGAAGGTAATTTTTATCAATTTCAAAATAGTTTAAGGATTTAAATAATTTGGTGGGAAATTGATCTAATGATACCATCCACTTTCTTTCATCAGATGGCTTATGATGATGTTATATTAAGGATTATTCTATGAAACCCATTTCATTACCATGGTCTAATTAAGTTATTATGAAATATTTATGATAACTATTTAATTATAATGGGTTATTATATGATAAAATGATAAAAAATTTATGATATTGTGGAACATTTATGTATTATTTTATTTATGTGATAGGGGGGATAGAATTATATATTGCTCCAATGTATTGGATAATAAATTAAATCAGAAGATAAAATAAAAAATGGAATCGGTAGTGAACCCTGTTTGGTAAGGGACTCCATCCATTATGATATTATTTTAAGTAGGAATTTAATAATGAAATTATTGAATATATAGTAAAATAATGACGCAGTGGGAATTTTTACACTAATATAGACTTGTATGGGAACCTTTATTAAAGAAATTATTTTATATTATTATTTGTATGAAAAAAAATCTTTATTATGATTGTGATATGTTCTCATAGCTTCTGATTGGTTATTACTGATTCTATAGCCTTATGACTTCTGTATTTCATTATAGTGCACCCTTATTCTATAAATCGTTATTAATGATCTTTAACTATAATTTATGATCTTGTTATCCTACCATTATGATAACATAATCCACACTTATGATCATTAATTAATATCATCAATTATTACCAAAACAGGGTATCTTAGGCTATCATTTAATATTTTTTAATTTCTATCGGTAATGAGGAAAGGTTTTAAATTTGGTTGGTATAAGAAGGTTATTACATGAGATGAAATTTTTTAGGTATGTTGATAATATTGCATGAAATAAGTTGAATATCTATCTAGTCTCCAAAGACACTATACCATTATAGTTATAGGGTGTGTACTATTTTGTGAGCAATTGAATATTCAACAATAATGATGTCATGTTTATTTATTAAATGATGGGTCCAACTAAAATTAACTCTCAATTTTAGTTTTAATATTTTTAGAAAAGCACGCATTAAAAAAAATCCTTAAACTCTTATCCTACCATATATTCTATTTCTTCATCATTCCTTGTATTTATACCAATATTCCACCACTGATAGACTTCACCTTCCAAATTATTCACTACTAAAACACCATTATCATGGCCTCAAATCTTTTAAATAGAAAATATCTTTTATATGAAATTTATATTTTTTCCAATAACAATTAGATTAATGTACCTAGTAAAGGAAAGTGGATGTTTCCACATAAAGACTCAATTGTGAGTTATTCCAACCATTGAACCATTGTATGTTCAACATGAATAATGTTACCATTCATATATTGAGATATTTGGTGAGAATAGAACAAACATGTTTCACCCCATATCTCATTTAATTTGGTTTCTCATGGCGATAGTCAATGTATTGGTCATAAATATTTTTTCTACCATTATTATTTCTACTTCTACCTAGTGAATTTCACTAAAAATATTTTTGTGAGAATAAATAATCAAGGTGATAAATATTATTATAATTTAATCAATTCTATAGATGTCTTAATTCATGACATAATCTTATCAATATAAAACATTTGGGATTCCTATATTTTTTTTCCATAATCAATTTCTATTGTCTTTCTAACCTAAATTTTTTCAAATATCTAATTATGATTTATAAGGATAATATGAAATATTTTAATCATATCGCTTGGGTGAAACAAACTAGGTGTCAATTTAGGACCCTTTATCATGAAATAGATAAAAATTTAGTTTTTGTCCAAACAAAATCTTTAGGGTAATTACCAAAAGGATAATATATGATAGAACATAAATCTACTTTCTTGTATCTGGGTAGATAATTAATTATTAAATACCCATACAATATCGAATTTATTAAAATTTTGGGATGTTATAGTAGTTAAATATTTAACCATAGGGTTCTTCATATAATTATTTAACCAAAATATCTAAAAAGTAACTAAACCCTACATTGATACCAATATTGAAACCCCAAACTCACACTCTCTAGTCCAGTGCTAAAAACAAATTTATTACATAAAATCATCAACACCAAGTGATATGATTAAAGATAAACTTTTATACATTTCACATTTTTAAAATGTTATATCTCAGAATAATCTCACAATCTTAAGAACCTAGATATTTTTTGAATTTTGATTCAAGATACATAATCAACTTATTTAATGAAATATCTTCAAAAATTCCCATAATTTTATTCTCACACGGTACCCTTATTATATATATCCTACTTAAAACATTTCATCATAAAATGTTGAAATGGAATCACAAATTTGTGTAAGATTAGATCCATGGTAAGGGTAAACATGATATATTTAATAGATAATCATAATTTTGTATATGATAATATTAATAGTATTAAAAAATGATTAAATCATATCATATCAAAAAATATAAGTCATAAACCATAATAAATGAGTCAAGTCATAAGACTTTTTTTATAAATAATGGACTATGTTAGAAGAGTATGTAATTATAAATAATCATTCATGACCCGTGAGAGAATAATACAAGAATAATATTGTTGAATATGCATTTAGAATAATTATAAGACTAGAAATCATATGTCAATGATTTACACCATGATACTCATCACATGGTAGGATTGGGTTAACTACCCTTATACATTCATAGACTTAGTGCAACAACTCCTGTACCCTCTTGGGATCGGGATAATCCCCCAAGAACCCTATTGATGTTGGAAAACAACCTTTATAACCTTTTTTTGAAAAACCTCCCTTATATCATTCTTGTAATTGAATAATCATATGTTCACCTATTGGGATTGAGAAAACCTCTCTTGTAGCATGCTGGGAATGGACTACTCACCCATGTTTCCTATAAAATCATTTAATATAATACATTACCCAATGTATTAGAGGGTAATAATAGTCCCCAAAATCACATAACAAGATATCATTCATTTATATTCTAAAATAACAGAAGTAAATTTTCAATTCCTTTATTGTTTAATTAACCCTAGAGAATGAAATGGGTTTCATGAAAATTCACTAAAATGGCATCATTATTATCAATATGAAAAACATAACTAGATTTTATCTTATGATCATATCCCCAATGAAACATAACAATCCTTAGGATACACTAATTTAGATGGAAAAAAATTTTATAAATGAATTAGGAATAATTTTTGAAATAACTAGAGAAAACGTCATTTTTTTGAATCTTTTAAAAACAAATAATTTCCACTCAAAAATGGGAAAAACGTTTATTTTTTAAAATGATATAAAAATTTAATTAAATACTTGTGAAAAATAATTTTCATGATGATGGGAAAATATATCTCATCTATAGTGATTAGAAACATTATTTTCTTATGTTTCTAAAAAGTCAACTATGGGTTTCACAAATAATATTTGAAAATATTACTTTTAATAATTTCTAGAAAATAATATAAATTATAAAAAAATTATCAAAAAATTATTATTTTTAGTAAAATTGATAAAATAATTTTTTAACATGGATATAGAAGATTAATATTCCTAAACAAGAAGAAATATGGTTGAATTTTCATAAAAACATTTCATTGATCATTTTGACTACCATAAGAAGTATAAAATGGAAATAATATTTGAAAACCCCATTTATATGTATATATATATATATTATAATAAATAATATGGGGTGTAAGATATAATGAACATGAAATTCCTCTAATGAAAATTTAAACATAAATAATCCCAATATAATTTAAGAATGTAACATAACCCTTTATAACCCTACTAATAGTTGAAATAAAACCTCATCACATAAATAACCACTGATGGATTTTTAAATACATATAGCTTTCATGAATATAATAAAATCTTATATTCAAGTACATTATAGTCCCCACAGAAAATAATGAATATAGTGAATATAGAATATATCTCAGGGGAGAAAATTTAAATTAGAAAACCCTTACAACATTGGTATCTCTTGAAAAGAAATACCAAAAAAGATAAAAATTAATATGGATTGGTGAATATAATTAATTTCTTGTTATTATGGAAAAAATAAACATGGTATTATATAAACCAAAATAAATCATATGGGGAATATGGAATAAGGCTCAAATAAATAAAATTGAGATAATAAACCCATTCCGTAACAATCAGCTTCCATGAAAAAGTTTTAAATCCTATATAATAAAAATAATTTTAGTTATGAAATATTTAATAACCATAATAAGGTATATAGTTACTTTTATACTTCTAATTATCATCAATCATTATACATTCATTAGGTTTTTTATCAGACCCAGTTTTTTATGTCTTTGTTTTGATATGATTTATTGGAAATACATTTACTTCTCATGGGTCATAGGTGAGATTAATGATGAGTTTGGTTGTTTTATTTATTTATAATAACCCTAATTTAGGTTACCCATTGATGGTTTATGATTTTTTAGAGAAAGGGTGGTTATATAATGATTTGGGCCAACTATGAGCCCATTCCAGATTTAAAAACAAATTTTTTTATTTTATAAATCCTTTGTTTTTAACAAATTTTCAACAATTAATCTTCCAATTTTCCCTCACTGGACCAAATAAAACCACAATATCATTTTATAACCCTTATGAATTAATAAACATGGTGAATTTGGGTTGTTTATTTAGGTATTGTTCAAGCCTGTGGGCCCATTTTCTATTTTAAAAAGATAATTTGTTTCTTTTATATATTATTCATTTTTTTCATACCATTCTATGATTCCACCACCCGATCAGGACTAAGAACCCTAAGAGAACCCCCAATCTCTAGTTTCCCATTTGGGAGCTAATATTAGATGCATATTAGGGAAGAACATCTCAATGTTTCTCAAATCATCCAGACTTGGAAAAGGTTATTTGTATCATCCATAAATCATTCATTTCTTATTATTTCCCTCCCAATCTTGTTTTAAATAGTTATTACAGAAATTATAATACCCTACACTGAGTTTCAATCCATTAAATTTCATATAAGTGTGCAGATATAAGGTAATACGCAGAGTTTTTGAGTATCCAAAGTGAGATTCCTTCTCATTTATCCTCCATCTTCCTCCTCCATTCAATATTTCTTGTATTTTTGTTCTCTTATTGTCATTATAGACGTATTTTTCTATTATACCATGATTTTTATAGGGTTTGGTTCGTTTTGGGATGGTTATAACAGATTTAGTCTTTATAAACCCCCATATGGTGATATCAGGTGTGTGTTTCCATTACAAAAAGGATTTGAAGTCGGAAATCCATTGGACATTCCATTATCATTTAATTTTAATAATTATCATATTTTTATCACCTAATATGTATATATATATATATTAATTTTTTATAGCCTTTTTATAATTTTTTTGTGTGAAAAATTGTTGTTTATGCCTTGTTTTCTGAAAGGTGGTGTTGTTTTGTCATAAAAGTGCACACCATGTGTTTGTCTAAATGTTTTTCTATCATTCAAAAATTTGTTGTGAGTTTTATAATCTATTTTATGGTATTTTAAAAAATTTATAGTATATTGAATATAATATTGCTTGCAATTTGTGTTTTATTCCTTGTCATGTGCTTAAAATAAATTGTTTTGGTTAATAGTTCTTGTCATGTGTTCGTAAATTGCTCAGTAGGATTTTATATGTAAAGTGTGATTTAAAAATTATTTTTTTGATTTATAAATTAATTGGAAGATTAAAAAATTGTATTTTTGGGTCCTTCTATGCCTTTCCAATTTTTATTTAGTTTTACAATCAAATGGGTTTTGGTTTACAACATGTTTTCACCTGAGTTGCTGGAAAATGGCCCATTTCATATACTTATGAAAATGGATGTGTGTTAAAATTGTAACCAAAGTGTTTTAAGGGATTTATTTTTGTGGATTTCTGGTGTAAATGGTGTGTATACACCTCCTTAATAAATTTTAAATGCATATGATGGTCAAATGTTTGTTTTGATAAAATGTTTAAAGGCTCGTTTGGCCTTTCCTAAAAATGCATAATGGGTATTTTACAAGTATATACATTATTGCGTCAATTGGGATTGTTTTATGGTCCATTAAATGATTTTATTTAATTTTTTAGGTCTTCCAAATTTGTTTGGGTATGTTTTTGTGTGTGTTTATACTTGAAAGAGTGTTTTTGAATGAGTTTTATGTTCAAGTCCTCAATACACTCCTTCAAATTGTTTTACGGGATTTTTAGTGGTTTATTTATCCCTGAAATAAATGTGAAGCATGTATGTGGGATATCTGTATGTTTATGGATTGGGAATGTAATTTTTATTTGAAATTTGTATTTTATAATATGTGTAACTAGATTGAGTACTAAAAGGAATCTCGGGCATCTTGGTGGGCGGACGTGTACTAGTATGCTAGTGATCCAGTGGGATTTGGCCCTTGTTTCACGTATCAAGTTTGACGATGACAACACTAACTAAACTATGATGATTATTTTATTGGGGGACCACTATTTTATGTTAATTCTCCATACTAGTTTCTCATGTTCACGAGAATGTATATTTATTATGGTTATTTTCACTGATATACGACATATCTGAGGCCCACTACTAACTAGTACCTAGGGGTGTTCCCGTGACTTGTGCTCATTGGATATTTTTCACTTACCATTAGCATAATATGTTTTTGTTTGGTAAATTTAGAATTTTGTGTGATTTATTTAAATGTTTACATTCCTTAAACCATCCCTCTTGAAAACTAGTTTCATTTTAAAAATGCACCTCTTTGAAAATTTTTACTAGCATTCTTGTTTATAAAACATGTAGGTTTTTGTCTAGTAAATTTTTTATAGCATATCACCTAATATGGAAAGCATACCATTATATATTGTATTTAAAACATGAAAGTTATGTTTCATTTATTTTAATGTATGTGCATTAGGAATAGAATATTGAGCTAACCTACCGAGTTTTAATTATCATGCTTATAGTCATCTTCTATTTTAAGCCCTTGTGTGGGTTTTGGATTCAGTTAGATCACCACGGGAGATGTTTGATAATTTTTTTGGAAAGTGACTAGAGGGGTCATATAGAGTTAGTTGGTTTTTAGTTTTGGTATGTTGAGTTGTTAGTTTAGTTATAATTTTAGTTTCTTGTGAAAATAATGTTCAGTTCAATTTTTAAGTAAGTGTATTTTGGGATTTCCATTTCTTTACATTGTTTTATAGATTTTTTATATTTGGGATAAAATTTTTCCTTGTTTAGTAAAATTATTCCCTCGGTGCTTTTCTTCATCCAGGGAGGATCGGGAATTCCTCTTGGGACTAATCACGGGCTGGCCTAGGTGACCTATTCAAGGTCGTCCCGGGAAAGTTCGTGACAAAATGATATTAGAGGAGGTCAGATCTTAGTATAACTCTTTGTTAAAGAAACCTTGTTACTTTGGGGTTGCCAAGGTAGGTGGAGTCGGATTTTTGGAACTTGAGGGGTAAGTGCAGGCAGATCATCGAGAACTCTTGCTCGATCCAATCATCGAGTTTCCTTGGGAAGTCCTATTTTATTAGTGTCCTTTGTTCTTGTTGATTGTTTTCTATTGGGATATGATAAGGGGAGTCTGACTAATGGCCTCTGAGATCCCGTAGGGTGTAGAAATCCATGTAGAGTCTGTGAATAACCTAATAAGTCCCTATGTATTGGTGTTGTGTTTGACATATAGCTACCAATCATATGGTCAAGTCACCCATAGACACTAGTTCCCTTTTTCTGGTTTTCATGGACCATTCTGGAATTCTGAATTTATTAAAAAATACAAATGTGAGAAATATAGAAATGGATTTAAATGGATGTATTGTATTTTGAAAAGTGAAAAAAGGGTTTTCAAAAATTAAATGTAAGAATGGTTTTGGAAGGTTGCATTTTTTAAACAATTATTGGTGAAAAAGTTGAAATTATTTAATGGGAATGGTTATTCCCTAATCTGAACTTGTAGTTTGTTGAAATGAAATGCCTTCAAAGTGTGAATAATTTTACTGTGATTCTGAATATTTTTTTAAATGGTGTGTTTGGGGATGTTTAAAAGTGTTTGAATATGATGAATTGTTTTTCGAAATTGGTTTTGAGCGGTTCATTTTTTCTGAGAATGGGTATTGTTCTCAATGGCTATCAGATTATGAAAATATACCTAGCTAAATTTTAGAAAATGTGAAGGTGTTGTTTTTAGTATCTTTGTTGTTTTATAAGTTTTTGAAATGAAAAATGGTAGGTTATTATGGAAATGGTTCATGATGAAGTGTGGTTTATTTTTTGAAATCTGAAGAGGATTTTTAACTCAGTGGTTAGTGTTACATTCGATGGTAAATGATTTTTGGTATGATGTTGTTCTGTTTTATCCATTGGTGCTTTCATGGGTGATCACATGCATGGATTTATTGATATCTATAAGGGTGGACAATATATAATGGTGGTTGGGTGCCTGGAGTGGCCTGGAAATGATCATGTAAGTGAGACTTAATTAAACACCATCTGTGAATGTGGAGATCCACAATGTAATATTTTTTTCAAATGTGTTTTGAGATGAAAAAGTTGTATCATTTATTTATAAACCGATTGTTATGTTCAACGTTTTTCTCTATGCCATATAAGAGTTAATTATTTAGCATTATTCCTTGTGATCTAGAAGTCATAATCTAGTTGTTTCTTGAGATGAGGTCTTCTTGGTGGCTCGGTTTTGGATTAATATTTATTTGGTGTCTAAAGAAGTGTTCGAAGTTGTGATGTGGCCATATATAGTTGTCTATTTGCAATATTTTCAATTGATCAACCCAAGGATTCGTTCTCAAGTTTCTAAATCTAGATCCACCTCTTCAAATAATTCCTCATCCTGTTTGCTGAAATAGAGAGATCTTTGGGTTTGATTTAGAGTGCCTTAATATTATGAGGATTCACTCGGTTATAGTGGTTGTGTTTGGTGATTCTAGGTGTGTTTCACCATATTCTATGTTCATTTCACTACTCATTCTATGTAAGATAGAATGGTGGTGTGTATCCCTCTTTCTCTATTTGGTATTGGTGTTTTTCAAAGCTGGTATATTTCATGAAATAATTTTATTCATAACTCCTGATTACGTTACAACAAATGGTTCAAACATTAGGGATCTATCCATAGGCATTAGAGTGAATATTTACACATAGTCAAGAAATCACAAGAGGTTTGGGGAGTTCAATTAGTCTCATGCCTCCACCGTTTTGGTATGGTAGTTTATACGTATATATTGTGGTCCCTTATCACTGTGAATTTCCTCTTTTCATAGTGATCATGGTGGACTTACCCGTCACACAGTTTATATGGTTATGCCTTCATGGATGTGGGTTTCCAATCAATATCTCTTTCTGGACTGCCTGTGTAAATCAGGTGTAGTATTAATGTTACCTATTCATTGGTGGATAATGTTGGGTGGATCCTTTTTAATTTTTTGGTTTTAGTGCACGGATGATTGGGTTCCCTTCCCTACACTCCCCTAGTAGTGGGGGTCTGAATCCGAATAGAAAGTGTTGGACCTGTTCTTATCCCCTCTGTTATGGAGTGGGTGGTTTAGTTGTTAATGTTTTAACCTTCATAACATGGGTTTTAGGTTGATGTGGGTGACTTTTGGGAGGCCTCTATATGTGAATCCCAATTTGAGTTCTTGTTGAATTCTTTTATTATTCATTTCTAGTTAGTATCTAATGGTTGGGAGTCCCACTACGGGTCTCAAAGATCATTCCTTTATGGATTTCTCATATGGTATTTATGATTTAATTGGGGGAGCCCGTTCTAGCCTCCCTCCAAATCATTTTCTTTCCTAAGTGAACATTGGTTGGCTGATCACTGGGTTCATTGGGAGGAGGCTCAATAATTTGGTTCTTGGCTAGGTTGTGGAGGTGGTGGCTTGACCTTTCTGTTGATTTTCAGAAAGTGGTTGTGAGGAGGTTTTTTGTTTGGGACAAAGGAATAAGTTATGTTAATGGTGAATGATAATTCCTTGAATTGATAGGATTTATTATGTTTATAAATAATCCTTAGGCGTTGATCAATCAGTTGGAATGTGTTGCGGATTTTCAAGGGAAGAAATCATTAATGGTGGGGAGAATTGTCACACCCGGTTTTTTATTTCTTTTTTTAATCTGGTTCATTGGAAATCCTGATCATTTTCATTGGTCTTGGATGATATGAATGTTGACTTTTTAAGTTTCATCAATGTCTAATCACCCTAATCTGGGTCCCCTGTTTCTTGTTTAGGATTTTTTGGAGAAAGGGTGGTTACTTCATGATTTGGGCCAACCGTGAGGCCATTTCCATATTGAAAAACAAATTTTTCGTATTTCATAAATCCTTTATTTTTTAACATTTTTCACCCATTAAAATTCCCAATTGTCCTCCATTGAAGTATTAAATCAAAAATATCTTTTTAAACCCCTTATGAATTCATAAGCATGGTAGATTTTGGTTGTTTATTTAGGTATGGGGCCTGCCCGTGGTCCCCCTTCATGTTTTAAAAACATAATTCATTTCTTTTATATATTACTATATATTTTATAATTTTTAGTTATTTCTCATACCACTTGAGCCGAAGAACCCTAGGAGTACCCCAAGCCTCTATTTTCCCACATTGGATCTCATCATAGTCGTAGATTAAGGAATAACTTCTCTATGTTTCTTAAATCATCCATATTTGGAAAAGATGAATTGTCTCATCTATAAATCGTTCATTTCATACTCTTTCCCCCCAAATTTGTTTTTACTAGTTTGACCAGACATAAGGAGTCCATGCTCTAGGTTTCAAGCCATTCTATTTCTTATAAAGGTAAATACATAAGGGAATACAAAGAGTTAACAAGTTTCCAAGGTAATATTCCTTCTCATTTCTCTCCCTCTTCCTCCTCCTTTCATTATTTGTTGGGTTTCTATTATTATATATTCATTCTATACATTTGGATATGTTATGAAATGATTTTTATGGGGTTTTTTAGTATTGGTCTGTTCATCATAGGTTTTGATTTTATAAACCCTCAGATGGTGATATCGGGTGTGCATTTCCATTACGCTAAGGATTTGAGGTAGGATATCCCATGCACATGACTTTATCATTTTATTTTCATCATTTTATTATTTTTCTCAATGATATATATGTTTATTATTATTTTTCATCATTTTTATAATTTTCTTGGGGTGCAAAATGGTTGT
Organism: Viscum album; assembly: GCA_963277665.1. Lineage (NCBI taxonomy): Eukaryota > Viridiplantae > Streptophyta > Magnoliopsida > Santalales > Viscaceae > Viscum > Viscum album. Next base: position 1,993,746,426 of record OY728125.1, on the reverse strand, counting down.
TTAAGCCTTGTTTTGTTAAAGGTGGTGTTGTTTTGACATAAAAGTGCACACCAAGTGTTTTTTAAATGATCTTCTATCTTTGGAAACTATTTTGTGAAGTTTAGAACCTGTTTTATGTTATTTCGAACATTATCCATTATATTGAGTAATATATGGCATGTAATTGGCTCTTTATTCCTTATCAAGTGCTTATAATAAGTTTTTTTCTTTAAAAGTTCATGTCATGTGTTCGGTAAATAGCCCGATTGAATTTTATGTGTCATGGGTGATTTAATTTTTTCTGGATTTATAAATGCATTGAAATACTAAAAAATATTATTTTGGGTCTTTCTATTACATTCCATTTTTATTTGGTTTTACAAACAAGTGGGCTTCGGTTTACAATAGGTTTTGGACAGAGTTGCTAGAAAATGGCTTATTTCACATCCTTATGAAAATGGTTTTGTATGGAATATGTAACCAGAGTGTTTTAAGGGATTTATAAATTTAGTTTTCTAATTTAAATAGTGTGTTTACACCTCCTTTATAAAAGTTAAATTCATACCTTAGTCAAATGTTTGTTTTGTGAAAATGTTTAAAGGCTCATTTAACCTTTTGAAAAAAATCAAGAATGATTGTTTTACATGTATATACCATGTTGCATCAATTGGGATTATTTTATGGTCAATTAAATTATTTTATTAAATGTTTTTAGTGTCTGCCAAAAGTTTTTGGGTATGGTTTTGTTGTGTGTTTATACATAAAAGAGTGTTTTTGAGTGAGTTTTATGTGCAAATCCTCAATACACTACTCAAAATTGTTTTAAGAAGATTTCTATTGGTTTACTGATATGTGAATGAAATGTGAAGCATGTTTGTCTCTTGTCTGTTGGTTTATCGGTTTGGAATAAATGTTTTACGAGAAATGTGTATTTGATAATATGTGTAAATTTATTGAGCACTAAAGGGAATCTGAGGTATCCAGGAGGCGGGCGTGTATTAGTATGCTAGTGATCCCGTGGGGTTTGGATCTTCTTTCCTGTAACAAGTTTGTCGATGAAAACACTAATTAATATATGATGACTATGTTTTTAGGGGACCACTAGGTTATGGTTATGCTCCCTACTTGTGTCTTGTGTGCACGAGAACATATATTTATTATGGTTATATTCACTGAGATACGAGGTACCTGGGGATCACAACTAACAAGTGCCTACGTGTGTTCCTGTGACTTGTGCTCATTATATATTTTTTACCCACCTTCTTTATAAGGTTTTTTTGGTTGGTAAATTAATCATTTTGTGTGATTTATTAAAATGTGTACATTCCTTAAAGGATCCCTCTTCAAAACTAGTTTCATTTTGAAGTTCCACCTCTTTGAATTTTTTTACTAGCATTCTTCTTTATAAAACATGCACGTTTTTGTCTTCTAATTTTTATAGCGAGTGACCTCATTTTCAAAACATACCTTAATATATTGTATTTAAAACATTAAATTGAAATTTTGATTATTTTAACATATTTTCAATGGGAATAGAATATCAAGCTAACCTACTGAGTTTTAATACACATGCCTATAGTCTTCTTCTGTTTTTAGCTCTTGTGTAGGTTTCAGCATGAGACCGATCACCTTGGGAGATGTGTGAAAATTGTGTTGTCAGGTGACCATATAGGTAATATGGAGTTATTTTGTTATCATGAATGGTTAGTCATGTTTTTTGGTTTAGTTGTACTTTCATTTTCTTGTGCAAAAATTTTTAGTTTAATTTTTATGTAAAAGTATTTTCAACTATGCATTTCTTTACGTAGTTTTTTGGATTGTTTATATTTGGGTGAAATAATTCCCTTTTGTACTATATTGATGCCCTTAGTTATTGTCTCTATATTGGGAGGATCGGGAACGCCTCTCTAGACTTGCCGTGGGTTGGCTTAGGTGACCGATTCATGGTCGACTCGGGCTGGTTCAAGACAAAATTTCGGGATGTGAAATTCATGGGACACTAGGTGTCTTAATTGGGTATATCAGTGGATCCTAAATAGGGGAAGGATATTAGGAATTAGGAAAAACCATGAAATTCCTCTGAGCTTCAGAACCTCTTGGGATTATCTTGATATTAATGTACGTTTCTGAAGGACATTTGGATGTTGGAATCTCTTATGAATAAAATAACTCAAGAAGGGGTGAAGCTTGAGTGGAATGATAATTTTCCTTGTTCTTTTTATGAGAAGAAATTTATTTTCAAAACTATGCTTGTGATTAGTCTTCAAGAGACAGGACATGGCTTTGTGTATTTTTTTATGCATCATGTTCAGGCCTGGGTTGTGTTCTTATGTAGGGAACTCGTGTAGTTCATTATGGATATCATTATCTTAAACCATGTGTGAAAAATTATCCTACCAATGAAATTGAACTTGCATCTTTGATGAAAACCCTTAAGTATTTGCGACACTACATTTTAAAAGAATGGATTATTGTGTATTCAGACCACAAAATCTTGAGTTATATCTTATCTCAAGAGGATTTGAATCTTCTCCAAAGGTATTGGGTGGACTACATGAAATCATTCTAATTTTACATTGACTAATCTCTAGGGAAATGAAATGTCATTGCAGATACATTCAGTAGGAATCATCCAACCCAAGAAGTGATTGAATCTTTGGAAGAGTGGATCTTTATGGCTCTCTTAGCAGAATTTTATATTGGAGTTCAGGGGAAAGGGGTTGAAGTTACTTCATCCAGCATTTAGTTTACATCTGATCTTCTCAATTTAATACTTCAGGATTATGATCTTGATGATAAATTTAGTAGCATTATACACTCTCTTTATTGTGGGAAGATAGTGGTCTAGTGGTCATTATTCAAAGTAGGTGTTATATCATCTCAGGATCACATAGTTGTGCCCTTAGCAGTAAGGAAATTTGTGATATGGAAATGTCATAATTCCCTGTGGTCTATGCACCTAGAAACCACTAAGATGCTCTATGAAATGTGATGGTAGTTTTAATGGACAGATATGAGATGGGGCAATACATAGTTTTTTTCTCGTTTCTGTACATGGTAACATAAAAAATTTGAGAATGATAAACCTTATGGTTTTCTTCAACAACTTATATCCCCTGCTTGGATGTGAGAAAAAATATATATGGATATAATGTTTGGTATAACTTGTACCGAAAGAAAGAAGAATGTGATATGGTTTTTGATCAATAGGTTGACCAATTTAGGTCACATTATACCCATTCGTGACATAACCAATTTTTAGGAGTTGTAAAATATCTACATGAAAGATATTAATCATTTTTATGGAGTTTCTGCTGCTATATTCTCTAACAGGGATCCATAGTTCACTTATCACTTTTTTAGTTGACTTAAAGAGGCACTAGGATCTCAGATCCTTTTGAGAATGACCTACTATCCGCAATCAGATCTCCAGATTGAGAGAGTTGTATAGATTCTTGGGGCACTAAGGGAAAAAAGTCATTATTGCGATGGTGTATTTGCGATGGGATTTATTCCCATCACAAAAACTCTGATGAAAAACGTATGTGCGACGAGAATATATTCCCATCACAGATGTTCAGTTATTTGCGAACGGAATACAGGACCCATCACAATAGATATGGCACAGTTTTCTCACCAAAACACGGGAAGCCTATTTGCGACGGTCGCCTTCTACCCTTCATAACTACCCAGTGGTGTTAAATACTATTTGCAACGGTTATATTGTCCCGTCGCAAAAAAAATATTCAGTAGGTGTTATTTGCGACGGGTCCCATCGCCAATACCGGCGGCGGTAAATAGGGTTTTGCGACGGGGATATCCTCACGTCACTAATTGTATGTCGGAAGGCAGCTATTTGTGACGGGGCCGTCACAAAAACACTTTTAGCCGCCGCCCGTAATGAATGCGGGTGAAGTTATTTGTGATGGGGCCCGTCGCTAATACTATCGGTGGTAAATAGGAATTTGCAACAGGGATATCCGCTCGTCGCTAATGGTATATCAGCAGGCAGCTATTTGCGACGGGTCCATCAAAAAACCCCTTTTAACTGCCGCCCATAATTAATGCGGGTGAAGGTATTTGCAACGGGGCCCATCGCAAAATACTAGGTATTTGCGACGGTATCCATTCGCAAATAATCTGTCCTTTATATACCCCCACCCATTTTTTTCAAATCATTCAGATCTCTCTTTCTCCCTCTCTTTAACATCCAGTTCTAAGTAGAAAATTTTTTTGTTCTAATTTTTCCTTACGAGAAGAGGAGAGAAAGAGTTAGAAGGCATTAATTGCTTCAAAATATCGAAGGTATTTATAATTTTTTTTTTTTGAAATTAATTTTAATTGTTAAATTATTTTTAGTTTTAAATGTTATTTTTATTTGTTAATTTTAATTTCTTTAAAAGATTGTTTAGTAGATATATAGTATAATTATATTAAGTGGTTTTACCAAATAGTCCTGGTCTTGATACGAACAAGTAGAGGTGGCTCTGGCACAGATGTACCTAGGAGTGAAAACTCGGTCAAGGTGTTTCGAGCTTGACTCGGGGTAACATGGTACACAACAACTGGCCATGTTGCACTCTTGGTTCGACACTCCCGGAGGATGTTTTGGTAATAATTAGAAATAATTATATTTAATTAGAAATAATTAGAAATAGTTATATTTAATTAGAAATAATTATATTTCATTAGAAATACTTATATTCACTTATAAGTAGTTATAAAATTAATTATAAATAATTAAAATAAATATTAGAAACAATAAAAATAATTAGGAAACAATAACAATAATTAGGAAAAACATTAAAATAATTAGGAAACAATCAAACATAATTAGGAAACAATTAAAAATAAATAGGAAACAATTAAAAATAATTAGGAAACAATTAAAAATAATTAGGATACAATTAAAAATAATTAGGAAACAATTAAAAATAATAAGGAAATAATTAAAAATAATTAGGAAACAATTAAAAATAATTAGTAAATAATTAAAAATAATTAGAAAACAATTAAAAATAATTAGTAAACAATTGAAAATAATTAGTAAAAAACTGAAAATAATTAAGAAACAATTAAAAATTATTAGGAACCAATTAAAAATAATTAGGAACCAATTACAAATAACTAGGAAACAATTAAAACTAATTAGGAAAAAATTAAAAACAATTAGGAAACAATTAAAAATAATTAGGAAATAATTAAAAATAATTAGGAAACAATTAATAATAATTAGAAAACAACTGAAAAATAATTAGAAAACGTGATTGACCGCTCATCTACCTCAATTTTCTTTTCATTTGTGTGATGAGGCTTGACAGGAAACTTCTCCCTACACATGTAATATTTGTTTTTACTGTCAAAATTATCAACCTCCTCACCATTATAGAGGTGAGGAGGTTTATAATTTTGACAGTATAATCAAATATTAAATGTGGAGGCAGAGGTTTCTTGTCAACCTCAACACACAATTGAAAAGAAAATTGAGGTAGATGAGTAGTAAATCACGTTTGTTTTTCTATTCAATGATTGATTAACCACCTGACCTATATGCATATCATCAAATTACTAATTATTAACATAATTAGTAATATAATTAGTAACATAAATAGTAACATAATATAAAATATTATATTAATCTGATATTAATAATTAAATAATACTAATAATATAATTATTTTATTATTATATGTTTAATATTTATAAAAAAATATTAATATTATTAAAATTATATAAGATTTATAAAATATTGCAATTATCAACATTTTCAGAACATTTTTCTTTATTCATAACATGTTCAAATCTTAAAGGGTCGCCAATTTTCAGGTCATGCCCAATAAAAAGTCTTTGTCAACCGTTTCTATTGGAAACTCAATAATTGTCCTTGCGTGGTTGATCACCTCGCAAGTACCGTTGCAATAGGACAACCCATGTCATGTCTTTCTCATCTATAAGAATAATATCACTTGACTTTTTACACAGACCATTCTTTCTTGAAAAATTAAGGGAAATATATTGATGTTGTCTCAATTTTTCAAGGAAGAATGATCTTTGTAAAGGGTCATGCGAAATGATTCTTAAAGATGAGAACGATATTACTTGTTTCGTCCTATTACAACACTACATGCGAGGTGATCAACCATGTATGGAAAATTATACAGTTTACATTGGAAATGGCTGACACAAACTTTTTATTTTTGCATTACCTGAAAATTGACGACCCTTTAAGATTTGAACATGTCAAGAATACGGAAAAATATGTTGGAAATATTGAGATTTTCAATAATTAGTAATAATTAATAATAATTAGTAATAAATAATCAAAAATCAAATAAATTGAAGTACATGGTTATAAATTGGCATAATTTTCAATGGATTGGCGGCTACCTTTCGTTCAACATCTCATATCTTTGCAACTTTCTACCACTAAAATCAGTATGAAATATGTGCTCTAACGTATGTCAGAGAAAGTTTTTCATACTGATTTCAGTCAGGAGAAAGTTAAAAAGAGATGAGTTGTCAGAAAAAAGAGGCTCTTTTCCCTGACGAATCATCTCCTTGCAAAGAGATGAGTCGTCAGGAAAAAGAGATGCCGCCAATCCACTGGAAATAAATACCAATAATTAGTAATATAATCTCCACAATGATGATTACAACATTTTATTTCATTATTCAAGCATATTTCATTTTTCCAAGTATTTTGAAGTATTGATAAATTAATAATAATTACTGAGGATGATTACAAACTAACTGTGTTGCCTATAATTATTGGTAATTACTAAAAATAACTGTAATTATGTATCTTCTCTTTTTAGTATATTTTTTTTATTATATCAAATTATTTAATACTAGTAATGTTTTTAAATTTTTTAGAAACATAAATATGAATATGTAACAAGGAAATAGACATCAATCATTATTAGATGATTGTGCTTGGATAAATCAGCGCAGAAATCCAAACAGTTCTAGTTTAAATCCTGTATATGTTAATAGTGTTGAAGATTTATTATCATTTGCATCCTCAAACATGGAATTTGTTTCAGAATAGACAATTAAGTGTCCTTGTAAAAAATGTGCTCTGAGAATGTTTGAGACATTTGACATCGTTGGGAAACATCTCTTGTGTTATGGTTTCTAATCAGAATATATTTTTTGGTATCAACACAGTGAACACAGTTTCAGAGAAGATACTAATAATTTGATTCCGGATCCATCACGGTTTCAGAATTTAGTACACGATGTTGCAGGGTCATTCGTTCAACAAAATAAAATCAAGGATGATATTTATTTACCTAACAAATTGGCACCATCTGAATTTGTTGTGTTGTTCAGGTCTACTGAGGATGAATTATATCCCGGTTGCAAGATAAGAAAATTAGAAGTTGTTTCAAAATTTATGGCTATTAAATCAGATAATGGAATGTCAAATAACTATTTTGATAAGATATTTTCTTTGGTTAAAGCAATGTTACCTTAAGGAATTGTGATTCCTACAAATTATTATGAGAGCAGGAGGTTGGTTCGTAATCTGGGCCTTAGTTATCAAAATATCCATGCATGTTCAAATGATTTCATCTTATATTATGGAGAAAATGAGTCGTTTGATATTTTTCCCACATTTGGACAATCGAGGTATAAAGAAGCTCAATCAGGGATGTCTGGATAGATTCCTGTAAAACAGTTGAGATATTTCCCGCTTACACCCAGGTTGCAGCATTTATTTATGTCTCAGAACACAGCGACAATGATGTCATGGCACAAAACACATATTTCAAATGGTAAAAGCATGATTCATCCATCTGATGGTGATTCATGGAAACATGTGCATTCGTCTTTTTCTTTAGAATCCCGAAATGTGCGATTGGGTCTTTCTACTGACGGTTTTTCTTCATTTGGATCTTTTGGTAGTCAGTATTCCTGTTGGCCTGTCTTTATAACTCCGTACAATGAACCTCCATGGATGTTGATGAAAGATACATATATATTTTTGATAGTATTAATTTCAAGACATCTGAAAAAGAATATTGATGTTAATTTGAAACCATTTATTGATGACAAAAATTTATTGTGGAGTCATGGTGTTGGTACATATGATGCTGCTGTGAAACATAATTTTGTAATGAAAGCTTCTTTGATGTGGAAAATTAGGGGCTTCTCGGCATATGAAATATTATCTGTCTTGAGTACACATGGTCCAAAATCACGTCCTTACTGTATGGGAGACAATAGAGCATTTATGCTTGTGAATGGAAAAAAACCTCTCTATTTTGACTGTCATTGCAGATTTCTTCCAATCAATCATCCTTTTCGGAGAAATAAATCTCATTTCAGAAAAGGAATATTTGAAAGAGATGAACCTCCAAAAACGCTCGCAGGTACGGAGTTACTATTAGTTGAATTTTCATTACCTTCCATTACTTTTGGACCGACAATAAATCAATAGAAAAATCATGGCATTGGGAAAGAACACAATTGGACAAAACGGAGAATTTTTTTGAAATATGCCATATTGGTCTGATTTGTTAGTCCGACACATATTGAATTTCATGAATATTGAGAAGAACTGTTTTGATAATTTATTTCATATAGTTTTGGATACACAGGGTAAAACCAAAGATAATGTAAAGTCACTATTAGATCTTGCCCAAATTTGCAGGCAACCAGAACTTGAATTGTTTGAAAATATCATATCACTGAGATTAATGAATCCAAAAGCAGCTTATACACTGACCAAAGAGAGTATCTAATTATTTTGTCAGTGGATTGCAGATTTGAGACTTCCAGATGGCTATGCTTCCAACTTGGATAGATGTGTTAAAAAAGGTAATATTATTGGATTGAAATGTCATGATTGTCATGTTATAATGGAAAAACTTATGCCTATTGGATTAAAAGGATTGTTTAATTCTATGATTTGTGATTTGATAACAGATATATCATATTTTTTCTGAGACATGTGTGTGGCAACAACAGACTACGATGAACTAAGCAAACTGGAAGAAGCTGCTTTTTGTAATTATATGAAAACTGGAAAAAAATCATTCTGTCAGCTTTCTTTGACTCAATGGAACATTTGATATTACATTTCCCACATTATGAAAAATGTGGAGGTCCAGTTCAGTTTCTATGGATGTAACCATTTGAGATATGCATGCATAAATTGAAGAAAAAAGTACGTAACAAAGCATCAGTTGAAGGATCAATTACTGAAACTTATTTTCAAGAGGAAATTTCTTTATTCTGCTCGCATTATTTTGAATCTGAATATCCCTCAAAATATAACCGCATGGGAAGGAATGAGGGTAATGTTGATGATGATATGAACAATCAATTATCAGTTTTCAATCAGCCCGAAATTGGCTTTGGTGGAGTTCATGATAAATGGCTATCAGATGATGAACATCATAGAGCTCATACATATGTTCTACTCAACTGTGAATAAATGTCACCAATTGTACAGTGATTTCTCCTATCCCTTATTATATAGATTATGTTATAGTAAATTAATCATATTTTATTTTTAGGTTATATGATGATCATATCAAGAAACAATTTACACAAATTACAGTAGCTGGCTTAGAAGAACCTACGCCAAAAAAAATTTCCTACTGGTTTCAAAAACTGGTAACGTACATTCTTTTTTGGTTTTACATATAAAATCAATTTATTACTTATAATAGTGATAAATTTTTTACAAATTTTCAGGTATATGTACATGCTGATAAGATTGATAGTCGATTGCATATATTGAGTAGCCCACCATCCAAAATGGTTAAATCTTATAATTTATAGTTATAGCTTTCATACACGTTCATATGGGGAATCAAAGAAAATAATGAATAGTGGTGTTTGTTTGAAGGGATCACATCATAGAGATATTGAATTTGACTTTTACGGCATGCTTGAAGAAATTATTGAGCTTTGTTATTTTGGACAAAATTATGTAACAATGTTTAAATGTATATGGATGGATAAAGAGAGAGTCTTGCGTATTCATCCGACTAATGAAATTTTTGATACTAAACATAAAATTATTCTTACATTAAATGAACCATTTTTATTGGCTCATCAGGCACAACAAATTTATTATGAAAAATATTGTGCTACTGCAAAAGAGTTTGATGATTGGTGTAGTATAATAAATGTTAAATCATGATAAAATCAGTTTACTCAAACTAAATGTGGTTCCACTGAAGTGCAAGGAAATGAAAATTTTCAGGACACTCCTCAAAACACATTTTTTTCACAAAGAGACATGAATATCGAGGATGACACCCCACAATTAAGGGTCGATGGTGACGATGTTGTCAATAATGTTACAACTGAATTTGAAATGACAAGAGATGATGAAAGAGAAACTAATATGTAAATTGATGATGTTGATAAGAAGATAAAGACATTTACATTGACAACTATGAAGATGATAATGAAGATGAACATTGACACAGTAAAATGATGGTTAGAATCAAAACAAATATATATATATACATAATAGTTATTTTCAACTGTTTGCGAATAACAATCATTTCATGTTTCAGATGGACTCAGAAATGTATCTTCAGTTGCTGGAGGCTAATCTACCTATGGATGATGAGGTTCTTGATTCATCTGACCTTTAGGCTATTGGAACTACAGGGAGCACTCGGAGGGGGCGTGGTCTTGCCAGACTGATGATTCCAGATCCTATCCCCCAGTGACGTCCATCTCTTGGATTCGATGTGCACATGCGGTGGTATTGTAACCTGTGTTATTTAGATATCTTTAATTTTAATTTATTTATATTCTAATTTTTTGATTATTAGTTCGTTTTCCATAGTTTTACACATATATATATTGGACAGGGGAGCACTATCTTGCGCAATTATTTTTTCTCAGCCCTGCCTCACATGGGATCAGATTCCTGCTGATTTGCAGGCCGCCAAGTTCGATCATGGGCTGGTACGTAATTAAATATTTTTTATTTTGAAATTGAATTAATTAATAATTTTATATTAGGGTCTATGGTATCCCATAGATGAGATCATGTGTGCCACTATCCACGTGGCATGGGTGGTGTCTATGTGTGACCGTTTGCTTCAGTTTTTGCATAATTTTAGAAAGGCGTCTATGAGGAAAGACGGAGTTACAGAATTTGATGAGTCCTGTAGAACCCACCGACCAGAGTACATTTCATCTCACGTTTGGGATGGATTATGTAGACACTGGTTGGGTGGTGGGTTTCAGAGGAGATCTACATAGGGTCGACAGAATCGGGGGAGATAAGAGGTGACGCATCGAGCCTGTAGTCGTACATTTAGTGCTCATAGAGAGCGTCTAGTAAGTACTTTTTTTAATATTTTATAAAACTTTAAATATAAATAGTTTATTTTATATTCATATAGGAAGCCGAGCAGCCTGGTATTACGACGTACAACAATTATCGGAGGATGTACACTGATCCGGCTACTGGAGAGATTAGAGGTGACCGCCAGCGTCAGATTGTGGTCAGTATTATTTTCTTTTCAGTTTGAAAATTAAATTCATATAATCATTTCATTATTTTAATTTATGATTGAAACATAAGGAGTCATATGAGGCTGCGACCTCTCAGACACAGGTTGAGAGTCAAGACGAGACATGTGATCAGACTAGTGCCCACCATTTTGATGAGATGAAATGGATGCAGGCGACCCAATATGGCTTTGAAAAGGGCCGAGTAGTTGGTATCAGCTCTCATTTGACTCATGTAGCTTATTATGGTATTGCTGCGATGTCGGCATCTGGCTCGAGAGGAGCTCTTGGAGAGACATCATCTTCTGCCTCACAGTATCAGGAGAAGCTGCGTGCTTATAGTGAGATTATAGAGGATTTACGTCAGGGGTAGGAGCAGATGCGTCAACAGCACGATAAGGAGACCCGTCGATGGCAGGAGTAGATTCGTCAGCAGCAGGAAGGGAAGAGTCGTTGATATGAGGAGAAACATCAGGAGCAGATGGAGTACATGCGTCGTCTGACTCATAGTTTAGGGATGGAGTTTCCTGCAACACCTCCTCGAGGTCCTCCCAATTATCCTCACCCCCAGTGATTTTTTTACTTATAATAAACATTTGAGTTCGTAGTTTATTTTCATATTAACTATTTACAATTACTCTTTCATATTGGTATGAATATTGCATGATTTAATTTGTTTGTATTTTTTAAAATATTTTATTAATTATTATTGTTATTTTTAATGTCTATTTATTTTATTAATATTACTTTTAATATTTTATATTTATTGTTAATATTGATAATTTTATAATTTTATAATTTTATTAATATTAATATTATTAATATTATTTTTTCATAAATATGTATTTTTATTTTAATAATAATAATATTATATTAATTTTTTATATTATTAATATTTGTATTATTATTATATAATATTATATTATTTATATTCATATTATTATTATTTTTTTATATTAATATTTCATAATTATATTATATATATTTTTTATTAATAATATTTTAGTAATATAATTTCATTATATTATTAATATTAATATTATTATTATATACATAATTTAATATTATTATTATTTTATTAATTTTTTATATTATTAATATTAGTATTATTGTATAATTTTATATTATTTATATTCATATTATTATTATTTTATATTAATATTTCATAATTATATTTTATATTTTTTTATTTATATTATAATAATAGAATTTTTTATATTATTAATATTATTATTATTTTTATATTATATTATACGATTTTTATTAGTTATTATTTTTTATTATTTTTTTAATATTTGCAACATGAGTATTTGTGATGGGATTTCCCATCGTAAAATATTTTTTTACTATCCCATTTGCGATGGGAAGAATACCTGTCGTAAAAACTATTTCTGTGACGGTCCGTCTCAAATACCTACGTCGCAAATATTTTTTAAATTTCCCATTTGTGACGGGTCAGAAACCCATCACAACTAATATATCTGCGACGACCCGTCGTGAATACCCTTTTTATATATAAATGAAAAAAAGTTTGCGACGGGGGAAAAATAACATCGCAAATACTATTTTTGCGACCGGATAGCCGCAAAAACAACTATTTGCGACGCTGTTTTCTGAGATGGACGATTTGCAATGGAGCCCCGTCGCAAAAGGTCTTTTGTGACAGGATCCCATCGCAGATCACCCATCGCAGATATTCTGTTTTCTTATAGTGAGGATATTCTCTGCGGATGTGTTCTTGACTTCATTGGGGTCATGGGACGGTCATTTGTGTCTGGTTGTGTTTTCTTATAATCGTAGATATCAGTCAATGGTCATAATGGAGCCATTTGAGGCCTTGTATGTCCTTCCTTATAAATATTTGTTGTGTTGTTTGGAGATTGGTGAATGTTCCTTGTTTAGAAAAATCCTGGTAAAAGAGACAAAAACAATGATTCAGTCAATTCATCAAAGAATATGGATAGAATAGATATGATATAATTTTAGTTATTTCTTTTTATTTCCAATTACTTAATAATTTATATTTACGTGGGGGTGTTTTACGATATTCAGCTCAAATGTCAAAAAAGACATCAGTAGTTTGATTATGTTCAAAGTGGTCATTATTAAATCGTCTAAATAATAATAATCATGAAATATCATAATTTTTATTTATAAAATATAATTTTAAACAATCTTGATTGATGGTTATGTAATCTAAAATATGTTACACTCATGAAGATGGTAGGTCATACAAATGGAAAAGTGATGTTTCAATTTTTCAATAACCAGTATCGAAAGAAATTAAGTATTGATTTATATTTACAAAATTTTCATTAAATAATTAATAAAAAATATTTTTTTTAAAATATAATTTCATATATCTTATTCATGAGGTGTTGATGAAAAACAAAACATTTCACCTCATTGAGGTGGTAGTCCATATATACACATGAAAAAAATTATCATTTTTAATTGAATTGAAAGGAATTAAAATAGATAATGTATTAAATTTTAAAAATGATAAATATTTCATAAATATTATATATATATATATATATATTAATTCAATCATTATTTCCATCTGTGAGAGGTGGTGACAGAAAATGAATTGCATCAATTAATGAGGTGTCATTCCTTCTTACATAGAAACGTTGATTTAATTTCACATTTTATAAAATATGATATATATGTAGGTTATTCCATTATCCCAAAGTGTATTAGTATATTTAATAGATTTTTTGTATTATTTTATCATGTTTTAAGAATATTTGATGGTTTTACAAGATGAAATAAAATGAATAGTCATGATTATAAACTATGCGTCTTCTTTGGACATCTTTTTACACTTTACAGCAATTTTTTTCTCAGATAGTTTTTTGATCATAAAATGCCTATTGAACATGAGAGGATCTTAGTAAAAGTATTTTATCTAGTATTTTTTAAATAAATTCTTTTTATGTGTCGAAAAATTGATGTGAAGGTTCCCTTTATAAGAGATGTGAGGGGTAATGATATAATTTTTTAATGTATTAAATTAATATTAATTAAGTTTCAATCTTAGATGTATATAAATTGATAATTTTAAAATATAATACTAGTATTAGTATAAATACTTACATAATATAAAATTTGGATAAGTTCACATAATATTTTTCCCTAATATTTTTTTAACCCTCCATTAACCATTTTCACAATTACAGCGACATCAAGGATTTTTTGAATTTTAGGGTTAATATTGTTTTTATAAAAGGAAAATTGGCCCATATATATTCCATGGATTAAATTTTAAGAAATATCAAAAATACATTGCAGAAAATGGGATTTCTAACATCTATAAATAATTTAAACGTATTATTTTTATAAAACAACATTAATGTCAATTTGTGAACTATTCAATTAATTGGACTTTTAAAACAGTAATCCAATAATGAAATTCTAATATAAAAAAAATTAAACCTCTATAATATGATACTTTTATCAAAAAAATAATGAAACAAAAATATTTATATAAATTATATTACTTTTAAAAAATTTAATATCATTTCTTTTATTTTTCTATTTATTAAATAAATATTTTATCAAAATTTGGGAAATATTTAATTCCCTTATTTCTTCAATAAGATTCATAAATTAATTACTATGCTAAATAAAAAACATATAACTAATATTTAGAACAAAAAATACCATCTTTTTATCCATATGTAAATAAATTAAATTTAAAAAACGTAATGAATAATATTTTTGAATTTCTTTTACATAAAATATTGTGATGGTCAAAACCAAGTTCATATGTAAAAAAAGGAAATATATTAGAATAATGACTAATATATACCAAATATACTTAATAAAAAAATTTAATTCATGGTTTGGGGTTTCTTTCTTTTAATTATCATAATATTTTTACCATTAATTATCCAATTTTATATTTTTTTTGGTAACAAATTTTACAATAAATAATATGCATAATGACTAAAAATACAAGGGAATTATTTACAAAATTTGGATTTCTTATTCCAAAAAATTTAATACATCTTTCAATATCCAAAATAACGAGGTAGAAGAAATTAATTTAAAACTAAACCAGTAAAATTTGAGGAAAAATAATTTTCCAAAAAAGTCCCTTTCATGTACAAAAATTGTTTTAATAATAAATTAAAGTATAAAATTCACTAGATAAAAAATAATTGGAATATTTTTAATATAAATAAACTAATGAATTTTTTAAACTAATGAAAAATATATTTTAATTTTATAAAAAATTTAAATGAAGATAATGATTTTAATAAAATATGAATTTTTTTAACTATTTATTGGAAAAAAACATTTCAGAAAAATCTCAAAATTTAACAATAAGATAATTTTAATTTTATTATTTCGAAAAATTAATTTTTATTAAATAAAATTTTTAAAACATATATAAAGTAATTTTAATATTTTCTTTATAAAAATAAAAATCATTTTTTTTGAAAATATATTTTTAATGAATAAAATGAATTTACTAAAGTTTAGTGATTATAATGTAATAAATTATCAATACATTTATATTGAGTATCAAATTTATATATATCTCATAAATTAATTAATAATCATCATTCCCACCAATTTAATAGGTAGTTTATAATGAATATATTAAAATAATAATATTTCTTGGTTCATTCAAGCTCAATGTCACCTATCATGTATGCTATCAAGAATAATTTTTCACTTAAAAAACTCAAGAATTACATTCTCCACCCCTTTAAAAAAATTATCTTCACTATTTGAACTTGATCTCAATAATCAATGGTATCTGTCTAAAAATAACTTTTTTCGCATCCTGTACCGTAAAAGGGTTCATAAAACATGCTCCTAAGAAGACAAATAGGGAAATATAAAGGCCATATCAAATAGAACATTTCTAGGTTTTAAGGAATACAATGGAGAGATGTAAAAATATGGACATGAAAGAAAAAAAATAGTCCTTAAATAATGATATAGGGTGATATAGATCATTGATCATAGGAATGTGATTGATTATAAGAGTGTAAAATACCACAAAACTAAAAACCAATGGGGTGTTAAATAGACTATCAATTCATAATAAATGAATTTTATAAGACACAATTTTTATTTCCAAATACTTTCAAACTATTTAGTAATTCTATTCCATCCAAACAATGAACATAAAGAAATATTCTTCCAGGAAAATTATTATTTCATCCTTTAATAAATTTCAACAATAATTTTATCTTTTTCTCTTAATGATATGTATTGAATATGAATTTTTATGCCTGAAAAAATTGAAATCAACATCTAATGGATCACATAATCAACTAAAATATAACAATCTATTACTACTATCTTTAGACATTAACCAAAAACAAAATGGTTATCAAAATATAATATAATTTCCAAAATCAATAATCCTTCATATTGTGAAAAATATAATTAATCTCTAAAGCCTAAATAATAACACCCAATAATAAACTTAGATCTATCCTCAAAATTATCCAATTTTTTCCCAACCACGTTCAAATTTCCAAATTTAAGAAAAATGTGATAGTATATTCTTCTTATATTAATTTATCATTTATAACTAATCAACATTAGTCACTCATAAAGTCATATGCCCAAAAATACAGATTCCCTAATCATATAATCTACAAAATAAGACAATTTGTTCCATAAATAACATGTATGACCATTAAAATTATATATTTATCCACAAGATAATTCAAAAATTATTCCTCAGTTAATATCGCATAACATTATTTTAATCATAATACTATAATGTTCCCAAAATAGTGAACTTCTTCCAAAATATAACTAAATCACATAGTATATTATTAATTTCATGGTTATCTATATGATCAAACATTTGGTTCATACATCACCATAATATTTAGTTTACTAATCATTCACATAATTCCATATTAACTAGGAAATCATCTAGGTCATTGCTAGGCATTTCAACCTTGTCACCAATTAGTTGTGGTTTCAATCCCTATGGCCTATCTAGATAAAATGGGTTTTCTCCCCATCCGAGGGTTTTCTATTTAAAAAAATTATATTAAAAAAATTATTATAATGTTCCCAAATACAGGACAAATATCTTTAAAAATATCATTAACAATAAAATCAATTTTTACCCTCTATAGTTTTTTACATAGCTTATTTTTTTTTAATATCAAATAATATTACATGAATATAATTTTATGAACTATAAATATATATTAATCCAATTTATTATTTAACAAATTACTATGTTTCGATTGATGAGTGTATCTAAAAATTATCACCACAGTCTATTTTTTTAATTTATTAAAATCCACTTTTTGGGAAAGTTGGAACCATAAAAAGAAATCCCACCAGTTCATAACATCCACATGACACTCATTTAAAAAACAAGAATACAACATATAAATATCAAAACCAAATTTCAAAAACCCGCCAAAAGAAACTTCGAACCATGAGGTACAAACCTCAATCTTCTTCTTGGGAGACCATAAACCACACCACAACTACATCATCATGTCACCTGCCTAACATCTCATCTGTAACCACTATCGTGTCTGAAAATCAACAAAGGCATCGTCCTCATTGCATAATGTCACCGACCGCATTACCGACGTCCACTTCAAGAATGTTAAATCTATTCACTCAACATCACTGGGGCTGGAAAAAAAACCTCACCATTGACGATTAAAACTCACCGTCAACCTCTGCAAGCCATTTTTAGAATCACATCACAAATATGATTGAAGACCTTCATGCAGCTCCACCTCAGAATAAATTTTGGACTCCTAGATCCAGGGAAGAGAGAAATCGGGTTTCAGCAGGATCAAAAAATTTCAAGAACCTATAGGAAACGTCGACGCTGAAGAAAGTCCACAACATAATCACCAACTCAAAAAACCTTGGACCTCCATCCAAAAAACCTCCACCGCAACCTTCACACTGACTCCAACACGAGAAGTGAACAACCATCATCTAAATAACCAGACCAAACCCTTCATGAAATGCTATCAAAAATAACTGAACACTACATCAAAGAAGGAACCATGGATGAAATAGAACCAGTGATTAAACCCAAAAGAAAAAAGGAAAAAGAATAAAATAGAGTAGAAACCTTGAAAGCAACTAGTAAAACAAACAGAAAGTGAAAATGAAGATGAAAAAGGGGGGTAGAAACCCTTAAAGGATACGCTTCGAGATACATAGCGGCTGAACTATAAATCTCAAAATATCATTGAATCTGACGCTCACAATCGTACCTGTAAGGGAGTGGCTTACCGCATGTTCAAAGCACAAAAGGAGTCATGGGAGGACCATAGCTCCCTCACCGATTAGGAAAAGGACATAACCCGGGAGAGACCAGAGCAGACCAACCGCGAGAGAGAACTGGGTGATAAAACCCTAGGAGAAACATTCTGAAGGAAGGATATGAGTTTGGGGGAATATAGAACCAAATTAAGGAACCCTAGAAGAGTGAGAAATCTGGAGAGATCTGAGATCCAGGGGATTGTGGATCCATCCACGTCTCATTGGTATTGATTCAATTTAAAAATGTTTTCTGAAATTTAAAAATAAAATCGTGTATATAACAATACATATTTGTTTCATTATTCTCATAAAATTTATAATATATCAGTTTTTCCTTGATAAAATACCACAAAATTACAACCCTAAAAATAAGATACATGAACATATCATTTAATAAACATCCTTCTTAAATCTGTAATCAATCTCACTCATCCTATTACTTAATAATTTATTCTAAAATATATTGTTACAAAATAAATCTTAATTATTTATCAATATTACACAAATCATGTTTTATACATATTTATTAGGAAAATAATTCATATCATAAATCAAAACATCATAGTTTAATTTTATGTTGTGGATATCCCCTTTGTCTTTCGGCATGAAGACCGTCCCTCTACGAAAGATAATGAAAATACCTAGGTATTATTTTCCTTTCCAAATGAGATAGATGATTTAAAATTTTAAAATCAATTAATATAAATTAAATGATACATATAAATTTTGGATAAATATTAATTTGTTGGATATATCAAATAGTTTCTTATAGGTGATTTGTATAATCAAAAATCATATAAAATCAATTGAACAAAGTTTTTTTCATGATAGTGATGATTAAATTGATCTAAATGGATAAAAAGGTCGTGGGAGATCATATTAATTCTATATTGATAAATTATCTTTATTTAATATAAAATAATAACATTAAAACATGAAATTAATTATTGTATGTTATAATGAAAATGGTCACTATAAATAAAATACCCATGAAAATTCTATAATACTTTAGCGAACATATCCACAAAAATAACCTAAATAAAATCAAAATTAAATAATGTTTTAATCTCAAAGTTTATCTCATACCTTTCCACTTACATCACCAAAAATGTAATAGAATTATTAAAAAATAATATTTCACGTTAAAATTAAGGGTTACATATACCTCAACCAAAAAACATCTTTGAAAAAAATCATTAATCACCTCATAATATATAAATTATATCATATAAATGGGTTTATAGTACATTGAAATATTTATCACCCACAAACATATAAACCCATGATGGAATAGGTAACTCATAACCTTAGATCATATGAAATCATCTGAATAACCAAAGTTCTGTAATCCTTTTCCCAAATATCTACTATAAGGAAATTACCTTAAATCTTACATGTTATTTTATATTTAGTCTATAATTCACATTCTTACATTCCTAATGGTATTTATAGTATATAGTTTTAGAATAATATGTCATAACTTTTACATTAAGACCCTATATATTACAAATTTGACCCCATGTATTTAGTATCCATTTTTCTCAAAAAAAATATAACAAGAAACACAATTTATTTTCAAAAAAAATATTCATGACATTAAAATTGATGTATTATTTATTCTTAAAAATCCTTAAACCCTACGTAGATAATTATATAACATGAAATAATAAAAAATATATAAGGTACATCAAAATAAGAAAGAAATTTTCTAGTCTATTTTAAAAAGACGTGATCAAAAAGGGATATTTCCATTAATATAATATTAATTGATCTCCAATAATAATTTAATTACAAAGGAAAAAATTATTATTTTCCAAATGTTTTTCAAAAAATTATATATAATAATACATTTCTCAAAATAATATTCATTAGTGTTTCTTTGAAAAAATGAGAATAGATAAAAAAAATTATTTTCAAAAAACATACAATTTAACTCTAAAAGTTATAACCATTCCATTAATTGAAGTATTATTATATTACCTTTGGTAATAAAATTAAATCATTAGAAATTTATTAAAATGTATAGAAAATTAATGTGAGTATCTTAGGATGTCATCTTCATATAACCGATAACATTGGAATAATCATACTGTCAACTTCTAGCATAATTCTCTAGAAAACATAATCATTACCCAATGCATTGGAGTGTTATTTGGGCACCACCATCATATAAGATATATCAATATCATGCATCATAAGGAGAAAAATCAGTCTATACAATTATTATAAACAATTCCCAAGGAATATATAATGAATAAAACCCTTGAAACAATCTTTTAAACCAATATTCAAAACACATTCAAATATCAAAATACCACTTTCCCTAAAAACACCATTCTTCAAAAATGTAAATACCCAAAACAAGGGGAGGGGGTATTATTTGTAAAAAAAGGATTATTATAAATGAATGTAGGTATAAAATAATGATTTTTATAGACAAAAAATCCATTAATGCTGTATACAATAAAAATAAACATTTTATTGTCTTTTATAATGAATGTCAAAAAATTATGTATAAGATACATAAAAATATTCCTTTTACAATTTTTTTAAATAAATTAATAATTTACATAAAATTTCCATATAAATTTATTCATGACCATATAGATACATCCCAAAATTATTTTTTATAACATTGACATGTAAGGAAAAATAGTTTTAAGGGAAACTGTAGAATATGATTTCTAAGAGAATGTATCTTACATTGAATATGAATCATCACCAATGTTAATTATTTTCTGGAATAATAAACATAATAAAATTACATATTTTATTAATATCTTATTTTATTCTTTATATTCCCCTTGTTAAATTATTACTTTTTTAAATTCAATTACTTAATCATATCAGTTTATGTCGGGCATTTTCATGATGTTAAACACATATAACCAAAATGACATCAGTATTTTCACTATGGTAAATGATATATTTTTTACATAGTATCCAAGATAAAAATAATTAAGTAATTTTATTTTTAATTTATAAAATATACAATTAAAACTAACCATGAAAATTTGTTATTAAAAATGAACTAGAAGACAATCATTGAGATGGTAGGTTATATTCACACATGACTAACGTTTAAATATTTCAATGATAATTACGTAAAAAAAGATAAGTGTTATTTTATAATTATATAATTATAATAATATCATTAATAATATATTATTTCATTAAATAATGTTATATATATCATATGTGTGATGTGGTGATGAAAAATGAATCACAACACTTCATGGATGCATTGGTCAACCTGTAAGAATAAATGGAGTTGTCATTTTTCTGTTAATGGAATGATAAGAAAATATATGATATATTAATTTTAAATAATTATAAATATTTCATGAAAAAAAAATATATACATTAAATCCATCATTATATCCATTCATGATAGGTTATTGTGGAAATGAAATTTCATTGGATCGTGAGGGGGTAGTCTGATGTACACAAGAACTATGGTTTCAGTTTCCCATTTTATTGAAGTGGAGATATATGTAAGATATTTCATAAAAATAATAACATATCATTATATTTCAGATACTAAAATTATTATTTAATAGTGTTTGAATAATATTTGAATGAGGTAGAATAATAAATAAAACAAAAAGGCCTGGTTAAAAACTATACTTCTTCTTTGGACAACCTATTATGGTTTACAAAAATTTTTTCCTAGGGGAGATTCTGAATTAATAATTTATATAGTTAAAGTATATGTATGTAAGGAATGTATTTGGGTATGTATTTTATAAACCAGAAGTTTTTTTAACGGTGATGAAAATAGAAGAGAATTTCCCCTTTATAAGATAGGTGATGGGTACTCTTGGAATTTATTAAACTTTTTAATTAATATAAATTTATTATCAAATTAAAATAGATCCAAATTGATGTTATTTAGTGATCATATGATTATTATTCTTTATACTATCATAAATAATCATTCATAAATTTATAGATTATATTTTTAAATTTATTCTTTTTTAAACCTATATTAACTCTTTTTAACAATTATATCGATGTCAATGATTTTTAAACATAAGGGGTTGACATAGATTCTATAAAATGATAATTGATATGTAAATGGATAATGGTTGACAATTTAAACTATATCCCAATAACTTCTCTTAACATTTTATTTTTTTATGTTTAAAATATTAAATAAAATATTATTTCTTTTTAAATTAAATTTTTGTCAATTTTGGAGCAATTAAATTAGTTATAATTTTAAAACAATAGGATAAAAATATAATTAAAATATAATGATAAAAAAAATACTATTATTTTTCTTTTTATAAAATATCTTGTTATAATAATATTCATTCTTTTTAGTGTAGGTTTTTATCTATCTATTTGTCTCTCCATGGGGAGCGGCTATTCTCTTTGTGAAGAAGAAGAAGAAGAAGGATGAATCAATGTGACTATACAATAATTATATAGAACTTAATGGGATAAAAGAAAATAATAAATACCCACTTCCAATATTGAAAGACATGTATGGCAATATTTTTGGGGATCAATTATTTTATATTATTGATATCATATCTAGGTATCATTAATAGATGATGAGAGAAAAAGATATTCTAAACTATCCTTTTTAACTAGGTATGTTCATTATGAGTTTATATTCCCATTTATTACTAATATGAAGGTAATATGTCACACATTATAAGTATATGGTCCAGATATTATAAACATTTCAATGGTGTTTGATGTAACTATGTCATCTCTATTGAACTGTAGGTCTAGTAAAGTCTTGAGTATCGTCACATGAAATAATTAAGCTAAAAATTAAATCAAAAATACTTGGTTTTATATAAAGTCATGTGTTCATCATATGAATTTAACTAATGATCATTTCTCAAACGATCTGAAGTTGAATCCATCTAGATCATCCATACACACATCATGGAGCTACATGAGTGTCTATCATCATATTTTATGTGCTAGAATGGGGATCTGATGATTTATATTAAATCTTAGTGATCATTGATGTTTCATTCCATTGATACATGAAGGATTTATTTAATCAATTACTTGGAATGATAGATTCTATATCTATGAAGTTTGATATAGGAGACAGAGACTCTGGATCTCAAATGATTAATAGTTCATGTAATGTTAGCCTCTTCTTCCTTTTATAGTATCATTCTAAAATACGCGAATAGGGTTCCCCAAACCAAAATATTTATTAGTCACTATAAATTACATTTTAGGAAATCATTATTGATCAATAAATATATATTATATTTTTATCACTTTCATTTAATTTAATAAATAAATTATGTGATGTTACTAAACCACTAACCTGAATCCTCATTCTGGAAAATATTTAATGAACATTAAATATTACTATAATATTGATTCATATAATATTTTCCAAATGTATTTACTTTAACACATGTAAATACTATTTTAAATTAAATTCAATGAAAGTTATTTTATACATTAATAATATAAATTTCATTATCCCTTACTGATCATATATTCTTGAAAATATCTTGGACCCCATAGCAGGGCCCCAAAATAATAAAATCTTATTCATCAGTAATGGCCAAAAATTTGAATACACTTATTGTGGAACCCTATATCCCTTTATCTCAATTGTAGTGAATAATATTAATAGGTTAGGAGTAGATTCTAGAAACCCATCATGGCCCCTAAATAGATAATGTATAGTCATAAAAATGATAATAATTCCTATAAACACATGTGGTGTAAAATAATCACTTTGTCTCTTAATATCTCTCAATGAATGACACCATTTTTGGAATTATTCTTTCTTGATTTATTAATTACTAAAATTACTATATATACATACCTTTATATACCATATACATTTATTTTCTAATTGTAAAACCATCCTAGTTAACTGTCCTAAGTTATGCCTTCCTACCGGAAGAAAAAAAATTAAATCTAAATTATTCAATCAATGTCATAACACCAATGACGCACCCAACACAAGATCAATCTCTATGGATTCAATTCCTCTGTGTTTTATTTTATCAATGAATGCAATAAAATAGTATAAAATGATAATAATATCAATTTAGGAGACCATTACATGTGATCCATGATTGGAACAACTAATGACACATGAAATATGTGGTGTTCCTATTCGTGGGTTAGTTCTCATGATCTCGTCCACTCAACATCATCATGTGAGAACTTCATGAGAATAATTCCCATTGATTATGATCCCCTAACACTTAATATCCATGCATAATCTAGGTCTATTAAATATGATTCATTTAGTAAATATGAAAAATGTTTAATATTACTATCATTGTACCTCTAGGTATTCATTATATACTGGAAAAATTATAATTGGAAATTACCATTTAAATAGTTGATGTAGAAATGTCATAATTATTATGATATGTTTACATGATGCATAAATCATTGTATACATGATATAGTAATTGAAAATTACTATTATATTTTCTATAGGGAACCCAAGATTACAACACCCCCACATTCACAAGATCAAACATGATATCTATCCTTGTTAGCTCTCCCATGATAATATCATGTTTCTGTTGATCCATAGATTTAGTCATTGAGAATGTCACATCATTGATTCATGGCTACTCTAGTTTGTGCGACCTCACCTCCTTGACTATAACTCCTCACGACATAATATCCTTGAGTATATTCCTTTTGTTCCCTATCAAAAGTTGACATCTTGGATAGTACCTATAATAGAATAATAATAATTGATATTATGTTAATAAATTAGTTACATGGTATAATTATATGAATAAGAACAAGTAATTTTGTATATTAAATTTCTTCTTTCCCTACAATAGAAGCCACAATGAACTCTAAATTTTAGACATGGGCACATTTATATTTAATGAAATTTTCTTTCTTAGTGCCTTAAGAAAACTATGAAACTATATCATATTGATCTAAAAGAATACTAGTTTTTATACATTAAACTATTGTCCCTTCATTTCAAAATTTTAAAGACATATCATTTTTAATCTCTCAAGTATTGTTGAATAGTTAAGACTGCTTTCCATGAAGGATTCATGGTTATAGCTGATATATTCCTTCTATACACAATATCTTTAAAATATTATATCATATATATAGTATGGAATATGTGATGGATCCATTTTCAATTATTATGGAATCCAAATCACCACATTAATCTCTTGATATTCACTATACATATCTTCTAAAAGAGATTTCATCTATGTAACATTGGTAAAATTTTTCTCTATAATTAATCATACTTTTATTTTAAATTAACTTTTTATTATACATAATTTTACATGAATGAATAAACCCATCATATCAACCTTAGTAGTTCTAATTCCCTAGAATGTGGGTCTTTAATTAATGTCAATATATAGAGAGTTACATTCATTCTTGTCTTAACTAACCGTAAAAAAAATGGATTTATTCCATATCTTATCTTACCTTTTTCTCTTGGAAAACTACGGTTCCCCCATAAATCAATTTTATTTACATAGAAATAATTCATTCCTAATAAATTTTCCACGATACCATTAGTTACTTTAATCCAAAATTGTATTTATGTAACATCCACACCTTATTATATTTCTATAATATTTTAATCCCTTTCAAGATGTGTTGAATAAACACCTTCCAAGATTGATGGTCTTGATATTCAATTCCCAAAATTAATGATCATAGATAGTATCTATGAAAAATGAAATTCTAATGGACATAGGATTATAATCGTAGTATTACCAATCATGAAATATTGTTCCCTCGATTATACCTACCATGTATACTCTCACTTTAATACCAATTTCAGTTTTACAAATAATTCACCCCCTATACTTTGATACATGGAATCCATTATTAAATTTTCATTGAACACATTATTCTTATAAAATTTAGATATACTTCTTACCTGTATGATTCATTATTCTTAGTGAATAATGTATCACTAGTGGTTATGAATATAAAACCACCACAATGGGTTCAACCTTCCCAAGAAGTATGTGTCTCTGGAACATTATTTTCCAAATACTCTTGTGATACTTATTTCTAGGCCAACAACTTGTGAATCTCAAACATTGACTAAATCTAGGACATCATAGTCCTACTCTCTCACATAGGCAACTTCACTCTTTTAAAGAAATATAATCTATTACATGACTATTACTTTTCTATCATAGGAATTTCAGTAATTTCATTATCAATATTTTGGATAATTATATTAAGATGAACATTATGATTTACTTAGAAGTATGTCTATTTTTATCCATAAAAATATCATTCAATTCAAACAGATGTTATTAAAAAATTTTGGGATTGTATCATAATATTACTCATATGATATCCATTTTTTATATTTTACATATGGTAGTGGGAATACACCACAATTTGTGAACAATGTCTTGATAATTATCTATGTTTATGTAATGCATATGAGTTTTTACATTGATACTTCACTTACAAACATCATGAATTCGAAGTGTATATGGAAATATTTATTTCTTAATTACTTCACAGTATATTTTATTGATCAATTCTAGCTTGGAAGACTTATTATAGATCCTACTTAATGACATCATAGATATTATTCATATAAGGAAATGTTTATTTTGGAAAACTCCACATGAAATTATATTTACCAATGAATGATTGGTCAAGATATTCTCTATCACAAATTCTTGAAGAAAATCACATATTATAACCATCCATATGCCATACCTGACATTGACATACCTTAAACAACTTAATGAAATATTTTAAATTATATAAGTTTTCATATAGCTTCTCTTTGGAATGGTTTCAAATCTCTATTGAATCTAATTCTAGGAGAAATATAGATTACCAATAACTTTTAAGGCTTCTTGTTCCAGAACCAAATAAGTGATAGTGTCGATAATACCTATGTCTTTAGCTCTAGAGAGTCTAAATAAAATATTGATTATATCCTTGATAACTTCATTTAATTTTACTGAAAAAAATTAACTAGAAAAAGCTTATTAATGAAGTATTAGATGATACATTCCATAGGTGTTTTCTGGGAAATATGCATTAGATAAACTTTTTTGATAATAATATAACATAAAAAACATTACTGTGAAAATTGGAATAACATCTCCTTGTGTAAAAATGAAAATGTGTGATAATATGTTTGGATACACTCAATAAAATTTCAACTAGAATCATTGATCTTAATAATTAGAAGTCATATACTTATCACCATTGAATTAAGAACAAACTTTTCCGAGTCTCTTAGAGACTTCACCATACTTCCTATAACATTTATATTCTTCATATCCATGAATTATAATAGAAAAATTACATTCAATTACTGAAAACATCTAATAAATAAGAAACTAAATTTTTCATAAATTTAGCTAATATTATTTATATTCTATAGAATTATCACATTAAATGAGAATCAGATACCATCTTGTATAATTCTTAACCCCTGTTCATTTAAAGAATGTTGTAAATGCATCTTTTGTGTTAAAATTAATATTTTCCTTTTCATCATGTATTTTATCTTGTTCATCATAGTAACACAAGATTAATCTTTCTATATGTTCATTTATACATTGTGATCCGTAACAAAAATTTAATGAAGTATTTTATGCATACTATTAATTTTTTAATCATAACGAAAAAGGATAATTTGGGTGATGTGATAGAATAGATTCATCAAAAGATCATAATTAATCATGCAATTTAAAAATATATTGAATAATCAGCATCTGATTCATATCTCACTTCATTATCTCTTTTGTAGATTCTCATAGATGAGATAGAATATAATATCAACCATGTCCTCATGAAGTATCCCTAACTCATTGGACATTGATGATATCATGATGATGTAAACATCAAATACACCATACATGAGTCTCTTGTAAGAATGATTCTGACCGTCATTCTGGAGGTAGCTCAACTAGTATTGGGGACCCCAGAACATTAAATCTCTTCTATCATAGCACCTTTCACAAGTTCATGTTCTACTCATTAGAAAATAATTTTTTTATAAATATATTTATTGTCTAATTATAATTATAGTGTATTTATAGTACTACATTCCATTATTCTACAATATAAACTCAAACTAATTATTTCTTTTAACTTGATTACATATTAGAAATTATTGATAAAATAAATCATTAATGGTCTCCCAGTATTTAGTCAAGCTCTAGTATCCCTCACAAATAAATTGTAAATACTCAGTTTCTAGATTATTCTATTGGAAAAGATATATAAAACCACACTTTATAGTTTGCACTTTTTTCTGCACCTTTACTTGGAGTGTTTCAAAGTATGTTTTTTACTATCCAACTACTTTAACTCACAACTCCTAGATCTTTTGAGTGAATCCTAAACATTTAGTAGTCATAAACATTATTAACTTCATGTTTCTCCTCTAAATATGAAACATGCTAGCTTTCACTTGTACAAAACTGGGCAGGTCAAGGACGTCATTTTACCAGCACTAAGCTGAAAGAGCTAATAGGGGGTATTATCTACTCTAGCTAACAGCACTGATAAATCTACCCTTTCTCAGTACTAAACAAAACACTGATGAAGGAATACCCTCTATCGCCACTTTTTTAGCGCTGATAATTGGTAGATTTATCTACAAAAGTCTTATCACTGATAATAGTTTTTAACAATAGTTCATATACAGTTATAATATTTATATTAAAAAATAATGTTTATTTGTATATATTAAATAAAAAACGCAGGTTTATAATTAATATATATATTTTAATAGTTCAAATCTATATATATAATGTTTTCAAAACAATATAAGTTTATAATTTAATATACATGTGTTACCAAAGAATTTGGTCAATAAATATATTGATCATGCGTGCATATATGTTATGTATCATTAATAATGTTCATTTATACACTACAGTCTACTTATTATTCATGTTGTCCATTGATGGGTCATTATTTTATGTATATTTTACTAAGTGTATATGATTAATTCATGTTACCCAAACATATACTATATTATTTTCTCAATACTTTTAAAATTATATTAAATATATTTAAAGAATAAATATAATTACTATATTTATAATTATTAAATTTTATGTATATTCAATAACATTTTATATATAATTATTTGTAATTATATTTATATGTATATATATATAAATATAAAATTATAATATATACATATATTATAATTTTATGAATATATATATATATATAAATATTTATAAATACATTTATTTATAATTATAATTATAACTATATATATATACATATGTTATATTTTTGAAAATTACCATAAATATGTTACTTATATTACTTATAAAGGTATAAATATATAATTAAATAAATATATTTATAAATATATATGAATATTTATAAATAAATAAAAATATTTATAAATATAATCCATAAATAAATATAGATATATTTAAATAATTAAAAATTATTATAAATATATTAATTATATATATTTATATACAAATATCTATAAATAAATACAAATATTTATAAATAAAATTCTAAATAAATGTAGATATATTTAAATAATTAAAAAATTATATTAAATATATTAATTATATATATTTATAAAATTATAAATATATTTGTTATAATTTTAAAATTATATATAAATATATAATTACATATAGAAATATTTTATTTATTATAATTTTTAATTACTAATAAGTATATCCATATTTATTATATATAAATATAAATATTTATTTCTTTAAATAGTTATAATTTGATAAAAAATATATTCATTATTTTTATATATAATGTAATATATAGTTAAATAAATATATAGAAATATTGAGAAATAAAAAAAATGTATTTATAGATATAAATAAATAAATATATATATATATTTAAATATTTATAAATTATAATAAATATTAATATTAATAAAATAATAAATATTAGAAAAATTAATCTAGTATAATTTTATAATTATTGAAATATATATATATATTCATTAAGAAATATAGTTACAAATAATTATAAAATTATAAGAAATGTAGTTATATACCACTATAATCTCATATATATATAATTAATATATTTATTATATATATTTCAAGATTATAAATATAATAAGTATATTTCTTATAAATTTATAATTATTTAAATTTTCATTTAATAAATGTAGGTATAAATTTATCATGTATATGAATTTAACAATATATATAATAACATAAATAAATTAGTAACATTAAATCTTTATCAGTGGTTTTTTTGTGCTGATAAAGGCCTATCATTATTAACACTAAAGAAGCACAGATAATGGACGTCTTTATCAGCGTTATATTTTTAGAGCTGATAAAATATTATCTTTATCACTACTAAAAAGTGTTGTTAAAGGCATTTTTAATCAATGATTTCTATTTTAGTGCAGATAAAACATACCTTTATTAGATCTATTTAGATAGTGCTGATAAAATGTTCACTGGGATTTATAAAAATCTCCAAAATTTCTCCTCCTTTCTCACACCCCTCATGCTCTAGCGGAAGTTTATCACTGCTGCTGTGAATCCTCCTCATCCTCCTCCTCTCCCACTACCTCTCCTATTCCATGAACCACAACCCTATCATGTGCCTCACCTCCACTACAAACCAGACAACCATCCACTTCTCCTCTGCGAAGTGCCACACCTCTGCCATGCGCCACACTTCTTCCATGTTCCCCACCTCTATCGTGCGCCTCTCTTCCACCACACATCTCTCTTCCATCAGGTGCCTATCAATCGCTGGATTCCTCCTCTAATGCACACCTCTCTTCCACCATGAACACACCTCCACCACAAACTGAACAATACATCCTCAATGAGTTTTCTCCTCTTTCTATTTGGTTGATGGGGATTTTGTGAACTATATGTGCTAAACGCCCCGCTGAAAATCTTAGTCATTGGTGGTCCTTGATTACAAACTAAATGAATTGAATATTTGTTGGTTTTTGAAAAGAATTGGTGTCCCATTAGTGAAACATGAACATATACCTAACTGTGTGTGTGTGTGTGAAAATGGGAAAGGTTATTCGAAATCTGAATTTTTTATAACATTCATGTGCATGGTTTTCTCAAATGTAGTTCACATATACCTTTTTATAATGTTTTTAAATTGTTTCCAATCATTTGTTCAGTTTATTATATGATATCCATAATACCAACGCTCTCTTCACTCCCTCAAATTATTTTTATCATCTAAACATTGTTTAGTTAGTTTTTTGCATGAAACTATTTTTAATTGACATGATTTGGGTGCTTGAGTATTTTATACCCCATATTCATTTAAATTACATTGAATTATTCATGATTGGATGATGACATAACTATTCCTTTTCAATTTGACCTCCATGTTAAATTAAATGGGTTTCCCAAATTTTATTTGTTCATATATTTTTATAACCACCTTATAATTCACTCTAAGTGTCTGTGTATATTTATTTATAGGCCCTTTTGATGCATTTATATTTTGAAATAGTTTATCAAGCCACCAAATGACCTTGAAACATTTTATACAAGAAATAAATTAAGAATTATACTTTATTTCCGAATTAAATGTCTCCTTTTGAAGGGGATTTGATTGTTATTGAACATTGTTTTTATTTTCTTTTTTCATTTTATTAATCTTATATATTAAATTTATTTAGTAATATGTAATGATATCTTATAGGATTTTTGGACACTCTCTAATGTATGTTTGATATATTTAAGAAGGAAATTAATTCATTTATTATTTTAAGTGGTTGTTCATTAATTTTTTAATTGTGTTTGGTCTCCAAAAAAAGGATTTTATGTCTTCAAAATGGGTGAAATATTTAAGGGTTTTTTGGAAAATTCCTAAAAATAATTTCATTTTCTCATTATTAATGAATTCTCAAAGGCCTGGTTGGAACATTATAGAAAGAGTTTTTGATTTGGGAATATTTCTGATATATTATATATAGATTATTATGGTTTTATAAAGTTGGTTGATTTTCTATTGTTATTTGTTATACATGGGTAAAAATGGGTTGTTCTAGTGAAGTGAGTTTAGAGGTGATATGAATAGTTTTTTATGTCATACATATTTTATGTGACTGACATCATGATTGATTTTGATCTCCTCCATTTCATTTATCATTATAATCATAGTTACTTGGGAAGAACCTGGGACATGTACTTTCTAGATAGTCATCCCCTCTCTCCAATATGAGATTACATGCCCACACTTACTATGAATAAATATTCTCTCCCTAGATATGTATCAAATCCCTTCACATTATATGCATTGATTCATTCTAACCGAGAACCACTATTGCACAAAAACCACAACCAATAATACTCCAAGATCCCTACCACTACTGGAAATTCAGTCTTCTCCAACGGTTCAGAACCATTGGGAAAGGCTGCAGAACTATTTGTATATGTTATACCAACAGTTCTGCAAACCATAGGGAAGTAAGACATTGGGAAAGCTTTTCCCAATGGTTTATAGTGAGCCATTGGTATAGAGTGGGGAAATTTGACCTATCCCAACGGTTCTGCCAAACAGTTGGGATAGTTTTTTGAAACGGTTTGGCATGAACTATTGGGAAATCCCAAGGTTTATCCTCATTCCCAATGGTTTATAACCATTGGGAAAGGTTTCTTACCAACAGTTCAATGAACTGTTGGTAAGAAAAAGCATCAAAGATGCTATGCCAATAGTTTGAAACTGTTGGCATAACCTATGATGTGCAGCAACCTACAATTTGCACAGTAGGTCTGCAATTTGGACACTAGGACTCATTTTGTGCATTCCATCCCATTTTCAATCCAATTATTGTACCTTCAATAAACAAAAACATACATATAGAGAACAAATTCATACACATTTAACATATAATGCATCCTGGAACTATACACATCCATAATTAAATTACAATTCATAACATAATTATAAACATACATAATTCATTTATAAGTCAATTTAGAATTTAGATGACAATTATATGTGGAATCCAGAAGTGAATTCATAATTTGATCACTTTTTTGTATACCATATATTTTTACCTGAAATGATGCCCATTTTAAACAAAATACATACACCTGGAGTGATACCAGTCACACAGCACCTCCGATTGATGTGGGGTTGACTCGTACATGTCAAATATGACCCATGGATCGTTGTTCTAAAGTATCGACACAATCCAAATGTGTTTGGTCAGTTTTCTGTATTCCAGTTGATGTTTTTCAATTAAAATGACATCTTTTGAAATAAAAGGTAGACACTTCGAGTGGTGCCGGCCACACCGCGTCTCATATTGATGCAGGGTTGATTTGTAAACGTCACATATGACCCATGGATCATTCTCGTAATGTTTCAGCGGAAACCAAATGCCTTTGGTCAGTTTTCCGTATGTACTTTAAATGTTGTCCATTTTAAACAAAAGAGAGCCACTTAGAGTGATTCCGGCCAGACTGTGCCTCCGATTAAGGCTGGGATGACTCGTACACGTCACATATGACCCATGGATATTTTTTCTAAAGTATCGACACATTCTGAATGCGTTTGGTCCATTTTTCTTATGCCAGTTGATGTTTTACACTTAAAATGATGTCTTTTTGAAACAAAAGATAGACATTTTGAGTTGTGCCAGCCACACTGCTACTCGGATTGAGGCGGGGTTGATTCGTACACGTCACATATGACCCATGGATTATTTTTCTAAAGTATCGACACAGTCTGAATGTGTTTGGTTGGTTTTCCGTATGTACATAAAATGTTGTCCATTTTAAACAAAAGAGAGCCACTTAGAGTGATTTCAGCCACACTATCCCTTCGATTAAGGCGGGGTTGACTCGTACACGTCACATATGACCCATGTATCATTGTGCTAATGTATTGACAGAATCCGAATGCGTTTGGTCAGTTTTCCTTATGCCAGTTGTTGTTTTTTCACTTAAAATGACGCCCTTATGAAACAAAAGAGAGAAACTTTGAGTGGTGGTAGCCAAACCGTGCTACGGATTGAGGCGGGGTTGACACATACACATCACATATGACCCATGGATTGTTGTGTTAAAGTATCGACATAATCTTAATGCGTTTGGTTAGTTTTCCGTATGCCAGTGATGTTTTTCAATTAAAATTATGTCCTTTTGAAACAAAAGGCAGATACATTGAGTAGTGGCGGCCACACCGCATCTCGGATTGAGGTTGGGTTGACTCGTACACATCACATATGACCCATGGATCATTGTGATAATGTATTGATAAAATCTGAATGCGTTTGGTCAGTTTTGTTTATGCCAGTTGATGTTTTTCAATTAAAATGACGTATTTTTGAAACAGAAGACAGACACTTTGAGTGGGGCTGGCCACACGGCATCTCAGATTGAGTCGGGGTTGATTCGTAAACATCACATATGACCCATGAATCGTTCTCCTAATGTTTCAATGAAATAGAATGCGTTTGGTCGGTTTTCTATATGTAATTAAAATGTTGTCCATTTTAAACAAAATAGAGCCACTTAGAGTGATTTCGCCCACATCGTGCCTCCGATTAAGGGGAGGATGACTCATAAACGTCACATATGACCCATGTATCGTTGTGCTAATGTATTGATGCAATCCGAATGCGTTTGGTTAGTTTTCCATATGCCAGTTGATATTTTTCACTTAAAATGTTGCCTTTTTGAAACAAAAGACAGACACTTTGAGTGGTGGCGGCCCCACTGCACCTCAGATTGAGGCGGCGTTGACTTGTACATGTCACATATGACCCATGGATCTTTCTCCTATTGTTTCAATGGAAACCAAATGCGTTTGTTTGGTTTTCTGTATGTACTTAAAATGTTGTCCATTTTAAACAAAAGAGAACAACTTAGAGTGATTCTTGCCACACCATGCCTCCGATTAAGGAAGGGTTGACTCGTACACATCAAATAAGACCCATGGATTGTTGTGCTAAAGTATCGACACAATCTGAATCCGTTTGGTCAGTTTTCGCTTTGCTAGTTGATGTTTTTCACTTAAAATGACATCCTTTTGAAACAAAAGACAGACACTTTGAGTGGTGGCGGCCACACTGCACCTTAGATTGAGGCGGCGTTGTCTCTTACACGTCACATATGGCCCATGGATCTTTCTCCTAATGTTTCAATGGAAACCAAATGTGTTTGGTGGGTTTTCCGTATGTACTTAAAATATTGTCCATTTTAAACAAAAGAGAGCCACTTAGAGTGATTCTGGCCACACCATGCCTCCGATTAAGGCAGGGTTGACTCTTACACATCACATAAGACCCATGGATCGTTGTTCTAAAGTATCGACACAATCTGAATCTGTTTGGTCAGCTTTCGGTATGCTAATTGATGTTTTTCACATAAAATAACGTTCTTTTGAAACAAAAGACAGACACTTTGAGTGGTGGCGGCCACACCGCACCTTAGATTGAGGCGGGGTTGACTCTTAAACCCCACATATGACCCGTTGATAGTTTTTCTAAAGTATCGACACAATCCTAATGCTTTTGGTCAGTTTTCCATATTCCAATTGATGTTTTTCAGTTAAAATGACGTCCTTTTGAAATAAAAGGCAGACACATTGAGTTGTGGCGGCCACACCGCACCTCGGATTGAGGAGGGGTTGACTCTTACACGTCACATATGACCCATGGATTGTTGTGATAATTTATCAACATAATACAAATGTGTTTGGTCAGTTTTCCGTATGCCATTTGATGTTTTTCAATTAAAATGACGCCCTTTTGAAACAGAAGAAAGACACTTTGAGTGGGTCTGGCCACACCGCGTCTCAGATTGAGGCGGGGTTGATTCGTACACGTCACATATAACCCATGAATCTTTCTCCTAAAGTTTCAACAAAAATTGAATGCGTCTTGTCGGTTTTCCATATGTACTTAAAATGTTGTCCATTTTAAACAAAAAACAGACACTTTGAGTGGTGTCATCCACACCGCACCTCATATTAAGGCGGGGATTACTCGTACACATCACATATGACCCATGAATAATTGTGATAATGTATCGACACAATCTGAATGAGTTTGGTCAGTTTTCTGTATGCCAGTTGATGTTTTTCAATTAAAATGACGTCCTTTTGAAACAAAAGGCCGACACTTTGAGTGGTGCTGGCCACACCGCGTCTCATATTGAGGTGGGGTTGATTCGTACACTTCACATATGACCCATGAATCGTTATCCTAATGTTTCAATGGAAATAGAATGTGTTTTGTCGGCTTTCCGTATGTACTTAAAATGTTGTCCATTTTAAACAAAAGAGAGCCACTTAGAGTGATTTTTGCCACACTGTGCCTCCGATTAAGGGGAGGTTGACTTGTACACGTCACATATGACCCATGGATCATTGTGCTAAAGTATCGACATAATATGAATGCTATTGGTTGGTTTTTCGTATGCCAGTTGATGTTTTTCACATAAAATGTCTCTTTTTTGAAACAAAAGACATACACTTTGAGTGGTGGCGGCCACACTGCACCTCAGATTGAGGCGGCGTTGACTCGTACATGTCACATATGACCCATGGATCGTTGTACTATATTATCAACACAATCCTAATGCGTTTGGTATGTTTTCCATATGCTAGTTGATGTTTTGCAATTAAAATGATGTCCTTTTGAAACAAAAGGCAGACACTTTCTGTAGTGGCGGCCACACCACACCTTGGATGGAGGCGGGGTGGACTCATACACGTCACATATGACCCATGGATCGTTGTGATAATGTATCGACACAATCCTAATGATTTTGGTGTGTTTTGCGTATGCCAGTTGTTGTTTTTCAATTAAAATGACGTCCTTTTGAAACAGAAGATAGACACTTTGAATGGTGTCGGCCACACCGCCTCTCAGATTGAAGAGGGTTTGATTCGTACACGTCACATATGACCCATGAATCGCTCTCCTAATGTTTTAACAAATCCCGAATGCATTCAGGGGGTTCTTCGGGGTCCATGGAGGAGGGTGGGGGGGCTATCCGGGGGTTGTTCGGGGGGCTGTTCGGGGGGGATGTCCGAGCGCTGTCCGGGGGGTGTTCGGAGGGTTGTCTGGGGTCCATGGAGGAGGGTGGGGGGATGTCTAGGGGGTTGCCTGGGGGGCTTTATGGTGGGCTGTTCGGGGTCCAGGGAGGACGGTGGGGGGGGGGGGGGGGGGGGGCTGTCCGGGGGGCTGTCCCGGGGGCTGTTTGAGGTCCGGGGAGGAGGGTGGGGGCTGTTCGGGGGGCTATCTGGGGACTATCTGGGGGGTGTGTGGGGGATTGTCCGGGGTCCAAGGAAGAGGTTGGGGCTGTCCGAGGGGCTGTCTGGGGGGCTGTCCAGGGTCCAGGGAGGAGGGTGGGGGGGTTGTCCAGGGGCTATACGGGGGCTATCCGGGGGGTTTCCGGGGTCCAAGGAGGATGGTGGGGGGTTTTCCAGGGTCCAGGAAGGGGGGGGGGGGGCATTCCCAAACGCACAACCACTAAAAGACAATAAAATCCATAAAAATAGATAATATATAAAAACAACTCAACTCCAATACTATACTACGAGTCTAGATAAAACTAATAAATATAATAGATTAAATATCAAATCTCAGTAATATTAGTCAATAATGTAATGGATCAATTTTTCCCACATCAACATCATCATCGCCCTCATCATCATCCCCAACATCGTCCTCGCCCTCCTCAGCACCCTCCTCCTCGCCCTCGCCCTCGCCACCCACCTCACCCTCCTCCTCTCCCTCCTCTTCCTCATTAGACTCCTCACCATCATCAACGTCAAGATGGACATCGACCTGAACACCACTAGAACTGCCACATGGTGCACGATATATATAATGTATCGATGACATATATTAATCAAAAGCTGGGATGGCCTCTGCTGGAAGTGTTGGACGTAGAACTTTAATAAATTTCATAAACATATTGTTTGACCTAGCAGATTGTTCTGCCGTCTCTGTGGCCCTTTTCTCAGCCTGTTTGGCCTATGCCCTAACTTGCTGCAGCTCAGTGGTACTACAACTTGAACCTGAGGAGGGAAAATACCTCTTCGGGACTATCCTAGGTCGGGAGCATACTCTGCTATAATGCTCCTCTCCCAACACCTGATGTAAGTGATCTGTTGGCCCAAAATTGTCTGGTTCTTGTGCATCGGGGGACTCTAATGTAGCATGCTACAAATATAAATATATCATTAATTTAAAAAATGGATTTTTAAATATAAATTCAACAGATTAAAACTTACAATCTGCTGTTGCGTCGCTTTGTTGACGACAGTTCCATCCTTTTTTCCGTCTACTCGAGCAAACCAGTTTTTCTCGAGGCACACATCCTTCAATATTTTGTATTTTCCTCTACAATGACATTGAAAACTAAAGTAATATGAAAACTTTAGAAAACTATTAAATAATTGAGGAAATAAAATAAAGTGTAAGTCGTAAAAAACTTATAAACTATTGTCATACCTGCTTCCTCTCATGATCAGGCATCGTAGTGCGTCCCATTGTTTGGAGGAATTTTTTTGTATCAAAGTTATTTTTATTTTTTCCAGATGATTCCTAAAAAAATTAGAAAATTCAATAGATAGTATTAATTCAAAAAATGAATGTTATTATTTAAATACCTTAAATGTTATTAATACCATAAACTGGGTACTCGTCCATTGAGTAATCATCTGACGATACTGCTCTATAGGACAATAATCCACCACTGGTACTGCCTCTAACTCTGTTCCAACTCTACAATCCCATACAATATAGAACTCATGCTTGTAGGCTCTCCAAAGCTCGCCTAAATCCTTTAGATGTTCTGGTCGTGCACCCTCACTATCGGGAAAATTAAATCGAAGCTGAAATCAAAATATTAATTCATATAAATACAAAAATAATTCATGGCATTAAATAGAAAATATTTTTTCACCCATATCTCTACCCAAGCTCTATCCTTGACCTAATGTGGAAAATGTCTCCATGATAGCGGGCTGAAGGGAATGATGTCAGAGTATTACGCAAGCGTCGCCTAAAAACTCCGACATTGCTACCATGTTTTCTCAACCATTTGGTTGTCTTCATTATAATCCACCATAACCTGTGTGTGGCGGATCCACACAGAACACATGCATGTACGCCCCTTCCCACACCTCCTGTCAGTAGATGTATCTGTCATGAAAGGAAAAAAAAATATTTTATCGAAACATGTTATAATGAAAATAAATATTGATATAAATTTTTTTAGGGTTTTATAAATATACATGTGCCGGTCTGATCGCTGAGCACCGCTGGATCCACAGAAACTGATGTAACACCCTGTGGTGGAACAGGAGCCAAAGACGATGGGATATAGAAGCTCGGAGAGACAGAAGTAGAAGGAAAAGAATTTGGGCAAGCTGTCTGACCGGATGCTAACTGGGGAGTGGGAATCATCATTGGATGTGAAAACGATGGACCAGAAGATGCAGAAGGTAGTGAAAACATGGGAGGCCTAAATATCCCGTGTGTCCCTAATGACATACCGAGATCAGAATGTGGGAATTATGACATTTCAGTGGGAGGGTAAGGGTCTAGTTGGGTACGTTCAACTGCTCATCCACCTCTGGTCAAAACCCTCATCGTACAACCGGCCTGAGTACTAGGACCAGTACTAGGCTCCTCGTTGAATAA
The DNA here is from genome assembly GCA_963277665.1 of Viscum album. NCBI lineage: Eukaryota > Viridiplantae > Streptophyta > Magnoliopsida > Santalales > Viscaceae > Viscum > Viscum album. Next base: position 1,993,706,075 of record OY728125.1, on the reverse strand, counting down.
ATGTTGACGTATAGGTGGATCCTACAAAAATGATTACAAAAAAAATTAATCACATGACATTAGATATTCTTTAAATATATCAATTTGAAATAAAGTACTCACTATAGGCACTAATTATGGAATTCCCAACTCCATCATTTGACGATTGTTCTCCATAATTTTTTTCATTCGTCTCTCTTCAATTGGCTTCATTTTATGATTTTGAAAACAAATATGTTATTAATTAGAAAAAGCAAACTAATGTGTAACCCAAAAAACTAAATATGACTTGATTTCAATGAAACAATGTCAATCATTATACACACCATGTGAACCCTTATACACAACATATGAACCCTTATACCATATCGTCATTACAACCGCTAATAGAAACTTATTAAATAACATAACTTGTTAAAGATAGTCAAATTGAACATAAATCAATAATAATATTGGATATATCAATTAAAATGAAGTCATACTATCTTACATCCTAAATGACCACCCACAACCATGATTAATGACCACAAAGCTCCCCTTTCAGCCAAATCAAAAGTGAAAAAAACACATAGTTGCATAAAACAACTTCATTTGTGTGAAGAATAATAATCTCATGGTCCTCTGGATATTTGAACCACACAGTCATGATTTTTGATATGAACTTGTATCCATGAAACCATATAAGAAACATGATATAATACATGCATTTTTTTGATTTTCCCATGCATTTTGAGGAACCCCAAATCAGTGAAAATGGTCATTGTGTTTTAAAAAGGTGATTGAATAACACAAGTATGATGTCAAAGGAAGAATGATTAATGGTTATTTTAGAAAAACTAATATTCACTAATATTTCGAATTTGACATTCTGTGAATTAGTTTCATGAAGAAGGAAGAAGTACTAATTAGGGACCACATACTATTTTGCAAAGTTCAAGAAGATACTCTATATGTTCTATTGTGCAAAGGATAAGTGAACAGTGTGTCATTTTATATATATATAGATTATGATAGAAACATGATACATACTTTTTATGTAATACCCATAGTGTAAAAAAATTAACATGAACAAGATCTTCATGTTTGACATGATCTTAATGAAAGGAGTGATTTTCATGAAATAATATCAATAAATATTAAAAAAAAATTATTAGTTCATATACAAAAAGCTATAATATTTGAATCATTGAGATTAAAAAAACTATGAATCTTTAAAATTTGAACACAATAAAGAGACACCATGCCCTTATAAATGTAAATGTGTAATGAAAACATTAATTGGACATACACCGATATAGGGATTTGAGTACACAATTCGTGGAACAATCATAACATTTTACAAAAACCCTAAAAATTGAGAATAATGAAATCGTTGATAATAGAATGATATTATTGATAAGAGGAGGAAATATATCCTTGATAAAATATGGAAGGATCATAACCTAGCTACTACTGATCCAATGGAAGAAGTGAGGCTTCTGAAGTGCTTTTGCGAAGGAATCACTTCTGGAGACCAGCGGAAGGGTTCTGGAATTGTGGGGACGCCGCTACCTGGGTTTGGATAATTTGGGGTTTTGTTCTTCCAACGGTTATTAAAACCTGTTGGGAAAACTCAGTCTTTCCCAACAGTTTTATAAAACCATTGGGAAAACTAAAATTTTCCCCACTTTTCCCAACGGTTTGATGAAACCGTTGGGAAAAATGTTTTTTCCCCATCTTTCCGAATGGTTTTATAAAACCATTGGGAAAGGTCAAATGTCCCAGATCTTTACCAACAGTTTATGTAAACTGTTGGTAATGATAACATATACCAACATTTCAATGAACTGTTGGTATACAAGTGGTGGGAAAAGTTTGTTTTCCAGTAGTGTACATCTACTACATATCCACCTTTAATTATCAAAAAAATCAGAATTTCCTTCTTCCCTCTTGGATCCATATTATCTCAGACACACCTTTTAATAAAATTAATTCTTTCATCACATTGTTTCCCATACTAATGAACTCCTGAGTATGAATAATTCAAAATAAATATAACTTTTTAACTCTCCAAGAGTAGTAAGTACATTTTCCCCTAAAGTCTAAATCATAGACTATTGAATATCAATGAAAACCATACCCATTTCAATGAAACCAACAATTTTTTACTAGTGCAATTCTACTAAATCTTAGAAAGCCACTTCACTAGAGGAAAACTAGTAGTCTTGAAACCAAGAAATTATATCTAGTCTTGATATAATAATCACCATATGTTATGTAATAAAGAATTAATTCCACTATTTTTAATTATTGGTAGAATAAGAAAAAGAGTTGATACCACTAGTGAGATTTGTTATAAATAAACAATATTAATGTTACATAGCCAAAAAATTAATTAAACCCCCCAAACATACTAATAGAGGAAGAAATTCTAAAACATACGTAAATTGAAACAAATCCCCAAACCTGACATATAATAACATTGAAGTAAATCGACTATTAAGTCACAAAATTATATCTCTATAATCAAGTTCCAAGAAACTCATGATTTTGAAAATAACTCCCCTAAAGGAAAATGAGCATTAAAGTATAAATGCATGAAAAAAAGGGTATAATCACACCAGATTAAATTTATGTAGTTTGGATGATAATTATACTTCATATTGGAATATATTGATATTCTTATTATGGGATAAAATGAGTTTTAATGGAAACATGTATTTTTTTAGCCCTACAAAATTATCCTACGGCACGAATGCCTTAAAATGTTTTATTTTAAATAACTCCACCTTTTAATGGAATAATGTGGGAACCCTAACAGACAACATTGACTACGGATATATCATGACCTAAAGGTCAAGAAATTCAAACCAAACGGACTACATGGAGCTTCCTCTACCCAGTAATTGAATATGAAAAAGTAATCCATCATTGCAAGGATGAATGGCTATCATGTGACATATGTCAAAGCATAGTCCTGATCTGATGGCTGATGTCATACCCTCTAAATCATTTGAAGCAAAAAAGAACAGCAATAGTGAACTTTAGCTTGCGAACCTCCTCTGGGGCATAATCCACATCAACGAGTTCAGGTTCATCACCATACCATCACACCTCACAAAACAAAATATACCACCATTTTAAAATCACAAGTCAATACTTCCTCCACCATTGACCATCCGGGATAAACCGTGCTCCCCTCTACAATACAACCCGCCAGATCCATCACCAAATCCCTGATGAAAATCCAAATGAAATGAGTTCATGCCATCTTCACCTAGGACTGGGTGGCCCAAACCCACACTAAGGTAAGACAACCAATTAGAGAATCTGGTTTGTCTAGAAATAGAACTGCCTCTCTGGGCATGAATATGCTTTGATAAGAACCACAGGTGCTCCATCACTATGTTTCCAAACTTAACTGTGAAAATAATACCTGCGGGGATGGGCAGATAAGAACCAACGAGGTAAAACCATGAAAACCTAAACCAGATTCACCCAGTTGAAATAAATCATAGTAATACCAGATCCACCAAAATGAAATAAATCACATCAATACCAAATTCAAATGTGTAAAACTAAAAGAACCCGCAAGATAACCCCTTCCCCCCGAATCACTACATATCAGGGGATGATTCACACAAGAAACCATATAGGAGCATGGAAGCACCAAAACATGAGAAACAACGGTCGTGTCATTGATGCTGGAATTGATGACTACACCGAATTGGAAAATGTTGGATCTGCACTGACCATTATCATCGATGGAAGGGAGTGCGCTATGATGGGCCAAGCTCCATCACTCCACCAGGAATTGTTGATGTCGACCAAAGGAAATGGAGTCTGGATGATGCCCTACCGAACCAGGACCTAACACATCATCTACAAACTAAAACATGATGAAGGAGGAAGGGGAGACCACAACTGGGAGAAAACCCTAGCTGCTGAGGGGAAACACGTGTACTGAATCCTTCCTCCTGCAAGAACGTTATGGTGAATTCCCTCAAATAAAAAATTGATATAATTCAAGTGATTATCAAATCATATTTTCTTATTAATATAATTTTATATGGAAATATATAAATTTTTATTTTATTATATATTTACCAAATAATATAAATGAATTATTAACTATTTATATTCAATTATATTATGTTTACATGCTATTTAGGTTGATAAATCCATGAAAGGTACCAAACCTATATTTTCATTATGAAAGTATCTTTAAAAGGTAATAGACTATCTTGGGACTTGATGCTATTGACCTCATGAATGATTTTTAGAGAGGTTTGAATTCTCTTGAGACATATAATGATACACTCATCAGTTTGATTCTAGAGTTAACTAGTAGGAGTTCAGTTAAGAATTTTATAATGAGTAGTCTTTGTAATGTCGTTTTTAACTTATTTTTGATGATTTTAGAAAATAGGCAATGGAATATCAAACAATATATTAGTTTAGTACCATAAATGTTTTCTTAATTTGTCTTGAGACATGATTTACTTAAAAGGATTGGAAAAACAATAGAGTTTCTTATAGCGATGAGTAGCATAGGGAAATTCATTGTGTGAAAGGAATGAAACTTGATAAATTGTTGACTATGTAATGGGTTCATAATTATAGATTTTCATAAGTGTATTTATAAATAAATTAACTAGTATTAAATCATGTGAGAGAAATATACATTGTACTCAGGGTTTATAATCAATTGATTTGGTGTGATCTAAGTATCATTGGGATAATAAAGTGTTTCTAGTAAACTAGAATATGAGAGTTTCATAGTTGTGAGTGTGGTCAATAACTATGGAACATATCTGTTGGTAATCTAGTGTTTTGGTGAAGGATAATTTATATAACTTGACAATGGAAGCATAGATAAGGGATATCAAATTATGGGGAGGACACTATCAAATGCTTGTGTAAATTATTATTATAACACCTACTATTGGAATGATTAGATGGAATCATACAACACAGATTGATTTGGGATGAGTCGAGGTATTTTCTGTGTATCTTTTATAAACTGTCTCTATTTGGATAAAGGTCTTTGTGAAAATTCATAAGTGAATCATTTAAGATTATATAAGAGTTTTTTAAATTTTTCTAAGATATATGTCACATATTTAAAATCGTTAATATTGGTGGGTCATGAAGATTTCTTGAACACTTTAAAAAAACAATTGTGGTTTTGTCAATGGGTGTTTGGAACATATTGATTTATTTTAAAAAGGGTGTGTTATTTTAAAGAGGAATTAGTGTATATAGTTGTTTTTTTTGGGGTTTCAATAGTGATTTTTTAAATAGTTTCCAAATGAAATTTAAACAATAGTTTTTTCATAATCTGTTATATTTATATTTCTATAGAATTAGGAAAACCATTGTGTTATAACCATATTTTGTGTACTTATTTTGTTAAATACTTATATCACAGAATTGAACATGATACATATGAATAAAGAATGGATGGATGCCAATCATTTGACAAGAGAGTATGATGATGGAGTGGAAGAGTTCATCATTTTTTCAAAAGATCTTGCATATGACCCTTTTAAAATCCATTGTTCTTGTTTAAACTATTGATATTCAAAATAAGATATACCAGCGGAGTTAAAAGAACACTTAATCTATCAAAAAATAGATCGAAGATAAAAATGCAAGAATAAATAAGTTGAATATATAATGTATAAAGTGTATAGGATAAAAATTCATTTTATGGATCGTTTAATATGATTAAAAGTGTAGAAAATGAAGAAGACTGTATCAAGGATGTGATTATAGATGTGAATGATGATGAAAATCATATAGAGGAAGTCAAAAGAATAGTTGAAGATGAAATTTGTGATTTCCCCAAAAAAAATTAACATTTATATAGTTGTGTACAATTTTATTTTTATGGAGGTTGAAAAAAATATACAACATTTTGAGTCATATTGAATATTTATAATTTGATATCCTGCAACAGATAGAATGACACTAGTTTTACAAAATTACATGCTCTCTTGAATGACATTCTCCCAAATGATAATGATCTCCCGAGCCAAATATATGATGCCAAATAAATTATAAATTCAATGGTTATGACCTCTTAATGAATTCATGTCTGTTCAAATTAATGTATATTTTTTTTATGGACCAAAAATAACATATATAATTCCCAATGTGATGTGTTTCTTGATACAAGAATGATGAATCTTGTCCTATGAATTTATTATGGTAATTTTCAATCATTCCAAGAATTATGTGAATATATGTAAGTGATGAGACCATATGGAAATTAACTTGGCATGCATTTAGAAGAAATAAAGATGGTAAACTACATCACCTAGAAGACTCTGCTCCGTGAAATTGAATCGATCATGAGTATCCAGATTTTGGAAATGAGGTGACAAACATTTGTCTTGTGTTATCTATAGATGGAGTGAATCCTTTTGGTTTTCAAAGAATCACTCAACATAAATTGATGATTATGTCAGTAAATTATAAATATACACTCTGGTTATGCATGAAACGAAAACACATCATCTTATTTATGCTTATATTAGGACTAAAACAACAGGGTGATGATATTGATGTTTATTTTACTCCACTAACCAAGGATTTTAAATTATTTTGGGATTCAGGTGTTACATTTTATGATGATTATAGCAATGAATATTTCACATGGAGTGCCATGTTGTATGATATGATAAATGACTTTCTTTCTTATGCAAATTTGTCTTGATATTGAATTAAAGGAATTCAGGGGTGTCCCTTCTGTAAAAAATGTACACATTCAATTAGGTTGAAACATTTATTAAAAATAATGTTTCTAGGTCCTTGTGGATTTATACCCCTATGAAATAAGTATCGATCATGGACAACGTCATTAGATGGAATTTTTGAAGAATTTATATTCCTATATCCACCAATTAGTGATCAACTATTTGTGAAAGTAAAATTTGTGGACACTTCTTTTAGTAAACCATTTTCAAAAAACCTTATGGATAATAGTTGGAGGAGTAGATCAGTTTTTTTTAAATTTCCATACAATAATTTTATGTGTTTTAGATACTTTATATATGTTATTCATGTTGAAAAAAATATATGTGACATTTTCATTAGAATATTACTAAATTATCCTAAAAAAAACAAAGGATCCAATTATGTCTAGGTTGGACATGGTTGACATGGGTATATAACAAGCGATGGTGCCTGCAAAGGGTGAAAATGAACTTTTCTTCCTCCCCCTACTAACACTCTTTCCTGACATGAGAGATATCAGTTTTTCAACTTCTTGAATAATTTAAAGGTTCTATAAGGGTATTCAAAAAATATCAAGAACAATGTGTCGATGTCCAATTTATAGGTAATGTGTATAAACTCACATGACTTCCACGTTTGGAGTCAAGATCAAATTATTATAACTTTGCATTAATTTTTCTCACAGGAATGTTTGTTATACATTTTTGAAGCTCTATTTTTTCATTAAATATATATTCAAAAAAGTTATATACCTGAAAATTTTTCCGATTACGGAAAGAAAAATTTCCATAATATTATGTCAATTGGAAATGTTCATCCCATCAACATTAATTGATATAATGTTTCATTTGATGGTAGACATGGTGAGAGAGATTAAACTATTTCATCATGTACACTATTTATTGATGTACCCAATTGAATTTTACATAATGAATTTGAAAGGGTATGTCATAAATGAAATTTAGTTGGAGGGTTTTATTAATGTGTGTTATTTTGTTCAGGATGTCGTTGAATTATGTACCAAATACCTGTCTAGTGTGGAATGCATTGTTCTACCGAAATCTCATCACACTGGGTAGCTTGTGGGTGATAAAATTTCTGGAAGAGAGGTTGTCATAATCAATATTACGGGTTAAGTAATTTCCCAACCTATTGATAATAATTCTCCAAGTGTACAGCTACAACGACATTCTTCACATGTTGAAGCTGTCACTCTAAAAGAAGATATTGATGATGTTAAAACTGAGGAAATGGAAGGAAATAAAACACAGGTGGTGTAGAAAAAACAGGAGTGTTTTTGTTTGAAGGTTTTAGAAAGAATACATGAGGAAGAATGTTAAATACATAAAATTTGAGGTCAGAAGGAATAAGGAGGACCAGTATGATAACACCATTAAGTCATTGTTCAGTATTTACATTGAAATTGTCACTCGGAAATGTTTGTCGATTAATGTATTGTCATGAAACAATGTTATCAGTAGGATTAATTTATTAATATTTAGAGATATTATGGTAACATTAGTATATCATTTCATTAATTTACTAAAACATTTAAATAATGAATCATTGACTTACTCTTTGTCATCCCTTGTAGAGTACATTTATAGTGGATAAATTGCACAAGGACTATATATTAAGAGTTTCTAAAAGGATTCACAGTGGCTATTTCATAATTTTAATGAGATTTCTTCTTAATGATGTTGAAGGGAAAATAAAATCACACACACCTCCTTTTTATTTACACCTGATAACCCAGGGAGAGTGGAATGCATTTACTATTTGTCATGTTGAGAACTCTTTTCAGGTACATTGGGTTTGGTAATTAGTTGTCTAACGATACGTGCATGCATCCCTTTGATTGATTGTTTTTTATTTATGAAATATTAATTGAGTTCTAAAAATAAGGAACAAATATAAAAACCAACATACCCCTACCATAAACCAAAAATGTGGTATGCTTCACTTGAAAAAAATGGTAAATATTATAAATCTACCGTAACACTTTTCTGTGAAAAAACAACACAATAACTATATTCCTATTTTTATATGAAGATTTATGAATCCAAATACGAAGTCACCGCCATCCCATTCCATGTGAAATGGAAGGAGGCATGTGTAAATAAATTTGGGATACTAATAGATGGAAAGAAACAAAATGTCTGGTAAACATGGGTATGTGTGAGATAATAAATATTTTCTCTGCTTTAAATTGTTAATACAAAACAATAATTACTTATTTTAAAATATTTTCTATATACTATAGTAATAGGAATTAGAAGAATCCAACCCATATACAGACATACATTTGGTGGCCATGAAGCAACCAAAAATGTATGGCTGTGTTAGTGTTACAGATTTTGGGGTGACACCCCAAACATTTTTTAAGAAAAAAGAGGAGGATCAAATAGAAGAAATCCAAATGATGAGAGAGAAAATAGATATCCCTAAATAAAATATGAAATTATAGATATATTTCATGGATAATATGAAGGTAGGGTAGAAAAGAGAAGAAACAGCTAAAGAACAACTCACACATGATGATCCTACCCCACCCCCCACTAGATTTGAGGAGATCCATTCTCTTAAAAACCATACTTAGTTGAGGTAATCAATATTATAATAATTGTTTATTTTAATTTTTAATCATATTGACAATGATACATTTCTTATACTGATATAGATTAGGTTGAAAATGACTGTGATTTATATCTATCAACACCCACCCATTGCCTTGTAGCGAGGGCAATAATGTTCAATATATAGAAAGTTATGTTACACAACAAAACACATCCAGTAGGTCTTGTCAAATTATTGAATAACATATTCCATGAGCTAAGGACCAAGATACCAATTCCAATTTATGATTAAGATATTCATAAGGTTGAACAAACTCTTGGGACACTCATCACATTGTTGTCACAGCTTGTAAAAAAACATGTCAACATGTATTTATTAATCTTCCATTTATTTTCCTTGATAAATATTTATCATTTAATAAAAAAATTTTGAACTGATGAATGTTATTGTGGAAGGAAATTGAGAAGGGGGTAAAAAGAAAAAATAACTCAATACCATATCAAGGATCAACCAACCAATCAAAACGATCAACCAATATCACCTTAAACCCACCCATTATATATCCATATTTATTATCATTACAGGCTCGTGGGAGTACTAAGTTGAAGGATGGTTTTTGGGAAAAAAATACCCCAAGGAAATTGAATTTCATGAATGATTTTGAGTTGTGCACAAGCTATGAAAGTTTCACAGTGGATTTGTGATGCACATAAGATTGAATTTGTGCATAAGGTGTATTTTTCAACAAAAGAGTAATCTTCTGTGCAAGGAATCATAGTTGTATGCAAGAAATGGTAATGGTTACATGAAAGATTTATATTTTCCCAGTAATATTGTAGTAAATTGGTATTCATCAATGAATGAAAGTGGGAAATTAATATAACATCTACACACAGTAGAGGATGCATTAATTATAGATATATAAGGGACATACAAGTCTATAAACATTGACTGGATCTTTTGAAGAAGTGTTGGGAATTCTTTAGTTGAGAGAGAAGTGAGTTTTAAAATAGTGATTGGTTGAAAACTAGGAGGGAAAATGAGTGTATTCAAATCATTGTAAACATTAGTGGGATTATTTTGGATTTGGTACATTGGCACATTACTAATGTATGCTCCTTGGACATTTCCCAGTGAGTGTGAAACAAGTAAAATTTTGGTGTCATTTGAAATATATAATTTTTTTCATACTCTTCAATTGGAATGAGGGAGAAGAGAGTTTTTTGTAATAATGAAAAAATATAAAAACATGAAGTTGTTTTAATTTTTATACCCTGATTCACCCCCCCTATTAGGGTATCTAACCTAGTGGACTTAACAATTGTGATACCCACAAAAATATTTATGAAGATAATATTTACAAAAGGGAAGATCTAGATTTCATTAGTGTTGAAAATTAAATTGAAATCCTGTAGTATGATTGGCTAGGAAGCTGAGTTATAAATATATACATGAGGTATCTATTTAGGATATAATTTTCCAAAACCTGGTATACTATTATTATTATGAAAAAAATATATTTTCTATTTTTCGTATGTGTATATATGAAAAATAATTGATGGAATTTCCCCCTGAAAAAATATGGACTCATTAGTCCCCACATCACCTCTACTTAACAAACATAAATAGAATCCAAGAAAGTTGGTGAAATAGTGGGAGGCATGCTCAAATCATTTAATAGAAAAATTATAGATGATAGACTCTTCATAATACCAATGATGCAGGGGGAAAACTATATAATTTAATCATATCAATTAAATTTTAATTTCATTCATTACTTATTATTTTTGGTATTCTTAGGAATTATTGGATGCTCATTTTGGTAAATTTGGATACTCCAAAGATTAATTTCATGGATTCAAGGCATTGATATCCAAAAAACCAAAATCACATCATGGTGCTTTCCAATTTATAATAAACTAATTCCAAAATTTTAGAACAAAACATCTAGTTATATAATTTATATTATCTTTTAATGGGAACTCTATTGTGATAGGGAGGTAAGTGAATATCATCTGCATCTTGGAATTAGGACATGGAAAAAGGATAAGAAACATCACAAGTAGTATGACTAGATACAAATCAGGGTATATGTAATAAGAATTCACTATCCAAACACATATAAAAAATTACTTATTTTTATAATTATTTCTACAGTGTTTGAAACAAATAAATGATGAAGAATATGGTTATTGTGCTTGTAAATTTATGAAAGAGATCATATTCCAGGAACAAACTACCATCCCAAAAGAGGTATTTTTTAAAAAAATGAATTTTCTTTTTAAAATAATTACCAATACCTTTTGAATTTATATTTTTTAGTACCTCCATTATTTTAGAAAAGACTCATATTCACTAGATGATATAGATTTATTTATCAATGAATCCTTAGAATACCTGATGGTTTAATGTACACAAATAGAATGTATATGTGACCGGTTGGATCAAAGTGCCTATTTTATTTAAAATTGACAGTTTTTTTAGTAAAAAACAAAATGAAATATATAAAATTATGAAAACACATTATGATTTATTTGATACTTTATAAAAATGATCCATAATTTTTTTTATTGTGTAGGAATCAGCTGCAACTAAATTTGACTCACGGTTGAAACTTTGGGACATTAAGTGTGTATTTTTATATTAAATTAATAATAAAATTAGAAAAAAAACACAACTCAAATAATGAAAACCATGAAATTCCATTTGGATTATTTTGATACTTCAGTATGATGATCCATCTACCATTTTTGATTCATAGGAATCAAACACACCACAATCAGATGAATGGTGTGACTGATATGACTAAATGTTTCTATTATCAGTTTTAAATTGACATTTTAGTTGAAAACGTGTGACTCACTAAAAACCAAGCAAACTCTTTCTTATTGTCTTCATAATTGAGGACAATGATTCATATGTTCTTGGTGACATTTATGAAGTAGCCTCAGGTCAAATCGACACACACTACGACTAGTATGACTCAAAATGTGTGTTTTTAGTTGGAAATGATATTTAAAAAAACACAACTAACATATTAAAAAAAGAGCAAATTTATTTGTATTGTTTTCATATTTTAGGAAATAAATTATGTCATTTATGAAATGTAAGAATCAACCACACATCAATCATATTCACTGTGAGACCAATATGACTCAAAGTGTCTCTTTTTATTTAAAATTCAAATTAAATTTAGAAAAAAACACAACTGGCCTGCTGAAAACCTTGAAAACACATCCATATTATTTTGATAGTTTTGAAAAAATGATCCCTGATTCATTTTTGACATTTTCTAATCAACTAGACCTCAATAAAATACATGATATGACTAGTATAAATTATTATGTGCCTTTTTATTTAAAACTAACATTAATTTAAGAAAAAAGAACAACTGACATACTGAAAATTGAGAAAACACGTCTAGATTGTTTTGATACTTTTGGAAAAAAATTCATGATTCATTTTTTATGTGTAAGAATCAACATCACCTAAATTCGATGCACGATGTTTCCAGTATGACTAAATGTTTATCTTATGAGTTTAAAAATCACATTTTAGATCAAAATGTGTCACTCACTAAAACAAAGTAAATGCTTTCCGATTGACTTCATAATTTAAGAAAGTGATTATTAAGACCTTTATACTATGTATGAAGTATTCTCACATAAAATCGACACAAAATGTGACTAGTATAACTCAAAAATTGTATTTCTTGTTTGAAATGATATTTATGTAAAAAAATAAAACTAACATTCTGAAAACATAGAATATGCATTTGGATTGTTTTCATGCCTTAGAATAGTGGTACATATGTCATTTTTGATGTCTAGGAATCAACCACACATCAATATGATAAATGATGTCACTGATATAAATCCAAATATATTTTTTTAAATTGACATTAGGTTAAGTAAAAAACAACAAGTGACATATTGAAATCCAAGAAAACTCATTCAAATTAATTTGATACATTATGAAAATTATCCACGAGTCATTTTTGATATATAGTAATAAACATCACCTTAATCTGATTAACTATGTGACTAGTATAATTAAAAGTTTCTATTACCAATTTAAAATTGGAATTTTAGCTTAAAATGTTTAACTCACTAAAAACCAAGAAAACACCCACTGATTTCCATCAATAACTTTTGAGGGAGTTTTTTATTTCCTTTGTGAAATGTATAAACTAGTCTCACCTCAAATTGATGCACGGTACAGCCTGTATGACTCAAAATGGGTTTTTCCTATTTGAAATGATATATTAAAAAAACCCAATTGTCATATTGAAAAACTAGAAAATGCATTCCCATTGTATTGATACATTAGAACAACTATCCATGAGCCATTTTAATGTGTTGGTTTCAACAACACTGAAATATGATGAACTATGAGACCAGTATAAATCCAAACATTTCATTTAAATTTAGATTAAATTTATTAAAAAACTAATGGTCTTACTCCAAAACAAGAAAACCAATTCATATTGTCATTATATTATAGTACAGTGATAAATAACTCATTTGTGATGTGTTAAAATCAACCCCCCCCCCAATACGACGCATGGTGTGACCGGTATAATCCAAATGTTTCATTTATATTAAAAATTGAAAATTTATTAATGCATTATTTAATATTAAGGATCAATTTATTTCTTTATCATATTGATAACATAATATTTTTTTATATAGGTGGAACATTTTTCATGAGTTGGGATGATTTTTTCAGCAATTAATACCTTATACGTACTTTTTTGAGATGTGATAACTAATGTCAATGGATGAATCATTAGTGTATATAGTTGTTTTTTGGAAAATTGTAAATATAATAATATAAAACATTATTTCAAATGTATATAGCATTGTTTTTCAAACCCTTGTATATTCTTCTTTGTTCTTGTTTGAACTTCTTTGTCATTATGTGTGTTGTGCAGGTGGTGTGTTTGTTTTCTATGTAGGTGCCAGTGGGTGTGATTTTATATAAACAGCACATCATAGGTAGCTAGGATTTTATCAACACTATTTAGAGTGTAAATAATGCCACACTTTATCAGTGATAATTTGAGCACCGATAAATATCCCCTTTATCATTACTAATTAAAGAACTGATAAAGTGGTCCTTTATTAGCACTAAAAATATCGGTGATAAAAAGTTTCCATTATATATGCTAAAATAGCGCTTTTAAGTTTGTCATTTATCAGTGCTTTTCTCAGTGTGGATAAAGGACACCCATTATCAGGTCCTTTTTAGTGCTATTAAATGGGACCCCATATCTTCATTGATATATACAGTGCTTTTCTCGAGCTATTAAAATCGTTTACTAGAATTTTATTATGCACTATCTGTAGTAGGGTTTGGATAACTCTTGGATTCCATGATTAGTTATTTCAACCGATCATTCTCCTAAGAACTCCCAAATAGTAGGTGGCACCCAAAACTATGTTTGTCGAGCACCTCAAACACTTTATTTTTTTCAAATTCGAATGATGGAAGGTTTTTATGAATTAACATTTTTGTGAGGGTTTTTATTATTTCTTCATGAATGAAATATTTTTCTATTTGATGTGAATGTATTATATGATCTCACCTAAAAAAGAATATGAAATAAATATAATAACATTCTTCATGTCACATGTTCATATTATGATTTTCATTCCTTATTATTTTATTTGATCATACACAAATACTACACATACATAAAATAACAAACCATACAGAAATAAAATTAAATGATTTAATCATGATCTGATACTAATGGTTTATCTATTTTTGAAAATAATGGATCAAACTAGACCCTATGGGTAACTCATTGAATCAATTTTTTTGAGAAACAAGTATCAGTGATCACCCAACAAATGTATCAAACTCTGGTCAAGTATGTCTCAAAATATCAGCATGAACTATGTCACTCATCCTCCATGTCACTATATAACAGTAATCATTCACTATTTTGGGGTTCTTGAGAATACATAATATTGATAAATATTTTTTTTATCTAGGTGCACATATAGTTTTACATAAAATGAACTAAAAGAAAATATGTACTGTTTCAATTATAATATAATTTTTAAAAATCACACATTACAATAATCATTTAAATAAATAATAAATGCCAGACATATTTTGGTCACTCTATTACTCAAGATCAGTGAGTACATATTAACTCAAATAAATAAATTAAATACATAAAAAAATAAACCTGAAACAAATTATTTTCGATAGTGATTTCAATTGAAATAAAATAATTTACTCTTATTTTAAATCAAAAAACAATATATTGTTTACTCCTAATAAAATAAAACATATTCGAAGATTAAAAATAATTTCTAAATATTATAAAATAAATTATTTTTTTATAATTAATTTTTAGAATATATATACACAAACAAACAATTATATTTAGTTGTATACCTAGGTACCCACTAATCCCATAGAGGGTAAAACGAGTTGTTCACGACCTACCTCAGCCAATCTTTGGAATTGAAAGACTCATCCAGTCCTGTTTTGGGTGGGTTCAAACTTTCTCGTCGCATTTAGGGTCGGGCCGATCATGCTGGCGTTGTAGGAAACCAATGATGGGAAAAGATTCAGTGGTATAGGTAGCCGGATATTGGTAGTCAACCATGGTGGCTTGACTATGTGGGCTGAATCAGCTAATAGGGTGTGGAATGAGAGGGGGTGTCTAGTGCACAACAGTTTGGAGGTGATTTTCTATGTTCGATATGGTGTAATTCACAGTGGGGGCATGCTTACCACAGTGGCCATTTTGGGGTGTCATGCAATGTGGGTCACTGGTGAGGAGGAGGATGGTATGGGAATGCATTAGCAGGGGTTGGTGTTTCATCATCAAGAGGTATTTCTAGAGGGTAATTTCTAAATATTTGTTTTTAATGAAAATATCAAAATGGGATAGGTATAAAAGTATTTTTAAAAATGGTTCTTGTGATGCGTAAACCCTGTTCACACATATTCCCTCACTAGGATGTGTTAATGGGGTTCACACATAATATATGATGTTTATAAAGGAATGTGAACCTCTTTCATACATCCTGAATAAATTTTAAATAAAAAAATTCATCAATACTAAACAAATATTTGTAAACATTAATTAAATAATCAATAAAAAAGATATAGTAATAAATATGAACAAAATATTTTTCAATATTTATAAATATTAATTATAAAGAATAATTATTGAGTAAAAACTAACTAATATTTCAAAATATTAATAAATATCAATTAAAGTATTAAATATTAAATTAATATTGATAAATTTAAAAAAAAAATCTTAACAGGTTAAGAGTGAATCATCTTTTTAAAAATATAATTATTAAATAAATAATAAATAATATTTTTTAATATTTTTTAATTGTTAATAAATAATAAATAAATATTAATTGATGTTAATAATTATTATTAAATATTCATGAATAATAGATATCCATTAAATAATTATTCATAAATATTCATGCTTCCTATGAAATTTTTAATTAAAATAAAAATCCTTAATATATCCAAATACCGATTTTATATATATATTACTAATTAAAAAATCATCAGTATGTATAAAAGATCAATAAATATAAACAAATATTAATACATATTAGTTAAATAGTCAAAAATATTAATAATAGTGTTCATGGTACTTTTGATAAACTGGTCTCATTTGTGGTGCACTACTCAATTACCAATATCCGTTCATACATAATATTGTTTCATACATTATTTCATTGTAAGTATATTTGCTTCATACTTTGTCTAGAAATCAATAGAATTTGATTTGGGAAATAATGTTGTCCTCTACCACCTGATGGTGATACCACATAAAATGAGAACTCATGTAGTTTTCTGTAAGGGTACTCAAATTTAATTTTACGATTAACATATTAAATGATATATGAATGTTTTATTAGAAAAATTAACCTAAAATTCATGCACTCACTTTAATAAATCGATCAAAAAAATTCAACTATAATAAAAAGACAAACATCCTATGAATGCATCCATATGGTAACTTTTCTTTTGTCTTTGATTAATTCAATTACAACCCCTTTCTATTCAGTTTTTTTAACAAAGGAAGAGAGATTTAGAAAAAAACATTCCTCTTTCCATTACTTGATCTATCATAACATTCTATAGTAATTAGGTTTGATTCTAATTGATATTCTAATTCTGGAAGTAATTTCATATTTCTTCATTTACCTCCCCCTAAAGGGAAACCCTCATAAACATTATTTTTTAAAACATATATAACTTCACCAAGGATGATCTTCTTCAACACTTATTCTTCATGATACCAAAAATATGATCAAACCATGATGATATCTTCTTTGTACTTATTTTTTACTATATGCTATCACATTCTTAAAATTCATCAATTATGTCCCACTTTCTTACATTATAATAATAGATAAATAAAACATTGTTTAAGAAAATATGGTGAATATTACATACATATTAAAGTGATTAGGAAGGATTAGGATTTGTCTCAATGTTTTTGGTCTAGTTTCTCTATTATTATTGATTGTATATTTGAACATCTATTCTAATTTATGTTGTGTAGTAGGGATCACTTATCATTACATTCTGGATTTTCAGGATATTTTTTCCATGTTATCCATCATGGATGGTTAAATATTAACCCTCTTAAGGATTTTTTCCTATTATTCAAGAATTTTAATTCAATATTTTATATAATGTCAATAATTTTGTTACATTATGGAGTTATTTTTATAGTAAAATCCCCCAGTGAGGATTGCATACCATAAGAAACTGTGTACTTTTATAAAGTATGAATATGTATCTTGTAAAAATTGGCCAAATGAACTTCTAATTCCATATATCTCATATTTTGTTTTCTCTGATCTTCAATCATAATCAACTATTCATCACAAATATATATTATTCAATCAAATTATTCTTCATGTAATTTAATTTTTTAAACAAAGAATCATGTTCCATAATTTTTGGATTCAAATCATTGATATCGATAATATTTTTCAAGATTTATTGAATTTCATGGATATTTCCAATCGGAGTGTTAATAATTATTAATTAATTTAATCATATTATTTGTTATACATATATAGAAAATAATACTAAGTAATAATATGATCATCAAATAAAAATTATTAATTTTGTTAGATAATTTGATAACAATAAGAAACATGTTAAAAAGAATTAGACCTATATAAATGATAATAGTGAGGCACATAAAAATTAATCATAAATTTAAAATCATTTTAAACTACACCTCGGGCGTGGATACTCCTCTATCCCATTGCCAGGCATATACGGGGTGCATCCACATTGTGTCGGTCTATGTCTGCGCCCTGGAATATCTTGTCCATCATCATCATCATCCACCTACACATTCTTTTGTGTGATAGGTGATGGATGTATAGTCTCACTGTTTGTACCCTTTCATACATTTAAGGATACATGATTCTAGCTGGAACTCTCACCAAAATGGGAATAAGATGGTTGTTGTGCTGCAGATGTGTGTAATAAAGCATCCAACTCAATCTAGGAAATGTCCTTATCTACCTTTTGCTGATCCTGATAAGTGAGAGGGGAATTTGACTGATCATGTTGAACACCATCCTCCTGTGGAATAGTATCATCTTACTGATCAAGCTGAACACCCACCTCTTGTACAACAGAAATATCCATAATACGGTCTTCACCACCTGGTACATGTATATAAGGCTCTGCTAGCTCTGCAGCTTCCTCATCATGTGTGGGATCAAAGAAAATTCCTTAATAAATCTCATCCATAAAATGAAGCAACTCTATTACAAGGATGTGAAAATATGTCAGGACAAATACGACTCTGTCTACTGGATCATACATGTGGTTAAGATGATAGATACAAGAATCATGTGAAATAAATTCTATTGCTATGTAATATGAATAAAAATCTATTGAACAATGTAAGGAAGAATTTATACCAACTCATGAAACCCATATCTATATCAGGTCGGAAATCTTATTGGAGACCTACTGTACTAGGATGAATAATCCATCTGATCCACCAAATAAAATCATACTTTCCCTGCTCCTCATAGTCGAGACTCATATTGTCTATCCCATAAATCAATAAATCTAGCATAGTATCTTCTCCAATAAAAATCTATCTTCCCTGAAATCTTTTGGGAATGCAGTGAATCTACCTGACTAAGTAGGTTAGCAACCCTAACAACCCAAAAATTTATTAATGAAAATTCCTCCTGATTTGATTAAATATAATATTATGTAAAATGGTTATATAAGACATATGCACTTCTTTGCATTTATTCTTTGGGATTTTAAAATACCATAAAAAATTGTTATAATTGTTAATATAATCATTGATTAGTGATCACAATATTAGTATAAAAACAGGTATTTAACAAATCCAATTTACTCAGAAAAAGGAAGCGATGGCTATATCTAATATAATTTCTCCATACGATGCCCATTTCTCCTATCTCGGAAAGGATGTAGCATCATTGGGCTTCACCCTTAACAAATCCCGAGCTGAACTTCAACACAGTAATCATGAACGGAACGGCCTATGGTAGAAGTATATGTCAATAGAGATTACCACCTGAGCGATGATATCCGAGTCACCCCAAGAGAATGTCACCATCGTACACCTTACCCTTAGGTCTTATGATGCGGTTAGAAGAGGTTTTGTAATAAGACCCTAGAACTATGATTATGTTCATTAATTTTGTATAGAATAAAGAATAAAAATTCCATTTATTATTATTACTTTGTAAATGATTTTTAAATCACAAATATTATTTTCAGACAATATTAATTTAGAAATATATATTGATGAATTAATGGACTTTTTAATTAAATAATATTTTAATAATATTTTATTACAAAATCAATTTTTATTAAATATAAATTATCCTATAATTTTTATGAATAAAATAGTAATTTTTATAAAGGATTGAAAGCTATTTTTATAAAAACATGTGAATTTTTTATGAATATCGGTTTGTATTTAAAAACTGAAAATTTATATATTTATAAAATTAGTTTGGTAAAATAAATATTATTTTTGGATTCAAGATGTTAAAATTATATAGAGGTTAATTTTTCATAATTTGTTCAGATAGTTGAGTTTTTTGTAAAAATTAAATACAGTTTAAATATATAATGTATTTTATGACATCATAATAAACTAATAGAGATGTAATAAAATAATATAAGTTTGTGTTTTATCTGTAAAATAAAGCAATTTTAGATTTGATTGATTATTTTTATGATGCCTTGGTAGACCCTCGAAGACTTATAAAATATTTTAGCCTTTTTAAAATGAATTCCATGAGAGTGTGAATGACCTCCACATAAGAAACACTAATATTTAATAATTTCGGCCATTTTCCGTATAAAATAATGTTTTCCACTCCACTTTGTCAAAAACTATGGGTTTTTTTGTGGTTTTGATTAGTTTAATGTGTAATGTCCAAAACATAAATAATAATAAATTCCATCTCCTTTCTTATATAAACCCACTTAATATCCCATTTTTTCACTCAAAACCCATGAAACATGTCCCTACTCAACCCTCTTGTCTCTATAATCCTCCAAAGGTTCCCTAAGCTCCGATGAATCCTCCCTCTATCCCCTCCTATGCCTTTGGGATCACACTTCCAAGTAAGGGATTTCTTCCTCTCGCATTTTCTGTCGATGATTTTATATGTTTTTATTCCCTTTTAATTTCAATTAAAAATATTTTTGGTATAATTTCACACCTCCCCCATACTTCCATCCTTCTTTTTGAACTATGAGATACCTCTTTCTCACTCATTAATACCTCCCATGTACACCTGTTACCATGCCAAAATTTCATAAAAGTTATTCCATTTATCCTCTTTCTTTATGTTTATTATGTTGAACCTTCAATTTCAAAATTTCATATGTTGGTATATGTATATATATGTCCCTCCATGTTGTCTATTTAATGTACATACGATGAGATTCCCCTTTTCTCTCATCAACCATTTTATGAATTATTTACGTCACATTGTTATACAGTCGAAATTGTACCACGATTTTCTAAGCCAAAATAGTTGTGCAGTGAACACCACTTCCATGTATCTATCAAGAGTATTCTCCTTTATGCACATATACAGATTAAATTTTAGTTACATGTATTTATTCCATAGTCTATAATAATTGAAAAACTTATGATGCTGACTGACTCCATGTTATATGTTCCATTTTGCATTCTTATGCATGGAATGAAATGTTCATAAAGGGTGTGCACTGATAGGGCTCCAATGCATTAGGTAAAGAATAGTATCATGATACGTCATGTGGAATAATGGTTTACTAATAAAAATTCAACTTCAATGATGGTTTAATAATTATAATTCAAGTTCAATGAGGTTTAACTCATGCTCTATGTGCAATGAGCCTTGGCTCGTGCTCATATCATGTTAAATGTTTTTCCATAGATCCATGTTGTCATAGTCGTGCTATATCATTCCATTATGATCATGTCTATCTTATACTCAATTGATATTCCTATTTCCTAACATGTTTTTTATTACTCATGTTTTTACATGTTTACTCTATTAATGGGAATTATAGCTCACCCTTTTCTTATGTATGTCCTCCTGTTATCACATTCAATTCTACACATGAAGGAATTTTATAGTCTTGTAAAATATGTTTTCAATAATGTTATTGTATATTTACATATTAAGTTGACATGTAATGTTTCTAATCACCAAATACACTAGAAATTTTAATCTTGTATCCTCTATTAATTGTATGTTTATGTAATAAAGCATGATTAACCGTGCATTAAATAGAAGGGATATTATAGTTGGTATCAAAGGATAGGTTTAGTTATTTTTGGGATTAACATTAGAAAACACTAGTCAATGCCTTAGGGATAAGGCTACATAAAATAAAAACTCAACTAAATTTTTGTGAGTATAGAGTAAGTGGTTTATCAATAAAATGAATCCATGGATTAATACGAACATGTAGAGGTGTCTCTGAAACAGATGTGTCTAGGGGTAAAACTAAAAAACACTGCATTGTGCTAGACTCGAATGGGAACTAGTGCACAACAACATGCCTTTCTTCACTCTTGGTTATGACACACTTGAGGGATATGCTCTGGTGATTAATAAGCATAATAAGAACTATTATTAAGCGAATAAAAAAACACCCCTAAGAATATATGTTGGGAAGTAGATCATTGATAACATAGATTGAAGCCTATTAATTTGTATGTTAAGGAAATAAAAGTAATTTATAAGTTATCCATTTTTTCGTTGGATTATCTTTTATATGTTACCCCTAACATTCCTTTGATTCCATCCAATGGTCGGTAATATGAGTACTCGAGCTAACAACTAATGTGAAGATCAATGGGATAACGTTTCTAATATGATGCCCAAACTGATGGGAGAGGAAATCACAAACATTGTCTCGATAATCTCTCAGTTAACTCATGTTTTTCATATAATCATGGGTTAGGAGGAACGTACAACCCCCCCCCCCCCCTGAAGAAATAATAATCTGCAATAGAGAGATTAATGAGACAAGGGCCTCCTACATGAAATGGAACATCAGATCCCTTAATCACCGAACAGTGGATCAACTCTATTGAAAACATATTATCCATCTTTTAAACAAGAGAATGTTCTTCTGGATTTGTATTGTATGGAGGGTGAAGATGATCAATTGTGGAAATTGATAAAAAAATATGAAGCCCGAGGAATATATCTAGGCATTGGAATGGAATGATTTCCCAAAAAAAATTCAATAAATATTTTCCACGCATCATGAAACTTAAGATGGAAATGAACTTATTTTCCCTCAACAAAAAAGTCAAAAATTCCATCGGAGCATACTAGGAAAACATCACAAGGCTTACATGATTCGTCTCTAGCATTGTCATTTTTGCCGAATGCAAGGAAGACTTATTCTTCGGAAGGATAAATCCTAGCCTATAGAAATCCCTGGTGATTTCTGACTTTGATAGCAATGAAGAAATTGTAAAATGTGCCCTGAAAGTATGCAATTTTTTTTGAAACAATGAATTCAGATTGGTGAATTTCTAGGTTGTCAATGGGATAATAATTGGAAAGTGGACTTTAATTCTAGAAGTCTAACGGATAAATCCAATAGTGATAATAAATTCCAACATCCCATGAGGAAAACGTACGATAAGAAACACCCCATAAAATTCCTAAAGTGGATGATGAAATTATTTAGGTGTGAAAGAGAAGGGAACCTGGTGATTGAATGTTGACAAGAAAAACCCACTGCTTTGACATAGGAGAGGAATGGTCTGTTGGACCCTCAAATCATTGATCGTTACTTCAAATTCAAATAAACGGGGAACTTTTCAAACTATTTCCCTAATCAAAGGGGTTTTAGAGGAAACCAACAACCTCTAAGGTAGAAAGGGAAAGATTTTACCATCACTACTACATATGAAAACCCAGATAACGAAGTCATGATAGGTACGATAGTTATTCATTCACGAATAGAGAGCTTACTTTTTTATTATAGTTCTACGATTCTTTTATATCCAAAATTTTTATTATAATAATCATAACACCACCAAAAATCATGGATGTAGGGTTCTCAGTGAGAATACTAAATGGGGAAATCATTGCAGCCCATGAATATAACTCCTCCCCGATCACAATTTGTGGATTGAACTTTCTGGCGAACCTCATAATACCCCTTCTAGTGGAATTTCATGAAATCCATGGAATTTATTATCTTTCTCTATATATATCCTACCAAAATTATTGATAGAGGGAATTCACTCTCCATATGGGAAATTAACCTCAGATTCTATACAAGTTCAAGGTGGAGGATAAATATTCCTATCATCTCCGACGTGGATATTATTTCCCTGTGATAATGTGTATCATTCTCATATGATTGGGTCTAATGAAGGAACCATCCTTGAAGACAAGCCTATTGGGAGGGAATTTGCTGAACTCTTTACCGAGTAATGGCCTGGTCCTCCTCCAAGAAGATATGTTTAATTCTTAATTAATATTATATATGGGGTGTTTCCAATATCCAAGACTCGGTGTAGAATGGTTGTTGTGGATCTTAAAGTGCTAAATGAACAACAATATGAGAATCTGGATAAAGGGTTTATATAACTAAGTGCTTTATCACGGGATTCACCAGTTCTCTTCTTCAAAAATAAGGATGGGTTAATATGTATTTGCATTGATTTTTGTGATCTCAACAAATTCATGATAAATAAAAACTATCATCTACCACTAATTGATAACTTGTCCAATCAGCTATATATAGCACAATACTTCTCCAAGGTGGATATGCGATCGAGATATTACTAAGGGTGAAGAAGGTGGAAAACCCCATGATTGCTTTTTATACAAGTTACAGGCACTATGAATTCATAGTAATGCCTTTCAAAATCACTAATTCTCCAGAAATCTTCATGAACATGACGAATAGATTTTTTAGATATTATAATGAAAAATTTGTGGCAGTCTTTATAGAAAATATTCAAATATTCTCCAAAACTAAGGAGTAGCATGAGGAGTATCTAAGCACTTTACTAGAGTCCTTGAGAAAGGAGAAGATCTCTATAATGTAGAACCAGTGTGAGTTCTGGTTGAAGGTAGTCTCATTCATGGGTCATATCATCACAAGAGATGGAATATCTATAGACCCCTCTAAGACAAATGAAACTAAGGGATGGCTAATACCAACATTGGTGATGGATATCTGTAGCTTACTTGGGTTAGCTAGATATTATTAATGATTTTTGATTAATTTCTAATGATTTTCAAACCCTATTACCAAGCTAACTCAGAAGGGATTCAAGATTTATTGGAGTGATGAATTCAAAGAGAGCATGACAGAGTTGAAAAGGAGGGTTATCACTCTACCTGTTCTACCACTACCCAAAAGTGGAGAAATTTTTGTGGTATTTAGTGATGCTTTAATGAAGGTTTTGAGCTATGTGTTGATGAAAAATGACAAATTCATTGCCTACGCTTCAAATAAATTGAACGTTCATGAGGAAAACTATCCAACACATGATCTGGAGTTGGATGTAGTAATCTTCACTTTAAATTTTTTTCCAAAATACCTCTTTGGGGATAAGTGTGAAATATATTCAGATCACAAAATCCTAAAGTACATATTCACCCAGAAAGATTTGAAAAAGCTTCAATGATAAGGATAGAGATGATAAATGACTATGACTTCTCAATCCATTACCAACCTAGGAAAGTGAACAAGGTGGTAGATCCTCTATGCATAAAGGAACCCACAATTCTCTCATTGAAGATAATTAAAAAAGGATCCAATCTTCTTAGAGATGATGAAGATAGACATGGGAATCATATAGAAGGAAAAATCCCCAATCCTTTCACCAATTATTTCCCAACCATCTCTTTTAGAAAGGTTAAAAGATGATCAAAAGGATGAAGTGGGAATTCAGAAGAAAGTGGAAACTATCATAAATAGGAAATCCTTAGAGTTTAATGATAATGGAAATGGAATAGTGGGATTCGGGACAAGACTATGTGTTCCATAATATCCACTGTTAATGAATGGACTTTTTAATGATGCACATAGTTTGAATTTCTCTATTAACCCAATAAACACAATGATGTATCATGATATATGAGGTAATTATTAGTAGGATAAAATGAATAAGGATATTTCTCAGCATACATTAATGTTCCTAGTATGTCATTAAGTGAAGGATGAGAGTCCTAAGTCTAATGGGATGATCCAAAAATTACCCATACCAACCTAGAAATGAAAGAACATCACCATGGATATTTTCACCGGTCATTTGAAGATATCCAAATGAAAAAATTCTGTATAGGTTCATATAGATCATCTTACAAATACTACACACTTTATTGGAATTCGAGAGGATTTATCATTGGATCAGTTATAGGGGTATACATTAGAGAAGTGGAAAGGATTCAAGTAGTACCATTTTCTATTGTATTCGATCTATATCAAAGACTCACCTCTAATATCTGGAAGAGTCTCTAACATGCTCTGAATAATGAGATGAACTTTAGAACATCTTATCTTTTTCAAACTAATGGACAATCTAAGCAGACAGTCAAAACACTTGAGGACATGTTGAGAGCATTCTCAATGGACTTATAAGGAGGATGGGATCAACATCATCCTCTGGTTGAGTTCTCTTACAATAACAGTTTATAATCAATCATTAAAATAGATCCTTATGAATTCCTGTATTAAATGTGTTGTAGAACACCATCATGTTGGGATGATGTTGGGGAGAGAAATATCCTAGATCCAGAAATGCTCAATGAAATGGTGGAGAAGGTTAAGGCCATCAAGAAGCACATTAAAGCTACTCTGATTCGAAAAAAGATCTATGATGATAATCGTCAATGAGACTTATAGTTTAATGTTGGAGACATGGTATTCCAATGCATATCATTATGGAAGATAGTTATGAGATATGCGAAGAAGGGAATGCTTATTCCAAGGTACAATGGCCGTTTTGATATCCTTGGTTGCATTGGAGCAGTGGACTATCGATTAGTACTCCCACTAAAATTACCTCATGTACATGATGTATTCCATGTATCTTTATTAAGGAAGTACATACGAGAACCATCACACTCAATACAGATGTGGTACCATTGGTGAATGACCTCTCCTATGATGATAAGCTGATGAGGATCATTGATCATAGAGAAAAAGTTCTACAAAATAATACGATGACCCTCATCAAGGTGTTTCGTAGAAACCACAAGATCGAATAGGAAATGTGGGAATCAGAGCAAGTGATCATGCAGAGTTAACCTAAACATTTTTAGTAAAGGAAAAGGAAATTTTGAGGGAAAAAATTCTTAAGGGGGGAAGATTGTAATGACCCAAAATTTTTTTAATGAAAAGTTCTCTTGATCTAATGAAATGTCTTATTATGTAAAATGGTTATATAAGACATATAAACATCCTTAGTTTTATTTTTTTGGATTTTAGAATACTGTTAAGAATTTTTACCATTACTAATATAGTGGTTTAATAGTGATCCCAAGACTTGTATAAATATAGGTATTTAACAAATCCAAATTACTCAGATAAAGGAAGCGATGACCTCATCCAGTATAATTGCTCCATATGAAGCCCATTTGTCATAGCTTAAAAAGAAGGTAGAATCACTGGGATTTTCTCTTGACCAATCGCAAGCTGAGATTCAACACGTTAAGCTTGAATAGGACAACCTATGGGTGAAATGGAAGGCAAAAGACATTACCACCCAAGTGGTGTTATCTGAGCTGCCCCATGAGTGTGTCAACATCGTACACCTTACCCATAGGTCTCATGCAGGAGTTATAAGGGTTATGTAATAATTCACTAGAACTATGATAATGTTCATTAGTTTTTTAATATAATAAGGTATTTTTAATTATATAATATATTAATAAAATACTATTACTAAATGAATATTTATTAAATATAAATGATCTTATAATTTTAATGAATACAATTAAAATTTTTATTATGGTTTGAAAGCTGTTTTTTGTCAAAACCCATTATGTTTCTATAAATATCTATTTTTATATTAAAAGCGAAAATTATCATATTTAGAAAATTATTAAGATAAAATGAATATTATTTTTGGATTCAGGACATCAAAATTATCTAATGGTGAATTTTTCATAATATTTGGAGACAATTGAATTTTTGGGTAAAATTTAAATATTTTTTATATTTATAATGTGTTTTATGACATCATAATGACCTAATAGTGATGTACTAAAATACTATAAAATGGTTTTTCATCCAATATATGTTTTATCATTAATATAATTTCATTTTAGATTTGTTTTATTAATTTTATGGTTTCCTAGTGGACCCTCCAAAACTTATAAAATACTTTAACTTTTTAAAATGATTTCCTTGAGAGTGTGACTCACCTCTCCTTAAGAAGTCCAAATATTTTAATAATTTACGCCATTTTCCATATAAAATTATTTTTCCACTCCACATTGGAAAATATATGGACAAAAACAATGGTGTTTTTTGTGTTTGTTGATTAGTTTAATGTGTTGTGTCCAAAACCTAAATAATAAATAATTCCCACTCCTTTCATATATAAAACCACTGAATATCCAATTTTTCTTCACTAAAACCACTTATATCACATCCATACACTAACATCATTTCTCTGAATCCTCCCAAGTCACCTAAATCTCCCTAGAATCCTCCCTCAAGCCCTTATTAATCCATTGGGATCACACGTCCACGTAAGATAGTTCTTCCTTTATCATTTTTTTTACATGTTTCTTTCTGTAGTTATTCCATTTTATTTTCAATTAAAAATGTTGGGGTATGATTTCAAACATCACTATACTTTCCTCATTTTGTTTTAATGATAATATACCTCTTTCTCTTTCATTAATCCCTCCCATGTACACATGTTATCATGCCAACATTTCATAAGTGTTATTTTATTTCTCATATTTCTTCAAGTTTCTTTATTATGTAACACCTTTATTTATAAATTCCACATGTTGGGACATGTATATATATGAACAACCTTACATTCCCTTTAATATACATATGATTAGAATCTCCTTTCTCTCTCATTAAAAATTTTTATGAATTTTTATCTCACATAGTTATGCTGTCGAAATTACACTAGGATTTTCCATGCCAAAATCATTGTGTAGTGAATTCCAAAACCATGTCTCTATCAAGGGAATTCACAATTATTTACATATAAATATTTAATGGTATACATATTTATATATTAAACATTTTTTAATAATATAATAACTTATGATTTTGAATGAATCTATGTTATATGATCCATGTGCATGCTTATGCATGAAATGAAATGTTTATAAAGGGTGTGCCCTGATAGCGCTCCAATGCATTGGGTAAAGAATAATATCATGATACACTATGTGCAATAAAGATTTACTCATGATAATTCAAGTGCAATTAGGGATTAATCATTCTAATTCAAGTGAAATGAGTGTTTACTCATGCTTCATGTGCAATAAACCTTGGATCATGCTAATATAATGTTAAATGTTGTTGCCACGTCTCCATGTTATGATAATCATGAAATTTCATTACTTTATGTTCATGTTTATTATATGATCCATTGATATGACTATTTAAAAATTTGTATTTCATTATTCTTGTTATGCTGTGTGTACTCCCATACTGGGATTTACAACTCACAATTTTCTTATGTATGTCCTCAGGTTATCTCATGTAATACTAAGTATGAAGTAATGTTGTGGTCATGTAAAATATTTTTTCAATAAATATATTGTATTTTTATTTCTTATTTTGTCATGTAATATTCCTAATCCCCAAACGAACTTGACCTCTCGATCTTCTAGGTTGCATTAAGGGAATGTTTTTGTAATAAAGGATGATTAAATGTGCAATAAAGAGTAGGGTTGTTATAGGAATATGATGAAAGAATCCAAAGTGCCTCATAACTCTATCAGTCTGATGCCACTTGAATATATGAAAATGAATTAATGGAACCCTGTAAGAGCTGATAGAAAGCATCACCATAGAGTACAGTGGAAGACTATGGATGATATCATCTGTATATGGAATCCACATAATCTAAAATAAGAAATGAATTATCAATTAATAAATAAATACATGTATAGTAAAGAATAAATATTTAACCATATAAATAATAATCACTTACATCATGTGGTCGAATGTTGTCCAACATATGTTTGTATCTATGGACGTCATGTTTGGGGGAAACTAAATATCGATATGCCTGACTCCGCTAGTTGATAATATTTATAGATTCAAATTTCATAATAGAAAGTTATATATTTATGTTAGACATTAGAAGGAAGGAATAACATACCAACGTCCACATGGAGCCTCTGCTACAATATCTACTGGCAATGGGACACGAGCATATAGAGCTAAAAGAAGGATTTGATCCCATACCCACATCAGTAGAAAAACCATGCATATTGAAATCTACATCTTATCAGTCCAACATGTGCTTCATAGTTCCCTATATGTATATTCTAGAGAAAAATACCCCCATCTATATCATAGTTCCTTTTCTAAATCCCGCAAAAAAAAAAGATAATTACATTAGATATACATAATTAGTGGAGTGATCAACAATAAGTGTTCCACCGAGCATCCTCAAAATATTTGCACGTGAAAAATACATCATGATAATATCATCAGCATCCTCTGCTAAATGTGTGAAGTGTTGGACTAACCAAAGCATGCGAAATCTACCATCGACGATGGTCCTTCCATCATCAGGGACCTCTATTCCCAGTATTCTATGAACAATATTGGGATGTTTTTCTCCGACTCGGCAAGTAATAGTAGCACCGTCGATGGGGATGCCTAACATAATGGCCACATCTTGTAGGGTAATATTCATCTACCCCTCTCTAAAATGGAATGTTTGTTACTCTGGCATCCATCTCTCTACAAGCATAGAAATGAGCTTATGATAAAGAAAGGTGAAACCACACATCTGTATACCATATAATCCAATGTGATGAATATGGGTGATGATAACAAAAGGTGGTGCGGTATGATGGGAATGGTGAGATCTGTGCACACTCAATGGAGGCATAAGAATTCCCTCTAAAAGCATCGATGATAAATGTGTAGCCTTGGATGTGAGAAATGGAAAAATAATTATCTAGACAAAAGATATCATCATTACTTTTTAATAGTGAATTCATTATAAAATTTAAAGTTTTATTTTAGAAAATCGACAACAAAAAAATAAATAATGATTGTGTTAATATTTTCAATTTATGCTTGAATTTTTATGTTTGGATTAGTGTATTTGATACATGTGGAAAAATTAATATATAATTTTTCTTTTTTTAATAGTTTTAGTATCTCATAATTCTTTATTATAGAATCTAGAAATGACACAAACCAAAATTGAAACATGTTATAAATGGAGAAAGTTATAAATAAAACATTCAATAATGAAAAATGAACATAAAAAATTATAAATATTCATTATACAATCCACAAAATTGATCATGGCTGATGAGATAGGGATCTCTATCCTTCCACTTGGGGACAACTCTTATGATTATTTCCCTCTACATGACCAATACTGCATCATATTCTCCCTCCTCATTGTCAAGGTTAATCCATCCCATTTCTGATTAGAGTTCACATTTGCTTTCCTCAGGGACACATCCTTGTTGTATGAAGCCAATAATTAAAAAAATTATAGACACTAAAAAAATCATAAATGAAAACAAAATTTAGTTATGAAACATGAAAATATGACTGAAGATGGTTGGCAGATCAGTAGGCAATGAGATAGAATGAATGTAACCCACAGGCATCCGTGTTTCACTTTAAAAGTTAACCAATGTTCTCATGTGAAATTCCAGGTAAACATATGTCTCCCATGATGAATTTACATAGAAACAGGTTGTGAGAACAATTTCTCAGGGATATCTCAATGCATGAATGTTCCCACAATCAAAGTGCATGTTATCTAACATCACCAAAAACACTCAAACACTAGTGCATGTAGCTCAGTCATAGCAATGTCTTACCTAAAAGCTCATATTTTCCATGTCAAAGTCTAGAACACTCCCTCATGAAGCCTCATTCGGTATATGATCTATATCACTTTGGAAATGCGGATTAAAAAACATTCTGTTTTCTATCATATTATAGGCCTTTTTGGGACCAATCAAAAAAGTAGTGAAAACATCTAAAAAATTCCTCTTACACTAACTCTGTGATCAGGAGTTTTTGCACACTCTTGATGACCCCATATATGCACTCCACTATATAAAGTGTCATATGTCCATATCTTCTTCCACCATAATCTGCTAATGACCATTTCTCCTTTGAAATCTACATCATATATTCATACACATATTCATTTGCAGTTAGAATCTCTTCAAGGCGTTGATCAAACATTTATTATTAGGACTCAGATGCTAAAACCATAAGAGAATAATGTATTAAAATGGATATTTTTTTAAAGTATGTTTAGAAAAACCTACCCAACTTGAGGATCACCTTCTTTATGGCCTCCTCTCTGAAATGATTATTCATATTGACTGAGATATGTATAATGCAATAATAATGATAAACATTTCTCATAGTCCATGAAACCCCATCACTAGTCATGAACTCTATAACCGCTCGATGAAAATTTGATATCAGACACTTTCCTTGGTTTTGTGTGACATGAATGAGTACACATGCCAAAAACTAGCTCCAGAATTCAAAATTCTCCTTTTCAACAATATAAAAAAAATTTGTTAGAGGATCACGATTACCATCATGTGTGGCATCAATGAGTATAACACTTCTATACTATCTATATAGGAATGTTCCATCCACCAGAATAAACAGTTTATAATAGAGTAATGCAATGATGCATTGCCTAAATTCCCAAAAACCATATTGAACATCACCTTTGATTGATAAACTCGGTCCTTAGGGGATACATACTCAACATTGTCCAACTAATAAACAATATGATTTTTGAGAGACAACAATTCCATATGTTGTTGAAAAATTTCATAAGATTCATCCCAATCACCATACACTTTTATAATTTCCTTTTTTCAATCCATGATTTGTTGTATGATATATTATAGTTATATAAATGTAGAATTATTTCTTGAACAAGGGAAACAAGAACATCCTGACATGTTCTTATCATCTCTAAAATAACATTTTATATCATCTCTGAATCAAGGTAAGGATGATCCTATGACAAGCTTGAATGCACACAATTTTGTGGCCCTTATAATTGATTTATCATCTACCAAGAAAAAAATATATCAAATATTTCCCTTAAATGAAATTTAAATTCTAGACCATATTTTTTACAAGTAATGAGATATTTTTTCTTCTTTGACTCGTCAATCGAAAATGAGAAATATCGCTCCATGTGGATTTAACTTATCACATTTTTCTTAGCCAGTTTACTTTCAAACTCATACCCAACACATATGGTGTTATCATTTGATTCATAATTATTACCTATAATCTCATGAAATTCCAAATCCGGTGTAATGGAATCCGAAGAAAAATGTTGTTCACAAGCCATTGCTTCAATTAAGGAACTCAATACTAAAAGATAATTACAAATAACTGATGGATGTTGTGGATTTTTGTCTCTTAAAGGAACCTCAGAAGGCTCATTCCCCACCCCACCCTCACTGACATCTCTCAAAGTATATCAGAAGGATCATTCCCCAAATCACTCTCACCCTCATCATCTCTTATTGGTTCCCTAGATTGTTTCTCCTCAGATAAACTTTCATTCACTATATCAGTAGAAAAAAGGATTTCATTCACATTTCATTCCAAATTTTGATCATCTTTCTTATAATTTACTTTTATCACAGGAGTGATATGAGAATGACATAATGAAAAAGACAAATATTAAGGACACATTTCTACAGATCGCACAAAACACGATTCTGTAATAGTAATTTTCACCACACCTATATCATAAATCACAATATAAAACGTCATCAACCAATTAGCACACTACTTTCTAAATAAGGAAGTTGCATCTATCCAATCATCATCATCGGTCAGAGGGTACTAGGTGTGCCACAAATGTTCAAGATATTGTAGAAGTCAATATTTTATTGAGGTAATGGATTGATCACTCATTAGTTTTAACTGATTATGAATCTTTTTGAAAATAGACTCCAATTTCATACAAACATGATGATTTACCGCTCTAACAGGTGGCACAATATAGAAAAATCCTTGCTCAGTATAAATGGAATCAGTGTTGTAATGTATTTGTGCATACATTATTGCCTATAAAAAATAATTAATAAAATATTATACACTACATCAAAATTATAATTTTATTTAAATTGGTTTTTAATAATTGACTTTCTCTTGATACTTTTTTGATGTATTGATTTATCACTATTGAGGTATAGTGATGGTGGTATTTTTTCCAAAGCAAATTTAATATTACATTATATATTTTAATTACTTATGAATAAATAATCATCACTTCAAATTGAGACTTACAATTAGTTTATCATTATTTGATAAATTAACCAAACCATATGGGTAGACTCATGGATTCTCTATTATCAAATATTTTAACAACCACCATTTTCCATTCTAACATAATTTCCTCATGTTTAATGTTTGTTCTCGAACAACTCCTTTAGGACACCTCCTTGCGGATACCTCTTTGGGGATGCCTCTTTGGGGACGCCTCTTTGGGGATGCCTCTTCAGGATGCCTCTTGTTTATTGCCTTTTAATTATAAATTTACTTACATTCTTGAGAGGTGGTATCAGGGTATGAAATACATATATTTTTTTAGAGGACATACTTGTCCTTACAAACATAGTCAGAGATGACTCGTAGGTTATCAATTCTGAAAAATAAATACAATTATTACAAATTAAATAACCACATTCACAAAATAAGACATACAATTTAAATTATGCTTTGGTTGGTCATCTCAAGATCAGTCATCAGACAACATTCCATGTTTTTTGGTATACTTATTATATCTATTACTAGATGAAATATATATTAAATATCTATACATCTTCTCAAAAAAATTATCTTTTCAATTTTTAAGTGTATATATATATATTTAATAACATTTGAAAAATTTAATTATAACTAATATAATTTATGATTACATAAAAATAAAAAAACAATTTTCAACTATATAAAATATTATAATTTAAATTAATATTACATTATAATTTATTACTTTAAATAATAATTATTAACACAAAATATAATTAAAATTTATTATTTCTAAAAAAAATTATTATACCATTAAAAAAATATTTTTCTATATATATTTTAATACATTTAAATATGATACATATAACTATGATATTATTCTTAAATTAAATAACTACTACATAAAAAATTATAATTTAAAGTATTATTACTTTAAAAATAACATATTTTATAGGACATTTAATTTACATAAACATTCAATACAAATTCATACAACATTTTAGACATAACATAATTAATTTTTCTAATCATTCAAAATGAAATCAAATAACATACACCCCATTAAAAAATTAAATCATACAAAATACACTAATTTATACAACAATACATATGAAATAAATAAACTATACATACAAACACTATTTTCTATGTATCCAAATTCAAATAAATAAATCATCAAAATGAAATAAATAAAAAAATTAAATAATTAAAATTTTAAATAGAAATTTTACCTTCTTAAAAGTAGAAAATATTTGTTGAGAATGAAATTCTACAGGGATTCGTAGCAAAATCTAGAGGAGAATAATGAATTTTGAGGGAGGGGGATTTTTAAAGAATTACCTCAGTGAGATGCACGAACAAGGTTCACGCATCCTTCATATCGTATATGAAGGATGTGTTAATGTCATTCACACGTCGTTCATCGTGATGGAGATGTTTGAAACCCATTCACACATCTTTGGCATTGTGAGATGTGTGAATGAGGTTCACCCATCTTTCATCATGTTTGTGCTCGATACATGAGTTCGATTCACACATCATTTTTTTAGTGGAGATATGTGAACCTCGTTAGCTATTCATTGACTGAGGAAAGATTCATGAATGGGGTTCACACATCTCCAGACCCGTTTTTACAAATACACCCAACCATATCTTATTCTGATAAAAACCAACATGTAAAAACTATCCATTTATAGATCTTTCTAATCATCTCCTACTTGAATTCATTCTTCATGGGGAACCGGTTATGGTTAGTGGTGTAGGCTATAGGAAAGGGAGGCTAAACCTAG
The DNA here is from genome assembly GCA_963277665.1 of Viscum album. Classification (NCBI taxonomy): domain Eukaryota; kingdom Viridiplantae; phylum Streptophyta; class Magnoliopsida; order Santalales; family Viscaceae; genus Viscum; species Viscum album. The sequence goes on along the minus strand of OY728125.1, from coordinate 1,993,670,016 downwards.
GGGAGAACCTAGATGACCAGCTGAATGGGGTGGCCACCAAACTTCTGGTACTTGGTGATTGGGATGTGGGTGGTTGTCGATATCAGAGGGAGATAATCTTGGGGATCAAGGAGGGGGTTCCCACTATAACAAATAAAAAAACATTTATACAAATATATATATATATATATTCTCTGGATATCTACCATTGAACCACCATTATTTCTTCCCTTTGGTCATCCCCTATTACCAAGAGTATATAAAATAATGATAAAAATTGTAATTATTTTAGGTTCCATTGCCTATGGATTTAGGTTTTGGAATTTATTTGTTTTTTAATAAAAATAAAATTTCCCAAAATATTGTGGAAGAAAGGGGTGGCTCAAAAAACCCATTGCACTGTCTGAAATCCATCATAGTTAGGAGATCCACTATAAAATTTAAACAAAAAAATATACACCAAGAGACATATATACATATATGTTTGTGTGTCTTTGTTCTTTATAAAGTACCCCATAAAAATATTTTGGTATATATTAATATCATCGGATAGCTATAACATGGACTTCCAAGGTCGTATTGAACTACCATCAACAGTGTTGGGATCTTTGTGAATCCCTCTATCAGAATTTATTAAATTTTTTTGTGGACTTAAAAATTCACAAGCTCTCTATGATGCTAGTTGTGGGTACTCAAAAATGTAGAGGAAGAATATTGGGAAAATATTTGAAAATTTTCACTAATGATTGATGTAACTACATCATCACTAGTGAAACAAAAAACTAGTAAAGGATCAAGGATATTCATGAGAAATAATTAAGCACATAGTTAAATTGAAAAAAAATACTTGGTTCAATAAAATGTCCTATATTCATCACCCACTTTTCACTGGTGATCAATTCTCAAAAGATCTGAATTCGAATCCCTCTCGATCATCCACAAATGCTTCAAAAAACATTAGGATCAATGATCGTTGAATATTGGGTGATTGAGCATAGATCCAATGATGTCTATAACGTTTCAGTGATCAGCACACCTCCTTTCCATTTATCCATGAAAGTATAATTCAATAGATTCATTATAATGAGAGTGTTTCTCTATAATGTAGGAGAGGATAGATAGAGTTTCTAGATATCATGTAATGAGAGGCTCCATCTCCTTTTATAGTGAGATTTTGAAATGCCTGAATAGGGTCTCAAGCCCCTGAATACTTATTATTCACTGTAAATGAAATATTATGACTAATTTATAGAGTCATAAATTTCATCTAAATTTTTATAAATTTAATTTAATATAATAAATATATTAATGGATAAAACTAGTCCTTTAACTCAACTCTTCATTACCTCAATTATTACATGAACCTTGAATATTATAATAATATTTGATTGTATAATACTTTTCACATGTGTTTACAAAAATAATTGTAAATACTGTTAATCAATAAATTCAACTCCAATTATTCTAAATATGAATAATATGAATTTATTTATTCATTTGTGATCCAATATTTTGAGACATATCTCGAATTGCATGGTGTGGACCACCATGCTATTAACTCCAATTCATCAGAATAGTTTATATTTTTTTAATATGCTTAGTTTGTGACCCTCTAAGCCCTTATCTTTAAAGTAGTGAATAGTATTCAATAACCATTAGTGGTTTATAGAAACCCATAAAATCCATTAAATAGATAAGTTATAGTCCTAGAAATAATAATAGTTCTTATGGACATAGACTATGTAATATAATATATTTTTTTCTTGATATATCATAAACCAGGATTTACACTTCATGTAATCATCCATTCATGCATTATTATTTTCTGACCTTATTGGATGGTCTAACCATATTCTACCATGGCCATTGATTTATTATATTTAGTAACACCAGATCAACTAGACCATAGATATCTATTCCTATAGGAAGAAACAAATCTATCTTAATTATTTAATCAATGTTATACCATCGAAGACACTCCCAACAAAAGCTACCTTACTACGACGTCAATACCATTGTTCTTTTCCATGAATCAAAGTAAATGATCAAATTAAAAAATATAATAATAATCTCCTAAATATTACCTTTTTATTATTTTCACACACTTTTACGAAAAAAGTGAGAAACCTCACATTACAATACCACAAAACATTAGGCAACATAAGAAATATCTGAACCATTTAAATCTAGTTTGATCTAATTTAAATCATAATCCCTATATAATTTACATTGAATACCACACACTTTTTTCCATATCATTCGTTATAATGTCTTAAAACAAATAGTCCATCATTTCCATTAATTGAATGAACTATTCCATATTTATCTTCCTTTCATTGAATAATCAGGTCATAATATGTTCTTTCTTATGGATTGAATCAAATTGATCATTACATGTGTCTATGATAATTAATATTTAAGACATCCAGTCTACAATCAGAAAGGTTACCTCTAAAATTTCTTCTATCGAATGGTTCATTATCTCCTAATTTCCCCCCCTATGTGTAGTCTTCTCACCTTCATCTCTTTTCTGGTCATCCAAACTAGTGAAAACCTTTATAATGGAAGTATCATTCACCACAGAGTCTCCCTACATCTAGTTGTGATCTTCCGTCACACTAATTTCATTCTCAACTTCCTTAGAATCTCTACCTTCATGTTATTGCTCATTATAATTTTTGACACAGACTAACTCCTTGGGCCTTGAATTCGATGAAGATCATCTCTCCATGTGGTTGGGAAGGTAATAATAATCCTCCTTACATATTTTACTTCTTACCATTTTCCAAAATGAATCTCCCTGAGTCCCTTCTTCCCTCCACCCCTTTACTCATCCGTGTTCTGGGTATCCCTCTATCGATGCATCCCTAAAATCTATCACCAATGAAATGGATAGAGTCACCGTCACTTGATTCTACTCCATTTAGACATTTCCCATCCTTTAATGTATACTTAGGCTAAACTTGTTTCATAACCCTCTCTTCAATTCCTAGGCCTTCAAAATGGTTGGTCAGATTTAAGGTAGATAATATCCTTCCTGTACTGGACCCTTTAAAAACATTAATCCATCAATTAGTAGCTTTTATTGAGGTCTCCAATACCTTACATCTCTTTGAACCACCTTCACTTGATGCTTGAATAAACAATTCAAATTTATTTCCACTACCCGACCACACAACCCCTGCATAGGATCCACAATTCAATGTGATGGGGAAGTGATCTCGGGAAGCAGCAAAAGTCACCACATCGGCTTACACAAAACCCATAGGAAATAGAATTTTTTTCTTTATATTGTATATAAAATTCAAAAAAAATATCTTAAAAAACTTGGGTTTAGTATTCTTGGGTCTTGGGTCTTCATAAGTAGAGTTTTCTATAAACACAATGCAATTACCCACCTTGTTCGCATTTGAGTCAGTGGTCTTCTCCCTACTAAGAAAATGATGAGTCGCAAAATTAGGAACCAAAAACCCTGTTTCATAGCCTCAAATATAATTTGGTGTAAGGTGACTCATACACTTCTAGGAAATGCAATAATCTGACTGAGATTAGAACACAAATGCTTATTTTAGCGGAACTCTTCTCCAAATTCAATAAAAATAAAATCCATCAGTGGTTTGTTGTTAGGTCCACTAGACAAGATACCCTGAGAGGGGGTGAATTAGGGTATGAAAAATTAAAATGACTGTCTCTTTTGATCTTGTTTTGATGTTATACAAAACCCTCTTCCCTCTCCTTCCTGATGCAGAGTATGAACAAACCTTAAATCATGCACATGACACAATAATTTTTACATGGTTCATCCTCACTGGGCTAAATCCAAGGAGCATACACCAACAGTGTGTTGATGTTCCAATTCCACTATAAGTTCAATAATGTTTTACAAGTTTGAAGCGGACTCACTGTCCCTCCTGGTTTACAACCACTCACAATATGAAATCTTACTGCTCTCCCAACTGAAGTGTGCTCACTGCTTCTTTAGAATATTCACTCATAGTTTATAGACCTACAGGTATCTTCATTATCACTAATTAAATCTGCATCCTTAACTATTGACAGATTCTCTATTAACGTCCAACTTTCACCCGTAGATGAATCTCTCTTTGCACCGGGTGTACCGAGCAACCCCAATTTGTACGTGTAGCCCTTACGACAACTTGTGCTTAATTCCATTACCTTACATGAAATACAATTTTCACACAAAACCTCATTTACATTCCACAACCAAATTTTATGAGCATACTCGACACTCCCTTTTGCATAACATTCTACTTTTGAGTGAAATCCACTTTTCGTGCAACACCAATTTTACGCCAAATGAATTATTTTACGTGCAACAGTTTTTACGCTCAACTCTCTTGGCCACTCAAATTTCATGCGCTAGAGGTCGGATACTCACTATGACTTAAGATATTTTTGATTGAGTGGGATCACTTCATTTTTATAGGCTAAATTGACCCTGTGCAAAAAACCCTCCTTGAGCGCATAATTCACTTCGAGCGCGAAAATTGCATCTTCCGCACAACATCGTTTTTCGCGCACTGCTCCAACTCTTCGTGAACCTCCTTCCTTTTCCAATTTTCCTACTTTTAATTTAAAAATATCTCTTTCATGAAAAATTCCAATCCTATATTTCATGCAACATGCTCATATTTCGCGCACCAATTTCTTTTTCGCGCACCATGCTAATATTTCGCACAACACTTTATTTTTTCATGCACAATGAAGATATTTCGCGTACCATGCTGATTTTTCATGCACCACTATATTTTTCACACACCATGCTGATTTTTCACAAAACTCCCTTTTCCAAACACACATCTCTCCATTTTCCAAATTTCAGGTCCAAAATTTTGGAAAACACTAGAAAACAGAGCCACCTTTTTTCGGCTCTTTTTGTACCGCCTCCAGATCATCCATTTCTCTGTCGAGGTTCTTAAATCAATCATGGATTGTCTAAAGCATCCCTTGAACCCAAAAAATCATTATGAAAACACCCTTTCTCAAAAAACTCATACATAATGGTCTTCTTTGTCAATAAACACAACATGGAGGCCAACTTTGTCAATAAACAAAATCATCTCAAAAAAATTTCAATGACGCCTTGAGGGATTTTTGCCCAAATTTTTTATACATTGACTTCAACACATATACATGGGGGAAAATAATGGGATAATGAGTTCATTCTATTATCCTAAAATAATAACTAAAATAAAAAGTTTCCAAGAAAATGAAAAATTATAGGATTTTGAATATGTAATGGATTCATTGGAAAAACATACCCATGGTTCAGTTGAAGGAGAATCATGTTTCATAAGGAAATCATATGATCCTTGAAAAGCTAATAAAATTATTCATTTAAAACTATTTGGATCAATGAATCAAGATTGAATCATGTCCTATGACATAAAAAACATGACCATAAAATGTCACATATCCAGAATCCTGATTATCACACATCCCTAAAATCCCGGAGAATATGAGATAGACCATTCAAATGTAGAAACTGAAGGCTTTAGAGACCTAAATTGAAACACAAGAGCCAAATCTAGAAAGTTCAATGCTTCAGTGAACTCTGAAAGTGAAAGTGATATTTGAGGCAAGCCATTGAATATGGATAGATCCTTGAGGAAAAGGCAGATTGATGGAAAATCGTGAAAGGAAACAAGAATAGATTGTTGTGGAAGAGAATGTAGGCACTCCCCATAGGATGTTTCAAAAAAACTCCCCCAGGCCCCATCCAATGATGAGGGGGGTCATGGCCACTAAAAACGTAGGTAGGGAATTATTGAATAAGAACATAGATATGGGTCACACAATGTCACACCAATAATAATCTCATGTTTCAATACCATTACAAACTTTCATAGATAAGAACATATAATGGCACCTAAATATGTGTCGTTTCAATTGGTGGGTTACTCCTCGTGATGTTATCTACTTGAAACCATGTTTGAAGTTCATTAGAAATATTCTCAATGATTATGATCCCCATTTTGTTGATAGTCTGATATTATATATTTCCTGACATTATGATGTATCTAGACTATGTGACACATTTTTATTATTTCATTAAAGGAATATCTAAGTTATCATTGTAGCTTGGGAACTATTATAACATTTTTATATAACAAATAATCGATGGACATTACCATTTAAATAGTGGATATAGAAATATCAACACTATTATGTTAAGAGTACATCATACATATGTCACTGTATACATGATATGGTAAACAAGTACCATTATTTATGTTATGACTAAGGAAATCACTATTACAATATAATTCTCCGATGATATTCTTGGATTTGAGGAATATAATCTTTAATGACTACATTAATAAATTTTTAGTGGATTTATTGATAATATTTTGATATATTTCAAAAGTAATAAAGAACATGAGGAAGATGTAAGGGTTGTATTAAAAACTATAAGTAAAGAGGTAATTTTTTATAAATCTAGAAAATTGGAGTTCTAAATGTAAAAAGTGTCATTATTGGGATAGATTGTATCTTGTTAAAGATTCTCATTGGATCCAATTAAGATGGAGGAAGTATATGAGTGAACACTTCCAACAAAAATTATGAATATTCATTGTGTACATGGATTAACTTGGTACTATAGGTGGTTTATGAAAAACATTCCCAATATTTATAGGCCACATAACAAGAAAACTCAAATGGATGTTAAATTTTCAAGGAAAGAGGTGTGTGTTGAAAGTTTTTAAGTCTTTAAGAATAATATTTTAGGCACACATTTAATAAAATTACACTATAATTAAAAAATATTTCTCATTTATAGTGATTCGTCAGTAAAACTATTTGGATGTATACTCATATAGAATATCAAAATTGTTTCTTATGCATCTGAAAAGTTGATTCCTCATGAGAAAAATTTCTCAAATAATGACTTGGTGAAAGATGATATTATTTTTTCATTAAATATATTGATACACTATCTTTATAGGGGTATGTTTGATCTATACTGTAATTAATAAATCTTGAAACGTATATTCACTTATAAGGAACTGAACCTGAAACAAATGATATGGTTGGATGTTTTAATGGACAAAATTTGTTGTACTCATTATCAGCCTAGTGAGGAAACAAATTCATGGATACACTAAGATAGAATGTCCTCATAGTTATTATAGTTGTGGGGATTAAATGATATGTTTTGATCAATGTATAATTTAATTTGGAAATAGAAGTCAAAGAGGACAAGAAATCACCAATCCTATCAGAAAATATTTCTCATCAACTATTATAGTAGAGGATAAAGAATGCACAAAAATTATCCTATGATATAGGGGGAGATATTGGCAATGAAAAATATAGTTTTTATGAGTTCTCAATTCATAAAATATACTATTGAGGTATGGTATAACAATATGTATCATAGCTACTCAATATATGAATAAATGACCAATGGATGAAGATAATATCTATACATTCTCTATAAAACCTAGAGGCACAAAAATTTGTAGGATATGTTTGATAATTATTGGTGGGATAACATGAAAAATGGATGTTATATAATATACTACAAGATTTTGTGACAATAAGTAATGATAGATCTGAAACATCCAAAGGGAGTGACAAAACCACCAACAATAAAATTATTGAAGTGGGACAACATGACTATTTAATTTTTTACATGACATATTAAGGCATCCAAGGGAAATAATGTTATATGGGTAATCATGTGAAGATAAAAAATCCTCCCATTTCATTTTTATATGATAGATTTTCATACTTAAGTGACTTTCTCATCTATATATTTAACAAGTGGTCATAATTCATTGGAACCAACTATCTTTTTTTAACCATGTTCGATTATTTACATCTATTTACTGAATGAGTCATTAATGTTTTATAAATATGAATTTAAACCTAAGTATATCCTATCATCCTCAAAAAAATGTTTAGTTTGTAGGGATTATTAAAATTGTTGAGGACATGTTAAGGGATAGCTAACTTGACTGTTGAGGGAGTTGAGATCATCATTTTCCACTCATTGAATTCTCCAACAACAGTTTTCACTCAATTATTAAAATGTATCCTTATGAATCACTTAATGGAAAAAGGTGTATAACTCTAACATGATGGGATGGTGTTTGAAAAAGAAAATAATTGGGACCATACATTGGGAATGGGACTATAAAGAAGATAATTTAGGTCGAAAAAATTATCAAGGATGATCATATTTGATATAAGAGTTAAATAGGAAACTGAAGTAAGTACAATATCATTCAGATTAGGGAACCTGTATTTATCAAAATATCAATACAATAAATGGTTGATGATATTTAGAATGAAGGGTAAACTAATTATAATTTATATTGGACCATTTCATATTCTGGTTCATGTCGGATTTATATCCTATGAATTATCTCTAACTCTTCGTATTTATGATTTTCATGATAAATTTTTCATGCCCTTGTTATGGATGTATATATTAGAACCAAAAAATATACTTGCCATAAATAGCATAAAATTAGAAAATAACCCTTTATATGAAATAGAATTTATACAAATTCCTAATGAAATGGATAATGATTTATGGAATATGATTTCTCAACATGTGAAATACTTGTGGAGAAAACATAATTTTTATGAAGCAACCATAGTGATAGAAGAAGAGATGATGGAGAAATAAACCCTTTTATTTTAATCATTGAAAAAAAATTTGATGTTGAGATTTTATTAAGGGAGGATAATTTAGTGACAAAAAAATATTTTATTAATCAAATAACTCTAGTTTATAAATAAATAGTTTATTATGTGTACAGAAAATCAAAAAAATAATACTTCATTAAACATCATGTCATAATATTTACTAACATAACCCAGGATATTACATGTATACAAACACTGAATAATTGTTCAATCACCAAGGGGGATTCAAAGGCTCAAATTCTCTCTTAACGGTCATTATTTCCATGGTGAAACTAAAAAAGTGATCTATTATGAATATTATATATATTATCAATGGATGTGTAAAAAAATTTCTGAATAAAGTAGTGGATGATAAATTATGAGATTTTTGGTTCACATATGTGAGTAAATTTGCTGGTTGGGAATTACGACCATTATATCTATTGGTCATTATGACTATTGTTTAGTATGGGGATTTTAAATTATGGATATTAGTCAATATTATCTTTGGTAATTATAAAAAAAAATTATGTACATATTAGTGAAAATTGTGATTATTTTATGATGTATAATAATGAAACAGTGGCCCATACTGGTATGAAAAATCCCCAATGATGATCACATATTAGAGCATGGGAGTAGGTGGACTCATTGGAATTTTCCATTGATCAAACCCAATATGAACATTAGAAAAAGTGACATGAGATTGATTTTTTAGATAAGTTAAAGATAATAGATATTAGCAAGTCAGTGATATTCGGTTAACCACCCAAAAAACTTCCACCATCCCAAATCAAACCCTTTATGAATATGAAAATTTAATAAGGGGTTATATATATACTCTAAGTAGTAGTAAAATGTCATTCTATAGAAATTAAATAGTCGATACTATAATAAAATTCCATTATTCCTTATCATATTTTAATATTCATTATATGAAAGAAAAAATGAACTTGAATATAGACTGATTAAAATAAAATATATTTTAAAAACAAAGTTAAAAAAATTGGAAATAATTATAAAAAAAATTAGAATATTTAATTAAAATTAATTTTTATTTAAAAGTTTTATAAAAATATTCTAATTAAATATAAAATATAACTTTATTTATTGAGGTCCCAATTATTTTTTATAACGGTTAAAAAGTTAGATACCTCATAAAAACCTTTAATTTTCAATAAATAAGATTATTTCTTTAAAATATTATATTTTCATATTAAAATAATTTTTTTTTATAAAATTAATAATATTATCAAGCTCATCAGAAAAAATTCTAATAGGGTGAATTTTAGGGATTTTTTTGGAGAAGATTGATTCTTTTTTGAAAAAGTATTTATAATTTATTTATGAGTATAATTATTTTTATGGAATATTTATGAACTGAGAATGATGAAAATATTTATGAAACACTTTATTTAATAAATAATATAGTTAAGGAGTATAATAATGAATGTAAAATTATTAATTTTCATTTATAAAATTGTACTTGAAATTTTATATCCTTATCTTGTTTTTTGTATTACAAAAACTATTTAAGGATTTTATATATTAAGTGGCGTTTTTGGGAGCCATACAGCAGTTTTGGATTTATTTATAGGTAAAAAATACCACCTTGGATACTTAATTAGACATAAAATTCATGAGAATTGAATCTAACAACTAGTGTTTGGCTTAAATTTTAAAATAATATATATTTTAAACATTAAAATCACTCCTCCTCAAGTATAAATACTGACCCATTCTTCCCACACACCCCAATATAATTCCTTTTAAGATGAATATTATACTACCCCGAAATTTAATTCTTTGTATCTTTTTAAATTTAATCTATTTGATAGCTAATATTACATATAACCTCGAGAATAAATGAACCATGATATACTATTAATATGGTTATTTTAAATGAAATGATCTTTTAGGAATTAAATTGGTTGTTGTAAATAGAATTATCTAACCTATTAAAATATATAATTTAATTCTTTATTTACAAAGAAATTATAAATAACTGTAAAAATAAATTAATATAAAAATGTTCTTTATAAAAAACTATTTAAATGTGCCCAAGTGTGCGTCTTATAAAAATAGAATAAAAAATCTCACTTTGTAGATTTTATTAAATATATATATATATATATAATATTTAATATAATATTCAAAAATTATTATATGTGTTTTTTAGACATTATATAAGAAAAAATCTAATTTTACGCATAAAATATGAATTTATATAAAAACATTATTTAACTGCCATTTAATGGCGAACGTGTTTTAAATCTGGTTTCTAAAATTTTATATATACAATTTGAAAAAAAAAACTTCTTTTTATATATATTAATATAAAAATTTTCCTTCAATTAAATTTTTTAATTTTTTTATGTTTCATGTTTGGATGAATGGTGATAAAATATTTCATTTTAAATGCAAATATCTTTGTTTTTTAAAATAATATATAGTGTTAAATTATATTTTTAATTGGTTTTAAATTAAAATTATTTATGTCTATTATCAGTTAATATAATGAATGTCAATGAAATAAAATTCAAATTTAACATGGATATAAAAATATTTCAATATTTTAAACATTTTCTCATTAAAACCAAAATTTTCTTGCACTATCACCAAGATTAGTTTTTAATTTATTTTTCCTAGTCATGTGTTTTGTATTTTTGAAAAATTTATTCTATATTTGATATCATAATTTCCAAATTTATTAAATAGTTTCCTCTTATTTTTTGCCAATACGAATAGTAACATTAGTATTTTATAAACTATTATAAAAGTTTTGAGTAAAGCTAGTAATTAATAGTAAAAATAATTTGATAAGTATCATAAATTTACCATAACACATGTTATAATTTTATTGGATATCTTATAGTAAAAAAAAGTATCCTTGGACTGATGTGTTGTCCTCTTGAAGCCACGTGGATAACATTAATTTTTTATACTACTTTATTCTAAGGGAAGGAAAATATGTCATATTCATGTTTTTAATAAGTATTATATGTTTAATATATGGTTACATAGAAGATATCTTTGACAATAAATATTAATTAAAAATTTAAAATGTTTATCATAATCATGAAAATTTATTTTATATTTTTAATAAATAAACAATTATCTAAATGGATTACATAATGATGATGTAATAGTTATTTAATTAAACGAGATAGCTAATAAATGATATTTAAAATATTTAAATAAATATAAATTGGGATAAATAATGTCATCCAAAAAATATATGGATGAAATAGATATATTAGGACTATATTAATGGTTTTTTGATGATATCTTATTTTAATACTATTTAAAAAAGTCAGGTACTTAATAGTGTAAAAATTGATATTAATGATATTTTAAAATAAATTTTATTTCAATAATTGATATAAAATTCCTAAAAATATTAAATTAGAATAAAGTATTTGTATAAGGATTAAAATTTAATAAATGATCCTTTAATAGTTCATTTGGATGTTTTTAGTAACTATATTAAACATTAATGACTAAAAACACATGTTTTTACAGAACTATTTAAAGGAATTCAAGAATAGTTAAAGCCAAAAGATAAGGGTATTAATAGGGCCTAAACATATCTAATTTTTTATGGGAAATCAAACAACCCTCATCTTATATTATAAATAACTCACTTTGGAGGAATTTTTTTAATGTAATATATATTAATTTAATATTTTAAGAGTTTCCTAAGGTTCCCCTCACCTCAATTATAAAAGGGAACCCTTCTCTCAACTATTCACACCCCATTGAGCCTATTTTCCCGATAAAAAATTACCATTTAACCTCCAAATATCCTTATCAATCTCTATATGTCCTGGTCTTACAAAAAGACCAATCCTAGATCCCTTATGTAGATATCTAAAGGATATCCACCGAAGAAGATGTAATCATTTTTACTCACCCATTGAGTTCATATCATCATATACTTCCTATTTATGTATTTATACCAGATAAAATATTTAATCTAGTATCATATCTTTTCTCAGATATTGTTTTGATTAATTAGTAACCATATACCACCTTTTATCCATCTTATGAAAAATGAAAACACCGCATGTGCGTACGTATGACTTATCGTCTCCACAATGTAGTGTAATCTATTTTTCATCCCCACTTAACATTGATAGTTATAATGATGGAAATAATATATATATATGATATTTTTTAAATGATATCTATTTTTTAAAAATTAATATTCCATTCACTTCCTTACCATTTCACCATTAAAAAAATATATTGTTTCTCATGTGTGTGTACGTATTACCGTCTCCACGACGTGATTTTATTTGTTTTCCTTGTTAAACATTAAATAATTATTATAAAAATGTATTTAATGATTAAATATTATATTTAAAATATTAATATAATTCTATATATTTTGGATCTATATCATATTCATAGTAATCAAGACATTCATAATAAAACATGCATATAAAAATAAATTAGTTAACACTGAAACAAGGGAAATAAAATAATATAATCTACAAATAGTTCAAAAATTAATTTAATAAAATATTATATGATATCATAAATATGAAAAAGGTTGTGATATAATTTAAAAACATCTCAAAAACATTATACCTGATTTTAGAACATGTTCTACAAAAGGAACTATAATGTAAGGGAATTCATCTCAATCTCCTTTCATTAAGGATTAGTTTGAAGTTATAAAACAACTTTAATTTATGATATTTATATTCATTCCATTTGAAATATATTTTAATTAATTTAATTTTTATAAATTAATTTAATTTTTTTCTAAATTTTTTTTCTTGGAGATTATTATATAAATATTCTAAGTTGTCATGGACATCGTGAATATTTAAATATTTAATTGTCAAATATTTTTATCCTTGGCAATATTATTAATATTTTTTAATATTTACTTATATTAAAGTATTATTAAAGAAAATATTATTTATATTTATAAATATCATTCAAATTTTTTCAAAAAATGAATCTTTATACGTGTTTTAATATGGTACTTTTTAACAAATGGAAAAAGTAATGTTATATTTCTAATGTATATGGTGAAAATGACTATTTTCACCACTATGTCCATTATATTATTTTTATCTTCATATTTATGATTTAATTTTTACTTATATAAAAAACCATATTTATCTTTTTGGGTGTTTTTCTATTGAAAATGGTTTCTCAAAAAAAATGGTGTTTTGGTATTGAATATGATTTATTATTAGAAAATGGTATTTTTAAATGAAAGTGTTAGTCGTATGGGTTTAATAAGATATTTTACTCATTAATTTTTTACAGATATCATTTAATGTATATTTCTATATTTCAACATCATTTGTTGAATATTTTTCTTCATTGAGTTTTATCTCTTATGATAATAACTTTTTTACTTTATTAAATGGTTTATGCATAGATTTACTATGGAAGTATTGATATACAAAATGACTAGTTAATTATTTTGATGTTACATTTTGATTTATTTGTCTTTTTTATTTATGTGAGGAATTTATTGGATATGAAATAAATGGAAGTGATAGTATATGTAAAATTCCTTCAATACATCAGTAGTCTCTTGAGACTAAATCAATTTGAAAAAAAACCCTTCGTGTTCATTTCCAAAATGTTTTACATTTTTAGGATGATAGATCTTGAAAAAAATATAATGGGTTTATCACTAGAGATATAAAATTCTTTGAGGATTGTTCTTGATAGACTAGATATCCAAAATTATGCATTCCATAATCATTATTATTTCATGGGATTATTTGATTAGTTATAATATCCACATTCATGTTTTAAGATCATGTGATTATTTATATGGTATTATTTGAACATCTTTTATTCATTCTAAATTAATGATAAATTATTAATTCAAGTTATCTTTCATTGTACTTTACCCTTACTGAGCATTTGAGCTCACCCCATTCTCATGTTTTATTTTTCCTCAGTATTTCAAGAATCCTATTATAATTGATATGTAGGGTTAAGAAAGAATAATAATGGTGTTCTGAAAGAAAATATATTTTTTATTTTATTAATAAAATGTAATTTTAATTTTAAATATGTATCTAGTTTATTAAAACTAATAAACTATTCGGCATTTGGGATACAATCTCTTGTAACTTATGCCAATGTAATAAAGTAAGGAACTGCCTCTGGGAAACTGTGTTTGGGGTAATTACTATTGGAATTAGAGGATGTTTAGTGGGAGATATATGAAAAGTATTTAAGAAGATATAGATTAGGTAATATAATAGAATTAATGAATTTAATGATAATCCTAAGTATAGGATATCATCCAATTGATATGGTAATTAAAATGGATATCCTAGGTTAAACCTTTGATATATTATGAAGGTTTTATTATATAGAAATCCAATAAATGGTTCTCCAAGACTATATAAATGTGATAAGTGTTACTCACATTGTGTTTTGGGTCTTGGGAAATGGTTATAATCATAATGATTATACAAGTAATGGTTATACTTTTGATGATGGAGAGATACAAAAGAAAAATGAAAAGAAGGATGTATTAAGTAATAATATTTTTAAGCATAGTTAATGCTTTATGAAACAAGAAGAATGATTAGTGTTCTTCTATTTTTATATTTTGGAATTATTTTATCAATGGCGCTCTGGTTATAAGAATCATGAGATATATAATGATTGTACTAGTGTTCTTATTCATTAAGGATTTGGAATAATTCATGTTTTCAATATGATTTTTATTGTGATAAAATATTTGGTATGTGACAATAATCGATACATTAAGTTTCTTGGAAAATATAATGTTTTGGTGATTTCAAAAATATAAATACCATTTTGGACTATGAATTTGGACACATCTATTTTGGATGAGTCTTATGGTTTTAATGGATTATGTTGAACATTGGATATTATTATATGAGGTTAAATTATGATTTACTAGATAAGTTTTTCTAATGTTTTTTGTTTCATTATAATTTTATAGGTTGATGTAAATTCTTGTAGACCTTATGATTCATCAAAAGTGCTTCAATAATAATCATTCAACTTGAATATCAATCTCGTAGTGTACAAAATGTAGTGAAAATGGATGAATGAATAGTAAAATGATGGAGTTATGGAATTGAGAGAAAATATGTATGTTATATATATATATATATTATTTAGATAGTAAAAGAATCATTCTAATTTAGTTAATGTATTTTTAAATAACAACATTATCTGTTTACTTTTCTTATGAAGAAACCAACGATCTTTTAACCGATCACCAGATTTTCAGTTTTGTAATGGTAAACATTCTAATGGAAATGATATATACCACTCTCCATCAGAACATGATAGTTGGATTCCTAATATAAGTACATGTTTTCTGTTACAACTAATTTTATCGTATTTGAAATACTAAATTTATGGCGACCTTCTAATTTCCTTTTCCCTCTTATTACGAGGATGTTTTATTAACCCTCTTTCCCATGGGGGTATCACACTAAATAATTTTCAGGTATCCACCTTTTAATTTTTAAGTCTAATTTCTAATTTTATGTATGCGATCTATTGATGTAGGGGAGAATGTAACACCCCAAATATTTTATGGTTTGTATTTTTTGAAATTTAATCACCACGATAGATTATGTGGCATGAAATATTGATAATAAATGAACCAAAATATACTATTATTATTATGATTTTAAATGAAATTATCTTATATTTATAAAACTAGTTGTTAAAAATATTATTAACTAAATTATGAAAATATATTATTGAATGAATTGGTTACCAATTAATATTAAATAACGATAAAAACTAATTGAATATAAAGAAATTTTTTTTATAAGAACGTTTTATTGCGTAAAAGTGTATTTTATACCAATAGAATAAAAAAATAAAACTTATTGGAATATAAAAGTATTCCTTATTAGAATGTTTTGTGTTTTTTGGATAAGGTTCATGTTTTTATGAATAGTGATAAAATGTTGCATTTTAATTGAAAAAAGTGTTTTCATATAAATAATTTATTATTTTTAATTATATTTTTAATTGGTTTTAAAGTATAATTAGAAAACAATTTAACATTTAATGTAATATTTTTCATTAGAATCAATTTCACATTGAATTTTAATATAAAACCATTACAATATTCTGAATTTTTTCACATTAAAAAAACATTTTTTCATTCCATCAATAGGATTGATTTTAAATTAATTTCATTCATTTATGTTTTTTTAAATTCCAAAAATTTATTCAATTTTTTTAATTATAAGGTCCATATTTATTAAATATATTCTTTTTATTTTGGAAAATATGAATGGAAACATTAATATTTATTTTAAATTAGAATAGTTAGTTGTAAGGCGGGTAATTAAGGGTGAAAATAATATAATAAGTATTATAGAATTACTATAAAACCAATATTAATTTTATTTAATGAGATATTATTGAAAAAAATATTCTTTTGATGACTTTATGGCATCTTGTATCTACTGGGAAAACATTACGGATTTTATCGTATTTTGTTCTAAGGAAATTTAAATATGTCATACTCATGTTTTTAATAAGTATTATATTTCTAATACATATTTAATTAGAAAATATATTCTTCTATAAATAGTAATTTGAAATACATCATTTTTATCTTCATAATGTTAATTTATTTTAAATTTTTAT
Organism: Viscum album; assembly: GCA_963277665.1. NCBI lineage: Eukaryota > Viridiplantae > Streptophyta > Magnoliopsida > Santalales > Viscaceae > Viscum > Viscum album. The sequence continues at coordinate 1,993,652,742 of OY728125.1, read as the reverse complement.
AGAATAAATAAATACCTTAAATAGTTCCATAATGATGATGCAATAATTGATTTGTTAATAAAAATATCTAATAAATGATATTAAAAATATTAAATCAAATATAATTTGGGACACGTAATATTATACATGAATTTTTTAGATTCTATAGAAAAATTTGGAGTATATTAAAGTTTTTGGTTCGAAGTTATCTTGTTCTAAAGATAATTTCAAAAGTCATGTAATAAATATTGTCAAGATCGGCATTAATGATATTTTAAAATAAATATTACTTTATTAGAAGATAAAAAATTCATAAAAATTTAAAATTTAAGAACTGATTGGAATAAGGGTTAAAATTTCATCAATGATCCATTTATGGTTCGTTTTTCATTTTATATTAATTTTATTAACCATTAAAGAGTAAAAAAAATGTTTCCATGATAAGAGTGAAAGGAATTATATAAGGGATAATGCCAAAAGAGAGGGGTACTAATATGACCTAAACATGTATAAAAACTATTAGTTGACTGGATTTAAATCTATCCTCAAATTTTTTTCAAATTATTAACTTATGATCCATTTATAATTAAAAATTATTTTATATAAAATTAATATTTTAAGAGTTTCCTAATGTGTCCTTCACCTAAATTATAAAAGGGAGCATCCTCCATCACATCTTCAAAACACTTTGAGCCTACTAGATTTACCAAAACCTACTAATTTCTCCACCAAAAATCCTTATCCATGTTATGGAGTTATTTTACCTAAAAATGTCAAACCCTATATCCCATAAGTATAGATCTAAAATAATACCACCGAAGAAGAGGTAATTGTTTCTACTAACTATTTCAAGTTAGTTTCTTCTTATGCATCCTTTTAATGTGTCTTTTACATGATATTGTAATAAGTATAATATCATACATATTCTGGGATGTTATTATGATTATTTAAAAAACATATACCTCATTTTATCCTTTCTATAAAAAATGAATACGTCATGTGTGGGTATGTACGACTTACTCTCTCCATCCCATGGTGTAATTTGTCTCTTATAGTCACTTTACATGGATGGGTATAATGAAGATAATAATAGATATATATGATAATTATGAAATGTTATTGATTATTTAAAAATTAATACACCAGCAAATTACCTACACTTTCACCGTTAAGGGAATGATATCGTTGATCATGCGTATGTATGACCTACTTTCTCCACGATGCAGTTTGATTCATTTTCCATGTTAACCATTCAAAATTTAAGTATTATCATGTTATTTATTATTTTTAAAATTTTATTCTTTCAGGGTTCTTATGATTTAATGTCCAAAGTCGCATGTGACACCATGAATGTTTAATTTTTTAACTAAAAAATATGTCTCTCTATGTTAATTTCCTTGATATTATTTTATATATTTATTTATATAAAGGTTTTATAAAAAAAAATTTAAATAAATTTTTAATTTTATTCAATGGTTTTAAAAAATGAATGTTTTTTGTGTTTTATATGGAACCTTTTGGAAAGAAAAATTAAATGTTTTATTCGTAATGTATATGGTAACAATGAAGTTTCTACCACCGTGGCTATTATTTTATTTTCATTTTCATTTTCAAGATTTAATGATTCCTTACAAGAAAAACTATATTTATCCTTTTCGTTATTTTTGTATTAAAATTGTTTTTTCAAATAAAAGTTTGTTTGGTTTTTTATAATGGGTTCATAAAGGAGAAAGGCATTTTTATAGGACAATGTTTTTAATATGTGTCTAATAAGATTTTTTTATCAATAATTATTCAGTGAGCTAATTTAAAGTATTTTCATATATTTCAACATCCTTTGTTAAATCTTGTCCTTAATTATTTTTTATCTATTATGATACCATATTCCATACTTTATTAAATGGTTTATGGTCGGTTTTACTAGAGAAGTATTGATATACCATTTGACTAGTTATTAATTTTATTAAGATATATTAAATCTATTATATTATGTTTTCATGTTAGAAATGAATTCGGCATAAATGAATTGGCAGGGACAGTATATAGAAAATCTCTTTGATACATCGACATTATCTTGAGATGAAATCAATTAGTGATAGATCTTTCATAATTTTTTCAATGTAGTTTTAAATTTTCTGTTTGATAGATCTTGAAAAGAATCAGACAGGTTTTTGTCCACATACTTAAACTATCCTAATGATAGATCATCATAATAACTATCTAGTTGGTAGATCTTCATAGTTCATACATCCAACATTACGCATTCTATCATTATTATTATTCCATGGGGTTATTTTACTTATTTGAATACTGAGGGTCATGTTTTATTATCATGTGATTATTTATATGGAATTATTCGAGAATCATTTAATATTTCCATATTTATTATTAATAATTAATTAATGTTAGCTTCTATTGTACATTACCTTTATTGAGTATTTCATATAACACATTTCTTATTTTTTCCCTAGGATTAAATGAAGTATATTCTAACTGATACAAAGGGTTAAGCTGGGATAATAATAGTGTCATCGAAGAAAATACATTTTTATTTTATGTTTAAAATGTAATTTCAATTTCAAATATGTATCAATTTTAACAATACAAATAAACTATTTGTTCCTTTTGGATTCTATATCATGTATTCTGTTACAATGTAAAAAATAATTCACTATCTCTGGGCAACTGGGATCAAGGTTATTACAAAAACCCCCCTAATTCTACCTCTCATGATTCCCTCTAAGGAGGTCTATGGTTCTAACAAGTCTCCCACTAACTATAAAAATCTAATTTTTAAGTTAAGGGTTATCTTAATACTTTTATTAAATACATCCATTTTAATTTTTTATAATCCATTGATTATAATTTATATTTTTTTTCATGTGTTTTTAAAAAACCATTTAATGTTATTTTGATTATATCATTAAACACATTCTATAATCCATTTTGTAGACCTGTTATGCGACCAAAATAATTTAATAATTTTTTTATATTTTCATATTATAAATACCCAAACTTATATTATTTAAGGGTTTTTAAATACATTCATCTTTGAATAATTGGATGGGGATGTCCATGCATGAAACCCACTTGAATCATCTATGACCACCTATAGAAATTTCACATTATATTTTAAAAAAACATTAACCTAATTAATATTTTTTAATTTTAGTACAAAAAAATCTAATTTGATTTTATATATATCGACATTCAACTTTGTGTTTAAATAAGCCTTAAATTAATTTTTCCAATTTTCCAAATAAAATAATCTTCAATAAAGAATTATAATGGAGGTATTTAAATATTACACATTATATTTATAATAATGTGTAATAATATGTATAATTAAAAATATATAAACTACCAAATTTATTTAAATAAATATAACATCATTTGAAGTTTATAAAGGGTTATTTTTCCCAAAACTGTTTTTTTTTTCTGAAAACATTTTTTGTTTAAAAAATCATAATGTCTATCTATTTTAGTTAATTAAAATAATATTTAACTATGAATTTATTTCAATTTAACTTATATATTATATATATTAATATGAATTTAAATCATTTTACTTATCATTATTAGTCATATTGTTAATATAAGATAATTTTATGCTTGAAAAATGCATTACTTGAAAAACAATATTTTGACACAATTTGAGGAGTTTTTAAAACTAAATTATTCTAATTTTTTTATTTTAATTTGATAAAATGGATTATATAATGATGATAATAATAATTAATATTAGGTAATAATTTTAACTCATTTTTTAGTCATAATGGACAATAAAAATAGAAATTATTAATTACCACAATTAATGTTAAAATGGTATTTTGTATGTTAGATACGATTTTTTTAAAATTAATGTATCACAGATATATATATTTTTAATTTTGAAAGATTAATTTCATATTTATGATAACATGGAATATATTATCAAATAATACACAAGATATTTTAATATAAAATGATAAATTACCTAGGTAAAAAACTACTTACCATGGTGAGACTAAAATCATTCAAGGAAGTATCCTTGGAGGAAAATGATATAAAAATTTTAAATTAAGTTTTTTATATTTTAAGGCATTTATAAACCACATAATACCTCCAAATAATTATCTAACATTTTTTAGGTACTTGGGGTGATAGATAATTCCCATTATTTATTGTTTTGGGTAATTAAAAAAATGTTACTCCTCTTCAATTATAAAATGGCACTACCTCCCCTCACTTATTCACATCAGTCATGGAATTTATCTCTACCAAAACCTACAAAAAAATATCCTAAAAAACCATTGACATGTTCTAGTGTTTCTGGTCTTCCCAAAATAACAATAATGGTGTTTTAATAATCAATCCAATAGAGTTTATTCTAAGTGAAGTTAATTGTCTTCACTAAGATCTTTCATTTTACGTCCCCTTTTTCCAACATAAATTATGTCCCAAATTTTTAACAATGTAAATCAAATATATGGAATAAACTAATATGATATTATATTTATTTAACAATATATATATATATATATATATTTTTCTACATCAAATGGGAAATAAATCCATTGATTGCTTTTACAAACGACTACCACCTCATGAAACAATATAATTTATATTTCATCTCCAACTCAAAAAAATAGTATTATTGAAATAAATAATGAATATATATGATTAATATGTCATAATATTAATTATTTAATAATAATATATCATCCACTTTCTTATCCTATTATTTATTAAGGGGATTATATTTTCGCTTGTGCAAATGTACGACCAACCATCTCCACGAAATTATGTGTTTCATTTTTCACATAAAATTTTTAGGAATTGTTCCAAAAAGGTATCTATTAAAATAAATATTATTTTTAACATTAATATCATTCTATATATGATAGATATATATCCTATTCATGATAATTAGAACACCTATCACCAAACAAACATTGTAAAATGAAATAGTTAAAATCGGAAACAATGGTAAAAATGTAATTTTGTTGACCAATAGGTGGTAAGATGATATAAGTGGATCATATATGATATTAAAAATTATAATATGGATATATTATAAATTTATATCATGATAAAAAAATTATATGAGGTGAAAGAACATTCTATGGGGGGAAAGTGTGAGGTAAGGGATGTCATCTCAATTTACACTCCTTTGGGACATATTTTTTTATGGACCTATTATCTTTTATGTAGTGATTATACTAACCGATTTTTGTATTTAAATTTAATAAATAATTATTCATAATGATTAATTCTTAAAATAAATTCTATTATTTCATGTGGTAATAATTTAAAAGATAATAAAGAGGTAATAATCTATTTTACAATCTCACATTCTTTTGGGATTGCTTTTATTTCCATTAATTGAATATTTTGATTTATACATATTAATAACTGATACTTTTATTATCAAATAGAAATTTAATGAGAATGTATATTTTCTTAAAAAAATTTCCCTCTATGGTAAATTATTCAAGAAAAATTTTTAAAAGAAAAACTGATTTTATTTTTCTTTTAATCAGATATTTTTTTATTCCATATCCATGATTTTAAAAATTGTTTTAGAACATTATATTAATTTACATTAATTAATTATTAATGAAATTTTAGTTTATCTATAAAATATTAAAAGTTCGATAAACAATATTTCTACAATTTTTTAAAATATAGATTTTCTACATTCTTTACAAAAAAAGTAAAAGGGAATGTATTTTAACATATATATTGATAACGGACATCCCCACCACCATAACTATTTTACAAGTTCTATTCTTCTAAAAAATATAAATCGTTTTAAAAATAAATCTCTCTTATGAATTGTTTTATTATTATTTAAATTTCATTTCTTTTATTCTTCCAAAGAAAAGGATTTTATTTGTAAAATTTATAATTTTGATGAACTAATGGTCTCCAATTATATCTTGATTAACGTTGTGGATGTTAAAAATTACTTGATACAATAAATATCTTGTAATAATTATTCCATAGAAATTATATTTCTCTTAAATATCTATATTATTTGTATCATGGATAAAACTAATTCCTAAATTATATACCATTTTACTTAGATGGAATATTTTTTTGGCTGGGGAAATATTAATCAATCTAAATTCATTAATAAATATTAATATTTATTGATAAAGAGTGTTTTTAAGGAATTATAATGACCATTAAATATATAAGGAATAATTTAGATATACCGTAATGGGTGGGCCCATAATTATATAAACCCTCGATCCATCAACTAGTCTCATCAGACAAATTGGTTGACCTAATTAAATTGGATTTTACCTCTAGTTTTAAACTTTCTTAGCACAATGACATGGTGGTATAAATATCATATTTTCTGAGATCATGACACTAAATATAATAAAATTCCTTAGTTGATAATTTAGCTACTGTTATACATGATATTAATATATTGATATTATTCTTAAATTAAATTCATGATCATGTGATTATTTATATTGAATTATTTGAACATAATTTATTCCATATATATTACTATTCTTTCTAATGATATTGATTTAATGGAATTTTTTTCAGTTATTTACCTTTTTGTATTTTTATACCTTATCTATTTATGATCGATTCCATTGTACATTAACATTAAAAATAATTCAAGCTCACACTTATTTTATTTTCTTTTTCCCATAATATTATGAGAAATTCTCTGAAATAATTTTAGGATGTAATATGTTTTCCATTAATATGTTTTATATTTTATCCCTAATGTAAAATGGTTATCATTTAGGAATATATCTCTCTAAGACTGAAAAATTGATTGGTCTTTTGGTATTTGACCCTTTGTATCTATGACATTGTAATAAAGTAGACAACAGATCTGGGTTACATGTGTTAGGATTATTAGGCTTACTATAATTGCATGTTTAGTAGAAACCATTGGAACTAGATTAAAGATAAATTGATTAGGGAAAATATTAACATTATAGAATTTGAGGATATATCAAATTGTGGATATAATATCCTGAACTTTTTGTATGGTACAAATTATTTGGTTTTTCCTAGATATACATCCATCTATGTGAATAGTATATAGACATTGTTCTAACACAGTTGTACCTAATGGTAATAACTCTAAAAAGGTAATATTGGTATTTGACTTAATCATCATTTGGTTCCAGAAAACAAGACTTACTATACACCTAGTATGACACCCACATGAGATAATCTTAGAATAATTCACAATTTCATTAAAAAAATTAATATGGATTTGAAAATAATCGTATCACAAACTAAATCATTCTTTACATAATGGTATTAAAAATGAATATATTTCCAATTTATGTTAATTTTTACACTAGATTTGGAATTATTAATTATTATTTAAAATTCATAATACTATAAGCTAATATAAAATTACATTGTTTATAAATAGTGACTATAATAATTAAAGGTGACAACAGTGATTCTCAATGTTTAGATTTCCCTTTTGAGAAAGCCAATATATGTGTTATTGCAACTGAGAAAATAATGGCTATTTCAAAGTATCAAATTTAGGTTATAGAAAATAAAAAAATTTAAATTGAGAAACCAGTGGTTCCATAGTGTGATTATCTTATGTTGGATAGCATTATGAGAACAATTACACTATCATTTAGTAAGACTACTTATCATATGGTTAGTAGAAAATGTATCAAGTACCATAAATAGATATTTATATCCATAGGATTAAATGACATGGAAAATGTTATAATTTCATTATATTATCTAAATAGAAATTTGGTAAATGTTAGTCACTGATCCATTATACAATGGAGGAAGAAAAAATAGAAATCATGGAATATAAATAGAATGTGTGGAATATAAAATTTTTTAAATAAACATATATAAAAATATTACAAAAATATTTCCCTTGTTAGAAAAAAATCGATGAGAATACATAGTTCCTCAAATTAATGAAAAATTAAGAAGAAAGTGTTGTAAAGTATGAGGAATCCATTTAAATATTAGAAATATATGGTATATATTACAAATTTTAATATGGAATGCAGGATTTCCTATTTCATTGAAGTTAATAATACATGCCTCTAAAGGGAACTGTATTCTCAAATGTTTTCATCAAATGCTGAAATGGTTCTCTATGCCACCAAATATAAAGAATTAGTTTTCTATATCCAATATATTCTAGGGGAATCATATAATAAGTGGTAAATTTAAAACCATGAAAAGTTAATGCATCAATGAATAATAAGAAAATGAATCAATTTCTATCATGTAAAAATTATGGGAACATGTATCCGATGAAATGTTTAAAGGGAATGTGAGTTTATTGTAAGTGATAGGATAAGGGTCATATGGATAATGAATTTAATAGGAATTAAAAAATCTATGATGTATAGATATTCAATTATTATGAATTGGGGAACTATTCAGACAAATTCTCGAAGTGTCATGGAAACATACTACAGAATAGGAAGAGTTGAAAAGACAAAACTTATACGATCATTATATATTAAATGGATATTTCCAATAATGTTGTGTCATGTACTTTAATCAGATCCACATATTTATCTAGTTCATTATTTAATTATATTTCTTCACTCTTTTTTATATAATCAATGTTTTATAATAAATTTATGTTTCTATGTACTACCTTAATAAGGGATTTTTCACCCAAAAATCATAGTGTAAATTTCATTATGACAATGATGTGTCAAGAAGACCCATTTCGACCCATAAACAAGATGTATTTTCAAAAAATATTATAATACTTATGGATGAATTTTATATGATCATTATAATGTATTGTATTTTAAAATATGATGTAAAACATTATTATAAGGAGAAGAAAATTATGATTCATAATGAATTTGTAGAATTCAATGCCTTTTGGGAAGATACTCCATCATTTGATCTATGTCAAGATCCACCCCTAGTAGAACTTCTAAATGATATTCCAAGGGAATAAGATCAAAAAAAATTGACAAATGGAAAATTTAATCATCAAATTGGGGATGTACATATATTATAAGAATACATTGACATATTACAGAAGATGGATATTGATATCCAACAGAGCATGAAGTTGAGATCTCTACTGTTTTAATTCATTTTTCAAGACCAATATCAAATACACTCTATATAATGGCCACATTGGAATTAGTGGATTTAAATAAATAACTAGAGGAGTTAAGGGATAAGGGATTTATTTATTATAGTGTTTCACCAGGGGTATTCACTATTCTATGTGTTAATAAGAATGGTGGATCCATGAGGTTTTGTGTTAATTATAGGGAAATCATTTATATTGTGATAAATAAAAATTATCATATGCTCTACATTAATGAATTGGTCGATCATCCTCAAGAATCTCAATATCATTCAAATATGGGACTTCATTGTGGGTATCATCAATTATAACTAAATATGGAAGAAATTATGTAGACCAAATTCTTAATGAGGTATGGAAATTATAAGTTTAATTTTATTCTATTTCAGTTGACTAATTTACCTTCTGTTTAAATGTATGTAATTAATAGAGTATTCATAAAATATCATAATATTCTCATTTTTGTTTTCATTGATGATATGTTAATACATTATAAGTGCTATAAGTAATATTATAATTTAATTTGGTCTATTGTTGTGTATTTTAGAGGGAAATAGTTATATGGGCTGTTTAGAAAGTGTGCATCATGGATTTATTAATTTTTATTTCTTGACCATATTATCTCTAAAGATGGAAACTCAATTAAGACTGCAAATAAATTTTTAATCTAATAATTTCCTACACCAACAAAAATAACTAATGTACATTTTTTCCTTAGTTTGTTAAATTAATATTAGTGATTCATTCATAATTCTCCTTTATTAGATAACCTATTGACTAAGATTATACATAAAGGCGTTATGATCATGTAGATAATGTAATCTGAATAAATTTTTTATAAATTAAAGAGAATATTGGAAAATGATATGATTTTAACTCAAACACTGTGAAATTATGTATATGTCATATTTAGTGATTCATTGAAAAAGGGACATGGTTTTGAACTTATGTAAAATTATAAATATACTACATAATTATCATGGTAGTTAAGACTCGTGAATAAAACTATTTAACCCATGATCGTGACTTGAAAGATACAATCTTTTTATTGAAGAAATGGAAACATTATCTTTATGGTGAATGGTTGTTCTATGTATGCAAACCATAACATACTAAAATATATATTTTAAATGTAAGATATCAATAATTGGAAATGATGATTTTTATGCTACTCAAGATTTATCATTTCTCAATAAAATACCAACTCTGGAAATAATATATGTTATCTTATGCATTGAGAAGGAACAATCAAGGATATAGGAAAAAATGAGTATTTAGAGGAATAATATGTTCATGGGTATAGTAAATATGATTATTAGATTATTAAAGAAGGTGATACATCACTAATTTTTTAAAAGATTTTAGAAAAACCTATTATGTGAAAAGATAAAATGATTTCAATATGATAATTAGAATTATTAAAAGAAAATTAAATCTATGAATGATGGGAAATGGGAAAACATAGTTGCCTATAATGGTGTTCTTTAAATATAGACTTAGACTATGTGTTTCAATTATGCCTCTGTGGAAAAGATATTTTTTGGAATATTCTCATCAAAAAATATAAATATACAATTTGGGATCCCCATTATGTATATGGATTTGGAAAACACTTTTTTTGGGATGAATTGAAGAGGGAAATTTCATATTATGTGTAATGATTCTTTTTTACAAGTGAAGGATGAGGGAAAATATCGTAGAGTATTCAGGCATCCAGTTCTTATCAATTTCTGTAAATTTGAGGAAATTAATTTATATATTATCATTGAAGAACCTAAGACTCAAAGAAGGAATAGTTAAATATGGGTTTTTATTGATTGCCATACATTATATACACATTTCCCCACAATAGGATATGATTTACCTCTTGAGAACCTCACAAGGCTCTAAATAAATTAAGTGGTAAGGCTCTATGAAAAAACACTTTCAGTTATGTCTGATCGTGATCCTTGATTTACATAAAAAATAAGAAATAGTCTATAAAAGGCTCTTGACATTGATCTTCAATTGACCACTGACTATCATCCACAAAATCGTAGACTATCCAAAAGGATAATTCAAACATTGGAACACATATTGAAGTCATTAAAAATTGACATTCATTGTATATGGGATCATTAATTTCCATTTTTAGTGTTTTCTTATAAAAAATGTATCCCTTCAAGTATTCATATAAAATAAATAAATCATTATATTATAAGTGATGTCGTCTTCTAGCTTGTTAGGATGATGTTGGGGATAGGAATATTATAAGCCGAAAACATATTGAAGAGACAATGATAATGTTAAATAATATTCTAAATAATAATAAATAATATTAATGAAATCAGAAGATTCATGCTGATAACAGGATGAATGATTTATAATTTCAAGTGGGAGATCATGTTTTCTTTAATAAAACTCCATAGAAGGGTGTTATATGGTTTGGAAAGGAGGAAAAACAGATCCCCTAGAACATGAGACCCTTTGAAATTTTGGAATGGATTAGCGTTATTATTTCCAATTCAAAATGCCAACAATCCTCTATAATTTACATGATGTGTTATATATATGATTATTAATTAAGTACATTCAGGAACTTAGAGATGTTCTCACCTTTAAAGAAATAGAATTAGAACTTTCTCTATCAAATTGTAAAGAGACTATCTAGATTATTAATACTAGAAAAAAAAATTGAGGAATTGGACGACTCAGCTGGTAAATGAACTTTTGAGGAAATATTAAATAGAGGATGGAACTTAGGAACCAGAGGAATTTATGATGAATAACCACCTTAAATTTTTAAGGTAATTTCCATCAAACTTTTGATGATGTAATTTTTATAAGAGGGAAAAATGTGATAAACGAGCCTCAATTATAGTAAATGATATTTCAATTTTCTAAAAACTATAATAAAATTCGGCTTTTAAGATTTCATGTCACAAAAATTATAATTTTATTTTATAAAATTCGATTTTGAACTTATTTATTCATATATCCCCAAAATATATTTTTGAAATTTTACCATAGTTGTAATATTTTTATAAATAAGAAAAAAATGTTATATTTAACTATTCCCCCATTTATTCATAATAATGTATAATAATATTTAATATTAAATTTTTTTAACTATCAGGTTGACATAAATAAATATAATATCATTCGTGTTTGAAAGGTGGTATTTTTTAGAAAACAGGTATTTTTTCAGAAAACTATTTTTGTTTAAAGATTCATAATGTATATCCTTTTTAATTAGTCAAAATAAAATTTAATGATGTTTGATTTAAAAGAAATTTATAGATTATATATCTAACTATATAAATTTAAATCCATATAATGAGTATTAATAGTCATATAGTTATAATAAGATCATCTTATGCATGAAAAATACATTTCTTGAAAAACTATTTTTCGACACGATTTGTGAGGTAGATTTTAAAATAAATGATAAAAAATATATGAATTTGATAAAATTTATTACATATTTTTATTAAAAATATTTAATATTATGTAATAAGTTTGACTTTATTTTTTTGATAGAATGAATATTAAAAATAGTAAAATTTACTACCACAGTTAGAGTTAAAATAGGGTTTTGTGTTTTACATGCACTTGTGGTCAATTTATTTTTACAGACATTTAAATTTTATTATTAACACCTATAGATTTTATGAAATATTTTATTTCTAATATGTATAATTTAATCTATATCTTATAATACATACAACATTTTGTTTTAACGAAACACGAAAAACAATAAATATTATTATTTAAATGTTATAGTTATTACTTAGCCATTAATCATGGTGGATGAATAGGTATAAACAAATTTTAAAAATTATGTTTATTTTTTATATAAATATGTAATATTGGTTGAAAATTAATTTTTTATTAAATTCGTTATATGATTCAAAAGTACCATTTCTCAAAAAATATTTTTATTTCTTTTTAAAAAAAATAAAAAATTAATATTTTAAAATTTCTTAAAAATTTATTTAAAAAAAAATTTCTAAATTTTTTGAATAATCATTTCAAAGTTTTTTTAGGGTGAATTTTTTTAATTTTTCTGAAATGATTTATTTTTTGATGAATAGTGAAAAATAATGGTTTTTACTAAAAACTTCCTTTTAGATTAAATAATTTAAAAGGATTTATTTTTATTAACATGGTTTAAAAATTAAAAGTAGATAAATTATAATATTATTAATATAAAATATTTCATTGGAATCAATTTAATATTGAATTAAAATAAAGAAACATTTAAAACTTTTGAGAAAATTCTCTTTGGCAAACGTATTTTTCATCCAATCTGCTGGAGAAATATTTATTTAAATAATACAACTATGATGATTTGAATTTTATATTATAGATTAAATATTTGGCATAATAGTAATATATATTATATCATAATTCAAAATTAATTTCTATTCCTAAATATTAATAATGAAAATAAAATTTAATTACCACGATTAAGGTTAAACCAGGGTTTTGCGCATTACATATGTGTGTGTTAAAATTGATTTTACACACACAATGGATTTGAATTTAATAATTTTTATTTTATATTTGAATTAACTGGGTAAAAATTATATAATAGAGATATTTTTTTTATGGATTAGTTACCTTAATAAAAAAAAGGATTATAGTTTCTATGGTGAAAACTATAGTTGTAATTTTATGAAAACATAGAAGCTAATTAATAACATATATATAAAACATGTATTTTTTGTATTGGATGTTGGGGTAGACCATATAATCTCTATAATACATTATTTATCAATTTTTTTGGCACTTTGGGTGAGAGTGACTTCCCATTATGGAATAGTTTTTGGTATTTACCAAATTGTCACTCCTCTCCAATTATGAAAAGTCACATATACCCTCATATATTCTCATATATTAATCGAAATTTCTAAACAAAACCCTTCACAAATCCTTACATTAAATCCTTATACATGTTCTAGATAATATTTACCCCAAAATAAAAACCCTAGGGTTCTTAATAAGATATCCAAAGGGGGTTGTTCTAAGAGAAGGCAATTCTCATCACTAAACACACCTTTTTCATTCTCATCTTACCACCTTAATTAATGTTTCATTAGTTAAAATATAATAAAACAATTTTAAAACACATAATTATATATTATTATGGTAATTTAATAACATATTTTATTCTCCTCTTCCATCTAATAAAAAAATGAAACTGTCGATTGTGTGCACTATAGACTACCGCCTCGTAACCTGATGTTTTTTTTTCATAACCACCTCTCATTGAAGGATATAATGCTGTATTTAATTTAAATGTATATATATATATATATGATATTTATGATATTGTTATACTTCCTTAATTATAATATCACATATAACTTCTCACATTTTATTCTATGGGACTGTGACAATGTCGCTCATGTGTACGACTTACAGGGAACACAATGTAGTTAATACTTGAAACGTGATTTTAATAAATAATTTTTAATAATTGGATAATAAAAGGTCATAAGTGAATAATATATGTTTTTATATATGTTAAATTGGATCTAAGATATATTTTTAATAAACCAATATTTATTATACAGGAGCTTCAAACATTTATGATGGAATTCAAGACTTAAGGGATGGTATTTCGATCTCATTTTTATTTTTCCAGGGAACACATTTTATACTCACCATGTGTTTCTTTTTTTTTGTTATATATACATACCATATATAGTGACTCGTTCTTAAAATACTGGGATATTACATCATTTTAAATGAATATTAGTATATTACAAACACTACATTCCCATTGACCATAATAGTTTAGTGTCTTTAGAAACTTGGAAATAAAATATTCTATCATGGTGAATGATCTTAAACATCTCCCATAATGATATCCCCATTTATTACTTCTACCTAAAACCATTCTTCATGACTTAGTGAAATGAAACATAAGAAATGGGTGATCTCGGATGCACATTAATGATAAATAAAAGGAATGTGTAGTCATAACATAAACAAAAGGATATGAAACATGAGAATAACATTTTAAGATCATCCACTACATATCAAAGATCATAATAATGATTTTAATTTCATAATACACGAATCATATGGAAATAATGAACAAAATCCATGAAATCATAACATATTAATAGAACATATAATAGTGGAAAACATATAAGTATATAAAAACTCGGTGTCGAGGTGGTCCAAAGAGGCCTTCGTAACATATTAGTCTTGGGATAATAAACTGTTTACCTATTTTGGGAATGGGATGTCCTCCCCTATACCCACTTATTTTGAGCTTGGGATGTCCTTCCATTTACCCACTTGTTTGGGGCTGGGGATTTACTCTCATTTACCCTTTTTTATCAGTATTGGGAAGTCCTCATGTTTACCCTATTGTTTCGAGCATGGGATGTTCTCCTGTGTACACTGTTGTCTTGGGATTGGGATGTCCTCCCATGTACCCTCTTGTTTCGGGCTTGGGATACCCTCATGTGTAACCATATAGGCTATAAAACATTTATTATTACCCAATTCATTGGTGGGTGATATAGCTTCCACCCATCAAATAACTAAATCTTACATTCATGTGCCACAAAACATTCATCAAATCATAACACAATAAAAATGATGGGTTCTATAAACATCAAATCATAACACAGGAAATTAAATAGGTATTACTACCATTTCATCACATAATAACTTATAGAAAATATATAGGTTTCATAATCATTTCTTCAAATTATAACCCATCAAAAGAAATAGGTTTGAAAAGCATATAACCCATGGAACAGAAATGTGTTTCATAAGCATCATTAAATCAAAACATAAACCATTAATGATATAATATGAACAGAACCTTTGGATCATTTCCTAAAATGGTATGAGTAACATCAACATAAGTCATCTAAGATTGAAATAAATTAGAAATATATTTTGAAAAAACTTCTTTAATGACATTTGTTTTTATAAAAATTATTTTTAATACAACAAATAAATTTAAAAAAAATTCTAAAAAAGTACATGGAAAACATATAAAGAATAAATGAAAACAAAAATGAAACATTTTTCACTGAAAACATCTAAAATAATTTTGAAACCATTTTGGAAATAATTTTCCTTTAATAATTATAAAATAAGACTCAAAACATTTTAAAAACTTGTTTCATTGAAAATCTATAAAATAAGAATCAAACAAATTTAAGAACCTTTTTATTTTTATTTTTTTTAAATATTATAATATAAGAATGGAATTTTTTTTGAAAAACATTTATTTGAAAATAATTTTATATCTTATAAATAATTCTTGAAAACATTAGAAAACTATTTTCCTTATAATGTTATAAAATGATCAATAAATATTTTTAACTAATATATTTGAATACACATTGAGAACTTATAAATAATTATTAAAAATATTTCAAATATTATTACCAATGTATATAATTTTTTAAAACCTTTTTATTTTAAAATATAATTCAAAAATTATAAAGGTATCATAAAAAACAATAAAACATTTTCAGAATAATTTTTACACGAATATTATCTTCAATTATATAGGTAAAAATTATTGGAAACATTTTTTTCGAAATAAGACATATTTCTGACCAATGAGTGAAATACAATCATATTTTTTATAAAAACATTTATTAATTATCATAAGTAACAAATATTGAAAAAATATTTATAATACATAGAGATAAATTTAATACCCTTGGGATAATAAAAAAACGAGTTTTCTTGAGATATAGATCATAATACTACACCAATGGATGCATAATCATAAACAATCTTGATAAATGATGGGATTATTTCAATAAACTCTTACCATAGTGTAACATGGGATAATACTATCCATGTAAGAAAATTAAATTAAATGAAGCATAAAATATCCCGAATAAAACTATATTCATGTTATTACATTTCAAATACACCTCAAAACTGAATGTAGGTTCATAACAAAACATTTGTCTCAAAGAATGAAAATTGAGAAAAAAATTATCGTATAAATTTGAAAAATTATGAAAAATTACCCCCATGAGAACAAATTCATAAAATGGATATGTAAATAACTATAAATTTAATTATAATATTAATATAATGAATTCATTTTCAGTGTATACAACACCCAAAATAAGTGAGTGATTTATAAGGCATGGATCTCACGGAAATAAAAATTGAGATGAAATCCCCTTTCCTTGTCTGTTGACTCTCGGGATACTAATTCCAACCTCCTGTATTATAAATATAAATTTATCATAAATCAATCAAAGAAACATATTTTCACATATAATTCCATATATTGTTTGATTATGGTTTCATATTACCAAATTTTTAACAATTCAATACGAAGGTTTCACTTTGTGTAATATTTTCTCTGTTTTTTCATGTGTCTTAATTCGATATATATTTAGTCCTTATACATATATCATTATTTAAATAATTTAAAACGCAATTTAAATATAATTTATATTCATTATAGTTTTAGTATAATAATCAAGAGATTATATAATTATGAAATAGAATACACTATTCATGGAGACGGTAAGCTGTACATATGCAGGAATGTTGTTTCTGTTTAATTGTTGTGTTGAAATAAAGAATGTAAATTTAATATATGTACATATATATTAATTACTAAATATTTATTATATCATATATATAATATATATTCACTAAATCCATCCTTAATACTTTTCATTTAATGTATTAATGAATCACATCGCCCTGAGGGGTCGGTTGTCCACACTTCATCCAAAGAAATTATTAAATTAACACAAAATGGAATGTATAAAGTCATGTGTTGTAAAATAATTAAATAAGAATAAAGAGAAATAAAATATAATATTTAAAATATATAAATATTTTCCCCATGATAATTTCCCCTATGAGAGGTGCTAAAAGAAAAAATTTGAAATCATCATTTTGTGAGGGTGCATTTCACCGTACACATAAACAGTATATTCGTTACCCATTATATGTAGGTGTGTAAAATTATAGGTAAAATCCATAGAATAAATAAACATATTATATTTAGTATAATGGGTTTTTTAAAATCATGTAATAAATATATTGGAGGTTTGGATAAATAAAATAAAAGAAGGATCTTGAGAGAAAATGTTACCTCTCAATCGTGTAACTCCTTTTGGTATGTGCCAAAAGGCCTCCTTGGAATGCATTCTTACAAAATGGAGGATTAAATGAGGAAGGGTGGGATTTTATGAAATTTATTTTTCATATCTTGGACAAAACTAAGTGGTTTTATAGGTGTGAAAAAGATGGATATGTGGTGGTCTTTTATATAGAAGGAAAAGGACTCACATGAAATGTTTGAAAACAAGTTATTTTTACACATATTATGACCTAAAACATGTTTTAAAAACATCCCAAATAAATAATGGAACGTTTAAAGCGAAAATAATTCTACTAAATGGGTTTTGGATAAGTTTATAGGTCATTTCTGCACATAATATTATGTTTTAGCCCCTAATTATGCTTAATATGAGCTCAATTGCAGTGATTAATTTTAACTACCTTTATAATTTTTTGTGTCAAAAATTTACATTATATAATTAGAATATAGATATTATATTTATTATAATTATTTATATAATTTTTTTGGAATTCAATTCATAGTAACATATAAGTTATGATTAATGTTAATCCTGTAGATGGGATGAAATAATGGGTTTTTATATAGATAAATGTTCAAATGTTTGTTATTTTTTTATATTAAATTTCAAAGTGAAATTGATAATAATGACAAAAATTGAATTAATATATTAATAATTGATATAATGAGACTTTAAAAAAATAATGTATAATTTAACATTAATAATTATTTAAATGAAAAGGAAGTTATTAACAAAAATGCAGTATTTTTTACTATTCATCTAGAAATGAGGTTTCTCAGAAAAACCCCAGAAATCCACCATAAGATAAATTTTGAATTCTAAATTAAAATATTAAGTGTATTTTATCAAATTTAATTTATATATGTGTCTAAAATTAATTTTTTTTCTTTATAAAAGGACATGAAATTCACTTCATTCGATAAAATAATATTTTTAAATATATGAAGACATTACAAAAAATTATATTTTTCAGTGTCAATATATTTTATTTATTTAATACCATTATAATCATATTTGAAAATTAGTTATTAATATTTATATTACTAATTATTAATGTCTATTATATAACTAACTAATTTAAATAATCATAATAATAAAATGAAGTTTCATATAAACTCAGTATTGCATGTAACATATGCTAAGTTGGGTTGTGTGTAGCATATTCCATGTTGGTGTTGCATTTAGTGAAATCCAAGTCAATGTTTCATGTAGTGTAATCCATGTTTGTTACATGTGAATGCAATATTTGACATGGAATATTAATAAATATATATATACTAATTTCCAATGTCACGTGAAATGAAAAATATACAAAAGATAAGTTAATTCAAAAAAAAATATTTCACATAATATTAGGTTGTTATATTCTACCACCTAAAAAATGATTTTTCCCCTATAAATTCGTCTAGGTTATCAAAGGTTTAATACTTGAAATTTCATTTAATAGAAACCCACATCATAAAAAGGAACAATTAAACTTTCATTAAAAATGGAATGTTCGATCCCTAATGGTTACCCGAAGTAACATATAAATAGGTTCCACATTGGAGAACATAGGTTGGGAGTAAATATTGACATAGAGTAAAATCCAAAATATTTATATGGATTGATCGATGTCATCAATCCCAAATAAGAGAATAATTTAAAAAAATTGAGAGCCTTAAAGGCATAAATCTATGAGGATTTAAAAAAGCCATAATTTTAACAAAAATTAAGGTATTAGGAAAACAAAGTTTTTTTATCATTATCATAATGTTGGATAATTACTTTATTGACATAAAATATAAGGAAATTTAATTACATGATATATTTATATAAAAAACCATTCATTATTTTTGCTTTTATATATTTATTATTCATCCTTTACCTCAATAAATAGATATCTAGAAGTTAACTTTGATCCCTGAAGTGCTAAAATATAGTTTTAGATTATATTAAGACCAATAAAAGATTGAAAATTATAACCATTTTTATCTAACATTTCATTAAAAACTATATGGATAATATATTAATTTTCAATCATAAAATGTAACACCATTGTTTCTTCATAAAAAATTATTCATTAAAACTAATTAAAGATAATGAGTGAATCGCGTATGTGAGTGGTATGTGTGAAACCCTTATCTTCCATCAGTTTAGTGTTCAAGACCCAAGGAATTGACATACTTGATTGGTTGTCACACAATTTACATGTTTTTCTTTTATAAATCCACTATAATATAGTCTCCAAAATATGATGGACATTCTTGAAATAAGGTTAATCACTGAATAGATTTATATTGAAGGTTTTCAACAGAAACATTGTATGTAAATACTTCCTATAAAGTATAACATAATAATTTCATGGATAGATAACCCTATAAACCTTTTGAAGGAATAAAAAAATTGGAATAATCCTTATGAAATCTACTTAAAATTGATCCCGCATATATCACAAAGTAATAATTTTTTTCACATTCCCAGAATGTGAATACCCTCATCGTATTTTATCTTGAATTATTGTTAAAAACTTAATTTCCATGAATACTTATAGAAAACATACATGATTTCTTATTCCATATACTACTGGTTATATTCTAGAAATTCATTAAGTAGTTTACTTCATCCATGATATCATTAACTAATTTTTGAACCAATGCTTAATTAGTTCCAAGGTAATGACTACCATCCAATTTACAAATATAAGACATAAATTTATAGAAAAACATTTTCATAACATAAAGATCATATTAAGGTTTATCTTTCCCATAATAATGTGTTTTCCATGTACATCATGTTTCCATCAAATCACATTTCAATTCCATCCAATCAATTCAACATATCTTGTATGTAATTAGAGAAATAAATAAATGGGAAAATCCTTATGTATTTCTACTTTCATAATTCTTGAATAAAAATACATAGAAACTTTTATTAATTAATCTTTATTACATTAATAAGGATACAAAATTGTATTACATAACACCACTTTCCTTTCACATTTCATCTGTAGTCTATTCATCATCATCAATGTAACAATTACTCACACATCCTTGCTGATTCGCTTTAAGAGAATTCCCCTTGGGAAATTGAGTTCCAAAATGAATGCTTATTATTCATTTAAAAAACATCAACATTGATGAAATATAAGGGAGTCAAATATTAAAATCCATTTAATTAACCGAACTCATCATTTTTTCCTTGAAATCAATTTCATTGTGTTTACATTTTCCATAGTAAAAACAACTTCTTGTTCCCCTATGACATTCACTTAGGTGATTCTTTCCACATTCTGACACAAAAGAAATTGATGATTCTTTCGTACATCGTCTCTATTACCTTAACTCTCAACGAACTCATTCTTTCTCTTCCTTAGTGAGTCTGAGAGTGTGTAATGTTACACATTTTTATTCATGTTTCGTGAAAACTAATTAGGCATGATCATAAAATATTTCACTCCATTGATTATCCCACTTGATTTCTCATCAGTATATAATACATCACATTTAAATTTAATCCAATTCTATAAGATTATTTCACTTGACTAAAACCAAATGCATAGTATTAGAATTACTTATCTTGAAAGAAACAACAAAGTCTTGAAAATAATTACTTATAGGATGTATAAAATAATGAGACATTCCTTAATCTATAACACCCTAGATTAATACAAAGTTATTCATAGGAAATTTATATTTAAATCCTTCATGATGGTTCATGAAGAGTTTTGTGAATTCCCAAAGCATATCCCTCAAGAGTGTCCAACCAGGTGTGGACAAAGGCCTTTTTTCGGGTACCAAATTACCCCGAGTCGGGTTATAAACATATTTTCAGAGTTCTACACAAAGGTAAATTTGTTCCGGAGACACGTCCACTTATAGAATCAAAACATGGATGTATTTATAGGAAACCACTAACTCTACCCTTTAACAAAATTCAAGGACATTTTCTTAAATATTAACGCATCATTATAATTATCCATAGAGAAATATATATACATATCCTAAGAAATATACCTAGTGATATCAATAAATTTATCTCATACTTATTTCCAAAGTTTAAATAAAACTCTATTTGATACCAAATATAGTGATTGAGGCTTATTATACATGGAAATTATATCATTTTAGATGAATATTCAGTAAAATACAAAAATTTATTCCAGAGGACCATATTATTTTAGTGTCTTTGGAAACATTGTAACAGAATCTTCTTTCCTAGTAAAGGATCATCAACATATCCCTTAGGGATCTACACCTTTATTACTTATACCTAAAATCTACCTTCATAATCGGGTTAAAATGAAACATAATTAATGGGTGGGCCTAGATAAACAGCAAGTATAGATAAATAAAATGTGAAATCATATCCTGAAAAATAATGTATAGAGCTTGAGCATGACATTTGAAGATAATACCCTACATATCAAAGATAATAATAATGATTATAAGTTCAAAATACATGAATCCTAATGAAATAATGAAAATAATCCATGAAAGAATAATAGAATAATTGAACATGGAATTAATAAAAACACAAAAGAATATGAAAACATTATTTCATGGAAACCAACCAATGACATGGTAATATGTTAGACTTGGGTTTATCACCCATGTACCAACAATGGGTTGTGGATTCCCTCCCATGTACCCTCTTGTTTCATTCTTGGTATGTCAACCAATTGACCATATTTTTTAGATCTTGGGATGTCATCACATTTAACCTCATGATTTGGTATTGGGGTTTCAACTTGTTTACCCTATTTTTTCAGGATTAGGATATACTCCCATATACCCTCTTGTTTTAGGATTTGGATGTCCTGTGATGTGACCTCCTGTTTCAGGATTGGGATACCTTTTTGTGTACCCTTTGTGATCATAAAACATTTATCATTACCCAATGAATTGAATGGATATATAGGTCCCACTAGTCACATAATTAAATCATACATGCATGTTCCAAAAAACATTCATCATATCATGGCCATTAAAAAATTATCTATTCTGTAAACATCACATCATAACCCATGATTGCAAAAAGGGATCAATAAAATTTTATCACATAATAAACTATAGATAATATATAGGTTTCATAATATTTTATTTTAAGAATAACCAATTAAAAAAGCGGGTTTGAAAATCATATAAGTAATGGAAGAAAAATAGGTGTCATGTGAATTATTCAATCACAACATAAACCATTCTATAAAATATATGACTAAAACCATGGTATCACTTCTTATAAGGGCACGAGTAACATAAATAGATGTCATCTTATGTTTTAGTAACAAAAAAATATATTTTTTAAAAATTATTTAATATAATATCATTCATCTTTGAAAAAGGATTTTTAAAACATAAAAAAATTGTATATAATTTTCTTAAAAAATTCCATGAATATTTATAAAAAATAATTGAAAACAATATAAAAAATTTTAACATGAAAAAATATAAAAGAATCAAGAAAAAAATTTTAAAACCTTTTTCCTTGAAGACCTATAAAATAAGATTAAAAAAATATTATAAACTTTTTTCTTCAAAAATTTATAAAATAAGATTTAAATCATTTTCAAAACACGTTTATTTGAAAACATTTGGAAAACATATATAGAAGATATTATAAATTTCTTAAAAACCATTTCTTGGAAAATAAATTAAGAATTATAAATAATGCTTGAAAACATTTGAAAACACTTTTTTTTGAAAATTTATAAAATGTTCTTGAAAACGTTTTGAAACCCATTTATTTGAAAATAAATTGAAACCTTATAAATAAATCATGGATATATTTAAAATATTTTTTTAATAATAAAACGTTTTTTAAAACCATTTTATTTAAAAATTGCCTTGAAAACATATAAAATAATATTTTAATAGAATAATTTATTTTTAAAAACATTTTTCAATGAAAATGATCTCTATTTATTATTTGATAACATGGTTTTTTAAATAAATCACATTTCATGCCAAAGAGTGAAATACGCTCATATTTTTCATAAAAACATTTTCTTAATTAAATAAAGTGTAAAATAGTGTCAATATGGTACTTATACCTTGATATATCTTGAATAAATATATTATAATAAAAAAATGTGTTTTATTTAGAGATGGATCATATTATTTCATCAATGGAAGCATAATCATAAATAATCCTGATAAACACTATGATTTTTCAATATACTCTTACTGTATTGTAACATAGGATAATAATCTCCATGTATGAAAATTAAATTACATGAGGCATAAAATATCATTAAAATAATTATATTAATTCCATAACATTTCAAATATTCATTGAAAAATAATGTAGGTGCATGACAAAATATATGTTTCAAAGAAGGAAAATTAAGAAAAAACTATATTATCGAATTTGTAATTATTGAAACATAAACACCATGAGAGAAATATCATAAAATGGATATGTAAATAACCATAAATTTAATTATAATATGAATATAATTCATTAAGTATCAGTTTTTAATCAACGCAAAATAAGTGTGTGGTTTATAAGGCACATATCTCCCAGACATAAAATGTGAGAGGAAATCTTCTTACATTGTGTCTTGACTGTCATCCTAAAAGTTAAAACCTTTAATATAATAAATATAAATTTATTATATATCTATTGAAAAACAATAATTTTACTTTTAATAGCATGTATGTTTTGATTATGCCTTTATATAACCGTCTTGTAAACAATTCTATGTTAAGGTTCCAATTTTGGTAATATATACTTTGTTTTTCGCATGAGTCTTAATTTGTAATATTATTGGTCCTAACACATATATCATAATTTACATAATAAAAACTTATTTAAATAAAATTTATATTCAGTATATGTGTATTATAATAATCCAAACAAAATATAAGTGTGAAATTGAATACATTGTTTATGGAGATGGTTACTCGTACATACGCATGAACACTATTTCTGTTTAATTGTTAGGTTAAAAGAATGAATGTGAATAGAATATATGTATATATATAATTATTAAATTAACTTAATCATATCATATATATATATATTATACATATTAATTAAATTCATCATTAATACATTCTATGTAGTGTATCTATGAATCACATTACTTTAATGGGGTGTTAGTCCACACTTTCTGAAACAAAATTATTATATTAACACAAAATGGAAAGTATAAAGACATGTGTTGTAACATAATTAAATAATATTAAGGACATAATAAATGTAATAAATAAAATATATTAACATAGTGTCCATCATAATAACCCCCATGAGAGGTGTTAAAAAAAATGAACAATCGTCGTTTAGTGAGACAATAGTTGGCCGTAAAAATAAACGGTATGTTCATTACCCATTATATAGAGGTATGTGTAAGAGTACGTAAAAAACATGGATTAAAATTATCTTAGTAGATTGAGTATAATTTTATTGTCATAAAATCATGGAGTAAAGATAGATAAGTTGGGGGAAAATGAAAATAAAATAACAGAGTTTGAGAGAAGATGTTACCTATTAATCGGGTAACTACTTTTGGTTTTTTCCGAAAGATTTCCTTGGATTTATTTCTGACCAAATTGATGCTTCAAGGAGTAAAATAGAGATGTTGATAAGTGTATTGTTTAGATATTTTCGGAACCTTGCAGTTTTTATTGACTTAAATATGAGCGATAAGTGGTGTCCTTTTAGAGGGAAGGAAACTGACTCACTTGGAATGTTTGAAAACATGATATATTTTCACATGTTATTACATATAAGAAGTCATAAAAAAACAAAAATAAATAATAAAATTTTTAGGGATGAAATAAGGAAATAAAATGTGTTTTGGACAAGTGTCTAGGCCATTTGGCCCCATAAGATTATGGTTTCTTCTCTAATTAAGCTTAATTTAACCTTAATCATTGTGATTAATTTTAATCACTTTTACTAATCATTTTGGTAAATAAATAACATTATATAATTATAATATAAATATCATACTAATTAAAATTGTATATGAACATTTTTTAAAATGAAATTCATTAAAGCTGAAAAATTAAGATTTATGCCAATCCTACAGACGGGAAAAACTAACGGGTTTTTAAAGTAGAAAAATGTACAAAAGTTTGTTTTGTATATTCAATTTCAAAGTGAAATTGATTATAATAAAATAAATTTTATTAATATATTTATAATTGGTCTAATTTTCCCATGAAATGATTTAATATGTAATTTTAAATTTATAATCATTTAAACAAAATGATAGTTGTTAACTAAAATTCAATATTTTCCACTTTTCATCAAAAAATGAAGATTCTTAGAAAAATCCCTAAAATTAAACCTAAGAGAATTTAATAATTTTAAATTCAAAAATAATGTTTACTTTAAAAAATAAAAATTCAATGTGTCTAAAATGAATTTTTTTTATTCCTCACAGAATGACATGAAATGTTGTTTACTTGAGAAAATATTTTTTTTAAACATATAAAGACATTAAAAAAATTCATTATCAAAATTTATTATTTATATAAATAAATTATAAAAAAAATGTAAAATTATTTATTACTATTCACATTACAATGTTTTAATGGCTATTTTATAACAAACTTCTTTAAATAATTCTAAATATAAAATGATGTTTCATAGAAACATTGTATTATGTGAAACGTACGCTATGTCGGGGTTGAGTGTAGTGCATGCCACATCGTTGTTGTGTGTAGTGAATGAAAATTTATTTTTGCATGTAGAATAATCTTTTTTGGTGTCGTACAAATGGGATTTTTGACTTATAGTTTTAATATATATATATATATATATATATTTAGTGTCACGTGAAGTGAAAAATATTAAAAAAATTATACATAAAAAATATTTCATAAAATATTGGTGTGTTACAGCATGAATATATCTTATAATTATTATCCTTAAAATTATGTGGATTTATATATGCATTTTGGGATCTCCCTTTCACGTTCTCAAAGTATAGGAGTAACCAAAGTGGTTAGATATTTTCATCTCACTTTTTCTCTGTGAGACACATGTCATATTCACCATGTGTTTATTTTATGTGGTGTATATACTTATCATAAATGTATTTTATGAATATTAACATTAATATTATGTGTAAATACACATCCATTTCAGTTATTATCTTTCATGGGGATTACAGTTCAAATGTTACTATAGCAGTAAGAGATTTTATATCTCAATTTTCCTCCTTTGAGACATATGTTATGTTATTCATCTATCTCCTTTTATAAGGTTTATATCCCTCCACATGTAATTTTATATCATAAATGAACTTATAATCATGTTATTTAATGTTTAATTTGAATTTAATCTTTAATGGGCCTTATAATTCAAAAGATTCCAATGTGTGAAGGTTTTAAGATCAAATTTAATTTATTATATGGATTATTTATGAATAATATTCTAAGGATAAAATATTACAAACTAATCATCCATTTTCATATCCTCTAGTTATTTCAGGATAATACATGTTTCCATTATTTTTCATTTCCTAAAGAATTAAGCATACCAAAACAATGTTTTTACAAAAAATATCTTTATATCACTCTTAAATGAAAATCCCTCTTGATACAATATCCATGTTTTCTAAATGTATTTTAAAAAATGCTTCTAAAATTATCTAAATGATTTATTGAAAACATTTTTACCCATGATTTTATTTTTAAAAAATATTTAAAAGGAATCTTCATATATCTTTATAAAACAAGGAAAGTTTCACTTATACAAAAAAATGTTAAAGGAATATTTTTTTAAAGTGTGAATCAAAAACAATTTCCACGGTTATGACCATTATTGGATTCAAATTTTCCTTTATAAGTTATCAAGGTTATTTTCACGAAAAGGGAATTCCACATTTTTTTATATTAACTTGTTTATTTATTAACTGTTATTTTCAAAATAAAATGGATATTTTTTTGAATAAATGTTTTAAATAATATTTAAATTTTCCTTTACATGTTCCCAAGTTTATATTTAAAGAATCAAAATTTGAAAATATTTTAATTTTTTAAATTGAATTTTGAAAATGAAAAGTTTATTTTCCTTGAGAAATGTTTTAAATAATATTTAAAGATTCAATTACAAACTTTTGTGGTTCTTTTCAAAGAAAATAATTATCAAAGAATGTACGTGTTAAATGAAAAATTTAAGAGTGAAAAGGATATTTTACTTAATAAATATTCGAAGTGTTCTTCAAATATCATTTACCATTTTATATGGCGTCATATGATGTTACTAATTCATTAATGGGTATATTATCCTAGGATACCATTATTATTCCTTTTCTGAATGGTTTATGTTTATGAAGACAAGATGTTTATAAAACACATTCATTTTTTCAAGTGTTATATTGTGATGAAATGATGAAATGTTTGTAAAGACTATTTCTTTTCCATTAGTTAATCTATGATGAAATTTTTATGAAACCATTTTCCTTTCATTGGTTCTATTATGATGCATGTTCTATGATCTTATGGAACACAAATGTTTGATTTTTTAATATGAGATGGGTGGGACCTATATCTTCTTCCAACATATAGGGTAAATAATTATATCTCATGAGATAAAAATGCGAAACAAGTCGGAGGGTTTGAATCACAATAGGAAATAGGTCGATGGTCTTGATCCGCAATGAGAAATGTGGAATGATGCCTAATCTAGAATGTTTTAATGTTATGCTTGATAAAATTTAAAATTTAAATTTTTCCTATACCTATGTTGGTGTCATAGTTTTATGATATGATATTATGGTTTGTGAATTATGATGGTTTCCATATTTTATGGATAATATTTTTTGGAATAGTAATGTCATATTCCTTGAACCATTTTTATTATCTATTATTGTTTGGGTATGAACAATTTATGTTTTGATCATGTTCTCATACCCCGAGGATTATCTTCTGGTTTCATATTATCACATAATTATATTTATCTTGTATTCCGTTACTCAGAATATGAGATCACCATTTATTACGTTTTCTTTTAATAGGTTATAAAGAAATGTTTTATGTAGGATATGTTATTAAGAGTAAAAAATGGGAAGACATTTATGGGAGGTGATGAAGATCATTACCAAAATAATATTATTATGTGCTTGTGTCATTATGATATAAACCAACATAGTACTTGGGAGTATATTAGTGATATGTATTGAATATTCATCTAAAAGTATCTAATATTTATGTATTAGATACTTGCATCATTATAGTTGGTATCAAATGAAATGATTATATAACAATTGGAAACTACAATAAGAAAACTTTACTGATATCCCTTAGATTATGTACAAGGATATTTCCAGGGATATTTCTAATGATATGTCTAAATATGAGTCGAAGTATAATAATGTGTCTTGAAATTTGGGTAAATGATAGAGTGAGCAGTTTCCATGAAAATACATCCTAGACAATATAAAACATGTGGATGTGGCTCATGAACAGAGGTACCTAGTGGTAATAACTCTCATATTAGCACATTTATCTCAACAGGATCATCACCTAGTATATGAAAACATTCCTCATTAGACACCTTGTTTGACATGAAAAAGGGATATTATTTTGAAATTCACAATCTTTTCACAGACCAACATAAAGGATTAAAATTAATGATGACTAAGAATAACTTTATATAAAACTATTGTGATATAAATTAAGGATAAATTATTTGAACATCATATATGTGATTTATCCTGATTATATAATTTACACAATTTTTATTACTGATCATAAATTGATTTTTGGTTTCAATCAATGGCTATAACAAGGAGGAATCATGTTAACACTGAATGTAATGGATAATTAGGTGATTATAAGAAATAAAATATTATTATAACTGGAGATAAATATATTTTGATTAACATAATCATCTATCTGGGTATATGATTATCAATGTGAACATTTCTGAGATTCCAAATGTTTCATATATGACAAAAATGGGATTTAAATAATTTTTTTTGTAATGAAAATAGAGGAAAAAATAATTATATTCATACATGTCAAAAATGAGAGAATAATAACCTCGAAAAAATTCTTAAATAGAGAATAATATTTTTTCTATGTTGAAATGAAGGTAACATATCAATTATTTTCCAAGGATTTCAATGTCCTAAATGTGGGTAACATAGGAATTATGTGAGTTAGTTCCCTAAACTAAGGGTTATCCCATAGACCATGAAAATATATATTACATTCCAATTGTTGAGGTGAAAATATTGAATTGTGTATGTATTTTTATTCATGAATAATTCCATATAAGTATTTTTGCAATGGAATTTTAGTTTTAATAATCAGGTAACATATAAGGATTGTGTTAATATAAAAATCATATATATCTTTATTTAAGATATAATTAAGAGTAATGGATACCATCACGGGTTTATTATTTTATTATTGATTATATTTTCAAAGTCTTTGACACCCCTTTTATGGTTTTATGTCATGTATTGTATCATGGTTTCCAATATTTTAAGATATATTTATAGAAATAAAACCCTTTGGTTTTGTATATGTTTTAGTGACAAAATTATTTTAGGAGTAATGACTTTAAATTTTATGTATATAAGATTGTAGGTATTGGTATCCCATATGGTTTATCTAATATTTGAGTTTTTTGGAAATTATAGATGTTATTGGAATTATATTAATAATGTTTTCGAAAAATATAACATGCATGTCGGGGGAAACCAACCACATCAAGCAAAGATGTCAATCTTGAACCAACAATAAAATGATGACAAGGGTATAACACTTACCCCTAGCCTACATGAAATAGTAGTTCTATTAGAAAACATAAACTGATATATTATTGGGTATCTATCTTTGTTATTATCATGTTATCATATTCATGATGATATAAAAATGTATAAGGTTGTGATATAACCATTACCCATACCAGAATATAAATGGGAAAACCTCACCATGGATTTTTTCCCCAGACTCCAAAAAACATCAAAATGAAATAATGATTTAATTTTTAAAGTTAATATCCTTAAAAATCATCACACATAAAATATATTATATAATATATATCTTTATATAATCTTTACTTGATGTATATTATGGAAGTGGTAAGGTTTCATAGAGTACCACATTCAATTATGACTACTCGGGATTAAATGTGTACGTCAATGTTCATGGAAATTATTTAGTATGATCTGGATTTTATGATGAGTATTAGCACTACATATCATCCTCATACATATGGTCAATATGAGCGAACAATAAAAACCTTATAGGACATGTATTGATCCATTTCTATGGATCTCAAATGTGGTTGGTATCAACACCTTCCTCTAGTTGAGTTTTTATAGAATAATGGATTTCACTAGAAAATTAATATGGATCATTATATATCCTACTACATAAATATGTTTAAAAATACAACATCCTGGGATGAAGTTGGGTAATGAATGATACTGGAAATATATAGAGAGGAAGAAATAGAAGAGTAGGATAGATCCATTCGAAGCAAAATAAGGGATGCAAAAAAATGACATTGAAGTTGTGCTGATAATCACCTGTATGATATAGAATTTGACGTTGACGACAAGTTGATTCTAAAAATTTATACACAGAAGAAGTTAATGATATTTAGAAATAATGTAAAACTAAGCCCCATGTATATCAGACCCTTTGTAATTATTTATAATATTTTGACCATAGAATATAACTTATCACATCCCCTGATCCTCTCTCATGTTCCTAGTGTGTTCTATGTATCTCTCCTGGAGAAGTGAATACATAATAAATCATATGTGGATAACTAAAAGGTCATTCCAAATTAGAATGGAAATTATTTTTTTTAAAGACTAGTGGGTATTAATGATTGTACAAATAATATTCAATGAAACAAGGATACTCAGCTAGTTAAGATTTGGTGGTGAAACCACCGGCTTTAGGAATGTACATAGAAACCTGATGAGGTAGTGGGTTAGAACTATCCTCAATTTTTTGTATAAAAATTATGGAATTTTATGGATAAATTAACTTTAAGGATGTAGAATGTATCACTTAAATAATTTATTAAATATTTTTTTGAATAGGTTTAATTTTTTTGATAGCATGTGTTACACATAGAACCGTGTTTTAACAACTAACGATAATTTATTAATATTATTCTTTATATGCCACTATAATTACCTAGTCATTAAAATTTCAAGCATGAATATGAATAACCATACTCTAAAAATCATTTATAAAAGTTTTATACAATGAAATAATATTGAAAGAAATGTAATTTTTTATTAGTATCATTATGTGCTTCAAAAATACTCTTCTCGAAATAATGATTTACAATGATTTGGAAAACACATAATAAAATTAATATTTTGAACTTTTAGATAATTTTTTTTGAAAAAATACGTTTTTTGAATAAAAATGTAAAAATTATCTTCGGCTGAGTTTTTGTTATTTTTCTAAAAAATTGTATTTTTTGATGAACTGTATAAAATACTAGTTTTTATTGAAAAATACCCTTTTTAAATTGATGATATGGTTCCATTTTATTTTAGCATGGTTTAAAAAATAAAATTATATATATTGTATTATAATTATTATAATATAGTTCATTTTAATCAATTTTATATTGAATCCTAATATAGATAATTTTTAATCTTTTTAAAAAAAATCTGTCAAAATTAGTTGTTTCATCGCATCAGTTGCCTTATTATTAAATTATATTTAGTCAACTATATGATTTTAATTTGATAAAATGGGATAAATATTTTGAATAAGATTGTTTTATTTTAATTAAAATTTTCAAATTAGTTTCTATTGATAATCATTAATAAATATAATAGAAATTATTTACCATTATGAAGGTTAAAATTAGGTGTTGTGCCTTATGTGTGCTTGTGTTAAAATTAATTTTCCACACACACACAAATTTATATTTAATAAATTCAATTTCATATGTAGAATCAGTGGGTACATAAGATTTAAAAAGGATAATTTTAAATTTATCCTTTTAGGATTAATTACCTGGGTAAGTAAAAAGGTACAACTTACCTTGGTGAAAAATAAAATAGTAAAATTAATTAAACATAAAAGTGATTACATAACAAGTTTAAAACATGTGATTTTATTGGTTTAGGTGTGGTTAAAAAATATATTCCCTAATATACATTAATTATCAATTTTATAGGCACTTGGGGGGATAGTGACTTCCCATTATTCCATGTGTTTTTGTATTTAAAAAAATACCACTCGTCCATCATTAGAAAAGGATACCTCCTCTAATCATTTTTTACCCCTCTTTAGACCTTTAGATCAACAAAACCTATCCAAAATCCACCCAAAAATAGTTATCCATGTTCTATATCTTCTTTTATCAAAAAATGTCTACCCTTGTGTCCTCAATAAGATATCCAATTGGTGTTTTTCTAAGAGTGGGTAATTATCTTCACTAAACTCTTTCTTTTTAATTATTCTCTTAACTCCTTAATTCATGTTTTATTAATTCTAAAAAAACTAGTATAAACCATATACTAAGATTTATTATGTTGATGAAATAACCTATATCCATCACCACTTCTATATAATGGAAAAAACTGTCTATTTTGTTTACGACAGACTACCTCCTCATGAACCAGTTTAATTTTTTTTCCATCAACACATCTCAAAGATGGATAAAATGATGTATTATATATATATATCATATATATGATATAATTTTACTTATGGTATTTTTATATCACATATAACTTTTTACGTAACGTTCTATGATAATATGATAATGTTTCTCATGTGTATGATAAACCACAGACTCATTAAACGATGTGACTTGTTCTTCACATACTCTTTACATGAGAAGTGGTAAAGTGATTTTTAATGAAAATATATAATATATATGTTATAAATTTTTATTTAAGAGTAATATATTTTTTACCTTTATTTCATTTCATCTGTCAAGAAAATTGAAATGGTGCTCATGTATACGTATGACCTATCATCTTTCTGAATGGTTTAATTCATTTTATATCTATAATTTTTATGTATTAAAGTAAATGCATATTTTGGGATTATATATTATATTTATATTGTGGTTAACATTTGAGAGATGTTGAAAACATTTCTCAAATCTATACCTAGGAGACACTAAATAGTTCCCCAATATGGAGGGTCATATAGCCTCAAACACACCTCCCCATACGCCAGATGCTACCAAATTGAAGTGAGGTCCAATGGTGTATTTTTGGGGAGACTATGCATTCATTTCATAGTGTATCACAATAGTATAAATCAATACAATCAATAGTATAAGAATAAAAATAACTAGAATAAGATAATATTCAAAAGACTGTAATAATATATAAATCAAATGGAGTCATATTCAATATGATGATAATTCCATGTCTCTATAAGGATGGAAAATAGGTATATTGATATCCAGTACAATACATGTATCAAGTGATAAAAAGGTAAAAAAATGACTATTCTAGATTGAAAAGTGATCTTATCTTGGTCACATTCACTTCTTCTCTTAAGAACAACCTGTCAAGTATCGTAATGTGGGTACTTTCCCTGGTCTCTACATGCATCCATGAAGTTAGTTTTTGTAAAAAAATGTTCCCCAAACAAGCTTTAATATAACACTCATTCTTCCACATCCAATTATGTTTATAACAAATACATTCATTTTATAATCAATTAAAAAAAATTTGATATATTAAAGGAGTATTTTTAACAAATGGTAAAGTGTCAGAAATAGGTAAAATAATGTCCATCCAAAGTTCTATCCATGTGATCAAAAATAAAGCACCACATTGTAAGGGATATCTATAAATAATAAACAAAAACGTATGATACTATTCATTCTATCAACTGTAATCAAATACTCATACCAGGGCTATTTGTAATGTAAAGAAAAATATCCACAATGGCCACACTATGTAATCAAATATATAGCATCCAAAATAGATTATGTTGTCTAATAAAATTTCAGAAACCAAAGGACTAGATATAAGGTTTAGAATAAGAAGTCATCCCCATTGATTCCTTGGAGTTTCTTGATGGAATCTCGGAAAATACTTGGGTTCGTTCCTTGGGAATTTCAATAGAGCATGTCCAATGCAAGTCCAATAAATTTGGATTCAAGAGGCCTCAAGACCTTTGAAATATTATGAATCCTGATCCAATGAGTAAATAGGTCCATTGATTCCACTACATTAATCAATAACCATGGAGTTCAAATTTCAATGGAATCCTTTAGAATTAGAATCAGAGGAGCACGTTAAAGGAATCCACTGCCATAATCAATTCATCATCTTAGTTAATTCATCATTTCACGAACCATGAGTTCTTCTAACCCATTCAAAATTTTCTATATAACAATTTAACTATATTAAACATAAAGATTCATATTTTTAATGAAGTAGTATAATATCCTATTAATCCAATTTGATTCATTTAATTAATTCATAAATAATTAGAAAAAAAGGATCTCATAAATGAAAACAATTCATTTAATTATCATTAATGATACCACTAAAATATGAAATCTCATATATATCCAAAGTAGTGGTATAACACGGGGTAGATACAAGGGAATACTCTATGGTAGCCTAGGTTGGGGATAACAACCAATAATGATCAAATAGGTACTAGTGGTCAACCAAAACTGTCTCCAATTCATTCAATTTAAGTATTAAATTAATTATAGGGGAAATGAAATAATGTTAGTCATGTGACACAATGAAAAAAATTCTTATAAAACACCAAACCCAGAGAGAATGGTAGATATGTCCTACTATAGGTCCATAGTAGAATATACATCTAGTATTGACCTATAATTATGTCCATATCTGAAGAATTATGAATAATGGATGAAAACCATGGAAATAGGTCATATTAGATTTCAACTAAATAACATTATTAATAATATGGAAAATGAAGAATGACAGAATAGGAAAACAAAACATATCAGTGTGGATCCAAAAAGACAAATGGTGTTAAAATCCAAGGGTATATGAATAATTGTTGGTCAAAACTATGATTTTATCTTCAAATGGATATCCAAATGCTAAGTCTATACAATAGATTGAATAAATGACATAGGGATTAATTTTTAAAACTATTATGGGAGAAATAGTAAATTCACATCAAAACATAGAGTTGCACGGTTTGGATGAACGGTATTTCAAATCATTTTCCAACCGTGCGCCATTCACCGCCTCAAGGGAAACCTCTCACTGTGATGGGGAACAGTAAGAAAAACCATGTCCCAATTTTTTTCTAAGACTTTGTAAAAAACTAATGATCTCCCACATAGTCATACACCCCTGGTGGGATGGTTCCCCTATACTGAGCATCCTACAACTAACTAATGTCCATCCCCACATGATTACACTTAATGGTGTGATTTGGGCTAAACAGTTTCTCCTAACCATGTGGTTGAGTTACCTTCCCCAAAATGCTCATCCTTTGGGCTATGAACAGGCCCCGAACACCCCTAAAACTCTCATGATCTCATTAGATACTCACATTAGGTCAAACCCAATTAGATAACCTAAAATAAAAATTATTTCTACCTCATAAAAACATGGGATCTTACAATACTCTACCCTTAAATCAGCTCATTCTCAAATTTTACATCCAAAGGTTTTCTTGAATTGATTAAGAATAATTGTGGCCACTGATAACATAGGCCAGCCTCCCACTCCCAAGAATCATCCTATAAAAGACTATTATAACATAATACTTGTATCATAGGAAAAAAAATTCTTGTAGAACCTTCATACTTCTGTCAATGATACGAATGGAATGATCCTCAAAGGATGCATCATATTATAAACTAACCTCATCCTACTACCATGTGTGATATGAGTTTAAATGACAACAGCACTGCTAATATTCATGGAATGATCTATTCATTGCATAGTACATATGAAGTCATTGAAACAGATAGGCTGTCAGACCAACTCTCACCAGAATCTTGAACATCCCAATATATCGCAATAAAAGATTTAAATATCATATAATATATCTAATACTTCAAAATAGGTATCTAATTGTTCTGAAATGACCTTTATCAACATTAGATAAGCATTGAATACTATAGAGAGATTAAAATCCCTAGTATTTTATTCATGATAAAAGACATTGACAAAGTTTTCCTTTATTGACACTAAAATAAGTGATGATAAAGAGGTCCTTTATCATCTCCTTTTGAAGCACAAATAATGGAAAACATTTTTCAGCACATCTAAATGTGCTGATAAAGGATAATGTTATAGTTTGTTATAACATCTCACTTTTTCACTAAAAACACCCTGAAATTTTAAAAAACAAGTGCCAATTAAAATTTTAATGGGAAAAATATTTACAAGTAAATTACATGGAAAAACATTATATTATAGAGGTTTCAAACTTTGGTTTATGAAATTACATAGGTAAGAATTATTACGTACATTCAAAAACATCAATGTTCCTTTTCCTTTTTATCGTAACTCATGATCGGGAAAAAAACACCCCAATATATAAATAAAGATGTTATATATATTATAATATAATAAACTAATAATAAGTGTTAATTTTAAACTAAACATTGAGTTTGATAGGAATATTTTGTATCGGATTGAGTTGTGTTTGATTCTTGCTTGTCACACCATATTTTGTTCAAAATCATGAAATAACTCTAGCAAAATTAACTAAATAAGTATAATATAGAAATTATAATGAAATTAATTATGTAATATCAGATATAATGATGAGAAAATAATCTAGGATCATTTTCGCTATTTTGGAGATGTGATCCACATTTTGAAATAAAAATGACATATAAATATTGAAAAGAATCAATTGGAGTCATATCAATCAATCCATGGATCAAATTAGGGTGAAGCTTATTCCTACACATCTCAAATGACTTATCAAATCGTTTTCCTAAAGATTCAAAATAATCCAAATGTTTTTTCTTGGTTTTTAGTACGCCATTTGTCTTGTTTAGTAAAATTTTATTTTAAACTAAAAACATGCATTTTGACTCATATTGATCACATTTTGTGTCAGTATAACATGATATCAATTCATACACATCAAAAATGACTTAGTAATCTATTTCTTAAGTCATCATGTCAATCCAAGTGAGTTTTCTCAGTTTTCACGGACACTTTTTGCACTGAAATGTCGATTTTAAACTGATTATAGACACGTGGAGTCATAATGGTCACACCATGAATCAGATTGAGGTGTTTCTGATTCCTACACATCCCAAATTATGAAGATATTATTTTCGTAATGTATTAAAACAATCAAAATTATTTCTCTTGGTTTTCAGTATGTCACTTTTCATTTTCACTAAAATTGATGTCAATTTTAAAAAAGTTGCACCATGAGTCATACTGGTCACCCTGTGCATCATATTGAGGTTAGGATAATTTCCTTATGTCCAAAATAGATTATTTATTATTTTAACAAACTATAAAAAAATTCAAATGTTTTTTTCTTTTTTTATAATATCACTTGTCTTTTTTACAAAAATTCCATTTTAAACATGAAAAAAATAATTTTACTCATACCAACAACATTGTGTATCAGTTTGATGTGAGAAAAATTCCAAAAAATCAAATTTAACTTTTTAATCGATTTCACAAATTATCATGAATATTGATGCACTTTTTCATAATTTTCAGTGTGTAAGTAATTTTGAACTAAAATTTCTTTTTTAAACCGATAACGGACTCATTTAGTCATAATAGTCACACCATGCATTGTATTGAGGTGATCTTTATTCTTATACATACCAAATGATTTGTGGATTTCTTTTATAAATATAAAAAAATCTAAATTCTTTTTCTTGGTTTTTAGAAGTTCAATTTTCCTTTTTACTAAAATCAATGTAAATTTTATATATAAAGATGTACATGGAATCCTACTGGCCACACCGTGCATCATATCAAGGTGAGTGAATTCTTACACATATCAAATGACTTATGGATTTTTTTACTTAATGTATCAAAACAATATGAATGTGTTTTCTCAATTTTGAGTATGTCACTTTTCATTTTTTCTAAAATATCATTTTAAACTGGAAACATGTACTTTGACACATATCAATCACATTAAGTGTCATTTTGACATGAGACTGATTCCTACACATCAAATATGATTTATGAATTTATTTCCTAAATTATTATGAAAATTCAACTTTGTAATGTTGATTTTTAGTGAGTGACACTTTTTGTACTAAAATGTCATTTTTAAACTGATAACAGACACTTTGAGTCATACTGGTCACATTGTACATTATATTGAGGTCATTTTCATTCAAACACCTTCTAAATGACATATAGATAATTTTCCTACAGTATAAAAACTATATGAATGATTTTCCCTAGTTTTTAGTTTGTTAGTTTTAATTTTTACTAAATTTGATGTCAATTCTGAATAAAAATATGCACTTGGAGTCATACCGGTTACATCATGTGTCGTATTAAGGTGCACCTTATTACTAAAATTATCAAATGACTTAGGCATAATTTTTCTATAGTATAAAAACAATATAAATGTGCTTTCTTAGTTTTTTATATATCACTTATCTGTTTTACTAAAATTTCCTTATAAAATGGAAACACGAACTTTGACTCATATCAATCACATCATGTGTCGGTTTTATATTAGAGATATTCCTACATGTTAAAAATAAATTTTTAATTGATTTTAAATATTATAAACACTATATGTGTGTGTTTTTATTGATTTTAGTGAGTGATAGTTTTTGAAGTATATGTAAATTTTAAACAAATAACATGGATATTGAGTTATATCAGGGACATCGTGTATTGTATTGATGTGTGGCTGATTAATATATGACAAAATTGACATTTGTACACTTTCTATAATGTGAAATACATTATGAAATCATTTTTTCAGTTTAAAGTAGTTCAGTGATCCTTTTTATTAAAATAAATGAAAATTTTAAATAAAAAGATAAACATGGATTCATAACAGTCTCACCATGCATCGGATTGACATTCGTCTGATTCATACACATTCCATATGACTTATGGACCATTTTATTAAAGTCCCCAAAAATTGTAATTTGTTTGCTTGATTTTTAGATTTTTAGTTTTTTTCATTAAAATAAATGTCAATTTTAAATTAAAATATGCACATCGAGTTATATCGGAAAAACCATGTGTTGGATTAAGGTGTGGTTGATTCCTACACATCAAAAAGTCTTAAACAAGCCTAACTACCAATGTTACCACGATTTCCATTTCCTTCCTTTTTCTAACATCCAACAATTCATATTTACTCAATTTTCATAGTCAAAAAACATTTCACATTGATGAAAACTAGAAGATAAAAGGAATTTAATATTCTTATTATATTACAATAAGCCTCCACAATGGGAAAATTTTATTCCTATACTCTTCTTGCATTCATCAATGAATTTTTTTCCAACTATAAACATTGAGCCAATATGTAGTGTTCTCAGTTTGATAGAGGAAGAAAATAAAAATCATGGTAACATTGGACGTTTGGAATAGATTATCTATTTTGTATCATATTGTAGATAAATGAAAAAAAATTTCAATACCCAAAAGTTATATGAAAAAAATAAATAAGTATTAGATAAAAATGATACGGAAATTAACTTATAAATATTAAATAAAATTATGAAAAAATTAATTAAAAAAGTACCAGTAAATCTCCTTTTCATAATGGTTGTTTGCATTCATGATGCATTTCGTTATTGTAATTATCTCGGTTGTAGGATGGAACAAAAGAGTAAACCTATATAAGATAATAATTATTATTTGAGTAATAATAAAAAAATAAAGATAAATATGAAACAATATATTAATTATAATGAAATTTATTTTACTGTGTAAAAATCAAGACTACCTTTTTGATTGAGTAGATGTCGCATCATTGCTATTATAACAAAATAAGTAGAGGGAACTTGAAGGAAAGCGATAAATTAAAAAATATAGGGGTGAAAAGGTTTTAAGGGGGAAAACTATATGGATATTTTGTGGTAGAAAGACATGAAATAAGAACAAAAATATTCAAAAATAAACAAACACTACATGGAATAATGGAAATTAAATCAATGATTTATTATATAATTTTTTAGTAAAGTAGAGAAATTATATTATAACATTACCTTTACATATTCCTGAAGGGTTTCCTTTATAATAGATTGGTCTTATGAAAGATTGGTAACATCATCATGTCTAGAGTACATTGTCTTCCTAAGTTGTCAAACATGTAATTTAGATTATGTTGAGGTAGTATTGAGCATTTTATATTACGAATAAAATCATAATATATTAAAAACACTTTTACCTTCACATTGATCTATCTTTATTTTTTTAATGGTTTTTGGGATTTTTTACCACTTTAAATAATAAAAATCTATTTTTTGTAGTCCCCTATAACATATAAGACACTGTCAACATTGGGACCGAAATGAACTAATTGTGATATCCCAATGAAAGGGTCATACATTATTTAATTTTATTTTAACCTAGAATTTGTTTTATTCACTAAAAGGATAGTCGAACAATTCTTCTTTTCTAAATCTGAGGATAGAGATAATTTTTCTTCTAGTGATTCCATTATAAATATCTCATCTTTCTCCCCTTCTATACTGAAATTCACCTTAATTAAGCTGATTTAATCAAATTTCATTACACTAATATTTTCAATCCATTTGAAATGGAAAATAATCACTTGAAATGTTTCATAATACAATTGTTATATTTATTTAATAATTTCCAAATATGAAATATTTTCATAAATTGGATTTCTATCCTTGGAACCATATATGTGTATCACT
Organism: Viscum album; assembly: GCA_963277665.1. NCBI lineage: Eukaryota > Viridiplantae > Streptophyta > Magnoliopsida > Santalales > Viscaceae > Viscum > Viscum album. Next base: position 1,993,610,844 of record OY728125.1, on the reverse strand, counting down.
TCATCCATAAGTGTAACACCACTATTTTGCATTGTATATCAATAATTATATTTTTTTGTATGGAATATATAACCATTGATTACAAAATGTGGTTAATATATAGAAATTTCATTTAGTCCCTTGGATACTTAGAAAAGTTATTCAGTGATTGAATTTAGATTTTTAGATAACTCTTTAAAAATATGATCTCAAAACAATATTGTAAACTATTGGTTATGTTTATTCAATATCCATCATTAATCCCTTGATGGATTAAAATCTCTAAGAAATTTTTTTGGGATCTAATATATGGATCAATGTATTCACTATTATATAAAATGTATTGTTTTTCTTGTTCCCTCTAAGTTAAGGTAATTATAACAAAATCACTTCTAGAAATCCATTATCCCATAAGGCATCTGTTGTGATAAGACATTATGAGATAGATGTTGCCAACATATGATAGGTAATTGGTAAATAATTTAATATCTTGTCAAACTATATATCATTCTGAAATATAACCTTCTAGTCAACATTGATTCTTGAAATACCCATTTAAAATTTTCATTTACCATTTGATGTAGTACATCCATTTGTAATGGATATGGCCCAATAATTGAACCTCTCTAACAAAGTAAACCATCAGGTGGACCATTACATCAAAGAATGATGGCGGGAGGAAAATCTCATATTCACAATATTTGAATTCAACCACTTCTTTAATGATTGAAAACCATATCGGGTTGATAAATTTAGGTGATATGGATTTGAAAATGAAGATGAGTCTGGTTAATACATATCATACAGTTTGACGAAAAATGCAATGGAATGCAACAAGCATTAAATATTATACCAAACACATGATAGTCATATGATTTTAGTCCATATAGCATAAAATTATTAACTAACATGACATTATTGATATTTTATAAATACCCGTACATAAATTGTAAACTAATACATAAAATATAAAATTTCAATTTTTATTAATTGGATAGAGTGTATGCTACTAGAGTAAGAAAAGTCCACACATTACCCTTCACTGGTGCCAAATCTTCCCTTATCCCCATTTCAATTATATCCAGTCTAGTCTAAATGTCGTCATTCATTTTTTAAGAACATTTATTAACGATTCAATAACAATATCAAATACATTTTTTATATATGCATGGAATCAAGGAAATTTTTTACATTCAAATAATTCCAATAAAGTAATTTAAAGAAAATTGATCTCTTCATCCAACATGATTTTTTATTTTATTTTTTGAAAATTGTTTTCCAAAATTAGTATCAATATCTTTTAATATATCAAACATTTAATCACAAATTATTATAGATTTTGTTGTACCTTATTCTATATTCCCATTGAATTATATTGTCTAGGATCAATATTTTTTTCCTCGAAGTAAAAATTTATGATTTCCTAACAAATACTCTTCAAGAAATGTTTTAACTAAATTGACTATGTGCGTTTTTCATAATAGGGACACGACAACATTATATTAATGTTATAGCCTAAAAAATTATATAAGTGGGGAAGTCATTTATCATCCCATACAACATGGACTTCATTTTGAATTCATCAGTTACATGAGAATCATTACTTATAACAGTTGTATTCTATATAAATATCATATCTTTGATCAATGGCTATAAAAAGTCATCAATATCATTATTGAGATTCATTATTCCATATAAAAGTAAATAAAACATAATATATTTTTGATTAATGTATAACCATGGAAGTAATTTATAATATACCAAAAATAAGGCCATATATAGTGAGTACTAATCTGCACACCAAAAAGATTTATTTCATCTACAGATAATTAATGATGAAAGTTTCTCGATTCATTTCAAAATTAAGGATACTCATAATAAATTTTCTTTCACAAAGTACAATCTTCTAGATTATATTGGTTCCAGTATTTAATTCTTGTATATGCATTTCATGTCAATTGTCTCACAGTTTTCTAACATCTATATAGTCTTCTTAATTTAGGAATAATAGGAAAGTACCCTACAAATTTCAAAGGCTTGATTCATTTTTCTTGTATCGATCCATTCCACACATAAGGAATTTATGGGTGATTCATGGGCCTTGTAAAATAATATGCAATCATTTGGACCGGTTTAATTTTTTTAAAGATCATCCCCAAAATTTGTAGCATTTATTTTTCATAATTGGTTTGACATGGTAGTTTATTTTCTTCGAGTAGAATATCATTTAAAAGACCATGTAGTTCAGTAAAGCTAGAGTCACACCATCTTATTCCAATTTAAAAACTATATAACTTCAATATAACTGAAAATAATGTGAATTTAGTATAACCACAATAGTCTCTTAGCATATCTATTCAACTTCTCAAATATCATTGGACAATCACAAATTTCATCCTCTCATCCCATTTTCATTTAGGAAAAGCGATCTCCATCATAATTTACACTCATATTCATACAAAAGGATTCATAAAACATAGTATCACCCCAGTTAGTGTGCACATTTAGTTTTTCTCTAGGTTTTATCCAACATTAATAGCTCTGATCTATTACGTGGAAAATACAATATTCTTTGAACTCTTCTTGACTATTTTTTCTTGAATAACAACAACATAATCACATATAAAGGATTTTTTAAGTGCTATATTCATGATCTACTGCAAACCAGATGAACTCTTTAACACCATCTTCATACTATGTTGTCAAAGGATTAGAGTACATAAATTTTTAATTCATATCTATCCTATTAGGTTCATAAAATATTCTTTTTCTAGAGTATATAAATAAATTTATATATGATATTTATTATCACAGATGATAGTTATATAAAATTATAATAAGGGAACCCAAAATTTGATTATTTAAAATAATTTCAGTATGATTCTATGATAATGGGTAATTCAATTTTAGAAAAGTGTTACTCCACTATGTCAAGTGTTATTCATTTAATTCATCCCAATGTGAAAGTTATAGGCAACTATCATTATCATCATCTCATCTTCCAAACAGTGATCATTTCATTTTTTTGGAACACATACTCCATCTCATGTGGACATGCACCTTTGTTTATTGAAATACTAAAATAAGTTGTAGTCCATATGATTACTACTTCTAAATGTAGTAAAAGCAACATAATATTGACATGGGATGATTTCCAAGAAACAAATTAAAATAATAACTGTTCAAAAGGTGAAACTATTGAGGATGAATGCTGTAATCCATTTTGTTCTATAAAAGAGGTAATACCTACCATTTTTGAGAATTACATGGATGGTAATCAGAGATTTATAAGGTTCAAACCAAAAGGAAATGTTAAACCATGATATGTTTTTTAATAGATTAAAATAAAAAATTCATTGTATTTATAATATGTGTAATTAAAAAGAAGAATTTATTTTTAAGAATTATTCATAAATCAATTATCATTTAAAATAATGATATATATTTTCAAATTTATAGAAAAATATCAGAATAATTTTCTAATTTGGGGTTGCTCATTTTTTTGATAATTGTGTTTGAATGAGGGAATTGAATTGTGCTCGTGAAAATTTGATCATATTAAGGCAATGAAATATTAACTTAAAAGGGGTGGTTTGAGTTGTTTTTAGGATTATAAGATAAAATTGATATATATTTTTTAATAATTAGAATCGAAAGATTGTTTATAATTAGAATAATGATAAAATGTTGGATAAAATTAATAACGAATTGAGTATCATCGGGGGAGCACACAAGGCTGTGGTATAGTAAATATAAGACATTTGTGTTCAGAAAAATGATGAAGGATTATTGATTACAATAAATATAAAATGTTTGAAATCAATGAATAACATTTCAATGGTGATCAGTTAGTTTTAGTGAAAACATGGAGTAGTAAATCATTTGGAGAGGCTAACAAGGATGATAATTGGATAAAATCTATGCATGAGGAGCCTTATCCAAATAAGAATATTGTGACAACGTAAACTGTTCCAAGGACAGAAGAATGAAATGTTATCTAAATAAAGTGGGTGTTCTATAATAAACTCATTAACTATAGAAAAGTGAATCAAAATAAATAATGTATAGTGTGTACTGGGAATTTATTGATCAAAGGTATTTATATTTATGATAAGTTTCCTCCCATATACCAGTTGGATACTATTTGATCTTTCTAGTCAATTTTAGTGAAAATGTAGTTATATGTATAAAAAATGAATATCAAATCTACATTCCCCAATAGTGTTTTTAAGGGGGGAGTATACATTGATAAACTAAATAGGATTATTAAGAACAAAAGTGAAAGGTGCGATAATTAAATAATTATTTTATAAGATAAATTAACCATTGAGAACATAGTATTTAAGGTTGAATAAATACCTAAGAAATATTTTTTTAGTTTGGTTGATTTAATCACAGCCTCTACTTCAAGAAGGAGAATTATCAAATGATGTTGGTAATAATATATATTGAAGACATAATATTTGTGATTGGAAAATGTACAATGTAACTATTTTTTGGATCATATGTGGTATGATATCAAGATTTCTATGATTAATGACTTAAACATTTTCTTTGGTTAATAGGTGATTTAAAGAATTCATAGAAATAAAAACCATAAAAATATATTCCCAAGTGATTTTCAGTGGATTATTCCAAACAATGGAAAACACCAATCACTATATCGGTGAATTTTTCAAATGGTGACAATTGAAAAATGGTATATGCCATTGAATATAGGTATTAAGAACCTATTATACATCACCACAACATGTACCAACATTGGGTTGGATATATTTCATATCTCATAGAACCAATGTTGTCCTAAGGAGAGACACATGATATCAGGTAAGATGATACATCAATATATCTAAAAAATAGTGAATTTTAGGTTTTTTTATAGGATAGTCTAACTGGAGTTGTAGGGATACACAGATGTGGGATGACAAGGTTCAGTGGGTAATCGAGTGAATGTAGAGATGTCGAAAAAGTAGGATTTCAATTGATCCTTTGTATCATTTGACCCTTCAATCATCCAAACCATGGATTTGAGACTTTGAATAGTTAGAGCTTTGATTATAGCCTAAATTAGAGCATGGATTTGATAATGAGGAGCCCCGTAAATTGGCGTCTTATGCAGAGAGCTTCAGATATTGTGAACTAGTTCACAATGTAAATAGTTCTTAAAATATACTGAAACACTTTTATTAGTTTTTCCAAAAAAGCATAGATAATGATGCATTTTATCGAAACCATGTTAATATACATTGATGGAAGGAATCATTTTCAGTGTATTTTTATCATTGATAAATATTTCTTTTATCAGTACTTTTTTAGTGCTCATAAATCTGTATCTTTAACAGTGCTAAAAAGGGCCTGATAAAAATTCTTATTATCAGCGCTTATTACATAAGTGCTGACAAAGGGATTATAATTATAATTATAAATAAAAATAAATATATTTATATAATTTTATTTATATTTAATAAATATATATATTAAATATACTACTTATATTCTTTATTTAAATATATTTATTACAATTTTAAATTATTTAAACATATAATTATTTATTTATAGTTGTATAAATACTTTTCCAAAAAAATAATATTTATATCATTATATATATTTATATAATTATATATATACTTATTAATATATATATATATGTATGATTATAGTTAATATATTAATTATTTAAATAAATTAATTTAATTTTATAATTACTTAAATATATATAACTATTTGTTCATAATTATATAAATAATTTTTTAAAAAAATATTTATTTATTTAAAATTATAACTATAAAAATATTGTAAATATAAAATTATAAATATATTTATTTATAAATTATTAATTACAAATACATTTTTAATATTATTAAGAAATATCTAATCATAAGTGCATGCAAGTTAAAAATTAGTGAAATTGAATATTTAAAAATGAGTGCACGTTAACAATATTGAAAAATGTATATGTTTTATTAATTAAATATAAAATATTGAAAAAATATGGATATATATTGAAATAATTATGAATATTTTTAAAAAATATTAAAACATAGTAAATATATATATATAATAGAAATTGATTAAATTCCAAAAAATAAAATAAAATATAAAACATATTAAAATGAATAAGAAGTACCTAACATTATTAATATTAACATAAATAAATCAAATTTACTGATTCAATACATAATATATTAAATGTGTCATTTTATAATGAAATTATAAAATAAATACCGAATATTGAATAAATTACATAAATATTATATGTGTTTCTGTATAAGAATACATTAATTATGTTAATATTTGTGTGTGTATTGTATATAAAAATACATCAACTATGTATATGTATGAGAAATCAATATAACTAACATTTGATCTATGTTAAATTAAAAAAATCAAATGAAATTTAATTATGTCCATTACTCGATACAATTAGCTAGTATTTTTAACTCATATTAATTTTTAATTATAAACCATTATTCATTAAATATATCACTATTTATTTTAAAATCATAAATATTTTTAATCATATAAATAATATTTATATACATTCATTTGTATCTATATATTTAATATATACTATTTATTAACATTATCAAAATTTATTTAATTAATAAAACATTTAATATATTTTTTCTATTTACTTATTCTGAATTATTATTTGTTTAATTTTCAATTTACATATATCTAAATAATTAATATAATATATATATTGGTATTTATCATTTATATATAGAATAATAATTTTTATTCATTTTTATAAAAATTCATTTAATTAATTAATATTATAATATTTTTTTCCAATAAACTCATTTTTATTTTTTATATTTTTAATTATATCATTTTTTCGGACCTTTATCAATACTAAAAATCACAGATAATGGATACCAATATGGGTGCTAAACATAAAGAATTGATAAAGTGTATCCATTATCAGTGCTAAAAATGAAGTGTTGATAAGGTGACCTTTTATCAGCACTAAAAATAAAAGGATGATGAAGGGTTCCCTTTATCACCACAAGAAATGCATTGATAACAGATACCATTTTTCACCACTAAAAAATCACTCATAATGGGAAAATTTATCAGTTCTTTATTATAGTGTTAAAAAATGTCAGCGTTGTTAATGTTTTGTTTTGTAGTAGTGGTCTATGTCCTACCTTCAGTGAGATGCGCCCAAATCCCCAACCTCGAACTCCAAAGGTATTCAATGGAGATCAATGTAGGATTTATCTCTAGACTATGTAGAAGTCATCTTATTTTTGATCAACTGTAATTTTTCTGAAGTTTATTGAATGAGATGAGGTCCAAGAGAAGATACATCTCCTTCCTCTAACCAAATTTTGGGTGATCGGCATGACCTAACATACAATGCCTCATAAGGTTCCATATTTATAGTGATTTGATAACTATTATTATAGGAAAACTCCACCAAGGGTATATTCCTATACCAAGATCCACTAATGTCTAGGGTGCATACTCAAAACTTCTCCCCTTATATATGAATCTTGTGCTCTGACTAGCCATTAGTTCGAGGGTGGTACAAAGTGCTCTGAAGCAACAATCTATCTAATGCCCTCTGCAAAATCTACAAGAATTGATTTGTAAATTGGGATCCCTGATCTAGTAAAATAGTATGAGGAACCCTATGAAGGAATAAAATCTCAAGGATATTAATTATTATATGTTCATCTACTGAGAGGGTCTCCTTGATTGGTAGGAAATGAGTGACTTTCATGATCCTTCCCAAGATAGCCAAAATAACATCACTACCTCGAGGTGACCTTTGAAATATTGTCACCAAATCCATCACAACATCATCCGAATTCCACATAAGAATAGGTAACTTCTATAAAATAAAAGCATGTTATAGGTCTTCTACCTTCACCTAATGAAATTTAGAGCACCTCGTGATAAAACTAGTAATATCTCATTTCATCCCCAGCCGCCAGTATTGATAGCACAAGTCATGATACATCTTAAAAAAATAGGATGTACTACCCAAACTAAGGCATGAAACTCTCACATCATCTCCTTGTGTATTCCTATTGGAGCCCAAATATGACCATGAGTATACAGAATTTCATCCTCACCCACAGTCCAACCAAGATGCGGGTCCTCACCTTCCGTAGTCTACCATAGGACTAGACCCTCCACATTAAAAAACATTCTCATCCACACTCTATCCATAAGATTATAATTCACTACAAAGGATGAGGGAAAATTATTCCAATTACAATCCTTCCCCTCTAAGTGCATCTATTAAAATAGTTACATAGGCCGCTACTCATTAATATCCTAATGAACTAACAGAATACGAGTCCTCCTACTCTATACATCAAAACCATAATTTCCCTCTCTATGCATGTAAGAAACATTGAAGATAAAGGATTTTAGGTACTCAACCCACCATTTATACATCAAATTCAACTAATTCTTTAACTCCTCGACCCTAGTTACCCAAATTCAGTGCAATATTACATAACATTGGGATGATCATTAAAGATCATGTCTCAAAATACCAATTAGTTCAGTGGCCCTAGAAATACTAGATACATTAACAATTTTAACACTAAATTATAAAATGAAAAACTACAACAACACATTCTCCATGGGCCACACTAATATACCTTATACAATCCTTGTAGGTTAGTCATAATATAATTAATCGCATCCTGGGAAAAATAAAACATAGAAAGGGGTGAGCTCAGATGATCAGTAAGGATAACAATATAGTGGAAACTTTTATAAATAAGCATAAACGTTTAATGAAATGTACGAGATTAAAAAAATTATTTTTTAAACATGAAAATCAGCATAATATGTCAACTATAAAATCAAATAATTTCATTTACTTATTTACATAGATATTCTACTAGTCGAATAATCATATAAAATATCAATAGTCACTTTCATAATGATGGAATGCATAATGTCAGATTTCATAACCACATTGTAAAGGCCTTGTGCTAATAATACACATAATATTCTGCCAAGTCCTTGGAACAAGACACTAGTTTGTCTCATGAGACAAACCGTTGCATCGAGGAGCTATAGCAGGCTACTCCCGTCACTTACTAAGTCCAATGTATTCCTCATATGAAAAGGTTTAAACATATCATAAACATTCATATTAAAACTCGCATAAAAAATGCCAATACATTATCCATAAACCATAAATGGTATAAAAATAACACATCCTTAGTGAAACATATCACAAAACCTTCAATAAAATATGGAAGTTTTGTATCATAATAAATCAACTTTCAGTAAGCGTAGAGTCCATCAAAGGTTTATGACATAGATGAAATCAAACTTTTTTAGAGAAATATCACTTTCTATTTTGAAATAATTTAAAAGTCATATAATTATAAAATAAAAAATTAATTTTGAAAATATTCTTATATGCTTGTAAGGGAATCGTTGATGAATTTATAATGGTGGGAAATAGCCGCACCTGCCGTATAAGTTAAAAAAACATTCTTACATTAATTTTGTCGAAAAGGTCATAAGGTACCTTGTTTGGAAAACAACTGAAATATTCCATTCATACCATTTTATAAAAATTCAAAAAAGTGTATAAATGAATATAACCCATATTCTAGTAAATAGAAAAAATGTTGTGGACTACATTTTTAAAAAACATGGTTGTGGATGATAAAGAGGTCCCCGTAGATACTTACGTAAAAACAACCTCTTATAATTATGAGATTGTGAAATTAACCCTTACCTTGTACTTTTCATTGGTAGAGGGTACATTAACCTCCTCTATAATAGTTAAATCATTGTTGTTAAATTATACAAGAACAATATAAATAAATATAAAATTATAAATGATCTTCTAATATTGTTTTTAATGATATTTCAGTAATATCATTGTTTCAGTTGTTAACTGATTCAATTTCCTTTACATTCTTTGTAACGTAAGTAATGTTTTTTATGTATAGGATGTATCTTATTCATATTCAAAATGATATTATGTATTTAAACATTATTTTTAATCATAAAATTATAATTATTCTTGAATAGATATAAATGGGGAATGAATCTCATCACGTTCGTGGAGATGATAATCTGTATGTACGCACGAGTGACAATATAATCATTTTGAAATTAAAATAAAATATAATTGGATGGTATATTATATATAAAAAATAATTATAATTTTATATTTCTTATTTATATCCTTTATACTCATTATTATACCTATCTAAATGATGAAGTATTGGAATAACAAATTACACCCCGACGTGGACACGGTAATCCGTACGAACTCATGTATGGTGACATTGTCATTTATAGGATGGATAGAATAATTAATATAGTTGTACCATTATTATAATAACCTCACAGTATATAGAAGAATCTGGATTTATTATTTTAGAATGGAAACAAGAAATAAAAAGGAAGTGGAAGAAGAAAAGAACTTGTAAGAGGTGATGAAATATTTACCTCTTCTTCGGATTCTTCCTTATGATTTAATCAAAGTGCTCATTAGGTTCTCTTTCTAACTAAAGGAAGGACTTTAATATGAAGGGTGTAAAGTTGGGAGAATATTTGTGTAGGGTTTTTCCGATCCAAATGGCTTTGAAGGTGTGAATTTGGGAGAAGGGGAAGTGCCCTTTTATAGGAGAGGTGAGGGTCACATTAGGAAAATCGTGAAATATTATTTTATAATAAAATCATTCTCAGGTTCAAATGGATAAAAATGAATTATTTAAAGGCTAAGGTGGTGATGGGTATAAAACCTGTTAATTAATATGTATTACACAGGTGTAGGTCAACATTTAAAACTTATCATTTAGATTTAACTCTTAGTTAAATAGTTTGACATTTACCATGTCTCTTTGTATTTTTAAATTATATGGTTAATAAAATTACTATAAACTTCTAAGCTAACCTCAAGGGGTTCATTAATGACATATATATTACTATTTAAGCCCTATGGCCAAACCTTCGATTTTTATGACTAGAATACAAACTGATAATATAATATTTTAAAAAAAACTATTTTATGTCAATTTTGACACAATTAGGTATTTTATTTCTGTTAAATTTTTAAAATCATTATTACTTCAAAAAAAACCATTTAATAAAACCTAACATGTCATATTAACCTATAAAATTAGTGTAATTTATTAAATGTCTCAAATTCAATTTATTTTGATATTAATAATATCAATTATTTAATCTTTTATTAATAAGGTAATTACTGCATCATCATTGTGTAATACATAATTTTAATTCATTAATGTATAAAAATTATAAATAAAATACAATTATGTAGGAAATCTTTTTAGCTTTATAATTAATATTTACAGTTGAATTTATATTATGTGTAACCCTATATTAAAAATGGTTTAGTTATTAAACAATGAATTTAACTCTTTTAACTCTTCTTTAAATAAAATAATAATAATTCTCCTAATCTAATCCAAGTGGAACAAAGAGGTTCATATTTTATTCCAAAGGTTTTTTTTGGTCGAATTATAAAAATACAATAGAATTAAGGCATGTGTTAAGGTAATTATGATATCATTTTTATCCTTCATTACCTTATATACTTTTAACTGAAGTAAATAAAAGTAAAATGTTACTATTCACCAAAAAATATTTTCATCTTATTGAACCACATTTTACCTACTGATATTAACCATGTCTCTCAGATTCTTGAAATTAGACACATAGAAGTAGTAAAATTATGCTTTATATAAATTTAGAAATGCTCCATGGAGGTGGGTAAAAGACGTTAAGAAGTTCGATGAAATTTTATATATCTAAACTTATTATAAAATGAATCTATTGAATTATATTGAACATATATAGGAATTATGTATCGATTTTGACCTAAAATAAATTTAAATAAAATAATTAAATATTTAATTAAAATGTTGGTTTTAAACAATAACTCGGTGTTTTTTCACTATTCATCAAAAATTGAATTTTTTCAGAAAAATTCCAAAAATTCACCCTAAACTAATTTCGATGTTTTGAATCCAAAAATGATGTCCATTTTGAAAGATAATATTTATACAATTTTAAAAAGTGGGTATTACTATTTATAATGGCTAGTTTGATTGATTTCGGTGTGTTAGAATCTCGAAGTTGTGCACAATGGAAGCTATCATATTATTCAAAGGGAAACATACCATGAAGTATGGGGTTACATTATCCCCTCCTTAATATAATTTCAACCACAAAATTTCAGAATATTACTGCATAAAAATATTTGGGTGGTTCTTTATCACATGATCCTCTGGTTCCCATGTTTCCTCTTCCATCTTATGGTTTCTCCGTAGAACTTTTACTAGATGAGTCATCTGGTTTCGTAGAACATGTTTTCTTGTATCAAGAATTTTGACAGTCTCTTCACAATAAGATAGATCAGGTTCCACTTCAATTTCCTCATAGGTGGTTCCATGTATTGGGTCATGCATGTATTTTCTCAACAGTGATATGTGGAACACATAATGAACTTTGGAGAGACTTGGAGGCATCACCATATGATATGCTAAATATCCAATTCGTTCTAGAATTTAGAATGGTACTATGTACCTGGGACTCAATTTACCCTTCTTATCGAAACTTATAACTCCCTTCCATGGAGATACCTTCAAGAAAACACGATCTCTTATTTGAAATTCCAAATCCTTCCTTCGGTTATCGGCATAGATCTTTTGCCTACACTGGGAAGTATTGATGTGGGTTTGGATAATCTTCACCTTTTCCATTCTTTCCTCAATATGTTCTAGGCCTATGAGTTTTCTTTCACCAACATCATCCCAACAAGTAGGTGTGCAACATATCTTTTCATATAACACTTCATATGGTGCCATCTAAAAACATGAATAAAATCTATTATTATATAAAACTTCTACAAGAGGTAAATATTGATCCTACACACCTTGAATGTAAATTAAGTGAGATCTTAACATGTCTTCTAAGGTTTGAATAGTCTATTCTTATTTTTCATCAATTTGAGTGTGGTGGGCAGTGCTCAAACGAAGTTCATTATCCAGGGATTTTTGGTGAATTTTCCAGAATATTGATCTAAAACGAGGATCACATTCAGAAAAAATCAATAAGGGTACTCTATGATGTCTTACAACTTCATTAATATATCGCCTTTCTAGAAGTTCAAGTTGTAAATCTTCTATTATAGTAAGAAAATGATATGACTTGGTAAGATGATCAACAATGACTCATATTCCATCATTCCTTATAGGTGTCTTTGGTATCCCCATGTCAATGTCTATCATAATATTTTCCCATTTCCACTCAGGTATGGGAAGAGGTTTCATGACTCTTCCAGGTTGTTTCCATCCAGCTTTCACTTGTTGACAAACCATACACCTCGACAAAAAATCAGCAATCTCCATATTCATGATTTCCAACCAAAAACGTTCCTTCAAATCTCTATACATCGTGTTAATACCAGGGTGTATAGAGAAATTGGGGATATGAGCATCATCCAACAATTCCATTTTTAGATCAGGTAAATCAGGAACACAATGTCTCTTCCCAAATTTTAATAACCCATCTTCATATATGAAGTCACTCAATCTCCCATCATTCATAGCTTTAATTTTCTTTTGAAACTCTTCATCATCAGTTTGAGAACTTTTTATCCTTTCTAGCAAAAATGGTTTGGAAACCATTTGAAAAGGTATTGATGTTTCACCTTCCATGATTATTCCCATATCCATTTTCACTAGATTAATGAAAATAGGATCCCTTTCAACTCTCATCTTTGTCAAAACTTCATGATCCTTTCTACTCAAAGTATCTTACACCTTATTTTCCTTCCCCAGGTGGTAGATTATTGTGTTATAATAATCCTTAAGTAGTTAAAGACATCTCCTTTGACTCATGTTGAGTTCTTTCTGTGAGAAAATATACTTCAAACTCTTTTGATTGGTTTATATGACACATTTTTTTACCATAGTGATAATGTATCCATTTATTCAAAGAAAATATTACAGCTAGTAACTCAATATCATGAGTAGTATAGTTTTTCTCATTAATTTTTAGCTGTCGTGATGATTAAAAAATTACACTATCATTTTTCATAAGGACACAACCAAGTCCTTTCATTGATGCATCACTATAAATAATAAACCTGTCATTCCCAGATGGTAGAGTCAAGATAGGATCATTGACTAATCTTCTATTCATCTCTTCAAAACATTCTTCACCCAATTTTTTCAAATCAAATTTAACCCCTTTATGTGTGAGATTTGTTTATGGGTTAGCCAACTGGGATAAATTTGGGACGAAATGTCAATAATAACCTGTTAAACCAACAAAACTGCATACCGTAGTTATACATGTCGGTGCTGGCCATTCATGGATTACATTGGTGTTTGAAGGATCAATAAAGATTCCATATATAGAGACAATATGGCCACAAAATGAAATCTATTGAATCCAGAATTCACACTTGCTAAATTTCCAATATAATTCATTTATTCTAAGAGTCTTTATAATAATGTGAAAGTGATTTTCATGATCATTATAGCTTTGGGATTATACCAAGATATCATAAACAAATACCACTACAATGTCATCAATATATTCCTTGAAATCTCTATTCATTAGATCAATGAAGACAGAGGGTGAATTAGTTAACAAAAAAGGCATTACTGTAAACTCGAAATGCCCATACCTGGTTTGAAATGCTATTTTGGGAATGTCTTCCTTTTCACACACAACTGATGATATCCATATCGAAGGTCAATCTTTGAAAAATATTGAGCTCCATTAAGTTGGTTGAATAATTAATTAATGTAGGTAGGGGATACTTTTTCTTTATTGTTATAGCATTGATCTCCCTGTAGTCAATGCACAACCTCAAAGACCCATCTTTCTTCTTAACAAAAATAATAAGGGCTCCCCATAGGGAAACACTAGGGTGAATAAATCCCTTATTACTCAATTCCTCTAGTTTTTTATTTAGTTCCACTAATTCTATAGTGGTCTTTCTATAAGTGGTCTTCGATATGGGCTTTGAACTAGTAATTAATGTAAAACTCAATTTCACATTCTAGAGGATGTCCAGGTAAATCATCTTGAAACAAATCAACATATTCATGAACAATAAGTACATCCTATATTTGAACATTCCTTTTCTCACCTATAGATATTTCATTCTCTTCCTCCCCGATAATTGAATTTAGTTGAGCTACTAGGGGTGGATCTAGATAATAATTAGGTGGTGACGTTTCTGCTCTATAGATAAGGTTCTCCTTATCATCATCGAGAATTTTAACCTTCTTTATCATTACAATAAACATTCACATCATGGTACGAAAACCACTCCATAACAAGGATTATATCAAATTCAATCAAGGGTATGATGATGAGATCAGTAGATAAAGAACATTTATATGCCCTAATGGGAACCGATTAACAAAACATTATTTCAATGATACTTCCCTTAGAGGTTTTTACTAACAACTCCCTTGTTAAGTGAAATTGAAAATATCTAATTTTCATAGAAAAATGGGAAGATATGAAATAATGTGATGGTCCAAAATCAAATAAAGTATTTTCTAAACTTGAGGAAACTATTAAATTACATTCCACCCTGTCTTTCAGAGCATCAACCTCAGTAGTAGTGATATCATAAGCATGTCATTGATATCTTGGTTGTTTCTAAGGTATGTTTCTTCAGCACTTAGGAACATCATTTACATAATTACCCCATTCTCTACAATTGTTTCGTTCAACATTGACAGCCTTTTTCTTCCCCTTACAATCACGAGCTTGGTGTCCTTTTTCATCACACTTGTAACAGACTCTCAGTCCATTCTGGAAAGTATCAGGGTGTTTCTTCCATCATTTACCTCAGGATGGGTATTAA
Organism: Viscum album; assembly: GCA_963277665.1. Taxonomy (NCBI): domain Eukaryota; kingdom Viridiplantae; phylum Streptophyta; class Magnoliopsida; order Santalales; family Viscaceae; genus Viscum; species Viscum album. The sequence goes on along the minus strand of OY728125.1, from coordinate 1,993,595,012 downwards.
AATTTTCCCTTCATACACTTATTTATATTTCAAGAGTGTTCATAATATATCTTCTTCACATGGTTTGCTTTAGAGTTTTCATACATAGTGATTTTATTTTTTTATCCTGATAGCACATGAGACAATATCATCGTATGATTAGAAGGATTATGAGACTAATACTCACTGGAGAAAGAGTTTTAACCCCTTAAATAATTGATCAATCTTACTCCTTGGGCTACGTATATAATCTGTTGCATGCCTTGCTATCCTTATAATGTTAGCCTCATACTTTCTCCATTCTCATTCTCCCTTTGCCTCAAACTCATAATTTTTCATTCCATATCCAATCAATGGCCACGAGGAATGTATTTTTCTAAGAAAATTTCTTTAAACTCCCTCCATTCCATACATGAAACTTTTTTATCTTCCTTTGTGTTTTAGATTAATGGCCACCATTGATTTGTATCTCCTGTGATGCGATAAAATTCCATGACAACTTTTTCCCTTTCGCTACTCCCCAAAGTGTGAAATATTTTCTATAACTAATTTATCCATAGCTCAGCTGCAAATGGATTTGTACTCCCATTTAATGTTGGTGGTTTTTTTCTCATGAAGTGGTCTAACATTGATCCTTCATTTTGTGGATTAGGGTGCTTTATACTGGTAAGGTTATTATTCATAACCTAAGTGAGTTGTCCTAGTATAGTTATAAGATGATCCGCACCAGTTTCTTCACTAGCTCCACTATAATTATATTGAGTAGGATGGAAATCCCTACATGGATTACATGCATTGATACACTTTCCATTGCATCCACTAGGTTCCATTTCTATATAATGGCAGACACTAGATTAGTATATGAATCGCAATACATAACTCCAAACTTGTAAAACAATTAACATTAATTGAATATTTTATGGATATAATCCATAATCAAAAAAAAATTATTTATGGAATTATATACTCATAACCCCTTAATAATGGTTTTTAAATAAAATGAGAATAATCCTATGAATATACCATGGGTGTGTCGTAATCAAGAGTGTCTCAATGCCCATTATCGTGAACCAGTTCTCATTCGAGTCTAACTCAAAGTACTGTTTTCAGGTTTTACCCCTACGTACATATGTTCCAGAGCCGCCTGTACCTACTAGTATGCAGACTGGGATGTATTTCTTGTAAAACTCACAAAATCTTTACAGTTCCAAAATTCTAGGAATTTATTCTATACAAATACTCAAAGTCTATCTTAGGTTAATGTTCTCTAATCTGAGTTTTTCTTAATCAATCTTCCAAGGTTTGCAATAATCTTAATCTGATACCAACTGTAATACCCAAAACTCAGTTACCCAGAGTTGGTGCATTATTCTATAACATTGGAATGATCACAAAAGATCATGTCTCTAAAGACTGATTAGTTTAGTATCCTTGTAAATACTAGATACATTCATAAGTTTTACATTACATTATAAAATATAAAACTACAAAAAAATAGTCTCCATAGGACACACTCATATCCCATAGACTATCCCTATATGTCAGTAATAATATAATTCATCTCATCTTGGGAAAAATAAATCATAGAAAGGGGTGATCTCATATGCTCATTAACGATAACAATATTGTGGAAACTTTCAAAAATAAGCATAAAGATTTATGGAAATGTGTAAGACTAAAACAAAATCATTTTAGAAATTAAATTCAGAATAATATGATAAAAATAAAATCAAATAATTCCATTTATTTATTCACATGGATATTCTACTTGACGAATAATTACATGCTATATCAATAGACATATTCATAATGATGGAATGAATAATTCCAGAAAACATAACCACATAGTCCAGGCCTTGTGCCAAGAATACAAATAATATATTGTCAAGGCCTTGTGCCAAGACACTAGTTGGTCTCAAGAGACCTACCATTGTATCAAGGAGCTATAGCGGGCTCCACCTGTCACTTACTAAGTCCAATGCATTTCTCATATAAACAGGTTTAAATATATCATAAACATTCATATTAAAAATAACATACGAAATGCCAATACATTATCCATAAACAATGAATGGTATAAAAATAACACATCCACCATTGAAAATTTCACAAAACCTTCAATATAATATGGATGTTTTGTATTATAATAAATCAACTTCAAATATGCTTATTATCCATCAATGAATGTTAACATAGATGAAATCAAAACTGTTTTTAGAAACTATCTCATTCTATTTTGAAATGTTTTAAAATTCATATAATTATAAAATTAAACATTTATTTTGAAAAAAAAAATTTAAGCTTTTAAGGGAAGCTTCGATGATGATATAATGGTGGAAAAAAGCTTCACCTGTCGTATAAGTTAAAAAAAATTATAACCTTAATTTTGTCGAAAAGATCATAAGGTAACTTGTTTGGAAAATAATTGTTATTAAATTATACAAAAACTAGATATACAAATATGATATCATATATTATCTTCTAATATTGTTTTGTTAATGATATTCTAGTAGTATCATCGTTTCGGGTGTTAACTGATTCGTTTTCCATTACATGAATTGTTATGTAAGTAATGTTTGTTATAGATAATATGTATCTAATTAATATTCATAATTATATTAAGTATTTAAACATTATTTTTAATCATAAAATGAAAATTATTCTTGAATGGATACGATGGGGAATGAATCTCATCTCATTCGTGAACACTACAATCCGTAGGTACACACGAGTGACAATATCATTCTTTTGATATTAGAATCATATATAATTGGATGGTATATCATATATACAGAATAATTACATGTTATATTTATTTTTTACATCTTTTATACTCATTATTATACCCATCCAAATGATGGAGTATTTGAATAACAAATTACACCACGACGTGGAGACGGTAATCCGTATATACGCACGTATGGTGACTTTGTAATTTATAGGATATATAGAACATTTAATATTGCTATAACATTTTTATAATAACATCGTAGTATATACAAGATACTAGAGATATTATTTTATAATTTAAACAATAAATAAAGAGGAAGTGGAGGAAGAATAGAACTTGAATGAGGTGATGAAATATTCACTTCTAATTCAGGTTCTTCCTTTTGATTTGATCAAAATAGCTCCATAGGTAGGCTTCCTGACTAAATAATGGCCTATAGGATTAAGGTAGGAAAGTTTTAAGGATATTAGGTCAGGTTTTGGACAAGAAAAAAGGCATTTATAGTGTGAATTTTAGAGAAGTGGAAGTGTCCTTTTCTAATAGATGTGAGGGTCTCTTTAAGAAATGCATGAAATATTATTTTATAATAAAATAATTTTCAGATTCCAATGGTTCCAAAATGAATTATTTAAAATATAAGGTGTAAATGGGTATAAAACATCTCAAACAATAGGTTTTATAGAGGTTTAGGTCATCATATTATCATTATCTTTTAGATTTAACTATTATTTAAATAGTTTGACATTTATCATGTCTTTTTGTATTTTTATATTATTTGGTAAATAAAAATATTATAAACTTCCAAGAGAACCTTAAGTTGTTAATTAATGACATATATAATATTATTTATTCCCTTTGGTTGAACCTTATATTATTAGGAATATAATACCAATTAATAATATAATATTTGTTTTAACAATTCTTTTATGTCAATTTTAACACTATTTGGTATTTGGTTTTTGTTAAATTCACAACAGCATTATTACTTTGAAAAATATTCATTTAATCAACCCTAACATGTCATATTAACATATAATATTATTTTAATTAATTAAAAGTCTCAAATTAGATTTATTTGGATAATTATAATATCAATTATTTTAATCATTCATTAATAAGGTAATTATTGCATCATCATTGTGTCATAAATAAATATAACTATTTAATGTCTAAAAATTATAAATAAAATACAATTATGTAGGAAATATTTCTATCTTTGTAATTAATATTTATAGTCTAATTTATATTTTGTTTAAACCTATATTAAAAATGGTTTAGTTATAAAACATCGAATTTAACTCTTTTAACTATTCTTTAAATAAACTAATAATAAATGCCCTAATCTAATCCAAGTGGACCAAAGAGGTTCATATTTTATTCCTAAGTTATTTTTTGGTCGAATTATACTTATCCAATAGAATTAGTACAAGTGTTAGGGTAATTATGATATCATTTTTACCCTTAATTACCATATTTACTTTTAACTATGTTAAATATAAGAAAAACATTACTATTCACAAAACATTATTTTCATCTTATTGAACTACATTTTACATACTGATATTAACTTTGTCTCTCTAATTTTTGAAATTCCGATCAAGGAATTGGTAAAATTATGTTTTATACAAATTTGGAAATGCTCCTAATAGCTGGGTAAAAGATGATAAAAAGTCCGATAAAATTTTATATATCTAAACTTATTATAAACTGTCTCCAATGAATTACATTGAACATATATAGGTATTATATATATATATATACTTTGAGCTAAAATAAATTTAAATAAACTAATTAATTATTTAATTAAAATGTCGATTTTAAACAATAATGCAATGTTTTTCACTATTCATCAAAAATTGCATATTTTGAGAAAAATACCAAAAATTCACACTAAGATAATTCCTATATTCTACATCCAAAAATTATATCGATTTTGAAAGATTAATTTTATAAAATTTCAAAAAGTGGGTATTACTATTCATAACGGCTAGTTTGATTGGTCACAGTGTGTAAGAATCTCAAAGTTGCGTATAATGAAAGCTATTGTATTATTCAAAGGGAAACGTACCGTGGAAGCATGGGTTGTTACACATAGTATGAAGATATATACTTGAGGCATTTGTGGTTCATGTGAACCAAAAAACAATCTCTATGTAGATAATTCCTCCAATAGTTAAAGGCATGTACAACAGCAGCTACATCAATATCAGGGATTGGGTAGTTCCCCTCATGTTTTCCAAACTAACAGGACTCATACACCATGACCCACCCCCTACATCATAACATCTCCTAGTTCGATACCTAATGCATCCTTATATATTGTATATCTTTTTCTCATCTTTGGAAGAATCAGGACAGGTGCTAAAGTTAGTCTCCCTTTCATCTCCAGAAAGGTTGTATCGTATTTATATTACCATATAAACATCAATTCCTTATTAATCAAGCATGTAAGATGTATTTCTATGTATGAGAAGTCTTGTTTGAAACTCCTAAAATATCTATCTAGCCCCAAGAAACACTGTATGTAAAAGATGTTATTGGGATTATCCTAAGAAACTGTGAGTGTCACCATATCAGGGATAGATAGTACTATTATATCATAGATAATATTAACCATGAATTGAATCTTTTCCATCTAGAAGTGTCACTTTGTGAGTTTAGAATATAACTGATTCCCTATTTGTGTATATAAAATGATCTCAAGATGTTTGGAATAGTTATTCCTATTATGATAACACACCAAGATATTTTCTATGAATACAACAAAAAATGAATCCAGATAATGATAGAAAACTCTATTATTCAGTTACATGAAAACATCATGTGCATTAGTGATACCAAATTGCATTACCAGATACTCATATAGACCATACATGCTACAAAACATTGTATGAAATATGTTTGTAGGTCGAACAAATACCTAGTGATAACATGTCCTCAAATCAATTTTAAAGAAAACCTACACTCCTCAGAGCTGATAAAAAAGGGCATATATCAACAAAAAAGATACATGTTATTATCCATTAATTAGTTCAATTTTTGATAATCGACACATAGCCTAAGGGTGTCATTCGCCCTTTTTTCAAAAAGGACCATCAAACCCCATGGAGAAGTATTCAGTCATATAAACCCCTTTTATTGAGGTCCTTTAGCCACCTATTGGGTTCTTTTAACTCTATGGTATCCATCCCATAAGGAGGAATTGATATTTATGTAGCTCTTGATAAAATATCGATAAAAGAATCAACGTCTCTCTCAAGATGTAAACAAGAAAAGTCATTTAGGAAAAAATCCTAAAAGGATCAACCTACCGAGGTAAATCTTCTTTACAAGATCTCTAATCATCCAGATATAACCTAGATATCTTTTTTGTCATACATCCCATCATATAATGCTTGGGTCCATCTTGGCTCTCCTGGACATCTCATTCACCCTTGTGAATAAAACCTACAGCCTATGGCAATGTAAATTTCACCATTTAGCAATAACAGTATATAAAATCATGATAGGTACCTAGTTAGTCCATCTCAAGTTTGAAATAAAGCCTGTCACCTCGAGGAAAAATATATTTCATAGGAAATGACACCTACCCATCTCAACTGGAGATCCATTCAAAAGCATACACCCTCTATTAGGGTCCCTAAATGAGTATCCAAAGTCATAACGACATCATAAAACTGAAAAATGATTCCATGTATCACTAAAATAGGTATATATATAAATATATGTGATGTACCTATATTGAAAATAGAAAATAATTTACTAAAGGCTGTCTAGATCATATCTCTTACCATAGATTCCATGATACTCTTCTTCTCATGGATAGGCTATATAGAATATATCAAGCCAGAACCGCAGTCGTGTGAAATAACCTCACTACATTGAGTAGGTCCACTCTGATTTCTTAGTAAAAATGGTTCCTAGATACCTTTTCCATGAACAACACCTCATCTTAAATGACTTGTACTTATCTATCCCTTATCCAGATGTAGAGTTGTGGATCCCACTCCTGATCCAAGATTCAATGTTGACCCCCTTTCACTAACTACTAGAGGTAGGGTCATGTAGAAACATTGTACATGGACCATCTTTTCAAAAGATAAGCACTCAAATGGGCCACTATCACATTGTTTTCTCATATATATTTATCTATTACACTATGACAGAAGAAAAAACTATCATCACTGGAATCTTGATTGTTACCTCCCTCACAAGAAGCCTCAAACGATGCTTCCTGCCAATGGAGTAGGATGCACTAGGTCAATCACATGAACATACCTTCTCTATACCCCAACTTACCATTTGATTCACTTAGTAATAATCACCTAATTCACTATTTATATAATAGTAGTCAACAAAAACACATTAAACTATGATGTAGTGGAACTCTTGAGACCTTCCATAAAGAATATCGGCCTCGATGAATCATCCTCAATATAAATAAGTGAAAATTATAAAATCTCTTTAAAGCATTCTAGATAGTCCATAAATATAACCATGCCCTGTTCCAAAAGAATAAAATCGTTATCCAATTCATCTCCCAGGTTCACAAGAATGAAGTAATCATAAAACCTAGTTTGGAAATCCCTTCAAACAATATCTTAATTAATATCATCATATTTCAAAACATCCCACCAACACATAGATTCTCCATGAATCATATATACAAAGATCTTCACTCACCTCTCAGTATGTGTTACCAGGTTATGTAAAAAAGTGAATTATAGCCTCAATCCATATCTCATTTTCCTTTGGAACTACATCACCAGAAAATGTGGGAGTATGATATTGCTATAAACCATGTTTCAGCTCTTCCATCAATAAGTAATGTTGTCAGGATCCATGAACAATCTACCTAATGTCATAAAACTCTCACAAAACTATGCATCAATACTCATATATGGTACTACTATTGGTTCTACCACATTCCTACATTAGGATCTACTTCTTTCCCATGTCCCACTACCTCTAGGGAATATTAGTTTCCACCCTCCTAGAACAAGATTGGTGCCCATCATGGTGGGGTGTCTCCACAATGACAAACACATGCCTTAGAAAATATTTAATAGTGACCAATTCATAGGTATAAAAACATAGGATAGGTTAAAACCTTTATATAAACAAGCCTCACTCCTCTTCTAACTCTTAAATCCATGACTATGTAATAGGAAATTCATTAAAAGAACTAGAGACACTACCAACATCCCAATATAAAGTTTGTTCTATGTCGTGTAATCTATTTCACAATTTTTAAATTCATTTGAATTCACATTTATTTCACAATTATTTTTTAATGGTTGAACTAAATGGGTCTCAAATTTTGATCCACAAGGGAATATATACTTTATTAAATGAAATGTGGCTACTATTCAATACTTATTATAACACATTCAAGTCCATGAGACCAATGGTCCATGACTCAACATGCAATAATTGGCCTCTTTTTGTGTTAGTTGTAGTCTATGTAGGAAAAAATTGTTCAAGTTACAGTGGGAACTCTTTGTACCAATCATGTTTCTCAATTCCCTATAGTCAACGCTAGAAAATAAATCATACCTTACATGGCACACATAAAAATTTCATGCACGAATGTAATAAATAGTATTTCGTACAGAATAATTAATGAAAGGTTTATTTGAATAGGTTCCTAAAATGATTGATGAGATATAATAAACTCGACTCATTGGTCCATGTAACAAAATTTATAATCGAAATAAACATAAAACCTCATGTGCATCACCCAAAAGTGGAATAAAATTAACTATAATCAGAAAAAATCTAGAAAAACATGTTCCAGTCTATGAGATTTGGATTTTTTTCTGTTTGGCTAAGCTATATCTAGAAATAGATCAGTGCCAAATTGAAATACATTTCTATCTCATATCTACTATTTCATAATAATAAGTCCATAAATTACAATTCTATAATACTACTTTGTAAAATCCTGGACTGGGAGCCACTAAACGATGCCTCATTCCAGTGGGTCACATGGCCTCAAAATGTGCCACCCCATACACAAGAGGATTCTGACTAGTAGTAAGGGCCTCAGGTGTGCATTTGGGGAGACTATTCCCTCATTTAATAGTGTACCAGAATGGTAGAATTCATAACTATAATTTATATAACAAGATAAATAACTAACATAAGAAAACCATCTAGAATTATATAATACTAAGTAATCCAAAGGATTTCATATACATTATAATGATCATTTCATGTCTATACAATGTTGGAAAACATGTATATAGTTATCTAGTGTAGTACATGTATCAAAAAGGATATAAATACAAAAATAACATTCTCATCTGTCATCGTGAGCCTATATCGGTCTCATTATCTTTTACTCTTAAAACAACCAGTCAAGCATCGTATAGCGGGTGCTTTCCCTGGTCCCTAATGTCTTTCATGATGATTGTCTAGGAACCCAACCACAACCAAAATAGGGTGTTAGGTAACACTCAGTATGCCACTACCAATGGTGTCTAGAAAAAACTGATTCTATGCACAAAAAAATAATGACTGTACAATATATCACATCTATAATAGTAATGAAGGTTAAGTGAGAAACAAAGATAAAATCTAGTCCAACCAAACATGGAACCCTATGATCAATAATATAGCACCCCTAAGAAAGGGTTATCTATGAAGCATAAAAAAGAAGGTGTTGTACTATATAGTCTATCAATTGTAATCTAATAACCATACCTAGTCAATCTATAACGCATAAAATACATCCCCAATGGACACACCATGTAATAAAATGTATAACATCCAAAATGAACTATGTTGTGTAATCATGTGTAAGCCCACAAATGGCCAGATCTAAGGTATAGAAGACCAAAACATCCTCGTTGAGTTTCAAGAGAATTACAATAGTGAATTAAAAAGGACTTTAGTGGATTCCAAGGATTATGTTCACAAAGACTATCCAAGCTGATCCCTAGAAATTTGAATCCATGGGGTAGAAAGGCCATTGGTATCCTATGAAATTAGGATTCAATAGGTCCAAGTAATTCCCTATAGTAATCAAGACTCATTGAGTATAAATGTCCCTAGTATCCTATATAATTAGGATCCAATGATCTCATTTAATGCATCCACTACCATAAACAATTCATCCTCTCAATTCCTTCATCATTTCACAATCCATGAGTTATTCAAGCCCATTCAATATTTTATATATAACCATTTAACCATTTTTAACATAACCAACCAAATGTTATGACAGTATTATCCTACCATTTAAATTCAATTTTAATTGTTCCTTTCATTCCTAATGAATAGATAAAAGAAGGTTCTCATAACTTTAAACAATTCATTGAATTATCTTTATGGATCCCGCTAAAATTTGAAACATCACATGAACCCAAAACGGTGGTATAATATAGGGAAGGTATAAGGGAAAAACCCATGGGTTACCTAGGTTGGGACTAACAACCACCAATGATCACAAAGGTACTAGTGGGAAACATAAAAAGGTTTTAAATCATTCAATTTAAACATTCAATTAATTTTAGGGGAATTTTAAAAACAAAGAAAACAATGCCTATAAAACACCAAACCTTGGGGTAAACGTATTGAACATGTATCATCGGTCCTTAGTAGAATACTAAACTGATATTGACCTCTGATTTGTTCTAGATGAAATTAAAAATGAAGAGTAGAAGAAAATCTTAGAAATATATAATATTAGTATGCACTTAAATATCTACTTCGATATAAAGACAAACTTTAAATGGTATAAGAGGATTTAAGACCATATATGTGTAAATCCAAAAGAAAAATGGTGATCGAATTTAATTTTTGATGAAGAAACAATTTCCAATACTATGGTTTTCTCTTTAAATGGATATCAATATTCCAAGTCTACCCACTATAATAAAAATAAGGGGGTTTAGTTTTTAAACACGTTTATGGAAAAAAGGGTAAATTATCCTAAAAACACTAGGTCACAAGGTTTGGTTTCATGGTTATCCAAATCATGCACTGAATGTGCACTATTCACTACCTCAAGTGATACCTTTCAGGGTCATGGAAAATGATTAGACAAACTATGTGTTGACTGTGTAGTTAGAAACCACAAAGAACTTCATATCTACCACATGGAAATGCACCAATGGTGGAATGGTTTCCCCAAACTGTACATCCCAATTATTCCATTTATCTATCCTCACATGGTTACTTTAAACTTTTCATGTTGGATAACACAGTTTCTCATAACCATGTGCCCCAGTTCCTTTTTCCAAATACCTAGCCTCCAGGCACCAAATAAGAATCGAACACCCACCAATACTCTAGTGATATCATTATGTACTCACATTAGGTCAAACCCAATGAGTTAAAAATAAATTAAAAAGATTTTTTCCTCCAAATAAATATAGGGACATAACACCATGTTTAATATAGAGGAGTCAAAAATACAAAATAAAAACATTCCAAAAAAACAAGTATTTATTATTTAAAACATGTATTTTAACAAGGAATTGTTAATACATGGGTAATAAAATGTCATAATTGAATAATATATGGTATTATATATATATATATTAAGAATATAAAATATATATATAACAAATTGATGTTTATTATACATGTGTTTACAATGTGTACAAGGAATTTTGAGACTTATGGAAAGGGATTTTCATCTCACATTTATATTCTGTGAGGTACATTTCATATTCAACATGTGTTTATTTTTTGGGACGTATATAATGATAATGAATATAATTTACTATTCATATACTTAAAATTAATTTGATTTACATATCCATTTAGGTATCTCTCTATTATGGTGTTTATGTTTCATAATTTATGAATGAAATAAGGGGTGTTTGTATCACTTTTATTTTCTCTGAGACACATGCCATATTCACTATGTGTTTCTTTTATATATTGTATATACATACTATTAATTTTTTATGATTAATTTCATTTAAATTATTTTGAATTATCTATCCAATTGAGGATATAAATTTCATAATGTTTTCAATTAAAAATTTATCAAAGCTGTAAGATATTTCTGTCTCAATTTTCCTTCTTTGTGACATATACTATGTTGTGCACCTATATTATTTTATGAAGTGTATATGATAACAATTTTTCTATTCATAAAATTAATCCCATCAAATTAATTATATTTAATTATTCATTTTATTTTATTCTTTAATGTGTCTTTCAATTCAAAATATACCAAAGTGGTAAAAGTTATATGTTACAATCATGTTTATTATTGAGATTGTTTAGGATTAAATTTTTTATGATAAAATATTTTGATCCATGTCTTGAAAAACTCATATATTTTATTATAATATAGATTTTTATGTATGATACATGATTTCTTTTCATTATCAACTCATAAAGGATTATAGAGCCCAATATAATGTTTCTAAAAAAAATCATCTTTATTTATCCCTATGATAAAAAGAACATTTTATTCTTCATAAATGTTTTATAAATAATAATTAAATATTTCTTTATATGTTCCCCAATTTATTTTATCATAAAATTATTTTGAAATGTTTTTATGTTATAGAAGTCAATTTTCAATGTAAAAAATGTTATTTTTCTCAAGAAATATTCCAAGTGATCTTTAAAAAAATTTTCCTTATATGATGACATCATTTTATTTTATTAAAACATTATTGGGGATATGAACCATGGATAAAATTATAATTGATTATATGTATGGTTTATGATTGTGATGAAAATTTCTTTATGAAAACTAATTTTTTCCACAGGTTATGTTATAATGAAATGATTAAATTTTTATGAAACCTTTTTCTTTTCCACGGGTTATTAGAATGATCCCAACCCCAAAAGCCCGAATCCAGTGTCTACTTTATTACATTGCAAAAATATTTAAGGAATCACATCTCTAGGGACTGAACAAATTATTATTATTTATAAAATTGATATATAAATTAATTTCACATTACATTTTAAAATAGAAAATACACAAACAATTTAGTTTGAGAATGTTTTTATTCCCCTTAGTGTCTCCCTAAATATCAATCACAAAAAAATTCTTCTATCCGGGGAAAATAAAACATGATAAATGGGTGATATTAAATTCATTTTAAGGGTAAGTGGATTCTAGAAGATATGAATAAATAATATATAGTCAATATGGAATGTAAAATAACTAAAACACAAGACACATAATAAATACATTTAGTATAAAATTCTTGGAATAACTGATGATCAAATAATTCAATATAAATTGTCACATGAACATGAAACACAACCATGGATATTTTATCTAATCAAGTAATTAGATGGAATATCAATAAATAATTTCATAATTATTTAATGTATACATTTATACATCTCAAATATACTATCAAGGCCTCATTCTAAGACTTCTATATAAATTGTAATGGCCTTAGACAAAACTAAATATTCTTTACCTCTTGAGACCTACTGATTCATAGAGGGGATATAGAGAGCCTTACCATTACATTCTAAGTCCAAATAATCACAAATATTAAAGTTTCAAAACATAATTCCTATAAACATTTGTATGTAAACAATGATACAAAATATAAATACCTTTACAAATCAATTATCATAATCATAAACTATCCAGAGTAAAGTGAATGGTATCACCAAAGAACATCCCCATTCAATAAAATCATAATCCTTATAGATAATTAATAATGATGGAATAATTCATATATTTACCCATTTGAGTAATAGTAAAGGGATTTTTTCATTGATGAATCTAAATACCATATAAAACACTTTGGCTGAAAATACCCCTTTCATTTTGAAATTCAACATTTATAACTAAATGTTAACAAATCATTTTGTAAATAATTCTATTTGAAAAGAATCATTGATGGTTATAAATGATTTTTTTAACAAGGAGTTTTCCTGATCATATGAAATTATTACATGCCAATTATGTTAAAAAAATATTTCATTTCAATTTTTCATGAAAATACAAATGAGCCTTGTTTTTAAAATGACCTGAAAATAAATTTGAATCTATTTTGTAAACAAACAAATTATGGGTAAAAATTAATTTAATCAATAATTTGGAGAATAAAAAAAATAAAATTATTTTTATAAAACATGAATTTGGAAGAAAATAGATTTTTTACTGAAAAGCTAATAATGTTTGATTTCTGAAAAACATATTATAAATAATTTTAAGTAAAAAAATAGAGTAAAAGGGGTTTTATTAATTGAAACATCTAATAAATAACCTAATTAGATGTAAATATATTGATTTTATGAATGAAATATCAAATAATTCCCCCAATGGAGACTTAATCAAAGATGATCCTGAATAATGATGAGATTATGAAGTAATCTCTTACTACATTGGTAACATTTGAATCATAATCCCAAATAAGGAAAAAACATTAAATGAAAATTTAAGTACCAATAATATTTTGTAATCAGTGATAGAATATAAAATAGGTTAGAATATACAAAACAAAAAATAAATAATCAGTGAGTATTTCATATGTCTCATATATGTAAAAGTGAGATGTGAAACCCTGAACCTGAGTGTGACTCATCATGTACATTATTTATATTCCTGAATAATAAACTTAGGATAATTATTTACTTTAATAAGAATATTTTATCAGTTTATTGTTACTTTAATTTCACTTACTACCATGTTATATATGTTTACTAAATCAATTAAATGTACTTCAGATTTTATGATGATATTTGGATTATTTTTTAGAAATGACATTGGTCGGTTTACTAAGGTCAAAGTGGGAATTATTGAAACAAATCCAAAATAATTATAACAACATAATTATCATAATTATATATTAATTATACTTATAAAACCAATAATTTAAATTTTTTACGAGAAATTAATTATAATAGTATCATTGAGATGGTGGGCCATACATACGTATAAGAAACTATTCATTTTTTCAATAGCTATTATAGAAAATAGGTATATAATGTTTTATCCTTAAAAATCAACATAATAATATAAATAACATTTATTTCCCTAAATATACTTAAATATAACATCTATATGGTGTGTTGATGAAAATATAGTCATTTTCTTGGTGAATGTGGTATTGCACGTGTACACAAATGGCGTTATCATATTTCATTTAGTGAAAAGGTAAAAAAATATAACGTATTGTCTATTCAGAATGATAAATATTAAATTAATATAATAATTATTTATATAAAAATATTTACTTTTTTTTTACTTTTAATGTTAATGTTTTAATCCCACCAAATAGTTATATTTTGGGAAATTTTCAAATTTTACAGTTTTAGTGGTATTTTCATCTAAATTGATAAAATGTTCTATTTTAGATTTTAAATACTTTAATTTATTTTTGTGTTGTGGTCATTAATATTTATTCTCTATTAATAATTGAAAAATTATTTTTTTATACCTTTTTGTATTTATTTTTTTCTTCATGAACAAAATCCCAATCCATCGTTTGAAAGCCCAAAATCAGCTCACCAGTCGAGTCCCAAAATCATTACATAGATGTGGAAATATTTATTGTTGGGATCATATATCATAAATGGATTTGTAAAATGAGGTAAATTTCAACATTCAAAAATAATACATCGATATAAACACTTTTCATTAATATGTTCATGCCATATTTTTTCATTATCAAGGACATTAATACATGGTAAAGTGGAGTATTAAAATATAAAGAGTCACATGTCCAGAATAAAATGTCCATAGTAAATCGAAAAAAACACATTCATCATGTGGTGTATCAAGATGAAATTTTGTGATTTGACATATGAGATATGGTGAAAAACATTAAATAATACTAATTTTTCCAATTCAAATATTAAAAATAACTACCGTGTGAATACATTCGGAGGAAGCTTTTGGAGATAAATGTTTCACCCCCTCTGCTTATAAAAGAGATTAACTTCTTCAATATAATGTGTTGGAAACCTAAGGTGTATCCCTTATTTGTAATTATCATTAGTTTTGTATTTTAATTTCTTTTATAAAAGTATTATCCATTTTTAGTATATTTCACTCTTCTTCTTCCTCATATTATATCATATTTATATCTTTTTTGTTTCCACCCTCTCCATCTCCACTATGAACTCTTATACTCATGATAATGAGTAGCTAACCAGAGGATGTTCTAGAGGGATTAATCTAATATTGATCCCAATCCATTTAAAATTCATGATTAAACATTCTTATTTTTATAGAGTTATTAAGAGGGGTATCTTGGTGGTAAATGAGCCTTTGTGTCTCCAATTTCTATTGATTGTTTATCTTTCTCTTCCCTAATATTCTCTCTTGATCGAGGAGGTAGATGTGTAGTCCCTCGGTGATTATTGAGTGCACCATATATTCACAATCATATTAAAAGTAGGATTTTCACATATGTAATGGAGCATATTCATTATGTAATTTTGAAACTAATAATAAGACAATGAAGGTTCAATCTAGTTGATCCTCTTAGGACTATCTCCATTCTTCCTAACATCATTTTTTCGGTATTCATTATGTTTTCATTACATTTACATGTTTAATTTTAGTTTTTTATTATAATTTCTAAAATATCCATTTATTTTTGATTTTTTCATAAATAAAATTTTTTAAAAATTATATTCAAATTAGTTAATGTTTGACCACAATACCACTTCAAAAGAACGATCTAGGTTATCCCCTATGTTGTACTTAGTTATAAATATTTTTGATAGTGCAATAATGCTTAATCAAATTGGATTAACTTCCAAGGATCCAATTGGTCTTCACTCACTATTTTTATTTACATTTTAAAATAATTTTCATTTCATTCATTTCAAAAAAGATAAAAAATTCATAAATTTCAAAAACTATAGAAATCACATTTTATCTATGATGTATTCAAATCGTGATTATTATTCTTGGAATGACTATAATTAAGGTAAAAAAGAATAATTAATTCAAAATGATCAGTTTCTGGAATGTAAATAATATATACAAAAAACTAAATAGTAAAGCTGAAAGGGTTGATGAATATATTTGTTCACTAGTGTAGCAACACAAAATAGAACAAGAACCTGAATCAGAACAAGTGGTGGAAGATATTTCACCTATCATTTTTTATGTTAAATAACATTATGTGGGTAATAAGAATCATCTAAAATAATTAATAACATCATACCTCACCCAACCATTGTTTTACATGGTCATTAAATAAAGAATTCTAGTAAATATAATTATAGGATATTAACATTTTTTATAAGAATCTCGGAATTGTTTTGTTTCATATAATATGAAACATGATCTTCCCATATTTGATATTGAGAAATCATTACCTCTGTACCTATATCATTCTTTGGAATATGATAAAGAATATTAGTCTCCTGAGATGGATTTTTAATGGTCTTTCCTGAAGAGTTCAATTTTCATGCTCACTTAGTTGAAAGGAAATATGTCCCTATTCATTCTTTAGGTTTTAGTTTTATTCAAGTTAAATTATTCTCAGACATCTCATATTATGAAATTTATGATACATCATAAATGAACCATGACCTGTATTCTAATGAAGAGAACATGCTATGAGTGGTGACTATAGAAGAAGACTTGGATAAGTATGAAATTCGACTGACACCTCTATAACAACTTTCATACCATATGGAGGAGGACACCATGGAAGTCAATAGAGAGCACTCCTAGTTTCATTCCCCTCCACCTTTACACCTCAAATTATCCCTCTATAATTTTTTGGGGGTTATAAATTCTCTTATATTTTTTAGGTTTATATATTTTTAGTGTTTACTCGTGGATATTTGAAAAATTCACATGTTTTGGTTCGTCTCAAAGAAACCATATCTTCAATTTGATTGGGGATAATCCGTTGCAACTTCCTAACCAGGGTTAGTAAAAACCTGGCACCGACTTGGGGTATAAACCAAGCGTTATCCTTTTTCTATCAACTATATAATTATTTTTCTTAATTTTTTTTATGTATTTTCTTTTATTTCTAGTAGTTTTATTGTGGTAGAAGATTTGAGCTTATCTCTAGGATGCCACTGAAAAATAAATAAGGTTGTTTATTTATTATTATTTATTTTTATTACTACCCAACATAAATTACACATAAAAATTTCTCTTAATTTGATTTGATCTAAAATTTTTTAGTAAAAGGAATAAGTTTGGGGGAGGGATTTCAAACTGTTTTTAGAAATTTTTTTGTGTTTGTGCAATTTTTTTCTTGTATTTTCTTGAATTTTTCTTATATTTATTATTGATCTTAGCCATATTTTTTAGATACATGAGACGAATCAAATGATTTGGAAAATTCAAACCATATTAGTGATTTTTTCACAATGAATTATATTAATTTTTGTGGATATAAATTATTTCTGAATGGGTTTTTTCCACGATTTATGATCATTTAATTTGATGATGTTTTGTACATTGTGAAACTAATGTGAACTAGTACTATCGAAATTTCAAATATTTCCCAACCAAAGAGGTTTTTAAATATTTTTACATATTCATTAAATTTATATTTTTCTTTAGATTCTTGAAAAAAATGATATAAAACTTATAGTTTCACTCTTTTTTAGACTGGTTAGAGTTCATGGAATGAGTTAAGTAGGACTGATGCACCACTTTGAAATCCATTTCTATATTGAACTATAATTTTGGCATACAATTTCATATAACATTTTCTAATCTCTATAATTAACAATGTACCTTGTTAGGATTCCACATTACAATACAATTATCCCTTTCCAACCCTCTTTAGTAGTTAAATGCAAGATTATTTTTTAACACAAGTATGGGGGAGGGAGAGGATGAGTTATATTCTGCTTTCATAACGAACCTATTTGAGATGAATTGAAATTTTAATCATATTTATTGACACAATGGGGGACGAAATTTCATGATGTAAATATCCATGGGTGGCCTAAAATTTAATTTAAAATTTGGGCTGGGTGTTCACCAATATTTGGATATCAAAAATTACCTCTGTTTTCCACCAAAAAATGATTCTAAAGAGAATCCTAGATCTGAATTCAAGTTAAAAAACTGATAAAAATATGGGAAAATAAAGAATAAATTCAACATTAATTATAAAATTATAATTGTTAACTTCCTAAATAAATATGTGTTTGAAAGTGATTGATTTTTTAAGTTGATTGAGGAGAACACTATTCTTCAGAATAACCGTTTTCATGATTTTACATCACTTTAGAGATTAACCATCCTCATTCATCCTCATATCTTTTTAATATTAAAAAATCCAACAATCATCATTATAATAACCCATGAAAAATTCCTAATGATTGAAACATCAATAATTTTGTGAAGTGGAGATACTAGGAGGAAAACAAGCCTATGGAGATCACATATGTTCTTGAGAATGAAAAAAATTGATATTAAAAATTCTTGAGTGAGAGAGAAATATTTTTCTAGGGAGGTTGGTCTAAAACTAATTTGAGGATTAACATAAAATTGAATTTATTACTATGATTTTGTAGGAGTTAAGGATATTTTATCCAAGTATGAGGCATTATAATTTTCGTGATAAGATAAATTAGTTCTATTGTCATTAATGATTTGGGAAGTTAGTTTTGACTTGGGTATAAGATTATTTCACATGAGATTAATGTTTATGGGAGGGGGATTTTATAGAAAAAATATTTCAAATTATTTTATTTTTAATATCAATTTTTCAATCCCAGAAAAGAGTTATATTTGGGTAAATTTTTACATTTTCTTGTTTCAGTAGTATTTTGAGATTAATTGTTTAAATGAAATATTTCGGATTTTAACTGTTTTAATTTATTTCTATATTTTGGATATTTATTTATATAAACTAATCAAAATTAAAAAATTATCATTTTTTTATTTCTCTACAATTTGGGATTTGTTTTATTCATTAGTTTCCAAATCTCTTTCATTATTTGAATGACCAAAATCATCTTACAAGTCAGACCTCGATATTTTTGAATTGATTTGGATATTTTTTATATTGGGCTAATATATCATAAATAGATTTTTTAAATGATATGAAATTTAACATTAAGAAATTTTACATATGTAGAAATAAATTTCTTTAATATGATCATGTTGTATTCTTTCATTATCTATGTCATTAATTCGTTGGAATGTAGAGTATTGAAATATGAAGAGTCGCAAGTCTCATATTAAATGTCCTGAGTAAATTGATCATATCTCATGCATCCAATGGAAAATAAAGATGAAATTTTGTAAGAGGAAATATCATAGATGGTGAAATTGTTTCAGTAATACCAATTTTACCAATTCTTCCATTAAATATTTATACTATGTGACTACATTCTGAGGAATATTTTGAGGATAAATTTTTCACCCCTATCCCTATAAATGAGTGGCCCTATATAATTTCAAATTTTTAGAAACATGAGGTATCCCTTTTTAGAAATTTTTTATAGTTTTGTAGATTCATTTCTGGTTTAATATTATTATTCATTTAGAGTGTATTTTTTTTCTTCTTCTTCCTCCCATTCTATCATATTTTTTGTATTTTTTTCTTCCACCCCAACTTTCTCCACTGTGAACTCTTATGCTCATGATCATGAGTAGCTAAACCAAGGATGTTCCTAGGTGAGTAAGATAGTATTGATCCTGATCCTTTTAACATTTATGAATAATTTTTCATATTTTCATACAGGTATTTTGAAGGGGTCTTTGTGGTCTAGGCGTCTTTCTGTGTCCACATTCCACCTATCGTTTAACTTTTGGTTATAAAATATTCTTGATCGATTGAGGAGGTATATGGGTGGTCTCTCAGAAATCATTGAGAGAAACATATATTCACAATCATATGTAGAGGAGGATATTCACACATATTATAGAGTGTGTTCATTATGTAAATTTGAAATTAATAACAAGACAATGAATGTTCAATCTAAGTTATTCTCTTGAGAGTTTATCATTTCTTCCTAACATCATTCTATCTATATTTATCATATTTTCATTGAATTTGAATGTTTAATTTTAGTATTTCATTCTCTCTTATAAAATCTATATTAATTTTATTTTTATTTCATAAATCAAAAAACATAAAAAAAATTGAATTAGAAGTAGTTAGTGTTTGACTGCAACAGCTCCTCTAGAGAATAACCAAGGCCAGCTCCTATGATGTACTTAATAATAAATATTTCAAAGAGAAATCATATTAATAATTCTACAATTATTTCATCTATATCAAATATATTAATTAAATTATCCTTATCTTCTTCAATTTAATTCATTAGTGATAAACTAATCACATCAGTTCGTAAGGTGGTAGTCCACTATAAACAAGAGACACGTTATTTTATCCCCTACGAAATGGAATGAAAATGGTATATATGATATAATGACTATAAAGGTACAATTAATTTTGAAATTTAAAATATTTAATCTATATCAATCATCATACCATACCTTGAGAGGTGATAATGTAAAAAATGAATGACACATATTTTCAAGGTGGTAGTCGTCTATGCACACAAATTATGGTTGGGTAACACATTTTATGGAAGTAGGGATCGTTATATGTAATTATCATAACATAAATAAATATAAATATATTTAATACACTTTTTTTCTTATATCATCTTGTTTTAATAATATTTAAAGGTTTTTTTGAAGAAATAAAATAAAAAATAATGAGGAATAACATTACCTCTTCATCAAGTAACCTCTATAGTTTTTCACCAAAAACCTACCAAGGATAATTTTATGACCCAAAAAAACATATAGACTGTGGTAATGGAGTTATAGAAGTTAATTGTTTAGTTATTTTGTTAATAAAAATGTTTTACGGTCTGAAGAACAGAGGAAAGGGGTAGCCTTTTATATGTGAGTTGAATGGAACACTAGTAATTTCCGATAGGAAAATGGTGTGCCCACATTTTTTACATTCTAAAAAGATCCAAAATAGATTATTCTATATTATTAGGCATGATAACGTAAAATTAGGTCTATGAAATATATTTTATACAATTTATTATGTCATTTCATCCATTTTTTATTTATTTAAACCCATGGTAAATCCATTTTTACTTTAAGTATAGTAAATAATTTCTTATATTTTTACTATTTATTATGGTCAAAAATTATGTTGACCTTATTAGATAACACAAATTATGATTATTTTTAATACAGAATCCATTTTTCCAATTTCCATTCGAAAAAATCCAAAAAATTTAAATTAAAATTTATCGTATAGACGTGATGAGAAATCATGTTTTGGAAGTGAAAATGATCAAAAGATTACATGATTTTTATATCATAGTTTATAATGAGAATGATTAAAATGAACTAAAATGGATTAATATATATAATTGAAATAAGTTTACTTTAAAACCAATTTAAAATATAATTTAACATTATTAATATTTTAAACAAAAAACAGTTTACTATTAAAATTCAGTAATTTTAATTATTCATCGAAAAATTAACATTTCAGAAAATTTCTAAAATATCATTGTAAGATAATTTTGATATTTTAATTTCAAAAATGAAATTATTTTTTTCAAATATATTTTCTAAAATTATAAAAAAATAATTTTAATTTTTTTGTGCATATAGGAAGTAATCCATCTATTTGAAAAAGAAGAATAGTTTTTCAAAAAAAAATTCCTTTTATTTTAAATGATTATTATATTATTTCTAAAAAAAATATGACAACATTTTCAATAACGTACTTATTACTAGTCATACCTAAATATTTTAATGTTATTTTCTAAAGGATTATTATAATACATTTAATTTTGACTTGGTGTCGTGTTTTCCATAAGGTATCAAAGAGATTAAATTTAAATATATGTGTTTTGTATGTTGTTTGATCTTGGTGTTACACGTCACATGCACTACTAAATTCAATGTTATTCCATTAATATAATTATGTGTTACATTCCACCCTCCATAAATAAATTTCATCCTCTCAATCTCAACTTGATCTCAATAATCAGGGGTTTCATATTTGAAAATTACATTATTGCAACCCCACATGGTATAAAGGGTAAAAAATCCTCCTAATAAGATAGAAATTGATAAATTAGGGCATTTTGAATAACACATATCTAGGTTCTTACAAAGCAAAAGATTTGTGGCATGTGAAGATACGAACATGGAATAAAAGGGTAAATAATTATAGGGAATGATAGAGGTTATTGATCATAATAAAGTAATAGATTAATGGAAAGGTAAGGACCCCAATACCATAAATTTATTTTTATTTAAAAGGCCATTTTATTCATAATATATAGAGGTAATAGGATAAAAAAAATTCATGAACTTTTTGAAAATTATTTACAATTCCTCTACTACTTATTAATATAAGATAATATAATTGAAGAATATGTTTCTATTTCATACTCATAAAATCATCCTATGATTATGATTCAACCAATTTTCAATTCATCACTTTTTCAAATAATTTAATATCTAAAAAATATTTTTTTTATTCTTGATACACTAATATACAGTTTTATCAAATTTTAAGGTCCCTAAAATAGTGACAATTCATTCAATATATCTCTAACTATTTTCTATTATGGTTAGCACAAGTTATCAAATATAATTCATTAAAAACATCATCCAATGTTCAACTTAAACCATTTCATAAATGGTTAACCTTATGAAACGTCAAAAATATTAAGATCCAGAACATTAGAAATAATGAAACTAAATTTTTAAAATGAACTTGTCATTAATCCCCCAAACAACATGAAGTAGTTCTCAATCATCACATACAATACATGTGAACACCTTCACCCTGAATTTTCTTGAAACAATGAAATATCTATAATTACTATTTATACATAATGAAAAGAATAATTATTCCTTATTCATTAAATAAAAAATTGATATTTGGATATATTCTTTAAATCCAAAAATGATTTTAACGCAAAAAATGATTGCATAGAATACATTATCAACAACCCATTAATCAGTTCAATGTTATTAAGTAATATCCAATTTACATTATCTATGTCAATCATTTCATTATCCCAGTATCATTATATCAAAAATAGAAATATATCAACTGTTATCTTTCACATGATCATGTGTTTTCAATGAAGTTCAATTTGACCCAGAATCAATTTTCATAGACATCAGTATCACTCTACATAGGTTTTCATATCCTTAATGAAAAATTAATGTAGTTAAATACTTATAAAATTAAAAATTACAAAATTTATGATAACATTGATATAATACATAGATGATATAACTCATGAATCCAAACACAATAACATTAATCACTCCACTTTTTCTGTTTTAATAGTATAAGCTTGTCCATGATCAATTAGCTATTTTGAGGTATATTTTTTTATGCTTGTGGAATTCATTTCTTTAGTACACCATCTCCTTAAAGTTGAAGCATAGAACATTGGAAACTATTTTATTTCCATTGGGATAGGTCACCTATAGCAATGATTTTGAGAAAACCATTATGGTATGGTATTGAAAACAATGTTTTCGCAATAGTTTTCATAAGTCGTTAAGATAGGGATATCTAAATATGGTGTACTAAACTATTTTCAAAAACCATTTTAATATAGTGTCCATATACTAACAATTTAGAATAACCATTGGCATATGATTTTTATAATCATCCAATGCCATTGGTTTTTAACAACTATTGCTATAGAACATATATCCCTATGGTTTTTAAAAACCATTCACATAGTTTTTTCGAAATACAGCGGCTATACCCCCTCCCCATTCCAAATCTGATTTATTTTTTCCTTACATGAACACTCCTCTCTTCCTAGTTGGTGACCACTCCTCCTCTCCAAAAAAGAATTCCATCCTAGTTTAAATCATTTTATTTCTTCCACTTAAAATTGGTGATTTAGAATTATATATTCTACCTACATTTATTTTGGAATTTTATATACCAAATTTAGTTTATTTCCCCCATCGACCTTCAATCTAGCATTATTTTGGGTATTCATTTGATTATTATTGAATGCTAAATTGGCATGTTTCAAATACATCAACCTACACATGGAGAATGAAGTTCCCTTCCTAAAACACTGCCACCATCTCCAATTATTTCATGCATGTTACACAATATTAGTGTTTTAGGGGAATTATATTTTCCCCCATTTTTCATGTTTACATTTATATTTTGAGGTTTTTTTCCTTAGAAACTAATTCCATTCTTCAAAAAGGGAGTTCCAACACTTATTTTTTGAAATTTTTATGTAATGGTGTTGTTTTTAGTAGATTCATGGAAAATACATTTTTTTAATAATACTATGGTATTTATTATTATATAATGAGGCATGTGTAAAATTTTCTAAAGGGAAAATTTTTATTAATGTATTAATATCACTTGACCATTCGGGAATTCTTTGAAAAACATTTCTCATTTTCATTTTCATTTATCATTACACATTCACAAATATAATTAGTTCCATTGATTTGGTTTAATATTACCCATTTTCCCTCTCATTTATGTCTTTTTAACTTTTTTATATTGATTTTTATCCAGGTATGTTTGACAGGTGGGTCACTAGAATATCTACAAGTTGTAATGTCTACCTGATTGCCCCCACCTATAGTTGCATTATTTTTCATGATTTGGATGAATTAAATCCACAATTCTCATTAATCATAAATGAATCATTTATATATGAATTGAAATGATTAATTATATAATAGGATGTGAGTTCAAATATTAATTTGGGTGTAGTGATATGTGAGAGTCAAATGGGAGAAGTGACCTATGTTATACATGTTGGTGAAGTGACCTGTGCGATGCTCTTGGGAGAAGAGAACTCTACGAGGAACTTGATAATAATTCAGGAGTTTTAAAAATTAATATACAGGGCTAAAAAAACCACTTGATATGGAATTAACCCACCTTTTACCCATGATATTTATTACTCAATGAAACATTAAAATAATTATATTGGTACTAATAAAATCTTGTATACCAACTTCCATAGTTACAATGGCTTAAATAATGGTTCATATTTTAGATGAAGAAGTCGATGCATGTATCTATGGGATATTGGATATTTTTGTAACATGATATTGCCTATTATATAACCCCCACACATTTGAAAAATTTGAAGAATTTGGAAAAGTGCCATCTTTTTATCCG
Source organism: Viscum album (assembly GCA_963277665.1). Lineage (NCBI taxonomy): Eukaryota > Viridiplantae > Streptophyta > Magnoliopsida > Santalales > Viscaceae > Viscum > Viscum album. The sequence continues at coordinate 1,993,569,239 of OY728125.1, read as the reverse complement.
AAGGGGGAACAAATACTATTATATGACCACAAAGTTAGAAAGAAATTCTCATCATAATTTCGGTGTCCCTTGAAAATATTTTCATGTATTGGATTAAGGTAAATATAAAACATTGGTGCTTACCATGAAGTCTATCAACCCTTTAGTAACCCATCTTGCTGAATTTATATCATTTTTTTTGAGAACCTACATGTTTCTAGTTCCTAAAACCAAGATGGATACATTTTAAATTACACACCCTATACAAAAATATCATTGATCCCCAATGGTACAATGAAACTACTGAATAAAAATATATCATTAATTATGAAATACAATGATCTCTTAAAATCTCAACTTAATAACAACTATTTTCTCACAATAATAATGAAGAGATCATTATTTATAGAATTATTTTTTATCACATCCATCATGTTTCAATTCAATATCATGGTTTTATATTGATAGTTTATATATATATATATATATATATATATTATTTTTTCATTAATATTATGACTCTCATGTTGATTATTGTTTCAGTTATGGTTTTATATAAATTGAACAATTATCATTTACTTAAATATATTTTAGATTAAACATCAATCATATTTAATTTACTTCATTAAATTACATATAAACTTTTTTATAGAATGGATAGAAGTTGGATGTATGTAACATATCATATCTCAAAATATTTTCAAAACAATTTGCAAAGATTTGTATATTTTTCATTTGAAAATGCTTCAAATATTGGTCACATTCAATGCCCATGTTATAAGTGTGTTGTAAGACCTTGGTTGAGCCATGAAGAAGTTAGCTACCATATATCCAAATACAGATTTCAATCAAACTAATATGTGTGGTATCACAATGGGTAGAAAATGGAATCTCAAAATTCTGATGATCCAAATGATAGGACTTGATTATAAAATTTATTATATGACTATTTTCCATGTATTAGACATCTTGATAAGTAAAGCATATGACCTAATAATACTTCTATATGAGAAAATGTGATGTGTATAATGAAAATGATAATGTTAATAGGGTGAAAAAATTGACTGATGCTACCACAACTCCAGTATATCTTCAATGTGGTAAAATGGAAAAATATTGAATTTTTAATCTGATCATTTCATGGGAAAACCATATATGGGATTTCTAATACTATTATCAATTAAATTATTACCTTATTAAAGGACATACTTTAGGATGATGTAGATATTCACTAAAACCACTATATTTAATTAATGTTATTTGAGGAGCATGGATTTTCAAAAATAAAAATTCATTCTTGGCAGGAATGTTTCAGATTATTTTGGGAGCAAACTGCTAAAAGATATGAATGTATAAAATGTGGCACATCCTGATGTAAGAAAAAGTTGATGGAACACCATCCCATGTGCCATAGAAAGTAATGTGGAACCTTCCATTGATTCCCTAACATTATAATATCTTCATGTTTGATGAAATGTCAATAAAAATGTGATGGGGTGGTGTTAAGAGAAAGAAAATTACAAATTTGTTGGTTTACCCTACAGATGTATTTTCATGATAGAGATTTAATTCTTGATATCCTGGTTTTGAAGTTGATGTGTGTAATGTGTGGTTGTGTCTTTCACGTGATGATTTCAATCTGTTTAGATAAATTCTTATTTAACAAAGGACATATATAGTTTTCATACACACTTAATACCTTCCCTTATGGTTGTTTATGAAAAAACCTTTAACATTAATTAGTATACTCATATCTATGCCTTATAATCCTGAAAATGAAATAGATATGAACATGAAAACTATAATAAAAGTGTTGAAAATTCATTGGGATATGGGTGTGTTCACATATAATGCATGTTAGAACGACATGTTTTAGATGCATTCTTCACTTATTTGAATGATCAGTGATTTTCTGGTATAAGAAATGATGTATGGATGCATCGTTAATGGAAAATTAACAAGTCATATTTGTATGAGAAATAGACAATCAAAAATACCGAAATATCATTATAGTTTTAGTTATATGGGGAATTGATGATTCTTTCCAATGGACCATCCATTTAGAAATAACCATCAAAGATTTTTCAATAATATGGAGTCTAATGGACCACCTCAGTGTATATATGGAACTGATGTGCTAAATGAATTGAACGATTTTAGTTTTCCATTCAATAAGGGTTAAATATAATCATGAAATAGGCAAAATATTTCCAATGAAACCTATTACAATTTGAAGAAGAAGAGTATATTCATGGATTTGCCTTATTGGTCAACAAATTTTTTATGTCATCACTAAGATGTAATGCACATTGAAAAAGAATATATTTGAAATGTTTATTTCTAGTATTCTAAATGTCAAGGGAAATAAAAATATTAATTTATTTTCTCAACAAGACATGGTGGGTTGGGGGTCAGACCAGAACTGTATCCTTTGTGTATCATTGAATGTAAAAGGAATGTTCCTTGTGCTTATTATGTGATAGAACCATCAGAAAAAAAAATTGAATTACTAGAGACAATTTAATTTTTTTGGTGACTATTCAAGAAATATATCAAAATGGGTTAGTAGAAGATATTTGAAGTTGAAATCGTTGAACACTCATAATTATCACATCTTTCTGCATGAGTTTATTACAAAAACAAGCGGTCATATTTTTTGAATAATATAAGGGTTTAAGTTATCGTATTGGGCCATTTGTTTATATATTTTGTGATAAGAAATTTTTCAAACCTTTATTGAAAAAAATGTTTGTAAAGACACTATTAGTTTTGTGTTAGTTTGAGAAAATATTTCCTCTATGATTTATCACATGCATGTTGCATCTGACTATCCATATTCTAACCAAAATAATTCTCATAGGGCCATTTTCATTTCATTGGATGTATCCAACAAAATGAAATATGTACACATTGACAAATTATATCCAGAATAGGAATTATCCTAAAGGTTCAATCATGAACGTTTACTTGGATCAAGAATGTATGGATTTCATAACAATTTATTTTTCAGATCTAACTATGAGAATGAACAGTACAATGAGTAATGAATAAGAAATGTATGAGTAAATTGATCCCAGTTTTCTATCACTTCCTCAAATAGGAGGAATTCCTAGATCATATCCATTGATAACATTAAGACTTGAAGAGTGGGAGATAACACCTCGCATATTTTTGTTCAACTATAATTTGTTCAATGACAATATCAAGTAATTAAATTGAACATGTATATCTTATCTCAGATCATGAAATTTTACAAATTTGTTAAACAATTTTTATTCCTATATATAGGTAACATATATAAATGATAAATAGAAAACATCATTCTTTATATTTTTAAAGGAGAGAGAATTTTCATAGAAAAGATTTTTCTGCTTGGATGAAATTGAAGGTAAAAATATTTCCATAAAAAATTAAAAAATTCAATATTTAATCAAGTTTAAAATTCATTTATATTAATGGTATTGAATTGTCTTATTGTTCTATCTCTAAGGAAATAAGAGCATTGGATTTTCATCCTAATACCGCGGTCAGTGAATGTAGGTCAATTTTGATCAATGGGTATGGATTTATTGTCACTAAATGATAAACTAACATGAGGACAAAAAATGATGGTGTAAATCTAACTACCAAAAAAACTATTATTCCAATACATCAAATAATATACCTTGATTTTAAAATGTATTTTATTATGGAGTCAGTGAGAAAATAATAATATTAGATTATTACACTCATGGTTGAGTCACTATGATGAAATTATAGTTGTTCGATTTGATGATGAGGCAGGGAACAGTTATTTATGTTTATGGATTTCGAGTTATTCAAATGACTCGTACTCCTGCTACCGATGAACCATGTGTGTTTGTATCAATGAGACAAAAATTATTTTACGTCAAAGATTATATTATACATAAATTTTCTTCCATGGATGAAGTAATTCAATGATTTTTTTTTATGATTGTGATGATGGAATTGACACCATCCCTGGTCTCATTGGACCCAATCCATTTATTACTTATGATGACTCCAATTGATCAACAGTTAGAGTTAATTGGGAACCCGATGTTCTACTATGAGATATATAGAATCATTTGTCTGTGTTATTTTTCACTTTTGGTTTAGATTAACTTGGTTTGTTATGGTTGTTACTATTCAAATTGATTTAAAATTGATTACAAATATTTTATATCTGACTTGACCTTAATGTGAATTTTAAATAATTATTGGTTGTAGTTTTCTTGGAAATTCATTTTCAAAAATTGAATTTAACTATATTCAAACCTACAAAACCAAACACATTTGAAACAATTAATTTATGAAGGTTATGAGGATGGGGATGAGGATGGTGATGAGGAAAAATACAAGGATGAGGACGAGGATGAGGATGATGATGACGATGAAGATAATGATGGTTATGAGGGATGGATTGAACTGTTTCATTTATTACTGATATTAATGAAATATGATTTTTTATGATTTGTTATGACAATATACATATATGATATTTTATATAATTTTTATCATATATTAAATGAGTCAATTGATTTATTCTTTTAATAATTTTTCTGTATTTATTTTTTGTATTTGAGGATGTTTAATTGGGTTGATTATAGGTTTTGTTTGTTGAGGATGTATTGTTGGTTTTATTGTAAGATGAGGTTTCTATATTGGTGTTTTGACTGTTGTGAGTAATTATTTTCATTATTTATCATGTTCTATTTTGATTGTTGGTAGTTCTGACTACAAGTGAATTATGTTTTTATATTTTGATTCTAGGTTCATTGCCTTTCAGGTAGTTCTGTTTTATATGTATTGAATTGTGTTCTGATTATTGGTATTTTTTAGGTGCATTCTATGTACATAGGTAATTTTCATTGTAGATAGTTCTTTATCACGTAAGGTATCATGAAATTTTAATTTTAAAACATTATGTACAAAACTTCACCCATCCACATTTTTTATAGTGAAGTAATTTATATAGTATTTATAGATTTTAAGAAATGGCTGTAGATTCCCTTGGTATTATCACTAAAACTCTAAGAAAATTATATCAATATAATATTTCTTTGTATCAACTGGCTTCAGTATCTCTCAATGGTTACTATAAAGATTATGAGCTGGTTCATCATGTATCCTTATAACCTCTTGTAGTTAACGATCAATATTTTTCACTCTTGTATTCACATCTTATTATGCATCCTTGACACCATAAATAAATTTGTATTGATCATTCAATGCAAGGGGAATATATAGAGAAAAAATCATAAATTCTTCCTTATCAACAACTATTATTTGAAATTATAATTTTATTATAGAAATAAAAAATTTGGAAATTAATGTTTTTTCACCCTTGGATTTCACCAGTTTTGAGGGGGTTTTGTCTTCTAACCAGTTTACCCAATAAAATCTCCAAAGAATCAAAAATGACACATTGAATGATTCTAATATCAGACCTCATGTATCTAAATAATTTCACCATAAAATGACTTGATTACCTTTATATAACATATTTTCACATATATTTCTATAAATTAATATGGTCATCTTGGGAGGAAGCCTACTGCTAGATAGAGATTCCTCAATGAGGACATAAATACCAATGTTTCAAGAGGTATCCAAGGTCCCCCACATGGAATCTGGTGAAAAGATGAAAAGCTAAACATGATCATGTAATCCTTTTCACTAGTATATTGTTCCAAGATCCCTAGATACTCTAGCATCCTAATGCCAAAAACATAACCCTCACCTTACACTTTTTCCCATTTCTCCCCACCCTATGGAACAGATTGCTAAGAAAATATGATACCTTACTGGCCATCCTTCCATGGAAAATGAGCCAACCAAACCACTCCACATTGATTTATCGCACTCTCTATTGAAATATATTCTTTATATTTGGAATATAGATAACATTGTCACATTGAGGCGAAGTGAACTCCATTATGTCTGATCACATTATCATATGGCACAACAAGATTAAAAATTTACCATACCAAGAAGTTATTCATAGTTAGAATATATTTACACTATAGGATATACACCCAAAAAAAATAGTCACAAACACTTCAAAACTCATTTTGGAATTTTCTAGATCTTATAAATCTCTTCCAATGAATTCTCAACAACACGTATAACTTATATACTCAAATTTGAGTATTCTCAACCACATGCACTACCTGTTCACATCAACATCACTATGAATCTTTTAAAAAATTATTCGAGGGTTATATACTTTGATTTTAGGTTCCTATAATGAAAATAACCTTTTTATAGTTTTATCTATAGTCTCATCTCTTTTAAATATTCATCACTAAATCCATGGATGGTTTCATCAATATCTCTTTGAGTATGCACCCTACTCAATTTCATTATAAACCTTAATTGAAATAAATCTATAATAATCAGTACCTATCATCATGATCATATTCTAAAACATTATTCAAGTGGTTTAAAAACTAAACTCATCAATCAAAAATATAAACATGATAATATTGGATACCCATTTCTAAATCTATCTAGTGTTCTTTTTCTGAAGTGTTCACTTTGGAGTGGATACCATTTTTCATTTGGTGGATACCATCCCGTCCCAATTCTGGGATAAGTGGTTTTAAAATGAATTGTAGGTGTAGGGATGGTGACTATAGAGTAATATTATACTATTTCCATTGAGTTCAGATTATACTATTTTCATTTATGTTGTGTTTTTTTATTTTTCCATACTTGTGTGATTATGATCAAAATATTACATTTTTTTAAAAAATTAATATATGACCCAGAGGTGAATAATTATATATGAAAAAATGACTACTGAAATAAAAATTTAGAAACTATATGTGTTGAGAATAATGCACTTTCCCTAGATAGGTATAAAATTTGAGCTCAAGTGACATGTTATTCATTCTTGGGTGGTGTTTTTTGAATTATGTAAATTATATTTTAGTTTGTTTTCAGAACTATCCAAGTGGAATTTTGTTCTTTCTACAGTCTTATTTTTCTCTATCATTGAATTGTATATTTTTTGTATTTTTAGGTGTTTTTAGAGAGTGGTTTTTCCCTAATGTGGTGTTTTTTCAAGTGTTTTATTAGTTTTTTTCATGTTTTTGATTCATCATTATTATTTAGTGTTTTTTAGATGTTTGTATGTTATTTTCTTGTGTTTTTATTTCCATTTAGGTATTGTCTATATTTTTTGCGTTACTGTTTTTTTATTTATATACATCGTATTGTATGAAGATGTCTTCACTATAAGTACAGAGGGGAGTTTGTTGTATTATACATTCGTAATTTGGAGTTCTCTATACCAATGGTTTAGAAAATGCCGGTATAAATCTGAAAAATTTTATGTAGGCCAACAGTTTTCATCAATCCATTGGTATATATTCAAAAAGTGTAAGTATACCAATGGTTATTTGGAAACTATTGGTAAAAATTAATACCTATGGTTTATAAACCATCGGTATAGTTTTAAGGATCGATATATACCAATTATTTTAATCTATTGGTAAATATATATTCCAATGGTTATAAAAAATTGTTGGGATAATGAAATTTCTAGTGTCCTATACCAACCATTAATTAAAAACCATTGGTTTAGGATTATACCCACACAAAAACACCCAACATTTTGGAATAACATTGGAATAGGGTATACCAAATGTTTTCAATAGTTGGTATAGGCTTAGTTTCCAACAATGATACTAGTTCACCTCAAAATTTTAGCTTAATCCCATCAATGAAATGAACACTATTCTATTTGGATTATATGTATTGTTTTAGTTCTAATTAATTTTTCTTGGTTCCATTTATAAATGATATCATATAAAATATTAGATCATATCATTATGAAACATAATATACAATATACTTATTATAGAAATACTTATCATAAATTGAAAAAATATGCATGAATACTCTCAAAATTATAAGCAAAATTTCGTTGGGGTATCATTATTTTCAAATCCTTTATAATGGTTTATAAATAAAAATGTGATATAACTGATGAAAATACTTTGGTTGTGTCAAAACATGTGAATAATAAGGTTTTTGTCATTCCCCATGTAAAAATTGGGTCAATCCCAATGATCCCTTCTGAGAGTTATGAACCCTCTGCCAATCCTTCGTAGAACCACATCAACATGTAGTATCTAGAAAAGGTATTATTTTATTAGAAAAAAATATAATATATTTCTTACCAAAACAGTAGTATGTTCTTATTTACTTATCATAAATATATCATTGGGAAATGTGTCATAATAAAGGTATTCCTAAATCTAGTTCCAAAAGTTTCTAATCAAATACCTTTGATACCAACTATAGTGACCCCAACCCCAATATCCCATATTTGGTGTCTAATTTATTACATTGGAAAATTATACAAGGAGTCATATTCCAAAGTACCAAAAACATTTGTAATATTGTTAAACTAAATACTTACTTTAAATTCAAATTAAATTTTTAGAATATTCACAAATAATTTTATTGGAGACTCTTGATATTACCCTTAGTGTATCCCTACATATAAATAACAAAAAAACATCCACATATCATGGGTGAAAAAAATCATAATAAATGGATGATCTCATATTCTCATTAATGGTATGAATACAGAGGAATCTATGAATAAATAAGGTATAATCAATATGGTAAGGAAAATTTCTAGAAAAAAAATCCGTGTTATCAATAACATGAGCATAGTATGGTAGGAATGTGTGATGATCAATTAGTTTAATATAAATAATCATATGAGCCTGAAACTAAAATAATATTATAAATAATTTTGGAATCACATGAAATATAAATAAAAAAAATTCATAAATATTGAATGAATAATTTTGATATATTGAACATACTATCAAGGAAGTGTCCAAAGACATATAATAACATTGATTCCTTGTTTCAAGACATATATATAAATGTATAAGACCTCATCCAAAACCCAATAATATTTGTCTCATGAGACCTACTAATGAGTCAAGGGATTGTAGTAGTCCATTCCCATCACTTTCTAAGTCTAATTTATTCATTCTATAAAATATTTTACAAGTAATTGACATAAATATTCATTTTTAAACATGCATATGAATTTTAAATAATTTTACTAACCAATAAACGTAATCCCAAACCATACAGAGTAAAGTAAATGGTATCAACCTTATATATATTTTATGTTTGGGGCTTAAGCCTCAATTTATTAATTAAAGAAAATACCACTTTATGATTGGGTAGACGGAGGCACATTACATAGCTCGAAGGATCAAGGCCAAGTGGCCTGAATACAAGCCTTGAAAGCCCTTTTTTTGGCCCAAAGGACCCCTCGGTGAATAGTACTGCTACAGTCCCCTTGCTACTATAGACCCTACTACAGTACAGCCACCGCTATAGTACCTGCTATAGTGCCTCCACCGCTACAGTACCTGCTATAGTTCCAGAAGTTCTTCCCTACCCAGATTTGATCCTGGGTCTTTTGGATGCCAAGCAGGAACCCTTACCACATGGGTACAGGCTCGTTGGCATATCAAAATAATATATCCCTAGTCAAACTAGTCATAAATTATCTATATAAATAATAATAATGGTATCATTACAACATATACCCATTTGATTAATTGTAAAGAGTTATTGACATTTATTAATAGAAATACCAAAAAAATATTTAAAAAATATTGAGGATAATAGCCTTTTCAAAAAAACCCTTTAAAACTAAAAGGTCACAAAACATTTTGAAAATATATTTATTTGAAAATTAAATTTGAAACATATAATTATTGTCTTAAAAAATGGATTTCTCCTGGTAGTATATTATTTTGTACTTGACAATCACATTAAACCCCATATTCCATTCACTAATTAGAAAAATCCATATGGGGATTATTTTGTAAATGAAATAAATTTTCTTTTCAATAAATAATATTAAAAAGTAATACATGGGTAAAAATGTATTTAATAAATCATGTGTACACTACTAAAACATATCCTAAAATTATTTAAGGAAAAATGGTTTTGTAATAAAAAATATTTTTTGCTGAAAAGAGAAATAATGTTTTGTTTTAATAAAATTATTTCATAATCATTTTAAGTAAAAATAGAGAAAAATTATAATATTATTTAAAAAAACATGAGTAACCATAGGATAATAAAATATAATTATTTTAGGATATAAATATCAAAGAGTTCCCCCAAGGGAGACTTAAATAAAAAAATCCTGAATAATGATGAGATTATGAAATAAACCCTTACTACATTGGTAGATTTTGAATCATAATCCCCATTATGAAATAAATTCAAATGAAACATTAAATACAATGAAAAAAAATTTATTCATGATATAACATACAAAAAAGGGTATTTTACACACAAAATATAAGAAACAAGTACTTAATATAGTGTATGTCTCACGGATGTAATGTGAGATGAGAAACCCTTACCTTGATTCGAATCCATCACTTATATTATTTGTATTTTTATAGAAAAGTAAGAATAAAGGATTTGAATTATTAAAAAAAGGGGTTACACAAGTCAGAAGGATGAATGTTTGCATTTATCACATTGATATATATTCATCAGCTCACCGGGTATTCTAGTGTAGTGAGCACAATTCCCTTTAGTAGCTCTGATTTTAGCAAGTCGGTTAGTATGTTGATTTTCACCCTGATAGATGTTTGTGATGATAATGTTCATGGAAGCAAGGGTGTTTAGGCAGTTGTTCCACTGGGTTGTGATCTTACAACAAAGATGAATTTGGCCCATCCAAACAGATTGCACAATAGCCATTGAATCACTTTCAAACCAGAATGAGTCCTAGTTTCATTTCTGAACTATGTCAACCACTTTTATAAGACCTTTTATATATGCCTCAAACACCATGGAATGTCCACATGTACCATTTTCTACCTCTATTAAGTCACCATTGTGATACTTAAAGACATTCCCATAGCCCGCATGTATTGGATTTCCCTTTACGACTCTGTCCATATTGCACTTAATTCAACTAGCAAATGGAGGAACACAGAACACTTCAATGGTTCCAAGATATTTCAGAAAATTACCAGGAATCCAGAGCCTTCTCAAGATAACCAAATCCTTCACCGAATTTTTACAACAATAGGAATGCGGATTGTTGGAACGTTGAACCACATTCAAGATACTGGTGAGTGCAACAGAGTGATTGGGGACCACATTATCATGCGGTTTTTTGTTTCGGCATGTCCAGATTATATGTATATCCTCACCCTTGGGGAACAAGAATAGTGCACACACTTGTTTGGAGAGTTGTATAGCAGCCAAGTCTATTAAAAACCGAGTGGTATCAATAGTTTGAGGATTTTGGATATCAAAGAGCTCAAAACACATAAATCTAGAGAGATGAAACAGTGTTGCAGGAGAGGAAAATATGATTAATATCTTCCTGATGCTATTGAAAGAGGTTACATATGGAGAATGTATTGATACCAACCCGTTGTAGATTCACTTCAACCCGGAGCTTGCCAAGATAGAGTCTCCATTGTAGTGAAAAACAGGTAGGAATCAGCCATTTTTTATTAAAGGTCTCAATCCATGTACCCTCTCCATGAATAAGATGGTTATAGTATCCCTTATAGTCAAAAACCCAATTTATACTAGGTTCCCACAACATCATATCATTATTATCCAAGAAGTCATAAGTATCAATTCTAGAATTAATATGATAGGGGAGAATATTACCATGATCAAGCTGATTTTTAATAGAGGAGTCATAATCAGTATTTGGATACAGGATGTCAACATTGTTAATGAGTGGAGACCCTATCCCTTTATGTTTCCAGAAACTGAGGGAGGATTGAGCACTAACAATCTAGTGGGATTGACTATTGACATGATGAATGAGTTTTTTGAGAGCAAACCAAATTAAGGATTTAATATATCTCATGTTCTCCTAAATAAGTCTCTTAAGATGCTTAGATTTGAATAATTCCAAGGATTTTGACATTTCATTAATATGACTCCATATGAAATTTTCTTGCAAAGGGTGATTAAATAATTCTAGATTCTAGACTCCAAGCCCACCCTTAGAATACGACATACATCATCACTTCCAGGGAGCAGGAATAACCCGTCATTCCAAAATACTGCAAATCCAAACAATGTTTCTCATAATGGTGTTTATGTTTTTAATTAAAAAGGTAGGCCAGGTGTAAACCATAAATGAATAGACCATTTTTCAGGTGGCCGCAGGTTTGACTAAGTAGAGTCTTCCCGAAATTGAGAGATATTTGCCTTTGTAGGAGTATAGGGTCCTTCGAACCTGGCTCCCAACTTCCACAAAGTGAGAGGTCTTTGGTATTTCAAAAAACATGGGGACCCCTAGGTAGTTAAAGGGTTGAGAACCTTCATGAATTCCAAGGTCATTAATCAAATAGTATTTCCTTGTATCATTTATGTTTTTTCCAAAATAAACAAACGACTTACCCCAATTAACCACCTGGCCTGAAACCTGCTCATAATAGAGTAAAGATTTCTTGAGGTTTTGAATATTTTTCCGGCCACCCTGAGTGAATATAATGATATCATCATTAAAGATAATGTGATAGGGGAAGGGATGCATCTTGTAGATCTTATTATTTTAAGTTCACCGTAATATGTCATATGGAGGAGAATTCTATTCAGATAGTCTTCAGCGATAGAAAAAATAATAGTAGAGAGGGGGTCACCAAATCTCACTCCACTTGGGTACTTGAAGTAACCTTTTGGAGAGCCATTAATGGGAATGGAAATGTTCGTAGAGCTAATAAGATATTTGGTCCATTAAATAAGCCTCATCTAAAAACCATATTCATGGAGGATTCACCCAATGAAGTTTCAATAAATTTTTTCAAAGGCCTTTTTGATATCCAATTTGAGCGCAATATTACCCCCTAGAGATGACTTCTGTAGAAGGTTGACACATGTTGAGGTATTGAGAAGAAAATCTAGGATTTTTCATCCCTTGACATATCAAAATTGAATCCCATAGATGATTTTCCCAGAAATATGTGCAATGCGATCGGCAAGGATTTTTGTGATGACCTTGTATATGGTATTGACATAAGAAACATGTCTGAATTGAGAAATATCACTGGAATTTTCCACCATAGGAATTTGGGAAATAAACTGAGCATTGCAAGCTTATGAGAGGGAGCCTTCAGTAAATAAGTGTTTAACAAGTTTACAGACATCTGAGTTGATTACTTCCCAATAAAATTGAAAGAAATGATTAGTGAATCCATCTGGACTTATAGAGATCCCATTATTGAGCCCCAAAACAGCATTTTTTATCTTTGTTTCCAGAGGAATAGAAATAAGAAAAAGGTGATCAACCTCTGTGAAAAGTTTGGGAATAATTCCATCCATAATTACCACATTTCTTGCAGGTCCATTAAAGAGGTTCATATAATAGGAAAAAATATGATATGAGAGACTATGTAGATCCTCCATTATTGTATCAACATCCTTTATTAAGGATATGGGCCTCTGAACTTTTTTATCTCATTGATGGGAATTGAAAAATTTGGTATTTTGATCCCCATCAGTGAGACACTAGATTTTAAAGAGCTCCCTTTGAATTTTTTCTCTAAGCCTGAGGATTTCATTGAGTTGGGAGGACTTGTTGGTTTGCTGAACAGTATCACTGGAATAGTTGGTCTTAGTGGTGTCTTATTAAAGATCATGAAGTGAGCTTTCTATAGAGTCAATTTCTTGGTCAAGGAGGCTGAATTTATTCTTACTCTAATGTTTCATGTTAACGTTGATAGAATTTAGCTTGAGATATAAGAAAGTTGTTTACCATTATTGTCTACAATATTCTAGGTGTCTTTCACCAGTTCAGACCATTCATGAATATTGGTCCAAGCATTATTAAACATAAAGAGAATTGACAGCTAGTCTTCCTTAGAAGTGAAATTTGTAAGAATTGGATGGTGACCAGAGTTGTGCTTTACAGGTGTGACACAAGAGACGGTTTTCCAACCTCTAAGGAGAGAGTGATTTCCAAAGGCACGATCAATTATACTAGCCATGGTTCCATTAAGATTCCTCCTATATGAGGTGTATTTTTCACCAATAAGGTTGAATTCAATAAGGTTTTATTTTTCGATACATGCTCTGAAATCCCTCATGTAATTTGCATTGGAGACTTGTCCAATCTTCTCATATTCATGTAAAATCGAATTTAAGTCTCCCATTATAACATAGGGATCTAAAATAACTCAGGAAAGCATCTTGAAGTGCTACCAAAGATATCTTCAACTGATGTAGCAGTTGAAAGAATAAACCATCAAAAAAAGAGAGAGTTTACCTTCCCTAAAGAAGCAGCATGTGATGATTTGATGTTTCACACTAACAATATTAGTATTGATGATATAATGACGAACAAGTATGAAAAATCTATTAATACAAGATTCCTTCACAGATCCTAGTAAAGAAAAACCACATCGGGTAAGAAGGGGTCCAAAAGTGATGTTATTATATTTTCACTCAGAGATTCCAATGAAAGTAGTTTTGTCTTTACTCACAAGAAACCTAAGGGAACATATAGTGATAGGGTAGGCCATCCCCTGGAATTTCCTGAAGAGGATACACATCATTTCTTCTGAGTGGGAGAAACTCCCCCTTTCATTTTTTTCTCAGTTTCCTTGTTTTAATGAGAGCTTATCAACTCTCTCTTGTTGGACTAGTTAGTAGAACGTCCCTACTTTAGAGTGAACCCGTTCTTTGGATTAACAGATTCATCCATGTATTGTGAGTTTGGATTTATAGGGGATGAATCTTCTATATTAATATCTCTGTTCCGATAAGGTATATACACTTTCTCTTTCATAGAGCAAGTAGCCTAAGAAAGACCCTTATATTCTTCATTTTGTGAAAATATGAAAACCTTGTTTGTGGGGGTGTGGACTACCGCCTCCTAAAAGCAATGTGATTGGTTCACACTATACATGGAACATATAAATGATGGTCTTAAATAAATATACATTACATAAAAAAATTATATATCATATTCATGAAAAAATTTCCACTATATAAATATAATATATAGCTTTTTTTGATGACCATTTCACACACATAAAATGTGACAATGTCATTCGTGTATGTGTGGACTATAATCTCCTCGACGAGATGTGTAACACCCTGACCATAGAATCCTAGAGTCATAACATTTTTTTAATACATTGGCATGATTACAAGGAATCATGTCCCAAAAGATAGATTAGGCTAGCAGTCCTGGAATATAGATTAGATATATGAACATTACATTACACAATAGAAAATAAATCCCAACATAAATTATCTTTTGATAATGGAATTAATCCCCTAGATTAACCCTTTTTATCAACCATAATACACTTCTTGGAATCATGGGAAAAAAACAGATGAAAGGGGTGAGGTCAAATTCTTAGTAAGGATAACAATATAGCGGAAACATTCATAAATATATATAATCATTTAAGGAAATGTATAAAACTAAAAAAAATCCTTTAAAACATAAAATTCAAAATAATATGACAAAGATAAATCAAATAATTCCATTTACTTATTCACATTGATAATCTACTTTTAACATCCCAAGTAAATAAAGAATATGACATTTTCTTATTTATTAATATTTTTGAATAAAATATTAATATTACTTTAAATGGAATTCTGTGTTCAATGGCATACCCAATACGCAACAATGAGTTTCTTTGAAATCTTACGTTGCACACTAATAATATAATATTATTTTAAATGGTAGATAACGTCCAGCTGTTGGAATAGTGGTAATGAATAGAACTAACTAAAATATGATTATATATGTTAGTTAAATGTTTTTACATTATTAATTGAGTTTTAGTGGCTTAAAATGCAAATTAATCCAATTTTAAGAATAAATATTCTAATATTCATTAAAAGGTCGATTAAACGCCTTTTGATGACGAACCTTTTTTCAAATCTAATTTTGAAAAGATTATATGTTATATGTTAAAAAATAAAATCCTTCGTTATAATAAAGACAGAAAATTTTACTTTGTGTAAATTTTTGTTATTTTTCCGATAAAGTTCATTTTTTAATGAATAGTGCAAATGCTGTATTTTAATTCAAAACCTCCTTTTAGTCTAATTTATTTATATGGTCAGATTATCTTTTTAATTGGTTTTAAAGTGTAATTAAAATATATTTTTACCATTTAATCCAATGGTGGTCATTTTAATTAATTTCACATTGAAATTGGATATACACAAGTCTCAATCTTTTAATAGATATTGTTTCTTAAAAACATGCTATTTGTTTTGACAGCAGGAATTGATTATAAAATTAATTAATGCAACTTCTATGTTTTGAATTTGGTAAAATTGATTCCGTTTTTTAATTTGAAATATCAAATATAGCTTAGGGTGAATTTTTTGTTTTTTCTGACAAATGTTCATTTTCAATGAATAGTGAAAAATATAGCATTTTAATTCAAAACTGCCTTTTCATCCAATTTATTTATAATGTTATACTGTCATTTTAGTTGGTTTTAAGGTGTAATTTAGTTATTTTTTTATCATTTCATACAAATTTGGTCATTTTATATAATTTAACTTTTAAATTGGATGTAAAAACAAATCAATCTTTTGATAGATTTTACTTCTTAAAAACCCGTTTTTGGTTTTGACAATGGGAATTATTTTAAATTAATTACTGCAGTTTCTGTGTTTGGAATTTGATAAAATCGATTCCATATTTGAAATCAGAAGGTCCCAATTATGTAATTAAGACTCTTTTGTTTTTGGTCATTATGAATAGTAATAACAGTAATTATCTTTAATAATCGTGTTTAATTAGTAATCGGGTAGTTAAGGGTAATAAAAAATATCATAAAAATATTAAATGACCCCAAAATGTGTCCTAATGCTATTGGTGGGGTCATTGACGACCATGGGATGCCTTGTGCCAACCTTGGGACCTCATGGAATCACTTTAGTTTGATAGTGGCCTTTTATTATAATTTTTTTAGAAAAGAAAATGTAACCAAAGTATGCATCACCTCAGTAAAACAATTTTAATTTTGTTTACATAAATGATCTCTTTGAATATAAACATTAATTTGAAATCTAAAAATATTTACTACATGATGGTAATTTTTTTATAATTTTTAGACATTAAACAAAAAAAAATTATTTATGACATCGTGATGATGTAGTGATTACCTCATTAATGAACAATTATATAAAATGAGAAGATAAGGTAAATCCTAAAACTTAAACTACTCAAAAAACTATTTTAAGGGTGGATTTATAACCCTTATAACTTTATCCTATAAATATATATTTTTGGTACCTTTAATACCCTAAAATCTTTTTAATATAAAGTAACTTTTCAAGACATTCCAAGAGTGCCCCTCCTCCCTCTAATAAAAGGCCCCCACCTCTACCCGCTTACCCACACCTCTCAAGCCTTTGGATCGATCAAACACTGCTCATTTTATCTCTCCACATTCCCCACTTCAACCTAGAAGCCATACCTTAGGCAGAAAGCTCTTCAAGAAACCCTTTTGTTTCAAACCAAAAGAAGTTACCCGATTTAAAGCTAATGTCTTCTCTTATGTTCCTTTGTTTTATTTGGATTCTCCAACTCCTTAAACCCTTTTCATTCGTTTCTTTTAGAACAAAACCAGTATCTTAAATATACTAGGATGTTGTCCTGAGAAGTATTCTAGCTACACTTACAAACACCTCCGTCTAATGGTTAAAGAACATACTGTTTTCATGGATGGAGAATTACTGCCACACGAAACGACGATTGTTCTATCTTCTCCTACCACCTCTCATGGTTACCATTATGATGGAACTATATTTATTTATGATATATATTATATTTATTTACTCTCTATTATTCTTTATTTTACCTTTAAAACATACCTTTATGCTTTGCATGTTGTGCAAATGCGATAATTTCATTTGAGGAAGTGTGGACTACCACCCCCTCAAGTGATGTGACACGTTCTTGAAATATATGGAATGTATAAAGAATGAAATTAATGAAAATATGTGACCAATATAACATATATATTATACTATAATTATAATATATATATATATCTATCATTTAGTTTTAATTCCATTAATGTGATAAAGAAATGAAAGTAGCGTTCATGCGTACGTACGGCCTACCGTCTCAATGAACGGTACATTTCATTTTTTATCTCCAAATGTTATGTAATAGTATAAAATGAATATATACTGGATATATATTATATTTAAATCATTAATACTATTATATATATTGTTGAGTTATAACTACAAGGACAATTATTTTCAAACAAGTTCATTTTTGACTTGCGTACCGAACATCGACAATAACGTCTGATTTGAACTCACATAATTAACTAATTATTATAACATTATAATAGGTGATATGAGGTTAATAATAAACCTTAAAGGAGGTACTTAATCAATTATTAATTGAAAAAAGTTTATTATTCATGAATATAAAGAAACGAACAAGACAAGTCAGACTTGAGCTAAGGGATCCAACCTCTCTCTTTCTTTTTAAGTACTCTATTTTATGTCACTTCTATTAAGCTCCTCTTTATTATGTTGGGGGATTTTATTCTATATTAATATTACTGTAATTTTTATGTTCATATTATTAGAGGCCCAAATTGATATCTTCAATCCATTTTTGGAAGTTTTATGTGGCGTCGTTAGGCTGCAGAATTTTCGTAAGGGGATATCTTATCTCACTTTTAATTCCATGAGATTTCAATTGTTTGCCACTTATTTATTGCATGTGGTGTATTGTGTTCTTCCATTTGATATATATTATGATTATTTTGTTAATATTCATGGTATTCTCTGATTCATATTGTGTTTATTATCTTTTGTTCATACGACTTGATTCATTACAATGAGGTATGGGGTTTTTATCTCACTTTTTATTTCCGTAGATTCATGCTATATTTGTCACTATCTCCATTGAGTGGTATATGAACTGAAAATGATTCTACGGATTCTGTAATATACTCTCATTTATGGGTATTTACATCAGCATTGTTTGGTTCTTCTTTCATGGGGTGTACGTTTCGAAAGTTACCCAAATCGGTAAGGGATTCTTTCACCCTCCTCTTTTTTAAAAGACGTATTTTTTTATGTCTTTTAATTTACATCTTTTTATGTTGGGATATGTTCTTCTATATCCTTATTTCTATAAATATTATTTCCAAGTAATGATATACCCTTTTCTCTCTCATCAACTCATTTTCTGAATTTTAATGTAACGATGTTAGGCTGTCGAATTTCTGTAAGGGAACATCTTAACCCAATTTCAATTCTTTGGGTCAAAGATATACTTCTTGATTATGTAATACAATGAATATGTTTGGATGACCTCTTATTTTTTTACACTTAATATCATCTTATGTTAGGTGTATTTATATTTGTCACACATAATTATGTAATTGATTTATCCTTAATCTAAGGATGCCGACTTTGTAAGGGACTTCGTCTCAATCTATTTTGTTGAGTCATATTTTGTTTTATAAACAACTTTATTTTATACAGTGTATAAACTCCTCAGATTTTTACTTTTATTCAAAAGGAATATTTTCTCTACGAAGTGTTTTAC
Source organism: Viscum album (assembly GCA_963277665.1). Lineage (NCBI taxonomy): Eukaryota > Viridiplantae > Streptophyta > Magnoliopsida > Santalales > Viscaceae > Viscum > Viscum album. Next base: position 1,993,549,663 of record OY728125.1, on the reverse strand, counting down.
TAATCGACAAAAAGTATGTTTTTTTAACCTACGTGGTGACAACGAACTTTCCGCCACTTCGAGTACTATTTTATCATTGGCTTCCTTAACAAGCCGTAATGTTTTTAAAAGGAAAATAAATACCATATACTCTTTTATTTATTTTGGTATTGAAAATGTTTTTGATAATGATTTAATTATATCAATGTGTTGTATTGATATCTTGTGATTGAAATGTGGAAATTTTATGTTTCCTTTATGCATGTTTTATGTGATACAATTATGTTATGGTTCTTGGGAATTGCTTATAAAGGCAGGTGGTTCCATGATTAAATAAGGGCGAGTGAGCCCATGATAGCTCTCCAATGCATTGGGTAACATGAAGGAGTTAAACTCTATGGTTTCTCTAAAGAGATTTATGGAATATACTTTGGTGGGTATTCCAAACGTAACCATGAGGGTTACTCTCTATGTAAGAATGTTATGAATGCCTCAAGTTACCTTTACGTCTTGTGTTTTCAATGAGTTATTAATAAATATTATAATTTCATGAGGTATGTTAAAGAGCTTATGTTTTACGATTAAAGTATGATTTCATTGATTCTTATGTATACATGGACTAATGTTTTCTTTCCGTATTTTTATATCCTTTACTAAGATTTTTATGCTCATCCCATGTTTTTGAAATGTTTTCCATAGGACATAAATTTAAATAGGGTCAAGGATGGGATCAAGGAAATACGTGATATCTAAAACATGGAACTAGACATGTTTCTTTTTAAGAGTTTTTATTTTATGAAAAAAATGGAAACTGAGTAGAAGTGTCTACTTTGTAATCTTGTGAGATGTACTAGTTATGTCCTAATTCTCTAAAACTCTAAACCTGAAAATATCCTCAATGTTAATTATTCATTTAATTCAAGATTATGTAATGTTTTAATGTCAGGTCCTTATAGTTGGTATCAAAGGTCAGTAGAGATAACTTTAGAGGTTAGGGTATTCTTTAAGCATAAGTGACATTACCATATTGGTTAGGATTTCAGAAAGAGTCATAGTTTTAGATAAAGTGAATGAGTTTAAGATAACATGAATAATTATATCATAGTATTATATAGTGATTCTAATGATATACTCACACTGACCTTTTTGGATTTAGTAAATGGCTGGATCTAACAGGCACCAAAGTAAAAGTGGATGTGAAGAAAACTATGATAGTTTTCTGAAAGAACAACCAAATGATATGGGAGCTGCACTGAGAACTCTTGTGGTTTTTCTCAACCAAATATCAGGAGTCATGACTAACTAGTTTAACCTTGGTGAGTTCTCTTATGAATCATGTACGAGATAACCAACTCCATGTGGAAGTTTGGGTAATAATTATAAAGGTAAACATTAGGGTTTATATGATCCTTAATTTTGAAAAAAATATGGGTTACTATATGTTATGATGGAAAATGAAAGGCATGAGATAAACTTGAGGTTAAATTATGTTATGGTTATTTTTGATGATTTTATCGCTTTTTGGGATATGTTTTAAGAATTATATAGTTTTGTAAAAAGCATAACACACAGACCGTGTGACAACTCGTCGTGTCGGACAAAGCTATGGGAATCGAACCCACAACCAAAGTGCGACTGGTATTTATCGTCTACCACTAGACTACATGAAGTCCTTGGTTAGTATGACAAATTCTTTTTAGTTAGATGATTTTATTAACCAAGAATAAGTTTATTTTGGGTTATCTAGGAAATTATGGACCTATCATGGAGGATATATTATTAGGTTAATTACTTTTCTATATGAGACTTTAAGAGCAACTGATGTTATTTGTAGATAAATGTAAATATTTACCTAGGAAGACTATGTGATTAAATCCTTCAATGATTTGGGTTTCAATCTTAGTTTGGTATACTTTGGAGAATTTTATGGACAATTGTTTATAGAATGCTCTTTGATGAACTTTGGGTTTTGTTGGACAAATTTTGGAGATTAAGAATAGATTAACTTTTTATAAAATATTATTCTTTTTGGGTATTATCTGATCTCGTACTAACAATTTTTGGTTTTGGTTTTGGTCTAAAGGCATGGGAAATATATAGTTCTCTTTTGTGGAATATTTGATTCTCTAAAAGCTGATTATAGCACTCTTAATGTGAACAAGTCATCCTTAATAATAGTCTTTCGGAGAGAAAAAAATGAGTTTGTGTAAGAAATCTAGTAAGAGATGAAAGTCTACACGACAAGTAAGTATGTTTCTGTAACGACCCAAAGTTTAATTAATGGAAAATACCTCTTCATCCAGTTAAATGTTTCATTATGAAAAAAATTTTTATAAGATGTCAACTTCTTTGGTTTTATGTTAAGATTTGTGACCGTTACTTTTATAGTTGTTGAACAGTGATCACATGAGTAGTAAAAATATATGGCTTTAACGAACACAATTTTACTCAGACAAAGGAAGCGATGGCCTCATCCAATAGAATTACCCCATATGAAGCCCATTTGTCAGAGCTCGGAAAAGAGGTGGCGTCTTTGGGCTTCTCCCTTGACCAAGCCCAAGATGAGTTTCATTATGTCAAGCTCGAACGTGATCATCTACGGGAAAAGTGGAAGTTGATAGAGATTACCACTCGAGCGATGTTATCTGAGCCACCCCAAGAGTCTGTCACCATCGCACACCTTACCCTTAGGTCTTATGCATCTATTTTAAGGGGTTATGTAACAAATAAGTAGTACTATGTTCATGTGAATTATTTTTCTATATAATAATGAATATAATTTCTAGTCTTTTTTGATACATTGTAATTCTTTTTAAAGTACAAATGGTGTTTTTTGGTTATTATTTAATTAAGAATTATATTTTATTAAATTAAGGGATTTTTGAATTAAATAATATTTAAATAAAATATTATTATTAATATTAAATTAATTTTTATTAAATATAAATTATCTTATAATTCTATGAATGCAATTAAATTTTTTTTAAGGTTTGAACGCCATTTCTGTCAAAACCCGTGAATTTTTTATAAATATCGGTTTTTATTTTAAAAGTGAAAATTCACATATTTAGAAAATTATTTAGATAAAATAAATATTATTTTTGGAATCAGAACGTCAAAATTATCCAACGGTGAATTTTTCATAATTTTCTGAGACAGTCAAATTTTTGGGTAAAAATTAAATATCGTTTAAATATATAATGTGTTTTATGACATCATAATGACCCAATGGTGATGTAATAAAATACCATAATCCTTATGTTCGGCCAATATATGTTTTATCATTAAAATAATGAGGTTTTGGGTTTTTTTGACTTACTTTTTAAAGCATTAATGAACCCCTCAAGACTTATTCAACACTTTGCCATTTTAAATTAATTTCCATGGGAGTGTGACTCACCTCCACATAAGAAACCCTAATTTTTTAATAAGTTCGGACCTTCTAATTGTAAAATATTGTTTTTCTCTTTCCTTTTCCTGAAACCATAGGCAAATACCATGGGATGGTTTGTGGTTTGGATTATTTTAATATAAGGGCTCCCAAACCTAAATAATAAAGAATTCTCTCACCTTTCCTATATAAACCCACCCATGTTCTAACTTCCTCCTCACTAAAATCCCTTGGAGTTCGTCCAACCTCTGCTCTACTCTCTATAGAATCCTCCCAAGGTGCCCCAAGCTCCCAAGAAGCCTATCACAAGCCTCTCTCTAGCCTTTGGAAGCACACTTCCAAGTAAGGGTTTTTTCTTCCTTTCTCATTTTTGTAAATTTTCTTTAATTTGTATTACCCTTTTAATTTCAATTATGAAATGTTGGGGTATGGTTTCTCACCTCTCCCATACTTCCCTCTTATTGTTTGACTGATGGGAGACCCCTTTCTCTCTCATTAAATGCCTCCCATGTACACCCGTTACTATGCCGAAATTATGAAAGGAACTTTTTCTCCTCTTTTATATTCAAGAAATACTTTTGTATCATGATTATAAAGTATTTTCAATTGTTGAGAAATGTATCTATATGACCTCCTTACTGTCCATTACATGTAAATATGATGTGAAACCCCTTTCTCTCTCATCAACCATTTTTATTAATTCTTATGTCACGTCGTTACGCTGCCGAAATCACACTGATTTTCTAAGCCAATATCATTGTGTAGTGAATACCATGCCCATTTATCCATCAAGGGTATTCACCGTTATGAACATTTACTTATTTATTATAAAGTTTCATGTATGAATTCCACATTCCTTTATCGTGGAATAAATGATTATGTTTTATGAATCCATGTTTTATGATCCATGTGGCACACTTATGCATGAAATGAAATGTTTAAGAAGGGTGCGCCCTTATAGCGCTCCAATGCATTGGGTAAATTATAGTATCATGATACTTCATGTGCAATTAGTGTTGACTCATACTAATTCAAGTGCAATGAGGGTATACTCGTGCATCATGTTCAATGAGGTTTTACTCATGCTCCATGTGCAATGAGCCTCGGCTCCTGCTAATTCAATGTTAAGTGTTGTTTCCACATTTCCATGTTATGATTATCATGCTTTATCATGCCTTTATGTTCATGTTTCTATTATTCTATATTGATATACCTATTTCCTAACAAGTATTTTACTCCTCATGTTATTCCATGTGTACTCCTTTACTGGGCTTTATAGCTCACCCTTTTCTTATGCATGTCCTCAGGTTATCCCATGCAATGCGAAGTACGAAGGAATGTAGTGGTCATGTAAAGGATGTCTTCAATAAAGATGTTGTATTTAGAGTTTAAAGTTTTTATGTAAGGATTCTAAGCCCCAAAGACACTAAACCTCTCGATCTTCTTTGTTGTATCAAGTGATGTTTTATGTAATAAAGCATGTTTAAGTTGTAATAAAAACCAGGGTTGTCATAGTTGGTATCAGAGGATAGGTTTAGTTATTTTTGGGATTAGGAAACCCTGGTAAAGCCTTAGATACAATACTAAGTATAATAAAAACAACCTTAAGTTTTGGTAAATACTAAATAAGTGGTTTATCAAAAAAATAAATCCCTGTCTAGATACGAGCAGGTAGAGGCGGCTCTGGAACAGATGTATCCTAGGGCTAAAACCCGAAAACACCGCTTTGAGCTAGACTCAAATGGGAACTGGTGCACAAAAATGGGCCTTGCTGCACTCTTGGTTATGACACTCCTAGGGGATATGTTTTGATAAATTCACAATCTTAGTATGAACCCTTATTAAGGGAAAAATGCCCCTAAGATTATATGTTAGAAGGTAGATCATGATAAGACTGGATTGAATCCTATAGACTCATGAGTTAAAGAGATTAATGTTTATTTATAAGTCATCAACTTTTGTCTTCAGATTACCCTTTATGTGTTACCCCTAACTTTCTTTTTATTCTAGCCAATGGCCGGTAATAGGAGGACTCGGGCTAACAACCGTTGTGAAGATCAGTGTGATGATTGTACTAATGAGATGCTCAATCCAATGGGAGCGGGAATCGCGAACATTGTCATGCTTCTCTCTCAGCTAACTCAAGTTTTGAAAAGAAACACGGGTCAAGAAGAACGTTCAACCCCACCTAAGAAAGAACATGTCGCTATAGAGAGCTTCATGAGACAAAGGCCTCCTACTTTTAGTGGATCATCTGATCCCACGATCGCTGAGCAATGGATCAACTCCATTGAAAAGATATTCTCCATCCTCCAATGTTCTGAACAAGAGAAGGTTATCCTGGAGGCTTATCGTATAGAGGGTGAAGCTGATCAATGGTGGACGTTGATTAAAAATACAAAGCCTGAGGAGGAGATCGAGGGTTTGGAATGGAAGGAATTCCGGAAGATGTTTTTCGATAAATATTTTCCGCGCACCCTCCGTCTTAAGATGGAAAGGCACTTTCCCTCAAACAAAAAGATAAAGTATCTATGGGAGCGTATGAGGAAAACTTCACAAGGCTTTCCCGATACGCTTCCGGCTTTTTCGTTACCCCCGAATGCAAGGTTGACCGCTTCTTTGGTGGGCTGAAGCCTAGTTTGCGGAAAGCATTAGCGATCCGTGACTTCGACAGTTATGAGGAAATTTTCTAATGTGCCCTCAAGGTTGAAATGGAGATCGTAGAATCACATGGTTATCATGGGAACATGAAGCGTAAGGTGGACTTCAATGATGGTGGTCCGATGGATAAATCCAACGACGCTAAGAAGTTCTAGCACCCTACTTGACAAAAGTGCGGAAAGAAGAACCCTGGAAATTGCCTTAGGGGGACGAGAAAATGCTTTAGGTGTGGAAGAGAAGGGCACCTAGCTATTAACTGTCGGCAAGAAGGACCCACGACTGCGACAAAGGAGAGGAACGCTCTGTTCGAACCACAACGCGTTGTTCAATGCTACAAATGCAAAGAACCGGGTCATTTTTCTAATCAGTGCCCTAATCCAAGGGTTATCGGAGGCAAACAACAACCTCCAAGATAGCAAGGAAGATCTTTTTCCATCACTTCTGCCGAAGTGAACCCCGACAACGAAGTGGTGACAGGTACGCTAGTTATTCATTCAAGAATAGTGAAAGTACTTTTTGATTCAGGTTCTACGCATTCTTTTATATCTCGAATGTTTAGTAGAACAATCCCAGCACCACCACAAATCCTATAAGTAATGATGTCAGTGAGTACGGAAAATGGGGCAATCATTGCATCCCATGAATATAAGTCCTCCCCTATTATAATCTGTGGATTGAATTTCCCATCGAACCTCATCATACTACCTTTGGTGGAATTTGATGCAATTCTTGGCATGGATTGGCTTTCTTTATATAGAGCCAACATAAATTGTCGGGAGAGGGAAATCACACTCCATATGGAGAATCGACCCCTATTCTTTACAAGTGTCAGGAGGAAGATGAATCTCCTTTAGCTCCATCATCTCAAGCGTGGATATTACTTACCTATGAGAATGCATATATGGCTCAGATGATTGTGTCCAAGGATGAAACCACCCTTGATGAAATGCCTATTGTAAGGGAATTTGGTGAAGTGTTTCCCAAGGAACTTCCTGGTCTTCCTCCAAGAAGAGATGTTGAGTTATTAATTGAACATATACCTAGGGTGCTACCAATATCCAAGACACCGTATAGAATGGTTGTTGTTGATCTTGAAGAGCTGAAGAAACAACTACATGAGAATCTAGATAAAGGGTTTATATGCCCAAGTGCATCACCATGGGGTGCACCAGTCCTCTTCATCAAGAAGAAGGATGGGTCAATGCGGCTTTGCATCGATTATCATGAACTTAACAAAATCACGATAAAGAACAAGTATCCTCTCCCAAGAATCAATGACTTGTTTGATCAGCTGCGTGGAGCACAATACTTCTCCCAGGTGGACTTACGGTTGGGATATTATCAACTAAGGGTGAAGAAGGAAGATAACCCCAAGACTACTTTTCATACAATGTACGGGCACTATGAATTCATAGTAATTCCTTTCGGAATCACCAATGCTCCAGAAATATTCATGGACTTGATGAATAGAGTCTTTAGAGATTACCTTGACAAATTTGTGGTAGTCTTTATAGATCATATTCTAATATACTCCAAAACCAAGGAGGACCATGAGGAGCATTTAAAAACTGTACTAGAGACTTTGCGCAAGGAGATGCTCTATGAAAAGTACAGAAAGTGTGAGTTTTGGTTGAAGGAAGTCTCATTCTTGGGCCATATCATCACATGAAATGGGATATCTGTGGACCCCTCCAAAACAGATGCAATTGAGGGATGGCCGAGGCCAACATCAGTAACGGATATCCGTAGCTTCTTAGGGTTAGCTGGATATTATCGACGATTTGTGAGAAATTTCTCACGATCGTCCAACCCTCTTACGAAGCTAACTCGAAAGGGAGTAAATTTTTCATGGAGTGATGAATGCAAAGAAATATTTAAGGAGTTGAAAAGGAGGCTTATCACTGCACCTGTGCTCACTTTACCCACAAGTGGGGAACTTTTTGTGGTATTCAGTGGTACCTCAAAGAAGGGATTAAGATGTGTGCTAATATAGAATGATAAAGTGATATCCTATGCTTCAAGGAAGTTGAAAATCCATGAGCGAAACTATCCAACACATGATCTGGAGTTGGCAGCGGTGATCTTTGCCTTGAAAATATGGCGGCATTTTCTCTATGGAGAGAAATGTGAGATATATACTAACCACAACAGTCTTAAATATATATTCACACAGAAAGAGCTTAATATGCACCAGAGAAGATGGATAGAGCTCATCAAGGATTATGACTGTTCAATACATTACCACCCCTGGGAAGGCGAACAAGGTGGCGGATGCCCTAAGTAGAAAGGATCCATCGATTCTATCAATGATGAGAATTGAGATCGATCCAATATTCTTAGACTTGATGAAGATGGACGTGGGAATCATAAATAAGGGAACGTCATCAATCCTTTCACAAATGATTGCTCAACCATCTCTTTTGGAAAGGTTAAAGGATTCTCAAAAGGATGATGCATGAATCCAAGAAAAAGTGGAAGCTATCAAAAAGGGGAAATCCTCTGAGTTTAATGTTAATGAAGAAGGAATTGTGCGGTTTGTGAAAAGACTATATGTTCCATCAAGTCTGGAGCTAAAGAAGGAAGTCTTGGACGATGCACAGAGTTCAAATTTCTTTATTCACCCAGGGATCACAAAGATGTATCGAGATCTCTAAGAAAACTTTTGGTGGGATAATATGAAGAAAGAGATCGTTGAATATACATCAAAGTGCCTGGTGTGTCAGCAAGTGAAGGCAGAGAGGCAGAAGTCTAAGGGGATGATGAACCCATTGCCCATACCAGAATGGAAATGGGAGAACATCACCATGGAATTTGTCACCGGAATTCCAAAGACATCCAAAGGCAACAATGAAATCTGGGTTGTTGTGGATCGTCTTACAAAGACTGCACACTTCATTGCTATTCGAGAGGTTTTCTCTTTGGATCAACTGGCACAGATATATATCAGGGAAGTGGTACGGTTGCATGGAGTACCACTATCTATTGTGTCTAACCGAGATCCAAGATTTGCCTCTATGTTTTGGAAGAGTCTTCAACGTGCTCTGAATACTGAACTGAACTTCAGTACGACCTATCATCCTCAAACTGATGACCAATCTGAGCGGACTATCCAAACACTTGAGGATATGTTGAGATCGTGCTCAATGAACTTTAAAGGAGGATGGGATCAACATCTTCCTCTGGTTGAGTTCTCTTATAATAATAGTTTCCACTCGAGCATCCAAATGGCTCCATATGAAGCCCTGTATGGGAAAAGGTGTAGAACATCGGCATGTTGGGATGAGGTCGGTGAATATAAGCTGCTTGGACCAGAAATGGTCAAAGAAATGGTGGAGAATGTGAAAACCATTCAGCAGCATATCAATGCAGCCCAAAGTAGACAGAAGAGTTATGCAGATAATCGTTGACGAGACCTTGAGTTCAAAGTCGTAGACATGGTGTTTTTACGCATATCTCCGTGGAAGAAGGTCATGAGGTTTGGAAAGAAAGGTATGTTAAGTCCAACGTACATCGGCCCCTTCGAGATTCTTGATCGTTTTGGGGCTGTGGCCTATCGACTAGCACTCCCACCTTATATGTCCAAGGTGCATGATGTCTTCCATGAATCCCTCTTGATGAAGTACATACCAGACCATTCACATGTACTCTCTTCCGAGGTGGTACAATTGGAATATGATATTTCTTATGAGGAGCAACCAGTGAAGGTCTTAGATCGTAGAGAAGAAGTTCTACGAAATAAGACAATGCCCCTCGTCAAGGTGTTGTGGAGAAACCACAAGTTTGAAGAAGTGACTTGGGAGTCGTAGGATATGATGAAGCTGAGTTACCCACATTTGTTTTAGTGTGGGAAAAGGAAAATTTCGAGGGCAAAATTTCTTAAGTGGAGAATATTATAACAACCAAAAGTTTCATTAATGGAAAATCCCTCTTGATCCAGTTAAATGTTTCTTTATGAAAAGCGTTTTTATAAGATGTCAACTTCTTTGGTTTTATGTTATGATTTGTGACCATTACTTTTATAGCTGTTGAACAGTGATCACATGAGTAGTATAAATATATGGCTTTAACGAACCCAATTTTACTCAGACAAAGGAAGTGATGGCCTCATCCAGTAGAATTTCCCCATACGAAGCCCATTTGTCAGAGCTCGGAAAAGAGGTGGCATTTTTGGGCTTCGACCTTGACCAAGCCCAAGCTGAGCTTCATTATGTCAAGCTCTAACATGATGGTCTATGGGAAAAGTGGGAGTTGATAGAGATTACCACTCGAGCGATGTTATCTGAGCCGCCCCAAGAGTCTGTCCCCGTCGCACACCTTACCCTTAGGTCTTATACAGCTATTTTAAGGGGTTATGTAACAAATAAGTAGTACTATGTTCATGTGCATTATTTTTGTATAAAATAATGAATACAATTTCTAGTCATTTTTGATACACTATAATAGTTTTTAAAGTACAAATGGTGTTTTTGGTTATTATTAAATTAAGAATTATATTTTATTAAATTAAGGGATTTTTGAATTAAATAATATTTTAATAAAATATTATTATTAATATTAAATTAATTTTTATTAAATATAACTGATCTTATAATTTTATGAATGCAATTAAAATTTTTATTAAGGTTTGAAAGCCATTTCTGTCAAAACCCGTGAATTTTTGATAAATATCGGTTTTTATTTTAAAAGTAAAAATTCTCATATTTAGAAAATTATTTAGATAAAATAAATATTATTTTTGGAATCAGAATTTCGAAATTATCCAACGATGAATTTTTCATAATTTTCTGAGACAGTGAAATTTTTGGGTAAAAATTAAATACTGTTTAAATATATAATGTGTTTTATGACATCATAATGAACCAATGGTGATGTAATAAAATACCATAATCCTTATTTTCGGAAAATATATGTTTTATCATTAAAATAATGAGGTTTTGGGTTTGTTTGACTTACTTTTCAAATCATTAATGAACCCCTCAAGACTTATTCAACACTTTGCCTTTTTAAATTAATTTCCATGGGAGTGTGACTCACCTCCACATAAGCAACCCTAATTTTTTAATAATTTCGGACCATGGCCATGTAAAATATTGTTTTCCTCTTTCCTTTTCCAGAAACCATGGGAAATACCATGGGATGGTTTGTGGTTTGGATTATTTTAATATAAGGGTTCCCAAACCTAAATAATAAAGAATTCTCTCACCTTTCCTATACAATCAAACCCAATATCCCACTTCCTCCTCACTAAAATCCCTTGGAGTTCGTCCAACCTATGACCTACTCTCTCTAGAATCCTCCCAAGGTGCCCCAAGATCCCAAGAAGCCTCTCACAAGCCTCTCTCTAGCCTTTGGAAGCACACTTCCAAATAAGGGTTTTTTCTTCCTTTCTCATTTTTGTCAATTTTCTTTAAGTTGTATTGCCCATTTAATTTCAATTATGAATCTTGGGGTATGGTTTTTCACCTCTCCCATACTTCCCTCTTATTGATTGAATGATGGGAGACCCCTTTCTCTCTCATTAAATTCCTCCCATGTACACCCGTTACTATGCCGAAATTCAGAAAGGAACTTTTTCTCCTCTTTTATATTCAAGCAATACTTTTGTATCATGAATCTAAATTCCTTTTCAATTATTGGGACATGTATCTATATGAACTCCTTACTTTACATTACATGTAAATATTATGAAGAACCCCTTTCTCTCTCATCAACCATTTTTAGGAATTCTTATGTCACGCCGTTACGCTGCCGAAATCACACCGATTTTCTAAGCCAATATCATTGTGTAGTGAATACCATGCCCATTTCTCCATCAAGGGTATTCACCTTTATTCACATTTACTTATTTATTATAAAGTTTCATGTATGAATTCCATATTCCTTTATCGTGGAATAAATTATTATGTTTTATGAATCCATGTTTTATGATCCATGTGGCACACTTATGCATGAAATGAAATGTTTAAGAAGGGTGCCCCCTTATAGCGCTCCAATGCATTGGGTAATGTATAGTATCATGATACTTCATGTGCAATGAGTTTTTTCTCATGATAATTCTTGTTCAATGAGGGTTTACTCGTGCTTCATGTGCAATGAGGGTTTACTCATTCTCCATGTGCAATGAGCCTCGGCTCCTGCTAATTCAATGTTAAGTGTTGTTGCCACATTTCCATGTTATGATTATCATGCTTTATCATGCCTTTATGTTCATGTTTCTCTTATTCTCTATTGATATGCCTATTTCCAAACATGTATTGTACTCCTCATGTTATTCCATGTGTACTCCCTTACTGGGCTTTATAGCTCACCATTTTCTTATGCATGTCCTCAGGTTATCCCATGAAATGCTAAGTACGAAGGTATGTAGTGGTCATGTAATGGATGTTTTCAATAAAGATGTTGAATTTCATGTTTAAAGTTTTTATGTAATGATCCTAAGCCCCAAAGACACTAAACCTCTCGATCTTCTTTGTTGTATCAAGTGATGTTTTATGTAATAAAGTGTGTTTAAGTTGTAATAAAAAGAAGGGTTGTCATAGTTTCCTTTTGATTTAGTTAAACGCAAAAATAAATTCCTCAATGAAAAGTAACTTAAAACTAAAATGCTGTCTGTTACCTTTTCCTACCGAGGAATCAAATTCAGTTTAACCCATCACAAGTTTGTGATTTCTAGTGGTGAACTTTCTTCTAAACATGTTTTCTATCACTCTCCATCAGAACATGACCCTTTGTTTTCTCTTCCATATCCATGTTTTTCTACATGGAATCCTAGTATGGGTTAACTCATGTGACCTTTGTACTTCTCTTTCATTATTTTAAAGTGATATTTTTATTGACTCATTTTCTGATGTGGGGCTTTCAATGAAATTTCAAAGCCAATTTTTAAAATTGTGAGGACGTAATTCCCAAAAGGGGGGAAGGATGTAACATCCCAGGTAAATAAAGAATATGAAATTTTCATATTTATTAATAATTGTGAATAAAATATTAATATTACTTTAAAGGTAATTCTATTTTCAATGGCATACCCAATACGCAACAATGAGATTCTTTGAAATCTTACGTTGCACACTAATAATATAATATTATTTTAAATGGTAGATAACGTATAGCTGTTGGAATAGAGGGAATGAATAGAACTAACTAAAATATTATTATATATGTTTTTTAAATTTTTTTACATTATTCAATAAATTTTAGCGGCTTAAAATGCAAATTAATCCAATTTTAAGAATAAATATTCTAATATTCTTTAAAAGGACGATTAACAGCCATTTGAGGACGAAGCTTTTATTAAATCTACTTTTTTCAATTTTATATGTTATATTTTACAAAATAAATTCCCTCTTTAGAATCATGAAATCAAAATTTACTTTCTGAAATTTTTTTAATTTTTCCGATAAAGTTCATTTTTTTAAAGAATAGTGAAAATGTTGTATTTTAATTCCTAACCTCTATTTAGTCTAATTTTTTTATATTGTCTTATTATATTTTTACATGGTTTTAAAGTATAATTAAAATATATTTTTACCATTTAATCCAATGGTGGTCATTTGAATTAATTTCACTTTGAAATTAAACAAAAACAAGTGTCAATCTTTTAATAGATATTGTTTCTTAAAAACATGCTATTTGTTTTGACAGTGGGAATTGATTATAAAATTAATAAATGAAACTTCTAGGTTTTAAATTTGGTAAAATTTATATCATTTTTGAATTTGGAATATCAAATATAGCTTAGGGTAAATTTTTGGTATTTTTCTGACAAATGTACATTTTCAAAGAATAGTGAAAAATACTGTATTTTAATTCAAAACTGCCTTTTCATCCAATTTATTTATATAGTTATATTGTCATTTTAATTGTTTTTAAGGTGTAATTTAATTATTTTTTATCATTTAATACAATTTTGGTCATTATATGTAACTTCACTTTTAAAGTGGATGTAAAAACAAATCAATCTTTTGATAGATTTTACTTCTTAAAAACCAGTTTTTGGTTTTGACAATGGGAATTATTTTAAATTAATTACTACAGTTTCTGTGTTTCGAATTTGATAAAATGGATTCCATATTTTGAATCATAATGTCCAAATTTTTTACTTAAAATTCTTTTGTTTTTTGCAATTATGAATAGTAACGACGGTATTTATCTTTAATTATTGTGTTTAATTAGTAATCGGGTAGTTACGGGTAATAAAATAATATCATAAAAATATAAAATGACCCCAACATGTAATGCCCCGACCCTAGCTACCCAGAGTCGGTGCATTACTTCGTAACATTGGCATGATCACGAAAGATCAAGTCTCGAAAGACCGATTAGTTTAGTAGCCTTGGAAACACTAGATACACTCATAAGTCTTACATTACATCATAAAGTGAAAAACTAATAACAAAGTCTTCATAGTCCACACTCATATCCTCTTCTGACTATCCTTGCAGGTCATACCTAAAATACTTATTCACATCCTGTAAAATATTAAAACATTGAAAGGGGTGAGCTCAGATGATCAGTAAGGATAGAAATAATGCGGAAGCTTTCATAAATAATCATTAACAATTTAGGCAATGTATAAATAAAACAAAATCCTTTTAAACATGAACTTCAACATAATATGGAAAAAGTAAAATGAGATAATGCCATTCACTTCTTCACATGGATATTCTACTGGTCGAATAATCACATGAAATAACAATAACCACTTTCATAATGAGGGAATGCATAATGCCAGACATTCTGAAACATTTTGTCAAAGCCTCGGCCAAGACGTCTAAAATGATTAAGGCCTCCGCCAAAACCATAAATCAAATTGGGAAAGGGCCTCGGCCAATTCCACGTCTAGTTGTCTCATGAGACCTACCGATGCATCGAGGAGCTGTAGCGGGCTCCACCCGTCACTTATTAAGTCCAATGCATTCCTCATATGAATAGGTTTAAACATATCATAAACCATAACATAATCGTATCACATAAAACAAGCATGAAGGAAACATAACATTTCCACATTTCAATCACAAGATTTCAATACAACACGTTGATATAATAAAAACGCTTTCAAAACCATTTTCAATACCAAAATAAAAGAAAGTTAAAACTTTGTATTTATTTTTCATTAAAAAAATGATGGCTTGTAGAGGAAGCCGAAACTCAAATAGTGGTCATGGCGGCGGAGAAGTCGTTGTCGCTGCATACGTACGACAAAAACATTCCCTTTTTTCATTTAGTAAACGCTTCGTATAAAAAAGATTCCTTTTGAATAAACGTAAAAGTCAAAGTGGTTTATACACCGTATAAAAGAAATTTGTGTATATAACCAAATATGCCTCAATGAAAGGAGATTGAGACAAAGTCCTTACAATGATCATTTTTAAAATAAAATAGATATATTATGTGTATTCACTATAGGTACACATAAAGAAAATAAAAATACAAAATAAGACATAATAATATCATGACATAATTTGAAAGTAAGAGATTAACCCAAAGAATGGAAGTTGGGTTAAGAAGTTCCCTTACCTTGTGTCCGACTTGATTCGACCGTTCATTAACCTCCTGAATAATAAACTAGAGTTAATATATACCTTATTAAGAACCATTTTTAAATTTCATTATAATTTTTATATCACTTATTACAATGTTATGAACATTATGTAATTATTTAATTTAATAACGATCGTTTTGTCGATCTTTGGTACTTGAGTCAACAATAAACTTCTTATAATTACAAGTTGTTTATGTGGTAGAATATCCATTATCTCCAGAATTATATTCATGATTTAGATGTCATATATATCTTATATATCCAGTATATACATTCATTTATAATATTACGTAACATTTAGAGGTAAGAAATGAAATGCACCGTTCATGGAGACGGTAAGCCGTACGTACGCATGAACGCTACTTTCATTTAAATTTAATATTTAATGGAACAAAATCATAATGATATAAATGTATAATATAATTCCAGTATAATATAGTGTATAATACCATTTACTCCATCCTTTATACATCCCACATATGGCATTAACGATTCAAATCACTTTGAGGGGGCGGTAGTCCGCACTTCCTAAAATGAAATTATCGCGTTTTACCCATAATGGAAATCATAAAGTATGACATAAATGAGAAATACAGAAGGATAAGTAAAACATAAACATAATATATATATCATATATGAAAATATTGTCATCAAAATGCCCACCATTATAGGTGTTAAAAGAATTTGAACAATCATCGTTTCGTGAGGCAGAAATTCGTCATCCACAGAAACAGTATGTTCTTTAACCATTAGATGTAGGTGTGTGTATGTTTAGCTCGAATACATCTTATAACAACATCCTAGTATATTTAGGATACTGTTGTTGTTACAAAAGAAATGAATAAAAAGAGTTTAGGGGGTTGGAGAAGAAAAATAAAACAAAACAACATTAGAGAAGACATTACCTCAAAATCGGGTAAATCTTTTTGATTTGAGCCAAAGGCTTCCTTGGGAAGAGTTCTGCCCAAAGTGAGGCTTCTAGGAGTAAGATAGGGATGTTGGAAGAGTAGTTTGGCAGAGTTTGGCCGAGCCAAATGGCTTGAATGTGTGAATAAGGTGGGAGAGGTGGGGGCCTTTTATAAGTGGAGAGGAGGGGCTCTTTTGGAAAGATTGAAATGTTACATTATTACACAATGCATTTCGGATTCTAAAGGTCCCACACTTATATAATTCGAGGCTAAGGTGATAAGGGTTCTAAATATCCTCATCCAATTGTCTTTGGACAAGTGTATGCCTTGGATTTTGCATTATATTCCCATTTTATTTAAATCGTTAAATAATGAGGTCATCGCTGCATCATCAAGATGTCATAAATAATTTAATTTATCTAATGTCTAAAAATTATAAAAAAAATATTATGATGTATTAAATCTTTGTATATTTCTAATGAATATTTATAATCAAAATTTGGACTTGTGTAACCCCACTTAAAAACTGTTTTAGTAAAACAACTCATGTTTGTGTCAATTTAATTTTAACATTAAATAAATATATATTAATGTCATTTTCCAACTAAAGTGGCTCCATGGGGTCCCCAAGTTGACCCATGGGTTGTATTGGTCTGCCATGACTCATCCAATAGCAGTAGGACAAGTGTCATTCTCATCTCATATTATTATAACATTATTTGTACCTTAAACTACACTAATTACCTCTAATCGCGATTAAGAACTTAAAAGTTACTATTCACCAAAAAATTATTTTAATCTCATTGAACCACATTTTACTTCTTAATGACAACCATGTATGTTGGATTTTTGAAAATCAAATCACAGAAGTGGTAATATTTCATTTAAATGAAAAATCAGTTATTTAACTACCACTTAGTGGTTTCACTATTCATCAAAAATTGAAGTTTTTCAGAACAAGGCCAAAATTTCACCTGAAGCTATAATTGATATTCCGAATTCAAAAATGATGTCTATTTTACAAAATTCCAAACATATAAGTTGCATTAATTAATTTTATAATTAATTCCTGCTGTTATGACAAATAGCGTGTTTTTAAGAAACAATTTATATCAAATGATTGGCAATTGTTTATGTCCAATTTCAATGTTAAATTAATTCTAATGACCACCATTGGATAAAATGGTAAAAATATATTATAATTATACCTTAAAACCACTAAATAGTATAATTTATCACAATAAATTATTTTGAATAAAAAGTTGTTTTAAGTATTTTTCACTATTCATAAAAAATTAGAAGTTCTCAGAAAAATACCAAAAATTCAACATAGGCTAATTTCGATATTCCGAATCCAAAAATGAAGTCCATTTTGAAATATAAAATTTCTATAATTTTAAAAAGTGGTTATTACTATTCATAACGGCTACTTTGATTAGTCGTGGTGTTTTAGAACTTGAAGTTGCGTACAATGCAAGCTATTGCATTATTGAATGAGAAGCGTATCATGGAAGCTCAGGGTGCTACATTCTCCCCTCCTTCAATAAATTGCATCCTCGCAATTTGAAATTTTTCTTGGAAAATAAAAGGTTAAAAATAGAAAATACCTTTGTGGAAAACCCACATAGGAAATAAGGTTAATAAAATTTAGTCTTAATAAGAGGGAAATGGAAATAAGAAAGTAACCACCAAATTATGATCTCGATAAGGAGAACATTGGTGGAAATTAGAGACATATAATTGGAGGAAACACGTAAATATTTGTAGGGAGTGATTGAGGTCATCATTCACAATCAATTGTCAAATTGAGGGCCTCAAAGCCTTCAATCTATGTTGATTTAAAATATCATCAGTTCAACAAGATATAAGGTATTAGGATAACAAATTTTTTTTTGATTTAATATCCCTTTACTAAAGTTTAAGAATTAATTTATTCATTGAATAAGAGATCGGTATATATATATTTATTCTTGACAATTAGAGTTTCAACCTTCAACTCATCTTTCACTCAAAAAGATAATAGAACTCAAAAATATTGGACTTACCCTAATTGTATAAGGTTCCAAGTTTTAACACATACCATTTAGATTAGAAAAAATATTTTGTAAAAACCAGGGACTTCACGTAGTCCAGTGGTAGGCGATTAATCCCAATCGCACTATGGTTGTGGGTTCGATTCCCACAGCTTTATCCGACACGATGGGTTGTCACTCGGTCTACGTGTTTTCCTATAAATATCCAAAAATAACCTTAACAATAGTATCCAATATAAAATATAATCCATTCCAACCTTTATAGTTATCCAAAATACTTTTGCCCAACTCAAAGTCCAGATTTTATGAGGAAGGTAAACATAATGAAGCTCCTTTTTTCTGCGTAACAACATGTGAACACCTTCATCATGTATTCTTTTAAAGCACTGCAACATACTGTATTACCATAAATCATTATTGATTACATTCATGATCCCTTATTCCTTATAGAAAACTAGATATACTCCTTCTATCCAAAAATGTATACAAATCATTAATCAGTTTCAAGGATGTTAAGAATATCCAACATAATTTATCCGAATCAATCATGTCTTATTCCAAAATCACTATCTTGGTATCAGAACCATATTATGGTTTATCATTCTCTCAACCATATATTTTCCAAACATTTAACCTACTGTGGAGTCACTTTTCTTGGTTCCACAAAATCTCAAGTCCTAGATGAAATAGTACTGCAGAACAATCCTTATATACTACATAATTATTATAACAAGTACATCATTGATACAACACTCAAATTACAAAATTCTTTAATAACAACATAAGAACTCTAATCATTCCTCCTCATCTGTGGTAGTATCATAACTTGATTATTATCCAATAAGATCATTTGGGGCATACTCTGATGATTTGAACATTGGTTTGCGTAGTGTCCCCACTCCTTGCAGGTGAAGCATTGTACATTTGAAACCTTTTTCTTACCCTTGCAGTCACGCACTCGGTGTCCTTTTTCTCCACACTTATAACAAACTCCCTTTCCCTTCAGGCAAATTCCAAGGTGTTTCTTCCCACAGTTATCACATATTGGAAAATTTTTCTTTTCCCTCATCCCTTTATCCATCATTCTCTCTTCCATCCTTTTCTTCTCTTTCATCCCTTCAAATCCATAAGACTCAAAGAATCCTCTACTTATCTCATTAACACATGATACTATTTCTTCATATGTTGATAGCACGTGGGAGAATATTTCCCTTCTAAATGTTGGCTTAATACCATGAAAGATATGATCCTTCTTACTCTTTGGATCATACGTATTGATGGAGTTCACATTCCTTCTACTGGGCGCCATTTCTATACAATGCCATAAACTAGATTAGTTTATGAATCAAAATACATAATTCCATACTTATAAAATACTTAACATAAATTGAACTATTTATGGATACAATCCATAATAATAAAAAGGTTTTCTTTGAGGAAGTATATACTCGTAACCCTTCATAGTGGTTCGTAAAGAAAACGAGAATTATCCTAAGCATATCCCCCGGGAGTGTCGTAACCAAGAGTGCAGCAAGGCCCGTTGTCGTGCACCAGTTCCCGTTCGAGTCTAGCTCAAAGCGGTGTTTTCGGGTTTTAACCCTAGGTACATCTGTGCCAGAGCCGCCTCTACTTGCTCGTATCCAGACAGGGATGTATTGCTCGGAAAACTCACAAAATATCTACAATAACAAAATTCTAGGATGTTCTTCTATACTAATCCTCAAAGTCTATCTTTGGGCTATGTGCTCTAATCAGAGTTTATCTAAATCTGGCTTCCAAGATTAGTACTAAACTGCCTCTGATACCAACTATAACGCCCCGACCCCAGCTACCCAGAGTCGGTGCATTACTTCGTAACATTGGCATGATCACGAAAGATCAAGTCTCGAAAGACAGATTAGTTTAGTAGCCTTGGAAACACTAGATACACTCATAAGTCTTACATTACATCATAAAGTGAAAAACTAATAACAAAGTCTTCATAGTCCACACTCATATCCTCTTCTGACTATCTCTGCAGGCCATACCTAAAATACTTCTTCACATCCTGTAAAATATTAAAACATTGAAAGGGGTGAGCTCAGATGCTCAGTAAGGATAGAAATAATGCGTAAGTTTTCATAAATAATCATTAACAATTAAGGCAATGTATAAATAAAACAAAAGCCTATTAAACATGAACTTCAACATAATATGGAAAAAGTAAAATGAGATAATGCCATTCACTTCTTCACATGGATATTCTACTGGTCGAATAATCACATGCAAAAACAACAACCACTTTCATAATGAGGGAATGTATAATGCCGGACATTCTGAAACATTTTGTCAAGGCCTCGGCCAAGACGTCTAAAATGATTAAGGCCTCGGCCAAAACCATAAATCAAATTGGGAAAGGGCCTCGGCCAATTCCACGTCTAGTTGTCTCATGAGACCTACAGATGCATTGAGGAGCTGTAGCGGGCTCCACCCGTCACTTATTAAGTCCAATGTATTCCTCATATGAATAGGTTTAGACATATCATAAACCATAACATAATCGTATCACATAAAGCATGCATGAAGGAAACATAAAATTTCCACATTTCAATCACAAGATTTCAATACAACACATTGATATAATAAAAACTCTTTCAAAACCATTTTAAATACCAAAATAAAAGAAAGTTAAAACTTTGTATTTATTTTTCATTAAAAAAATATGATGGCTTGTAGAGGAATCCGAAACTCAAATAGTGGTCACGGCAGCGGAGAAGTCATTGTCGCCGCATACGTACGACAAAAACATTCCCTTTTGTCATTTAGTATACGCTTCGTATAAAAAATATTCCTTTTGAATAAACGTAAAAGTCAAAGTGGTTTATACACCGTATAAAATAAATTTGAGTATAAAACCAAATATGCCTCAATGAAAGTAGATTGAGACGAAGTCCTTATAAAGATAATTTTTAAAATAAAATAGATATATTATGTGTATTCACTATAGGTACACATAAAGAAAATAAAAATACAAAATAAGACATAATAATATCATGACATAATTTGAAAGTAGGAGATTAACCCAAAGAATGGAAGTTGGGTTAAGAAGTTCCCTTACCTTGTGTCCGACTTGATTCGACCATTCTTTAACCTCCTGAATAATAAACTAGAGTTAATATATACCTTATTAAGAACCATTTTTAAATTTCATTATCCTTTTTATATCACTTATTACAATGTTATGAACATTATGTAATTATTTAAGTTAATAACGATCGTTTTGTCGATCTTTGGTACTTGAGTCAACAGTAAACTTCTTATAATTACAAGTTGTTTATGTGGTAGAATATCCATTATCTCCAGTATTATATTCATGATTTAGATGTCATATATATCTTATATATCCAGTATGTACATTCATTTATAATATTACGTAACATTTAGAGGTAGGAAATGAAATGCACCTTTCATGGAGACGGTAAGCCGTACGTACGCATGAACGCTACATTCATTTAAATTTCATATTTAATGGAACAAAGTCATAATGATATAAATGTATAATATAATTACAGTATAATATATTGTATAATACCATTTACTCCATCATTTATACATCCCACATATGGCATTAATGATTCAAATCACTTTGAGGGGGCAGTAGTCCGCACTTCCTAAAATGAAATTATCGCGTTTTACCCATAATGGAAATCATAAAGTATGACATAAATGAGAAATACAGAAGGATAAGTAAAACATAAACATAATATATATATCATTTATGAAAATAGTGTCATCAAAATGTCCACCATTATAGGTGTTAAAAGAATTTGAACAATCATCGTTTCGTGAGGCAGAAATTCGCCATCCACAGAAACAGTATGTTATTTAACCATTAGATTTAGGTGTGTGTAAGTGTAGCTCGAATACATATTATAACAACATCCTAGTATATTGAGGATACTGTTGTTGTTACAAAAGAAATTAATAAAAAGAGTTTAGGGGGTTGGAGAAGAAAAATAAAACAAAACAACATTAGAGAAGACATTACCTCAAAATCGGGTAACTCTTTTTGATTTGAGCCAAAGGCTTCCTTGGGAAGAGTTCTTCCCAATGTGAGGCTTCTAGGAGTAAGAGAGGGATGTTGGGAGAGTATTTGGTAAGAGTTTTGCCGAGCCAAATGGCTTGAAGGTGTGAATAAGGTGGGAGAGGTGGGGACCTTTTATAAGTGGAGAGGAGGGGCCCTTTTGAAAAGATTGAAATGTTACATTATTACACAATGCTTTTCGGATTCTAAAGGTCCCACACTTATATAATTCGAGGATAAGGTGATAAGGGTTATAACTATACTCATCCAATTGGCTTTGGACAAGTGTAAGCCTTGGATTTTGCATTATCTTCCCATTTTATTTAAATCGTTAAATAATGAGGTCATCGCTGCATCATCATGATGTCATAAATAATTTAATTTATATAATGTCTAAAAATTATAAAAAAAATATTATGATGTAGGAAATCTTTTTAGATTTCTAATTAATATTTATAATCAAAATTTGGACTTGTGTAACCCCACTTAAAAACTGTTTTAGTAAAACAACTCATGTTTGTGTCAATTTAATTTTAACATTAAATAAATATATATTAATGTCATTTTCCAACTAACGTGGCTCCATGGGGTCCCCAAGTTGACCCATGGGTTGTCTTGGTTGGCCATGACTCATCCAATAGGAGTAGGACAAGTTTCATGCTCATCTCATATTATTAAAACATTATTTGTACCTTAAACTACACTAATTACCTCTAATCGCGATTAAGAACTTAAAAGTTACTATTCACCAAAAAATTATTTTAATCTCATTGAACCACATTTTACTTCTTAATGACAACCATGTATGTCGGATTTTTGAAAATCAAATCACAGAAGTGGTAATATTTCATTTAAACGAAAAATCAGTTATTTAACTACCACTTAGTGGTTTCACTATTCATCAAAAATTGAAGTTTTTCAGAACAAGGCCAAAATTTCACCCTAAGCTATAATTGATATTCAGAATTCTAAAATGATGTCTATTTTAAAAAATTCCAAACATATAAGTTTCATTAATTAATTTTATAATTAATTCCCGCTGTTACGACAAATAGCGTGTTTTTAAGAAACAATTTATATCAAAAGATTGGCAATTGTTTATGTCCAATTTCAATGTTAAATTAATTCTAATGACAACCATTGGATAAACTGGTAAAAATATATTCTTATTATACCTTAAAACCACTAAATAGTATAATTTATCACAATAAATTATTTTGAATAAAAAGTTGTTTTAAGTATTTTTCACTATTCATAAAAAATTAGAAGTTCTCAGAAAAATACCAAAAATTCAACATAGGATAATTTCGATATTCTGAATCCAAAAATGAATTCCATTTTGAAATATAAAATTTCTATAATTTTAAAAAGTGGTTATTACTATTCATAACAGCTACTTTTATTAGTCGCGGTGTTTTAGAACTCGAAGTTGCGTACAATGCAAGCTATTTCATTATTGAATGAGAAGCGTATCATGGATGCTCGGGGTGTTACACAACATGTGTCCTAATTATATTGGTGGTGTCATGGCTGACCATGGGATTCCTTGTGCCAACCATGGGATCCCATGGAATCACTTTAGTGTGATAATGACCTTTTATCATATTTTTTTTATAGAAAGCAAAATGTATCCAAAGTATGTATCACCTAAGTAAAAAAAATTAATTTTGATTACATAAGTGATATATTTGACTATAAACATTCATTGTGATGTTAAAAACATTTACTACATGATGGTAATTTTTTTATAATTTTGAGACATTAAATAAATAAATTTATTTATGACACCGTGATGATGCAGTGATTACCTTAATGAATGATTTAAATAAAATGAGAAGATAAGGTACAATCTATGACTTACACTTATAAAAAACCTATTTTATGGGCGAATTTCGAACCCTTGTCACCTTATCCTATTAATATATAATTGTGGGACCTTTAATATCCAAAAAGTATTTTATAATAATGTATCTTTTCAAGACTTTCCAAGAGTGCCCCTCCTCCCTCTTATAAAAGGCCCCCACCTCTACCCCCTTACCCACACCTCTCAAGACATTGGCCCGACCAAACTCTACTCATTTTATCTCTCCACATCCCTCTATTCATCCTAGAAGCCTTACCTTTGGCAGAAATATCTTCAAAAAACACTTTTGGTTCAAACCAAAGGGACTTACCCGATTTAAAGGTAATGTCTTTTCTTAAGTTCTTTTGTTTTATTTTGCTTCTCCAACTCCTTAAAATCTTTTTATTCCATTATTTTGTAATGAAACCAGTATATTAAATATAATATTATTTTTTTATGAGAAGTATTAGAGCTACACATACACACACCACTATTTAATGGTTAAAGAACTTACTGTTTCCGTGGATGGAAAATTATTGCCTCACGAAATGATGATTGTTCTATCTTCTCATACCACCTCTCATGGTATCCATTATGATGGAAATATAATTATTTATGATATATATTATATTTATTTCCTCTTTATGCTTCTTTATTTTACATTTAAAACACACCTTTATGCTTTTCATGTTGTGCAAATGTGATAATTTCATTTGAGGAAGTGTGTGGACTACCGCCCCCTCAAGTGATGTGACTCGTTCATGCAATACATGGAATGTATAAAGAATGAAATTAATGAACTTATGTGACCTATATAACATATATATTATAATGGAAATATAATATATATATATATATATATATCATTTAGTTTTAATTCCACTAATGTGACAAAGAAATGAAAGTAGTGTTCATGTGTACGTACGACTTACCGTCTCCATGAACGGTGCATTTCATTTTTTATCTCCAAATGTTATAGAATAGTATAAAATGAATATATACTGGATATATATGATATTTAAATCATTAATAATATTCTGGAAATGATTTAGTTATAACTAAAGGGACAATTATTTTCAAACAAGTTCATTTTTGACTCATGTACTGAACGTCGACAAAAATGTCTGATATGAACTCACATAATTAACTAATTATTATAGCATTATAATATGTGATATGAAGTGAATAATAAACATTAAATTAGTTCCTTAAGAAATTATAAATTGACCATAGTTTATTATTCAGGAATATAAAGAAACGAACAAGACAAGTCGGACTTGAGGTAAGGGATCTAACCTCTCTTTCTTTTTAAGTACTCTCTTTTATGTCACTTCTTTTAAGATACACTTTATTATGTTAGGGGGATGTTATTATATTTTCCTATTTCTGTACTTTTTATTTTCATATGATGAGATATCCTAATTGATATCTTCAATCCATTTTTTGATGTTTTATGTGTCGTTGTTAGGCTGCCGAATTTTCGTAAGGGGATATCTTATCTCACTTTTAATTTCGTGATATTTCCATTGTATGCCACTTATTTATTTCATGTGGTGTATTTTTTTTCTTCCATTTGATATATATTATAATTATTATATTTATATTCATTGTATAATGTGATTCATTATTGTTTTTATTATCTTTTGGTCATTCGACTCGATTGATTACAATGAGGTATGGGGTTTTTATCTCACTTTTTATTCCCATGAGAATCATGCTATATTTATCACTATCTCCATTGAGTGGTGTATGTAATGACCATGATTCTACTCTTTTTGTAATATAATATCATTTATGGGTATTTACATCAGCATTTTTTTGTCCTTCTTTCACGGGGTGTATGTTTCGAATGTTACCCAAATCGGTAAGGGGTTCTTTCACCCTCCTCTTTTTTAAAAGACTTCTATTTGTTATGTCTTTTAATTTACATCTTGTTATGTTGGGATGTGTTCTTCTGTATCCTTATTGCTATAAATATTATTTCCAAGTGATGAGATACCCTTTTCTCTCTCATCAACTCATTTTCTTAATTTTAAAGTGACATCGTTAGGCTGTCGAATTTCTGTAAGGGGACTTCTTAACACAATTTCAATTCTTTGGGTCAAACCCCTACTTATTTATTATGTCATACTATGAATATGTGTGGATTAGATATGATTTTTTTACTCTTAATATCCTCTTATGTTAGGTGTATTTATAGTTTCCAAACATAATTATGTAATTGATTTATCCTTAATCTAAGGATACCGACATTGTAAGGGACTTCGTCTCAATCTATTTTCGTTGAGGCATATTTTTTTTATACAAAAATTTCTTTTATATAGTGTATAAACCCCTGTGATTTTTACTTTTATTCAAAATGAATCTTTTCTCTATCAAGAATTTTACTAAATGACAAAAAGTATGTTTTTTAACGTATGAGTTGACAACGACCTTTCCGCCGCCGCGAGTATTATTTGATCTTTGGCTTCCGTAACAAGTCGTAGTGTTTTTAAAAGGAAATTAAATACCATTTACTCTTTTATGTATTTTGGTATTGAAAATGGTTTTGATAATGATTTAATTATATCAATGTGTTGTATTGATATCTTGTGATTGAAATGTGGAAATTTTATGTTTCCATTATGCATGTTTTATGTGATACAATTATGTTATGGTTCTTGGGAATTATTTATGAAGACGGGTGGTTATGTGATAAACTAAGTGCGGGTGAACCCGTGATAGCTCTCCAATGCATTGGGTAACGCAAAGGAGTTAAACGCTAAGGTTTCTATGAAGATATTTAGGGAATATATTGTGGTGTGTATTACAAACATAACCATGAGGGTTACTCCCTACATAAGAATGTTATGAATGCCTCAAGTTACCTTTACATCTTATGATTTCTATGATTTATTCATAAATCTTATGATTTCATGAGGTATGTTAAATTTATTATGTTTTAAGAGTAAAGTATGATTTCATTGATTCTTATGTATACATGGACTAATGTTTTCTCTCT
Source organism: Viscum album (assembly GCA_963277665.1). Classification (NCBI taxonomy): domain Eukaryota; kingdom Viridiplantae; phylum Streptophyta; class Magnoliopsida; order Santalales; family Viscaceae; genus Viscum; species Viscum album. The sequence goes on along the minus strand of OY728125.1, from coordinate 1,993,522,240 downwards.
GTATTTTTATATCCCTTACTGGGATTTTTATGATCATCGCAAGTTTTTGAAATGTTTTCCGTAGGACATAAATTTTAATAGGGTCATGTATGGGATCAAGTAAAGACATGCTATCTAAAAAATGAAACTAGACATGTTTCTTTTTATGAGTTTTTTTATGAAAAAATGGAAACTGAGTAGGAGTGTCTACTTTGTAATCTTGTGAGATGTAATAGTTATGTCCTAATTCTCTAAAACACTAAACTTGAAAAGATCCTCAATTTGAATTTTTTATTTAATTCAAGATTATGAAATGTTTTAAGGTCGTGTCCTTATACTACTACTCAAATAATCTCATGTAATATCAATAACTAATTTCATAATGATGGAATACATAATTCCAGACTTCATAACCACATAGTCATGGTCTTGTTCTAAGACTACAATCAAGATTTTGTCAAGGCCTTACGACAAGATACTAGTTTGTCTCATGAGACCTAACGATGAATTGAGGATAAATATCGAGCTTCATCCATATCTTACTAAGTCCAATTCATTCCACATATGAAAAGGATAGAACATAAAATAACATTCTTATTAAATCTAGAATATGAAATTTTAAAACATTATCCATAAACCATTAATGGTATAAAACGAATGCATCAAAGGTCAAATATATCAAAAAACCATCAATACAATATGGAATATTTTTATCATAATAAATAAACCTCGATCAAGAATAATATCCAGTAAAGGATTCTGACATAGTTGAAAATGATCAGTAAAACTCTTTGAGTGAAATATCCCTTTTCCGTGAATTCATTTTAAAAGTCACACAATTTATAATGGAATTCATTTAAAAGTTATTTTTGAATCAATGTGTTCCATAACACTTTGAAACTTTTTAAAGGAATTATCACTTTAAAACATTCATGTCCACATAAATAAATCCTTAAAATCATTTGGAAAACATGGACATTAAGGAAAAAGGTTTAGAAGAATAAAAAGTTAAATTATTTGGAATTCCATTTTAGAAAAAGATTTCTTTAAAATAATCCCATTGAAAACACTTTTATGAATCATTGAAATGGATAATAAATATTTCCCAGTAAAAACTAACACATAAACAATCTTGAATAATAATGAGATTGAGAAATTAACCCTTACCTTGCACTTTCCTTTAATCGAGGGTATGTTTAACCTCTTGAATAATGAAAATAGTGTGTTATTAAATTATAAAAGAACCATATTAATATTTATTATATCATTCATGATTCATTTATGACTTTATACTACCCATTTAATAGTGATATCCATGTTAAATTAAAATTTTGGGTAATAGTCGCTTTCATTATCGTATGTGTTTTAACGTTTTATTCTTGATCGTATCATTCAGATAACGATTTAAATAAATCCATAATATAAAACATGATTTAGATATCATATATATTTAGAAAGTAAATATTTATAATATATTGATATATGAAATTGAAGGCACCGTTTATGGAGACGTTAGGTCGTACGTACACATAAACACTGTTTCTGTTTTCATATCGTATTGAACAGAAGTAGGTGAATAAGATATATGTAAGTATATACATACATACATACATACATACATATATATATATGTCTCAGTTATCATTATTATGTCATATATTACATACTTTTTAATAATATATATTTTTATATTCATCGTTTAATGGTGAATGTGGAAATGAATCACATCGCATCGTGGAGACGGTAATCTGTACGTACGTACGAGTGACAATATCATTATATTGATGGGGAAATAATATGTAATTTGATGGTATATCATATATACAGAATTATTAAGATGTTATATTTATTATTTACATTATTTATCCTAATTATTATACCCATCCAAACAAAGAAGTGTTTGAATAAAAAACTACACCAGGACGTGGAGACGGTAAGCCGTACGTACACACGTATGGTGACTTTTTCATTTATAGAATTAATAGAATAAATAATATGGTTGTACTATATTTATAATAACATTATAGTTTTAGAAGGAATTGATGTTATTATTTTGGTATGTAAACAACAAAGAAAGAGAAAGTGTATGAAAAAAATTAACTTGAAAGAGGGTGGTGAAATTATTACCTCTTCTTCGAGTGATTCCTTTTGAGTTGATCCAACGAGATCCATAGGTTTTCTTTCTAATCATATTAAGGCCTATAGGTTGATGGGATGAATTTTAGAAGGAGATCTGGGTAGGTTTTGGCTTAGACAAATGGCTTTGGAAGTGTTATTTTCACAGAATGGGAAGTACACAATTATAAGAGAGATGAGGGTCACTTTAAGAAAGCATGAAATAATATTTTATAATAAAATAATTTTATGTTTATAATGGCTCCAAAATGACTTATTTCTAGGATAAGGTATGTATTGGTTGAAAACCTCTCATCCATTATGTTTTAGACAATTTTAGGTTACTATTTTAACATTATCTTTTAGATTTAACACTTAGTTAAATAGTTTAACTTTTACTGTGTCTTCTTGTATTCTTACAATATATGGTTAATAAACATACTATAAACATCCAAGAGAACCTAAATTGGTGAATTAAGGACATATATAATATTATTTAATCCCTTTTTCTGTTCCTTAGGTTTTTAGGAATATTATATCAACCAATATGATATTATTCGTTTTAAAAAATAATTTATGATAATTTTGACACTATTCGGTATTTTGTTTTTGTGAAAGTTGTAACAACCTTATCACTTCGATAAAAAATTTATCTAATCATACCTAACATGTCATATTAACCTATAATTTTTTTTTTAATTCTTAATAATTCTCAATTTACATTTATTTGGATATTTATAATATAAATTATTTTAATATGTCATTAATAAGGTAATTACTACATCATCATTGTGTCATATATAAATTAAATTATATAATTTCTAAAAATTATAAATAAAATACCGTTATGTAGGAAATGTTTTTATCATTCTAATGAATATTTATAGTTGAATTTATATTTTTTTAACCATATATAAAAAATGGTGTAGTTTTTAAACGTTGAATTTAACACTTTTAACACTTCTTTAAATAAAATACAAATAAATGTTCTAATCTAATCCAAGTGGACCTAAGAGGATAATATTTCATTCATAATGTTGTTTTTGGTCGAATTTCACTTATCCAATAATATTAGTACTTGTGTTTGGGTAATTATAATATCATTTTTACCCTTAATAACCCTATATACTTTTTACTACGTTAAATAAAAGTCTAAAGTTACTATTCAAAAAATTATTTTAATCTTATTGAACAAAAATTTACATACTGATGTCAACTTTATCTCTCAAATTTTTTAAATTCCACTCACAATAGTGTTAAAATTATGTTTTATGCAAATTTGCAAATGCTCTTAGAAGGTAGGTAATAGAACGTTAAAAAGTTCAATTAAATTTTATATATCTAATTTTATTATAAAATGACTCCAATAAATTAAATTGAACATATATAGGTATTATATATCTACTTTGTCTTAAAATAAATTTAAATAAAATAAATATCTATTTAAATAAAAAGTCGGTTTTAAATAATAAAACAGTGTTTTTCACTATTCATCAAAAATTGTAATTTTTCTGAAAAATGCCAAAAAATTACCTAAAGTTAATTTTGATATTATGAATTCAAAAATGAACTCCATTTTACTATATTAAAAACATATAAGTTTAATTTCTTAATTTAAAATTATTTCCCGTTGTCAAAACCAAAAATTAGATTTTTTAAAATGTAAAAACTATCAATAGATTGACATGTGTTTATGACAAATTTAAATTTTAAATTATTTATATTGACCTAAATTGTATTAAACGATAGAAATATATTATAATTATACTTAAAAACCATTAAAATTCTTAATTTAACATTATCCCTCATTTAGTTGAGTACAATGATAATAACCTTTTGAATAGTATTCAAATTGATTATGAAATTAGAGATTTTGTTTTTAGTTTAAAACCAGATAGTGCTCCTGGTCTTGATGGATTTCCCAATATTTTTCTTTCAACATCATTGGAACATTGTTGGAAATGATGTATGCCATCTTATAAAATCTTTATTCACTAATGGATACCTTCTTTATGGTATCAATGCTCAATTTCTCACTCTAATTCCAAAAGTGGAGAATTCTTCAGAAATCCATCTTTTCAGACCTATTTCACTTATCAACACTATTCATAAAATTATCTCTATGATATTAGCAATGATATTAGAACCTATCACCAAAAAAATTATTACATGGAACCAATTTGGCTTTCTGAAAGGTAGAAATATCTAGGACTGCATTTTCCTTTCCTCTAAATGTACTAACATTATAAGAAAACTCAAAGATGAGGGATTGTTTCCATCAAACATGATATTAGAAAAGCCTTTGATACCATTGACTGGAATTTCATTTTCAATATCATTTATAGTTTCAGTTTTAATGACAACAAGGTAAAAAATGTTAAAACTCTTTTCAACTCTGCTCACATCTCTTTCCTAATTAATGGCTCTCCAAAGGGTTATTTCACATGCACAAAAGGTGTTAGACATGGAGATCCCCTTTCTGAAATCCTTATTGTTATTTTTTAATACTAATTAAGATGACTTTTCACGACTTCGATTACTTGAGGTGCAATTAAGAACATATTTGCCTCTAGAACTTTGACTGTTCTCTCTCATATTTTATATATTGATGATATTATTCTCTACCTACAAGGTGATAAAAAACATAAATAAATATAAACATATTCTATCTCACTATGAATACGTCTCTGGTGAATCCATAAAAAAGGAGTAAATCATCCATCTATTTTGGTAATCATTTTGCGATGAATAGAAAGACTAATATTATGAATGAACTATGAATTATAGAGGGTTAATTCCCCTTTTCATACCTTGGGGTCTCCTTCATTTGGTGGAAACCCAAAAACATATATTTTTCAAATATGTTTTATCATATCAATAGCCAATTATCCTCCTGGAAAAAAAACATTATCTATTGCAGGGTGGGTTTATTTAGTAAAATAACCAATTGTTTCAAAAACGGTTTACTCTATGATGGTTTGTAAATGACATGTTGATCTTCTCAAAAAGATAAATAGTAGAATTAGAAATTTTGTTTAGAGTAGACGCAATATTGAATGAAAAATTGTTACTGTTCCCTAGAAAAATTGTTTCAGCCCAATTGAAAATGGGGGTCTTGGGATTAAGAACCTCAATATTTTTAATGAGGCTCTTCAATCCAAACTTACTTCGAATATTCTAAACAACAACTTTCACACTGAATATTTATTGCATGGACCTTTTAATATTAACCTTAAAAAAGGAAAATACTCTTACATGAAATCCTCAATATGCCTTTCCGTTAGACACACCTTCTCAAAGATCCTATCTTTCTCTAGATGGATAGTTAACAAAAACTCTTCGCTCAATTTGATGCTGGACAACTGAAATGGATTCCCTCATTGTAGAATGGTTGATCCAATGCAATTATCCACGAATCCAAACACATCCATCAAGGATTTTTTGAACTCCCCCGATGATAATTTACCTAATGAAATTTCGAATGATATTGAAAATTACACTTTTGTCAACACCGATGATTTTTTTAGTTTGGGAGAATTATTATAATGGAATTATAACCTCCAAACATTATTACAATTATAATTCCAATACCAATAGAAATTTTTTCACCTGGATAAAGAATTTCAATAAAATTTTGGTTAGTCCCTCCCGCTTCCACCAAGTTTGGATAATTGCATATAATAAAATTCCCACGGATTGTAATCCTCAGGATTGTGGTATTCAGCTTTGTTCTAAATGTTGTATATGAAATCAGGACAAAGATGATACAGATCACATTTTTCTTAATTGTACCACTTCCTATGCTTTATAAAATATTATTTTTGATATTTTTGATCTTAGATGGATAGGTTTGAACTATATTAGACTGCAGCTTCAAAGATGCACTAATGTGGATACCCCTCCTCAAATTACTTATCTTTTCATAGAAATTGTGTCAGAATTAATACATCTTATCTGGTATGAAAGAAACTCTATTTTGCATAGAAATAACACATTAAATTATTGTGCAGCTCAAATTAAGATATATAATGACATCAAGGATGTTGGAATTATTCAAACAGGAACCTGTCACATCTGAGTCAAGGATTTCACCATTTCACAGAGGATTGGGATCAATGGAAACTACAGCCCGTCAAGGGGTTTGCTAGAGGTTTTTTGGAAAGCTCTCATCCCTGTTAGGAACAAAATTAATGTAGAAGGTGACTCAAAAGGGATCCTAGGACCTGAAGGATATGGTTTTATCAGCAGAAATCAAAATGGTAACATTGTTGGATGCTGCTTTGGTTCGTGTGGTATCACCTCTTCTTTGGCAGTAGAAATGTATAATATCATTAATGTAGTAATTTGGATTCATCAAAAGGGTTGTAACAACGTCTGGATTGAAAGTGACTCAACCACTATTGTCCAGGATCATAGACATGGTACGATTCACCTTGCGTGGACGCTCACATGAAAATGGATTGCATGCCTCCTCCACTTATCTGAGCTCAATCATATTATCACTCATTCCTATAGAGAGGTGAATAAGGTGGCATATGGTCTTGCTAATAAGGGTGTCTACATCAATATCATGTACATGGGGGATCTTCCAACTGAGTTCACCCCCTGGAATCAAAAGGATTGTAATAAAATACACTCCTTTATACTCTTGTAACTTATTTTTTTAATGTATTTTTGTGCCCTAAAAAATAGTATTTTTCATTATTTATTAAAATCTTAAAGTTATCAGAAAAGAACCAAAAAAAATCAAAACTAAATTTTTATGTCCCACATCTAATGAATAATTTAATTTCATTAAATTGAATATATAAAGGTTTCAAATAGTGGTTTTAAAATGGTTTTTCCATTCTAGTGGTAGGTGATGCACCGTTTTCGATCTTCGGTTGCGGTTTTAAGTCTCGTGGCCTTTCCAAACACAATGGGTTGTCAACAGACCTCCGAGTTGTCCTTTTTATGACGTTCCAAAAATAATCTAATGAAATTATTTATCCTTAACAATAGTATCAAATGTAAAACATAGTCAATTCCAACCTTTAGACTTATCCAAAATACTTCTGTTTAAACACAGAGTCCAAAATTTATATGAATGGTAAATACAATGAAGCTCCTTTTTGCAACGTAATAACACATGAATTCCTTCATCATGTATTCTTTTAAAACATTGTAACACCATAAAACCTTATTTATTACATTCATGATCCATTATTCCATATAGAATACTGGATATACTCCATCTATCCAAAAATGATGTAACCTCCATCAATAATAGAATATATAATTCATTAATTAGTTTTAAGGTAATCAATAATATCCAATATAATTTATCCAAATCAATCATATATTATTCCAAATTAACTACCTCAGTATAAGAACTGTTTTATGGTTTACCTTTCTCCCAACCACATATTTACCAAAACAATTAACATGTTATTTAGTCACTTTTCATGGTTCCACGAAATCTCAACTCCTTAATGAAATCGTACTTTAGTATAATCCTTGCATACTCTATAATTATAATAACATGTACATCATTAAAACAATACTGAAATGACACAATACATTAATAACAACATAAGAACTCTAATGATTCCTCTTCATCTTCAGTGGTATCAAAACTTGATTATTATCCAAAAGAATCATTTGGGGTATACTCTAATGATTTGGACATTGATTCGTATAGTGTTCCAACACCTTTCAGATGAAGCATTGTAAATTTGTAACCTTTTCCAAACCCATGAAATCATGTATTGGGTGTCCTTTTTCTGTACATTTATAAAAAACTCACATTCCCTTCATGAATTTACCGATGTGATTATTTCCACAGTTATCACATGTGGGACAATCCGTCTTCACCGTCTTCCCATTATCCATATTTCTCTTTTCCATCCTTTTAATTGCTTTCTTCCTTTCAAATCCAATAGATTCAGATAATTCTTTACTTATCCTATTAACACATGGTATTATTTCTTAATATGATTAGAAAACGTGGGAGACTATTTCCCTTTTAAATGTTTTCATAATACCATGAAAGACTTGATCCTTCTTAATAGTTTGATCATGAATATTCTGGGAATTCTCAATCCTTCTAATAGGTTCCATTTCTATACAACGACACACACAAGTATAGTTTATGAATCTAAATGCATAATTCCAAACATGAAAAATACTTAATGTAAATTGAAAATATTATGCATTTAATCTATAATCATAAATTGTTTTCTTTGAGGAATTATTTACTCCTAAATCCTTCATAATGGCTTGTTATGAAAATGTGAATTATCCTAAGAATGTCCCCAAGGAGTGTCGTAACCAAGAGTGTAGCAAGCCCCATTGTCGTATACCCGGAAACCCCAGGTCATGCCCAAAACTCCTTGTTAGAGTTTTCACTCCTAGGTACATCTGTGCTAGAGCCGCCTCTACCTTCTCATATCCAGACAGGTATTTATGTCTTGGAAAATACACAAAATCTCTATATTACCAAAATTCAAGGAAGTTTTTCTATAATAATCCTAAAAGTATATCTTAGGGTAATGTTCTCTAATTGTAGTTTATCTAAATCTATTTCCAAGGATATTGCTAAAAATTTTCAGATACCAACTGTGACTCCCAGACAACAGAAGCCCATGGTTGGTACAATTTTTAATACATTGGCATGATTACAAGGAATCATGTTTCGAAAGGCTGATCAATTTAGCAGTCTTGTAAAATAGATTACATACATGAACGTTATATTACACATTAGAAAATAAAAAACAACATAAATAATCTTTTTATAACACCATTAATCCCCTAGCTTTACTATACATATCAATCATAATACACTTCTAGGAATATAAGGAAAATAAAACATAAGAAAGGGGTGAGCTCAAACACTCAGTAAGGATAACAATATAACTGAATCTTTCACAAATAAGAATAAACATTTAAGGAAATGTGTATAACTAAATAAAATTCCTTTTAAACATAAAATTCAGAATAATATTGCAAAGATAAATTCAATAATTCCATTTACATATTGACATGGATGTTCTAGTAGTTGAATAATCACATGTAATATCAATAGCTAATTTTATAATGATGGCATGCATAATTCCAGACTTTATAACACATAGTCAAGGCCTTATGCCAATACTAAAAATAAGATTTTTTCAATGCCTTATGCCAAGACACTAGTTTTTCTCATGAGACTTACTGATGCATCGGGGAACTATAGCAGGCTCCACCCTTCACTTACTAAGTCTAATGCATTCCCCATATGAAAAGGATTAAATTTAACATAATCATTCTTATTAAATCTAGCATACGAAATGTCATTACTTTATCCATTAACCATGAATGGTGTAAAAATAATGCATCTATAGTCAAACATATAACAAATCCATTAATAAAATATGGAATATTTTTATCAGAATAAATCAACCTCGATCAAGAATAATATCCATTAAAGGATGTTGACATAGTTAAAAATTATTAGTAAAACTCTTTGAGAGAAATATACCTTTTTCATGAAATCATTTTAAAAGTCATGCAATTTATAAACGAAGTCATTTAACAGATATTTTTGAATCAAAGTGTCCCATACCACATTGAAACTTTTGAAAGAAATTAACATTTTAAAACATTCTTTTCTATATAAATAAATCCATAAAATCATTTTGAATACATAGACATTAATTTGAAAGGTTTAGAAGAAAAAATCATTAAAACATTTAAAATGATTTTTTAGTATAAGAGTACATTAAATGAATCCCTTTGAAAACCTTGTTATGAAACAAGGTCATGGATAATAAATATGTCCCAGTAAAAACATACACATAAACAATCATGAATAATAATCAGATTGAGGAATTAACCCTTACCTTGCACTTTCCTTTGGTCGAGAGTACATTTAACCTCATTTATAATGAATATAATGTGTTATTATAATATAAAATAACTATATTCATATTTATTGTATCATACATGTTTCATTTATGTCTTTATACTACCCATTTAATAAATATTTCCATGTTAAATTAAATTTTTGGGTAAAATTCTCTTTCTTTATCAAATATGTTTTAACTTGTAATTCTTGATTGTATCATTTAGATCCTGATTTAAATAAATCCAGAATATAAACCATTATTTAAATATCATATATATTTAGAATATAAATATTTATAATATATAGATATATGAAATGGAAGGCACCATTTATGGACACGTTAAGTCGTACGTACGCATAAACGTTGTTTCTATTTTCATGTCCTATTGAACAGATTTAAGTGAATAAGATATATGTAAGTATATACATAGATATATATATCTCCAGTAGAATTATTATTTCATATATTACATATTTATTGAAAATAAATATTTTTATAATCATCATTGAATGGTGAACGTGGAAATGAATCTCATCGCGTCGTTGAGACGGTAATTCGTACGTACGCATGGGTGACAATATCATTATATTGATAGAAAAATAATATGTAATTGGATGATATATCATATATACAGAATCATTAACATGTTATATTTATTATTTACATCATCTATACTCATTATTAAACCCATCCAAATAATGAGGTGTTTGAATATCAGACTTCACCACGATGTGGAGACGGTAAGTCGTACATACTCACATATGGTTACATTTTCATTTATAGGATTGATAGAATAAATAATATATTTTTACCATACTTATTATAAAATAATAGTATTTAGATGGTACTTGAGATATTATTTTGGTATGGAAACATCAAATATATAATAATTATAAGAAGAAAATAATTTGAAAGAGGGTGGTGAAATTATTACCTCTTCTTCAAGTGTTTCAATTTGAGATGATCAAAAGGGTTACATAAGATGGATTTATGATAAATTTAATGCCTCGAGGTATAATTTATTATAGTTGGGAGGAGATATGGGTATTTTTTGGCCGATCTAAATGGTTTTGGCGGTGTTATTTGGGGAGAAGGGAATGTATCCTTTTATAAGAGAGGTGGGGATCACATTATATAAAGTTTGAAATGTTATTATATAATAAAATCATTTTCTGTTTCTAATGTCTCCAAAATGATTCATCTATAATATAAGGTGGGGATGGGTCGAAAACCTCCCATGTAATAGGTTTTAGAAAAGTTTATGATACCATTTTAACCTTATCTATTAGTTTTTACTATTTGTTAAATATTTTAACCTTTATCATGTCTTCTTGTATTCTTACACTATATGGTAAATAAAGGTACTCTAAACTACCCATAGAACCTAAATTGGTTAATTAATGACATATATAATATTTTTTAATCCCTTTTTCCAATCCTTATGTTTTAAAGAATATTATATCAACAAATAATATAATATTTGTTCTAAAAATTAATTTATGTCAATTTTGACACTATTTGGTATTTTGTTTTTGTGAAAGTCATAACAACCTTATAAATTCGAAAACAAATTATCTAATCAACCCTAAAATGTCATATTAACCAATAAAATTAGTTTAATTCAGCTGAAGTCTCAAATTTCATTTATTTGGATATTTATAATATCAATTAGTTTAATATTTCTTTAATATGGTATTTACTGTATCATCATTGTGTCATAAATAAATTAAATTATTTAATGACTAAAAATTAAAAATAAAATACCATTATATAGGAATAATTTTTATCTTTCTAGTGAATACTTATAGTCGAATTTATATTGTGTCTAACCCTATATAAAAATGGTTTATTTACTAAACATTGAATTTAACACTTTTAACTCATCTTTAAATAAAATAAAAATAAATGTCATAATCTAATCAATGTGGACTGAAGAAGAACATATTTTATTCCTAAATTTGTTTTTTTATCGAATTACACATATCCAATAATATTATTACATGTTTTAGGGTAATTATAATATCATTTTTACCCTTAATTACCTAATTTACTTTTAATTGCGGAAAATAATAGTCAAATGTAACTATTCACCAAAAATTATTTTAATATTATTGAATGAAATTTTACTTACTAATTTCAACCATGTCTCCCCGATTTTTGAAATTCCACTCACAGATGAGGAAATATTATGTTTTATGCGAATTTGCAGATGCTCCAAGAAGGTGGGTAAAAACATTAAAAAGTTCAATAAAATTTTATACTTCTAAGTTTATAATAAAATGACTCCAATGAATTACATTGAACATATATAGGTATTATATATATATTTTGACTTAAAATAAATTTAATTAAAATAAATAATTATTTAAAGAAAATGTCGCTTTTAAATATTAACATAGTGTTTTTCACTATTCATCATTAATTGAATGTTTTCAGAAAAATACCAAAAATTTACCCAAATAAATTTTTGATATTATAAATTAAAAAATTAATTCCATTTTACCAAATATAAAAAACATAGAATTTTCATTTATTAATTTAAAATTAATTCCCCTTGTCAAACCAAAAATCGGGTTTTTAAAAACGTAAAAACCTTCAAAACATTGACATGTGTTTATTTTAAATTTAAATGTGAAATTACTTATAATGACATACATTGTATTAAATGATAAAAATATAATCTAATTATACTTAATAAACATTCAAATTCATAATTTAACACTATAAATTATTTCAATTAAAAATGTTGTTTTCAATTAAAACATAGTAATTTTCACTATTCCTCAAAATATGAAGGTTATCAGAAAAGTATCAAAAATTTGTCCAAACTAAATTTTGTATGTCCAATTTTAAAGAAGAATTTAATTTAATTAAATTTGATATATAAAAGTATAAAATATTGGTTTTAAAAATGGTTTTCCATTAAAAGGAGGTAAAATTACATTTTTGGAAATATACTTCTTTTATTAGAAACACTTATATTTGTTCATATATTATGTCTACCAAGCACATAATATGGATGTTAAAATTATATAGATTATATAAGATTTAAAAATAATATTAATACTATTCATAACCATTTTTTTGACTGGCTAGTTTGATATGTTGTGATGTGCTCGAACTCAGTGTTGCTTGTAGCACAAGCTGTTGAATTACTTTAATGAGATAACATATTATAAAATCTTGGGGTGTTACATGATGTGATTCATTTTAAATAAATAAAAAATTATATAAGTATATATGATAAAATAATCTGGAATTTATTATATCTTTATCATTCTATAAATATATATTTTACTTAGCTTCTTTCTATAATGATCATTGAAAAATATGAATGTTACAAATCTGTACGTATGGACTACCATCTCTATGATTGTAATGTTGGTATATTTTTCATAAATATATTTCATTATTGTTTTTAGGGGTGAAATTTATTTTTAAATATTTTATTTATTTCATGATTATTATTATTTATATTTTCAAAAAATGACCACAGGACCATAGTCGATCTACAAAAGTTGTTTTTGACACATAATCAAAATATGGCAAAAACACCTAATGTAAACATAGTTGTTTAAGTATATTTTCACAACATTGTAATAAGTGATATAAAATATATAAAAACATTAAAATGGTCCTCATGTAATTAAAAAATTAACATATGTTTTTAATTTTTCAATATAAAGACACACAAGACATCTTGGGCTCTATGTAATGGATTTATCCACAGTTTACATTCCATGGAAGCTTAATTGTTATTATGAACCAATTTATATATACGATGTATATAATTCCTTTTGACCTCTAATATCATGAATATTATTATTTTCATGATATTAAAAGTTTCATTTGTAATCATTCAATCATAGGTATTGTAATTCCAATGTTTCAATATGGTATGGGATGATTTCGAATATTTAAGGATTTTTTTCCTCCATAATGATATAATGATCTCTAAATTTTATTTTCATTCATCAATGTCAACAATCCTTCTGGTTATAAATCATTCACTGAATAAATTGCTGTAAAATTTTTATCTCATGTTTAATAGAGATATTGGGTGATAAGGGGAACATTTTAATAATTAAATTAATTATTCTATATATGTTGAATGATTTGGAATAACAGGTACATGTGAGGATCAGTTATATATTTACCCTAGATGAATCAGGTGTCCCTTGAGATAAATATTTTGTCCAAATTAGGATAGTATAAACTATCTGGGGAATAGATCAAGATGGTATAGTTTATCAAATTTCAGAAACACGTTGTCCAATATTAATGGAATTACTTTTTTTGTAATATCATTTTTCTATGAGATTTTTTTAACAAAAAATCTATGGTTTAATTTCATTCAAATTTATTGATTAAATAGAATGTGATTCAATTTTTGGGCATAATAAATTTATATTTCCTTTTTAATTTATTTCAATGGAATGTGTTTTCAGTTACTTACATTTACATCTTTGATTATTCTCAATGATTCGATATTACATCCTATTTATTTACCCTTACTGAGCATTTGATATCAACCTTATTATCCTTGTTTTTCTCATATTATAAAGAATATATATATATTAATACTCCATCAAAAATTCCATTTAATTCGTTTTTCTTATGTATCATTTTTTTCAATTTCCCAATGTAATTTGTGTAGGATATATGTAATATAGCATTAAAAAACTTTTAGACTATTCAGTCCCAGGGAATTTGAATCATTAATATGTCAAAATATAATAATGTAATACACTGGCTCTAGGTTTCTACATTTTTGGAAATTTAATTGGATTCAAGGTTGGTTTTATAGGAACCTTGGAAACTATATTTAAATAACATATATCAATGAACATAACCCCAAGATAGTGTTAGAGGATAAGTATGAAATAACATCTTATTATTTATTAAGGTAGATATTATGAATGTATTTTGAGAAATAGATCCCTATCTGGATACTTCAACATGAAGCGATTCTGGAACAGATTTACCTAGGAGTTACCACTCTAACAAGATGTATCGGGCATGACACAGTCTAACAAGGTACACAAATATGTGCCTTACTACACACATGGTTTGACACTAATGAGGGACATACTTAGGATATTTTAAATTTTCTATACAACGAATTATAAAGGATTTAAATAGTTAATATACTATCAATGAAAATTTGTTTACGATTAAGTTATTAGTTATGAAAACATTTGAAAATTAACATTAAGTGTTAACCCATATTAACATTTATACAATGTTCATAAATTTATGGGATAATACATTTTATATCATTGTATAAAAATGGTATGTAAAAGGAAAAATGGTATCAATAATTATAGAAAATATAGAGATTTTCTTACTGAAGAAGCCAATATTAATTGTATGGAAACTAGGAATGTTATAGTAATATTAGGGAATCCAAATCAAGTTATAAAAAATAACCTTACACGGATTGAGAAACCTATCCCACACTGAGATTTTATGACGTTGGATAACTTTATATGACAGAGGCCCCATAATTAAGCAGGAATAATGATCTAATGGCAGCTGAGAATTGGAATACATCATTTGAGTATATATTTAGTGCATTAAGATGTGGGGATAATGAAAATCTTACACGGGTGGTGTATATTCTACAAGGTTATTTTGATAAATAGTGGTCATCGATCTAGAGTACTGGGGAGGAAGAATAAATAGAACTCACATAATGGAGGAATTTTAACAATAGATCCATTGATTAATGCCTCCCGTGTTATCAAAAAACAAAGACGAAGAGAAAGATCCTTAGTCTAAATTGAAAGGAGGAATAAATTATTACAGATAATGAATCTACCTTTATAATTTTAGAATGTTATTCCATGGATTTCATGAAAATCATGGAATTAATGATTGATTGTTTTTTGAATTCTTAATAAAAATATCTGAAAGGCACTTGTCTCTGAAAAATTTTCATCATATGATGAAACAATTTTTTTTCCATCAAGGTGAAGATGGAATTTTCTATAATTGATATATTCATGGGAAATCCATACAAGAAAAGGCCATCTAAGAAAAGAGAATGATCTAGGAAGAATTGAAATAATTATTTTTCAATATGTGATAACTATGGATAAAATCACCATGGTAAATTCATGATGTGAATATGAGTTTTTTATAAGATTGGTGACTAGGGTTTCCAGGATAATGAATCTAAATGGAAAATAAAAAGATACTATTGAGTGTCAAAACTATAAGTAAATGGGGAACTATGAAAATGAATACCCCAATAATGAATGGGTAATTTCTTATAGTATGCATATAGATCAAGGTCAATCATATGTTATTCATATAACTAATGTGGAATGATTAATGTAACTCTATTTCGGTATCTATGAAATATATTTTAATAGTATTTTATTGATAATTTTCTCATCATATGATTTATTAAATATGTAATGACTGTGTTCTAGTATTATTTCTTCAATAATTTGAGATCATATGCTTAATGGTACCAAGAATGTTTTTTTAGTAAAAAGTAGTTTTTTTTAAAACACATGGTTTTGGTAAAGTAAACACATAATATTTCATTAATGTTAATAGAATTATGTTTTTTTAAATAAATGATGTGTTGAGATAATGTAAATCAAATATGTTTTTATTAACAGGGAAATGACAAATTCCTTTTGCAATCATTTATGCAGTTTACCAAAAAATTGGATTTAGATAACATCTCTAATCATATATGTTTTACATAAAGAATAATGAATAATTCATATTTCTAGTGATGTATTAATAAATTCATGTTATTGACATATTTCAAGAGAATTCCTAGTGATGGTGTTAAAATATTCGGTTTTCTATGATTATTTGGTTATTTATTTTGGATTAAAGGATAACAATAAGTTCAAATTGTTTAAAATTTATTGACCCACCTTTTAAGGTTTTGAATCATAATTTTTAGGATAATTTAACCATTTGTGAAATGGATTTAGCTGATCATTGGATAGGGTTTTAAAGAATTTTGTATTACTCCATGAAATGATAAAAATGTAGAAATCATTCAAGCTACAACCAAATGATATGATTATGTTTATAGAAACATATATTTACTTATATTATTATAGAGTGAAATAGATACTTAACTATAGAAAAAATGATTTTGAGACAAAAAAATCCTATTATCATCATTTCTTATGATATCAATGACCTTTATTCACACCTCTAGTTTATTTTGTTGTGGTAAAAAACCATCATATGAACATGTTCCGTCAAACTCTCCATAATTAAATTATTGTTAATTTTTTATTCTGTATACATATTTCAATTTCTTGCATATGTTCTCCTACAAGGGAACCTACCAACATGCCCATTGTAAGCTCCTTTAACTCTTATTAATAATATGTTTTATTAACCCTATTTATGATGTTGTTTTTCAACAATATTATTTTAATATTTAAATCCCTTGATTAAAATTGTCATGTTTAAATTGTGAGGATGCAATTTTAGTATGATATTAATAATGTAACACCTTGAAATTATGATGTAAGAACATTGTATTTGACAGTATGTATCAAACATAACATCACTCATAGAAGTGAATGTAATATACCAAGACACCATTGTATAATTAAAATTTTATAAAAATTAATATATTATATAGTTTGGAATGCATATAAACACTAATTTATATTTCCTGACAGGAAATACAGACTTTTTTCAATATCTTTCTTACTTGCAATACCGGGTTTTAACTAAAAACTAATATATTATAAAATTAGTAATATATAATATAAAAATACTTAGCCTAGACATTAAATTAGAGTTTAGGAATACTATTATATTATTTATGAAAATATATAATTTAAAATAATATAAATTGAATTCATTATTTTAATATTGATTCGAAATGAATATAATATCCTATTGATTATAAAGGAAATATTTTCCATTAAAACCAAATTTTATACACTGAAAGGTGTTACAGAATAATAAATTAATATTATTACTATTAGTTGAAGAACTTTTGAAATATATATATATATATTAAATATTCAATAAATTAATTTGTATATTCATCCTATATATTTTATAAGTATATTATATGAACAAAACCAATTTTTTGCATAAAAACTAACATTTTTATAAAGGATATTTTAATTTATTTTAATAGAGAAATAATTTTTATACCAATTTTCTGAATATTTTTAGACTATATATAAAAATATTAAAATCAAATTTTAAAATATAAACATAAAAATTACCTTCTGTTGAATATTTAGTGTTTTTTTCTGATTTTTCAATTTTTAATGTAATGTGGTAAATAATGAATTTTAATTCAAAAATTCTTTTTCATCAATTTTATTTATACGGAAAATTATTATTTTAAAATGGTTTTAAAGATTAATTATATTAATTTTTTTATCAATTAACATAATTTATTTCATTGGTATCAATTTTACATTGAAAATGAATATATAAACTTTGGAAAATTTTGGATATTTTTACATTAAAACCTTGAACTATCATCCGGTCTACGATGTTAAATGTAATATAATTTTTTCCAATTCTGTGATTTGAATTTGAGAAAATTTATTCCACATTATTTTGAAATAGAATTTTTAAGGTATAATTTTCTTAACATTGTTTTCTACCCAAAATATTAGAAAAAAACTAAAATTAATTACAATTATTAAAGAGGATTTAAGCATAATTAAGACTAAACCATAATATTAAGGGACCAAATGTCCTCTAAAACTATCCAAAAACCATTGGGTGTCCATTTCGAAATGCTATCCTACATTCTATATAACGTGAATCATTATTGGTTCCTCTTTCAGTGTAATACTTTTTGAAAATCCTTTTCAATTTTCTGGAAGAGTGCCACTCTTCCTCCACTATATAAAGGCCTCCCCTCCTACCACATCCTCACACCACTCGAGACACTTTGGCATAAAAAATATCTAGAAATACTTCTCCTTACCCCCATTTTATAATCCTCTTGAAAATAATAATGACATCCATGGAATCACATTGATGAAAATCGAAGGGAGTTACCGTAGGAAGAGTTATCATATTTCCTTAAGATCATATGGTTTATTTCCATTCTCCACCAATTCAATTATTCTTATTACATTATTATATAACAATGAAAAGTATCGAAAATATACTATTATATTTTTATGATTATAGAACAACCTAAAATAACACACACTACCATCTAATGAGTAAAAAAGAAATTTTTTATATGTTTAGTGAACTACTACCTCAGGAAATGATGATTGCTAATTTTTTCTTTACCTATTTTCATGGTTAGGAATTATGAGAGAAACATGTTTTATATATGTTATATATGATATTTATTATTTCATTATTCATCTATAATTATTTTATAACACATTCCACTATAAATTCCATTTTTGGTAAATAAAATAATATATTTTGTGGATGTGAGGACTAATATCTCCTAAAAGAGATGTGATTCATTCACATTGTACATGGAAAATATAAAATATAGTTATATTTAAACATATTTAAAAAAATGGAATATATATGATTATATATATATAATTACCTTACTGTAAATAAAATATATATAATTTCCACTATTACCCTATCACACATTTAAAAATTGATAAGGTTTTTTGTAGACTTATGAACTACCCCGTCCGCAACATGGTGTAAATTATTTTTAATAAAAAGAATTATATATATATATATAAGAATATATTATTAAATAAAATTTTATTTATGATATAATTATCATTCTTAAATTATTTATATTAATTACCTTCTTTCTATAATAATCATTGAAAATGGTAATGTTACTAAGGCGTACGTAGGACCTTCCATCTGTAGGATTGTAACATTGGTTCACTTTTTATAAGCATATTTCAAGATTTTTTTAGAAGTAAAAATAGTTCATAAATATTATAATCATTTTTTTATTATTATTATGGTTATTTTTATATAAATAACCCTTTGTATATAATGAATCTACCAATACCAGTATTGACACCTAAATCGAATATTTTCAAAACACTATATGTAGACATATTTGTTCAAGTAGTTGTCTGAAGAAATTAATAAATAAAATAATGGTAATAATATAGATGAAAATGGTTTTAATGAAATAAAATAATTAACATATGTCAATTATTCATGATTTTAAATATACATGTGACAAGTTAGACTCAATGTAAGTAATTTTATCTCAATTTACATTCCATTGATATTTTTTTGGAATTATGCACCAATTAACTTTGATATAGTGTATATACATACATTTGACATCATAAATCATGAATATCATTTTTTCATGATATTATATGTTTCAATAAATTTTATTCCTTCATGGGGATTATGATTCAATATATTCAAATTAGTATGGGAAACCCTGGAATATTTAATGATTATTTATCTAAAGAATGTTTTAATGACATATCTATTGTATAACCATTCTTAAAAATAAAAAAAAATCTTATTGTTACTTATACCACATTGGGAAAACTTTGTATAAATTTCTATCCCTTATTCAATATTGAAAATTATTTATAAGTAACACAATATATTAATTAAATATATTATTTGATAAATGAGGAATGATTTAGACTGATTGATAATTGAAGGGCCGATTTATAGATAGACCTTCAATACAATGATAGTATCAGGTGATGAATCAGTTGGACAAGTCAATATAGTTTAAATTTTTTTGATAGTAGATATTGATGGTATTTTTGTTCATGTCCAGATACATTATGACCAATATTAAATCATTTCCTTAATTTCAGATTTAATTTTTAAGTGATATTTTTTATCGACATATCTTTGCATGAATTTAATTCTTATTGAACTCATTAAATGGAATGTGTTTCATTAATTACCCGGTCATATTTATTTTTCTCATCTAGTTATTTGAATGTCATGTGTTATTAGTTATTTACATTTCCATGTAGATTATCCTCATTATAAATTATTTATTCCACCTTACTTACTATTAATAATCATTTCATCTCACCTATATTATGGTTCATCTCCTTAGGTAATGAAGAATAAATCATGGAATTATCTTTCAATGATTCTATTCATTTCATTTCCTCATGTAACAGGTTTTATATTCCTTTTTCCAATGTAATATGGGTATCATGTAGGTAATTTTTTTTCCAAAATAGAAAAACTATTTGGTCCCTTGTGTTTTTAATCTTGTATAGAAGCACATGTAAAAACATAATTCACCGGATCTGGGTTTAAGGGGTTGAGGAATTATAGATTTTTTAATATGGTTACTTTTATTAGTCATTACCACTTAAATATCTATTTTATTATTGACAAATTTAAAAATTGTGTCATGGTTTTGTGATAAATAATCTATTTATTTTTTTATTTAAATAATAATTTTTTATATAAATATTATGGTCTTATATAATTGACTATCCAAACCCATTTCTTCCTCTGATAGAGTTTTTATAAAAACTATCTACACAACATGTAGAGTTATATCTTCTCATGTTTGACCTTATGATCAACTAATTGAAACATGAAATAGATTTCAACATTCCAAAAAATGATGTTCACGTTCTGTTATTGTGTAGGAAATATGAAGGGATAAATGGTCAAACCGAAAAAAGAAAAATATATTGGAATATATGATAATTTATTTTCAAGTATCCAATCATGGTTATTGAATACTAGAGTTATCATTAAAGTGGAGCATTCAATCCTTAAAATTTAACTACTCATAACACCTAATTATTTATTTGGAAACTTCATGGAGATTACATGATAGGTATTAATGTAATTAACAATAATTATTTAGTTTTGAATTGTATGTGTTACCAAATGTATAATTTACCATGTTTATAAAAATACATAAGAATGAAATAAAGGAAATAGTTTATGGTTATTAAATTTTTTTGGAAAAGAGTTCTTAAATAATGAAATTCAATACGATATATTACATTTGGAATAAATATATTTATCTTCTTTTATGCATAGATAAATCATTTCTATTTAATATTATGTGGATATATTTAGTAACATACTATTCTTATGAAAAATATGAGATGATTTAATCTACACACATGGTGTTTGATTTATATAATTCTATAATATGTTTCATAATATAAGGATAAATATAATTATCAAGGATAATAGTATTTATCTAGTTATTTTTTAAATTATGAATAGTTAAGATTTTACAATGAAAAGATGAATATTTTAATGAAATATTTTAATTTTAAGAATAATCTATAAACACGTAGAATATCATATTTGTTTAATAGTTAACATTTTATTTGTTAAATATTCCCACTAATGAAAATATTTTTTTTAAAAAAAAAATAATTATTTTGTAACATAGAATGTTCTTTTAAATATAATATTAGGTTTAAGAAAAAAATTTGGATATGAAGAATAAGAATATAAAATTAATCTTGTTATACACATGGTAATTTATACATTATCATTCATTAATTTTGGTTTGATAAAAAATATATTGATATATGTGTCAATGAATGAAATTACAATTGACATTTTATTGTAGGACCTTGATTTGTCCATAATTAATATTTTTAGGATTATTATATTTTATGATGAATTTATAATGATATCATGAGATTTACTATTGTATTGGGAATAAAAAAATATTCATTTGGCCAAAATGGGTTCTATTCTAGGGAATTTTATAGGTGTAATATTTATATATGAAGTCCCCACTACATGACATTTGTGATATACCTAGCAGGAGAACCTCATTATTTATTTAACTTTCTTATGAATGGAATGATAAATATCTAATAATAGGATGGTTCATTATATTTTTTATAAAGTCATTGGATAGATTGTAACTAGTATGATATGTGTCATCTCATTTTAAATTATTAAATAGTGGCACTAAATCAAGATAAAATGAGGGATTGAATGGTTATACAAATTTTGATTGTATTATGTTAATATATATTTTATTAAGTGTAATGGGATTAAATAATCCATAATGTTGAATAACATTTGATGTATTCATCATCATGGTCAGTGTGTACTCATTTAATCAAGAATGTATGAGTAGGATATACTGGATTAGAAAAATATACACCCCACGATTAGTGAATGACATGGAAAAAGGTTTTATAGAAAAATGAATGTTTATATATGATGTTACTGGGCAAGATAGGTATTAGGATACAAATATTTGGTAAATATCCCACCCAATGACTTTTTATCTTGAGTAACATTTATTATTTTTTATATTATTCTATTTTCTTTCAAAAAATTTCCCAGTGGTTTATATGTCTTATCCATGCTAAAAAAGCTCATATAGACAAATTTTATGGTTTTTTGAATGGGTATTGATAAGGAATATAGATATGGTATATAATTGTATAAAATGTTATCCAAAAATGTTTTTCATCAGGTATTCATAGGGTATTTTATTCGATTTTGGACAAGTTGTTGTAAATGATGTCTTCCCAATGTTTTATTAAAAGATATAAAAAGTATGTTTGAATATATTTTACGAAGTTACTATATATGATATTATATAATATGAAATGTAAATAAGATAGAGATTTTTTAGTTATAGTAGGTGATAAAGGATACATTTCATCAAACCCATATGCAATCTATTTGGTCTATGATCAGGAATATCATAAGGTTATGATATATAATATCATACGTGATGCACATGTAAGTCAAATTTTATAGTTGTCTATATCCCAACGCATCATATACAATATGATCGAATTTTATGCATTGGATATGGAATCACATATATTAAGGGTTAATATTCATGTTATCTTTTACATAGTTCATCATTAAAAAATGATTCACTAGATGGATCACATTGAAAAATAAGAGTTGGTAAATGGTCTTAAGGGGTAATAAAAGTGCTTACATACTCATACATTTTGAAACACATGAGTAAATGATAAATTAATATTTTTAGAATATGTGTCTTAGATAAGGAACAAAATCCATATAAACCAATGTTATATTATGTTTCTTTTTAATAAACATCCTTCTAATTTCTCTCCATCATCTATTCTATGCAATCTGATGATATTATAATATCATGTGACGAGGTGACTCACACTGAAGATTCATGTGACTAAAACAAACATAGGGATATACCATGGAGGAGGGATATCATTTTTTCATATTTTGTGATATTCAAGAACCACATATTATGAATTTGAGGTTGTGGAATCATTTTTTATAAAACACAAGAAATTTTGTTTTTTTTATTATTTTTTTATTCATACATTGTCGATCATTGTTTTGGGATTCATTATTAATTACACAATATTTACGAAAAATAATTAGATTCATTTAAACCATCTAAAAACGAAATATTGTAAATTATATAATAATAATTGTACTAATATTTATAATGATATCAATATTTGTTGAAAACTATGAAATTTATTTTCCAAAATAATTGATGTCTTAAAAAAGTATGAGTTTCATATGGACTATTATTTATATATTTTTGTATAGTGTGTTTCATTTCTACTAATAATTCCAAAAAATGTATTTTAATATAATTTATATAATCTATTGTCCTAAAGGTATAAAATTATTCTTTCTCTTCCCACAATATTTTCCATGAATCATTCTTAATACCTTAATCATTATTTTTAACATTTATGATATATTATGAATTTTTTGAACCAAATTTTAACTCTTTTAAATTTAATAATGATAAATGTAAATGTTATTTTAATCCATGATATAATCAAGCCATTATTTTACTTCCTTCACAACATATTTATAAATATCCATGGATTACTCTTTCTTCTTCTCTCATATTTTAGGATTCGTTAATTATTTTAATGTAATATGTATTAAAATTTTATATTAATTCTATAGATAAATATTTTTTTAAACACATATGAATTAATTGTTTTGCGATTCAGTTAGAGAAATTAGTGTAAAATACCTATCTTCCAATGAAAATAAATTTTCATAAAGTATTTCATAGAGAACCATTAATTGTTTTTAATCATAAAATATTCTTCATATTTTTATAAATGTATTATAATGTTTCTTTTAATATGAATGAGTTTTTAGAATAATTAATAAATATATTCATCACTTTTCATCAAGGAATTTGAATAAAATAATCTCTAATTATTTAATATTTTCCATCAAATTTATATTTTCATTTATAATATTGTTAATATTTTTTGAAATTTCAATTTCATTATTTAATCCATTATCCAATATAATTTCTTACATATAAGGAAATAAAGATATCATTACTAGCCATCCCATCATTCTTAAAATTTATCTTATTAGATTTCATCATGGGAACTCCTTTAGTATTCCATGGAAATGTATGAAACCAACATTGAGAAGGGTTGTTGAATCAGTTTTAACCACATATCCATTTTTGAACATAATATTACATTGATATCTTTTATAATTAATGGATTAACTTTTAAACATTTTTCATCAACATTGATGTCATAAATGAAACAAAATAAATCTTATAGTATGTATTGATATAACATGATTCATCACCCACAGTGGATGTATATATCCATGCCTTTCATGGTATCATATATGTCACAAGTCATTTCACTTATATTATAAAATTTTTATAATAATATGTATGATTATTAAAAATCATTAAATAATATATTTCACACTATAAATATTCACCTAATATTCAATCGAGTATAAAAAAAATGTATTTTATTATAATTTTTTTCTTTATGATTTGTTAATATAAATTTTAAACCTTTACTTATTTTTAATTGATAATTATAGCAGTAGAATCAATAGTTAAACAAATATTCCACTATGCTATTTTATTATGCCAATGGATCTATTATTTTAGTATATATATACATAATCCCAATTTGTGCTCTTGTTTATGCTCAATCTGTGAATCATTAAAATCACCTAATGACTTTATATTAATTACTCTATTATTTCCTGATGAATTAGTAATGAAAAGTTATAATTTTTAATTAAATTCACATTTCTAGAAACAGAATATATAATAAGAAAACCATTAACTCAAAATGTGGAATGTTTTATATATTTTCCATAATAATTATATATATATATATATGTATATATTAGGTGCTTGGGGGTACAATTAAAGTTAACACACACTCACACCATCCACAGATGCCGGAAAGGCATGTCATATATCTACTATGGGAATGCCCACCCATTAAGCCCTATTTATTCAGTACACGACCTGAAGGCCTAGTGGGAGTAAACCCTATTACATGGACCAATGGCCCGCAAATTGGCCAATGGCCTAATGTAGTATAATGAATGCATCATGCTTGTGTGACAATATTCCATCCTCATGCAATTGTGTCACTGCATGCATATATCATGATTGTGTCACCTCCAACTTGTGTAAATTATATCCCACCTAGATTTTAATCTAAAATATCAATAACAGTTGATATTTAAATATAACATATCAATATTTTTTCTGAAAACCCCCTTTTTTGTTTGTATTTTCACTCAAATTAGAATTTATTAATTCTAAAATTAATCATCTATATATATTTATAAATTTTATAATTCATTGTTCTACACAAACCATTAAATATTTGTATCCAAACACAAAAGTATAAATTCCAATTTATCAAAAAACAAACAAAAATATATACCATTTAAATATAACCATTCAGTCTCACACATCATTTATAATAATCTCACATATTCTTTGAAATAAACATATCACTCATATAATACATTCCTCCCATTGATTATAGTTTCAAAAAAATTCCAAAATATTGAGATCTTTATTAGTAAAACATGAAATTTTTCTACAATAAGACTGGTATATTTTTATATATAATGTTTAAATCCATTTTTCATATTGCATAATCATATATCTACTCATATATAATATCGATGAATTTGTTTGAAATATCATTTAGTATTGTCAATATATATCTCACTGTAATGTTTATTCCTAAAATTAAATCACATTTTTAAATTGAATTAAAAAAATAATATTCCTTAATATAAAAACATTCTAAAAAAATACATACTCATATTTTCTTTAAATCATTATTTCATAACATCCATTAAAAAAATACTGAATCACTTCGTATCCTCTAAAATCAATAAATAAAACTAATATTGAATAGAATTCATTAGAAACATTTCATCATCACATCATCGATTACTATATAGTGAATTAATTTATAAAATTTTCAATTAAATTTGGAAATATATTGACAATTATAAAATAAAACAATTAGTGGCACCATTCATCCTCTTATATAATATCTATTATCAATAAATGGGTTCATCTATTTAAATTCCTTTTGATGTTACAAAATGAGACAATGATACTTATAATATTGATTAATTAGGTGTTTATAACCTATCATGATCAGTACATTATGGTCTTCCTTCATGGTAACATGGTTTATTCCATGAATTTGATTGGATTTTTTTAAAAAAAAGATGACATTTTAGGGATATTCAATAATGACAACAATGATATAGAAAGATGCTTCCATATATATAAGTGAGATATTTATTACCATTGAAATGTTGTTCACATCATGTTATTTTTATAATCACCAAAAAGGTTAAAGTGGTATTATATTATATATTTCCTCAAACAATAATATGGTATGTAATTTTTCTTTATATAGTTAGATATTTTAAGGGATTTATGTCAAATTTAACTTACAATGTGGATCCTTTGTCATATCAAAAAAAAATAATGATCATCCTTATAATTTTTATAATGTGGTTTAAGGTAGACTTATAATTTATAAATCATATGATAACTAGTTATATAATGCCCTATTATCATGATAGTGAATTCACTTTTCAGGTTTACCTCACCAACATTTGGGAATAATTTGGAATATAGAGTGAGTGATCTTTTTTAGGTCATATAGTGTTAAGACGTCATGGTTTTTATAATAATACTCAACATCAAGAACATATATCCTTGTTTTTTAGGAAATTATTGAGGCATTATATTCTTGTTTAGTGTTTTTTTCACTTCGCTAATCATAAAAAATTGTACTTGTTTATAGAGGCATGGTGTTTTGAGTGCATCTTAATATAGAGATCACATATACCAATAGAATATGAAATGTCATATTTATCAAAATTGGTCCAATGTTTTATAATGAAATATATTGGAATGTATTTAGGGAGTGGAATATAATATAGTTGTTAAAATATATGATTTCTAAAAATTGAGGATATTTAAAGAGAATTAATATTATATTCTATTGGGTCAAGTGAATATATATTATCATATGAATATTTCACTTATAATATTATTTATCACTTTGAAATAAGTATGGATCCATATATAGAATTGTAGGGTGACTATACCAATCACAATTAAATTGAATATAATCATTATAATTATCAGCTATTACACCCAAATTTGAATACCGTAAGAAAAAATGAGTGCATATGATTCAACAAGAGATGATGAATACATCAATTATAAGTGAAATAGGCAAGGATACTATTAGAGTTTTCTTATTGATCATATATTTATCCATATTTCTCTATATCATGGGTTCGAATGATTTGGATGTTATACTATGTTTTATTTATGGTTTCATAAATCAATAATTCTATAGAATTCTTGTGACATTGTGTATCAATTATTGTTTCCTCTATATATATATATATATATTCTATGTTATTTTTTATATTATGTAACTTTAGAATATACATCATGATGTGTCCTGTTTAGTATATTTAGAAATATATATATATATATATATGTGTGTGTGTGTGTGTAAAAAACATTACTAAAATAGTTAATTGAGATTTTGGACCATATGGAGAAATTATTATGTAATAAAATCATCCCATTGATGTGAGTTTTTTGGAGGAATTTTGGAATTAAATTAAACACCCAAAATGTTGAGTCACATATGTTTGAATTATACTATCCTATAATATTATTATTTATTACAGGTTTTATGAAATAAAATTATATTGTATGGTGAATTATATTAAAGAATAATTTTAATATAGATCAATAATCTTCATCTGAATTTAATTATTTTGGTGATGAAAATATTCAATGGTGTGTGTAATGTGAAGATCTATATATATATATTTGAAATAATCTGAATATTTGTGGTTATATACTACATTTTTATATGTATTAATATTATTATTTGTTATTAGGATTACAAGTAAGCTTACATAAAATCACTATAGTACCCAATATGACAACTGGATCAAATCCATACATGGTTATTTTAGAACCCATGTAATGAACACACTATATCACGCCTCACCCACACTCCCTAACAAAGCACCACTAGAATCTATATGTATTCTAAAAACACCTGCAACCCCTATCATAGTACCACCAGCATCCCGCAAGTCATCATCCCCATGAACCCACACAATTTATGTTGTTATTGCTTCAACATATTCTCATTGCTTCAACATAATCAGATTCTCTAAAAATAACTCATCTCTCATTCCACCCTAATAATAAAACCATACGAATACCCCCAATAACAATACGTGTGAACATTCACAACCAATCTAAATTTTCAATCATCTCATGCTTCCAAACACCAAACCGGGAAGAAAGTCATTATATGTGAATTTCACCCCACTAAATTTGAGAATGATAGGGATTGAACACCAGAAATCATGTAGCATGATGGGGTTTCCATAGAACTCAAAAAAACCCAATATAAAAAATATTTGTGGGGTTATACCAAAATCATAGTGGGGACAATGAAAAATCAATGAGAACACATCATGTTCCCCAACTTGTAAATTCCTTTGAATCATCACATTCATAGTATGTATAGTGTCTTACTCTAATAGGACTTTATATAACACAAGTTCCCCCAAGTAGTGAATTAATACCACACATATGTACCAAAGGACAAATTTATTTTCTTTAAAATAACATAATTCTAAAATATATAATTTACTTAATTTTTTTGGGACATTAATTGGAAAAAATAATTTTTTAATTTTTTTATTTTTTCTGTAATGTTTTTTATCAGTAATCATATAATGCTAAAATTTTAAATGTTTGGTTGAATAATAACTTGTATGTGATGAATTATATAGTAGTGATATAAATTTATTGTTGATACTAATTTTCAATATCTTTAGATGGTTAAAAATATAGGTAATTGAGGGCTATATTCAATGTATTTTTATGTATTTTTAATTTTATCAAATAAAATTACAAGAAAAAACACATAAATGAATAAGTTAAAAAGGAAAATTGTAATGTGTTCTTGACTTGTTTGGAATAAAAGATGGACCAAAATTTTATAAAAAATTATATTTACTAAATAATGATATTCAACATTGAAATTATAATCATGACTATTAATTAGCAATTTTAGACCTCTAATTTTCAAAAATTTATCTCATCAAATTAAACTGAACTGGTATTTTAGCTGTGATCCATCGATTTCAGTCGGTACCGATAAACGATATAGATTGTATACCTTCTTTGAACACAATATAATTATTTTCAAAATTACATAAACAAAATACTTATAGAGAACTAGGATAATAGTTAATGATAACAATTACACCCATAAACACATCTTCTAAAACCCAACAAAGCCATTAAAAATGGATTAGGGTTTCAATGTGTTAAAATACAAATGATTATATTACATAAAGTGGTCTAGACACATAGAACCCACTCATTGGATCTTTTGTTATGGATAAACATTCTATAAATCATGGAAGTATTTTAGAAGATCCCACTTTTGAATTTATTTCATTGTTTTATATCTGTATGTGTATCATGATCTGTGATCAATTAAAGGATATTATATTAATTGATATTAAAATTTTGAATTCCCAAGGAGAAATAGAACATAATTATATTTTATTTTCTTTCAAGATCCATGTGTTTATTATTAAAATTTTAATAGTTAATAATAATAATATAATAAAATATGAGGCAGCAACTGAATATTAAAAAATTATCATGAAATCATATTTATGAAGAAAAAACAAACTAAATGACAATAAATTATTTATTATGTGGGGGAAAAATAAAGAAAATACATTTTGATGGGAGGTAAAATTGATGAAGGCCAAGGCCATCCTAAAAATTTTACTGTTTAATTTTAGAATTAAAATAATCATATCTCTAGTTTTAAATTTCAACTTATCAAAAAACACATTTCAAATATCACATTATCTCATATATATATATATATTCTAGACAATAAATACATTTTAAATAAACTATAATAAAATAAATTCAATTTAGAAATTTATACTTCTAAAAGAATATAAATATTCCTTCTCACATTGAACATTATGCACAAGTATGTATAAGAAAATTTATTTATAAAACAATAGTTTCATTTTCATAATTAAATGAAATAAAAATTAAATGGTAATAATAAATTTTTGGTGTATTTTTATATTATAAAACAGAAATTAATTTTCTAATCTCATACAATATAAAAAAATAAAAAAACAATATAAAAAAATTCTAAAAGAATAATATAGTAAAATCAGTAGTTTTTTTAATATGATTTAAATTAATGTTTCAAAAACATAAATATTATCACTCTCCTATAAATATTTTTTTTGTTCATCAGATAAAATATACCAAAGACATGTTAAAAACAACATGGAATTAGTTTTAGAAATTATTTTCTTCTTAAAAAGTAATCATCATGCTTATTTCTAGTTCATTACACACTCTTTAATTTCTTAGGAAATATTACATCCAACTGATCCACCAAATTAATATTTTAAATATTATCTCAAACTTATCTTGACATAGCACTAAATTTTTTATTTTTTATTAATATTCCCAATCTCAATATCATAAATGAATTAATATATTATTAATTCCTTTATTTATTCATAATAAGGAAATAAATTCTATATTTAATTCAAAATTTCATTTCACAAATTTATTATGGGTAAAGGTGTTTGGATCATATGTGAATATATGAGATGAAAAAAATGATCCAATCTAATTTAGAATAATATTCCATTATGAGTTTAATAAAATAATTAAATCTCATTCAGTTCTCTTATACAGATTCTCCAATCACCATACTTTCTCTATGTAATAGTGGGGAACAAAAAGAGAATATATTAAAATATATAACCTCTATGACTTTTTATATTTTATATTCATTTAATAGACTTTTATTTTATTAATAAGTTTATGTATATTGAATATACAATGGAATGAGTGAACCCCATTCCCAACACATAATAAGAATCCATTTCATTTTTTATAATATTATTTTAGTCCATTTTTTTCTAGTCATATAAGAAAGGTAGTATTTGTCAATAGGTCTTTATATGGTTGTCTATAGAGTTTTTGGTTAGTAGATTGATATATATATATATATAATAATGAAATAGTAGTCTTATTCTATAATGTTGACTGAAACTGTAAATAACATAAGAAAAATAAATATACACACCTCAAACTACCCCAATAAATCAGTCGTTGTCACTTCATTTTATATTTTATTGGAAACATGCACTTATAATTATAAAGAAATTAATTTCACCCTCAATACCATATTTAATTTCTTATCTCATTTCTATTAAAAATTGACACATAATGTTTTATCCTTGATGAGCCAAGAAATTAATATATACATGTAGACCATACTTCCGAAGAAATAAATCACTAAACCACACTCTGAAAAGTGTAAAAATATTCCCAAAGGAACCACAGAAATTGATATAATTTACCTCACCATTATATTAATATATACATTAGATTTTACACATTATAACATTCAATGGGTTTTCATATTATTACATGGATTATAACAATTTTATTCATTATCTTAATGGTTGAAAGGGAGAAAATAAAATTAACAGCTAGTATGATATATAAAATATCATTAAAAGAAAAATAAACACATTTATCATATCAACACCTCCTAAACATTAATATCTTTGAATAAAAATACACCATTCATTCATTTGAATAACTAACCACCCATGAAACCAATGAAAAGGCCCTTGAATTATTTTACATAAAAACGATGAATGATTATTATGACTATGAAAGGTGAGAATTTATGATTAAAATATATATACATAGTTGAACATTTTTTGATTATTTAGTGGGTTTATAATAATGGTCATGAGTAATAATAGGCTCAAAGTGAGTGATTTTTCTAATGGAATCAAAAAGTGTCACCTTATTCATTTTTAAATATATTCTCAATATGAAAATAATATTTGAAATATAAAAACATGTATCTTCTAGTTATCATGAATGAATCATATTATCACAATAAATAAGAAATTATAAGATTTTTTTTCGAGGTTTAGAAACTTTATTGGTGGGTTAAATTTATAATGGGGAGTGATTAAGTCCTTGTTTTTTACAAATTAATTGAAGAATTTATTTCTCAATTTGTCGTTATTGAAATTACCTATAAATATATATTTTAATTTTCAATAAACACATAATAAAGTTGTAAACATAAAATATAAATTATCAAAACATCCATGAATATTATTTTAACTCAAGAATAAAATAAAAAACCAAAAAATGGGAAAATAAAAATTCTAATATAGAGTCTCGAGAGGCCTATCCCACTCCTAAACCAATACTACACAATATAATTTATTAAATTATATTTTCATTTAAGGGAATAAAATAATTTAACGAAAGAAAAATTATTCGGTGGAAGTATAAGTCTAGTTGTTGATGAAATAATATGGATAAAATATATTTGGTTTTCATTTTAGTGCATTGTTTTTACCCTAATTGATTACATAGAAGGTAAGATATAGATAATATAACTTCTACTAAAAACAAGAATGCTTACATGTGTGTTATATCTATGCAGTCAGAAATAAGGCATTATATCATTAATATGGTCTAGAGAGGATAACATATGAATCTACCTATACCATAGAAAAACAAATATTAAAATATAAATGAATATAAAAAATGAAAAATTATTTATGCTATATACAATAGAAGAATTATAAATTATATAAAATCTAAACTAGTTTTCCAACATTGTTACTAAATATAAAAATAAAAAAATAAGTTAATAAATTGTTATAAACTGATGAAAATAAAATAAAAAAATGTGTATGAAATATTTTGGTTTAACATCTTGAAGGTCTATTATTATTTTGAATGTCCACAACTGTTGTTTCAGTTATCAAATAAAATCTAATGTTGTACATAATTTTCATGACATTAATTAGTATATGTTTTTATTTTAATAGATCTTGACATTATTTTATCGGATTTCACTATGTGTCAGTTGATTCATATGAATCAACACATTAATGATGGGATTTAAATAAAAAGGGTGTAAAATGATGAGATAAGAGACATATTCCTTATAAATTTATTAAATAAATGTTTGAACCTTTGATTATATAAGTTTATAATCATGATATAACATCTCCTAATAATTCTGATCATATGATTCTATAATATTTCCCCACATATTTCAACAATTCTATTAAGAATTTTAGGCTTTCAATAATTGATTTTTATAATTTCCTTAATTGTCTTAATGTTCAGTGAATATCTATATTGGATTGTGGTCTTCAATGTATTATTAAAATAATAGAATTGGGTTACATTACTATAAGGTTCTTTCATTAAAGATTACATAATCTTGAGTTTTTTCTAGTAAATTTCATTCAATCGCATTGAGGAATGTTTCAGGTTAAGTGGTTTTTGAAATTAGACTATAAATCATACATAATAAAACCATAAAATGTGTAAAATTCGAATTAGTATCCATTTTTCGAACAATATAACACATTTAATATAAATAATGAATTTTTTATGAAAAATCATATCAACTTTTAATTAGACTTCATATAATCCCTTACTCATCCTAAACTCCTGAGAAAAAATATAAAAACATTTGATAAGAATAAATAGATTATTAAGAGATATAAAAATATGGAAATAATTATACAGTAAATAAAAATCAAATCCCATGAAGAATTTTATATAAAGTAACACCTTTCCACATGAATATGTTGTATATTATTTAGTTTTAAAATAATTTCATTGCATACCTCATTTTGTAATCACAATATTACCATAAAACCCATATAAAGAATAGGAAACATAAATGTATTTTTGGAAATTATTATACTTTTCACTCTTATAAATTTAATACCCATGTTGTTAACTTATATGAATTCCATTCTTTTAAATTTAATATCTATACATAAATCTTTTATACCCAATGCATTGGAGGGCTATCATTGACCCGCCTGTTGTTGGTTTTTCAAGGAACCAACCATCATTAGTTTATCTTATAACCGCCCATCAAATTTACAAGTTTCATTACATAGTCTTAACAAATAAAATATTTATATTTTACACATTTCACTCATAAAATTTTATTTTCATAAGAATAAAACATTTCATGATGTTGAAATGATAATCCATCTTCAAAAACCGTATTCATTAAAAAAATTCCAATAAAAAGGGAATCAGGGATTCATTTTTCTTCAAAAACATAATGGATTTTATATGATTACAAATATAAAAATTTAAATAGAATTAAATTTATAATATTATGTCCATATTTAAAATATGTAAAATATTCATAATAATATTTATATGAATAATGGGTTATGAAATTTAATTTTAAAACATTCAATGTGTCTTATACAACTTTTAATTTGTAAATCATAAGCCCCATGAAAGAGTTTCATTTATCCAAATCATTAAATAAAAATAAAATTAGATAATTAATGATAATATTTGTAATAGGGTCTTTATATAAGCCTCATAAATGAAGGTGGGTTTATTAAATTAAAATATGTCTCAATAAAATGAGATTAATATTAAATATCTTACATTGAGTCTATCATATCACATGTGTCTCCATCTTGCTGAATAATAAACTTATAATAATTATTTAAATATTTCACCACCATTTCCAAGTTTATATTTACTTTTATTTTACTTATTAAATTTTTTATATCTACTTATAAGAATAATATTTATGTTGGTTCTTTTGACAATATTCTATTTATGTGTCGAAAACGACATTGGTAGGTCAACTGTGGTCAAATGTCACAATTTGAAAAATATCTCCAGAATAATAATAAATAAATAATAATAATATTTATACATTAATTATACATTTACAACCAATCATAAAATATAGTTATGAAAATTTATCCAATGTTGTAATCATGGAGATGGTAGGTCGTACATATGAATGAGAAATGTTCCAATTTTTCAAGGATTATTATAGAAAGAAGATAAATAATGTATATCATTATATAATTAAAATTATATTACAAATAAAATTTAATTTATTAATATATACATATATATTGAATTATTTTTATGTAAAAGGAATCACATTGTGTTCAGGAGGCGGTAGTTCACACATCAACATGTGACTTTATAATAATTAAATATATTTATTATGTTTACAAAAAATTAATTATTTAATTAATATAATATATATGTTATGTATGTCATATATTTTTTTAAAATCCATCCTTAATACAATCGGTGTACTGTTTGAATATATCACATTTCGGTGAGGAAGAGGTTGTTCACACCTCTATAAACGATGTTATAATATTCCCACATATAGAAAGAATGTAATTTTTTGTATATAAAAATTATGTAATAATGAATAAATATTAAATAAAATTTATATCTTATTTAAATGCCGTGTCCATCAAAATCACAAAACATGTGTGGTGGAAAAGGAAAAACGAATGACACCACTTATTGAGGCAGTAGTTTTTCACACAGAGGAATGATAATTTCGTTACCCATTCTAAACAAGTGTTAATATTTTTTTTAGCAACAAAAAAATAAATAGATGTCTCTATATTGAGGATTCATATTTTATTTTATTATCATAGATCATGACTAATTAACTGGGTGGATAAAATAGTAAAATATAAATTCATGTAAAATAATTTTAGCTCTTTTTGGGTAAATCGATTTGGTTTTCAACAAAACGCTTATGTGGATAGCTTTATGACCAAATTAAGGAATATACATTGATTTAATGGACTTTTATATCTTATATGGTTAAGTTTTAAAATAACAAAATGGATTTATAAGTGAGATGAAATGTGGTATATTGACATCCATTTTATAGTGGATGAGGAGTGGCATTCTATAAATATAAAAAGTTAAACAATGTTGTGAGGTCTCCATTAAATAATGTTCATCAAATAAGGATCTCAATTTTAGAAATTATAGGTTTTTATCAGATCAATTTCATCTAATGTGTTTTGGAATAGTATCATGATCATTTTGATTTTTATCATTAATGTTTAACCACTATATAAACAAATTTTAACCTTAGTCTCTGTATCTAATTTTAATTTCATTAATATTTTTATGTTAAAAACATATTTCACCTTGTTAGAGAATCTAAATTATTCTGATTAAAAATATGGATTCCATATTTCAAAATTCCAACAACATAAGTTGTAGAAATTAATATAAAATTAATTCCACTAATGGGATGACAAAACATGTTTCTAAGGTGAATCTATTAAAATGTTTTCTATGTTTATATATCATGAATCACAATTAAAATGATTTAAATGAATTAAATTATATTTTATTATATTTAGTAGATTTAGTTTTAAACTAAACCCAATTCAATATTTAATTTATCTATATAATTAAATTGGATGAAAAAGTTGTTTTCAATTTAAATTCAGTATAATTTATTATTCATCTAAATATGAAAATTCTCCGAAAACTAATAAAAATTAACCACAAGTTAGTATTTAAAGTCCTTTTTCAAAAATGGAATTTATTTTTTCATATAAAAATTATAAAATTTTGAAAATTTAGTTTAAATTTAAATGATCTATAAAAAGGTGATAAAATTAATTTTTTTAATATTAGCACTTTGAATCATAAAAATTGATTTATTCTTATCTTATGACAATAAAATTTATTGAATGATTGTAAAAAAATTATAATCATGTGTAATAATAATATAGTTATTCATATTAATTCTCTCTAATACAACAACTACACAATAACTTCAAATTTTAAAAATAATGTTAATATTATATTATTTCTTGGTATATACTAGTCTTGCATACAACCCACAATTTAGAGGAAACATATTATTTAATTTCAGGTATGATATAGAAAATAGTGTACTTTTTATTTTAAACATAATATTTTAATCATAAATGTTAAAAAATATAAAAAAGACGTATTCTATCATTAAAATGGTTTTTACATCCTTCCCCCTTTTGGAAATTGTGTCCTTATAATTTAATTCACTTAAAAAAGTGGGAATACATTTCCATCCTATAATTTTCCAAATTCCTATATTTCCTCTTAAACGATATGTTTTTTCATAACACCGTAACTAAATAAATTACCTTATTTAGCAAAACATTCTTTCTATAGTGCAGAACCTAAACTGGAAATTATTAGAAATGATGAAAACATTTTCCCCACATGTGTCTCTCATGATTATTTGAACAAAGACGGAGTGTTTATCCTGAATCATGATAGTGATCTTGGCATGAATAGATTACTAAATATTTCTTCCTTCACTATTATATTATTATGCTAAGGGATGTTTTTAAATTAGTTAAATAATTTTTTCCGCTGGCACTCTTCTCCACGACCAGAACACCTAATTACTCTCCTTGATTACCAAAGTGTACAATGACAATTATCTTCATATTTTGAGAACTAGATCACTTATTGAAACTATAATGAACTAAACCAAGTTGGTTATAAAGCTAAAAGAACACCAGTCCCACATCCATAGGCCAGGGGTTGTCGGCTAGTGACGAAGGAATAACTAACATGGGGAGTCATTTTCCTAGGTGTCTGTATGAACACACACAACCATCTCGATGTAAATGTGTGATGAAACAACCATGTATATAAAACCTCTAAAATTTAAAATAATACAGTAGTTCATGATGAATTATAATGGGGAAAATACAATCCCAAATGGAAATAGGTCCCAACATGATAGAAAACAACAATGTAAATTGTTGGGTGATCTCATCTCCTGGTCATAAAATGGAAACCGACATATGAAATTCAATGTACTTGGTAACCCAAATCTCATATGATGACATTACCGACATGTCTACCATAAAAATAATACACGACATGTGTTGGAAAATCCAATTTAGGGGTGAGTATATGCATACCTAGTAGGATTCCCATAAATTTAAAGGGGGTTAGTAAG
The DNA here is from genome assembly GCA_963277665.1 of Viscum album. Taxonomy (NCBI): domain Eukaryota; kingdom Viridiplantae; phylum Streptophyta; class Magnoliopsida; order Santalales; family Viscaceae; genus Viscum; species Viscum album. Next base: position 1,993,483,155 of record OY728125.1, on the reverse strand, counting down.
AGATACAACATGAATAGAAATATTATAGATTGCAAGCTTCAAGTAGAATTAAGTGAAAGATAATAGATCAAACCAAACCAATAGAGACTAACCTTTCCCAATAAAATATTCTTAATAGTGTTTTAATAATAACTATGCATAATGTCTTTTCCACCTATAATAACATAATTGAATAATCTAATAACAAGAATCTAAAACAGAAATAGTGTGGAAAAACTTGTGCTTCATTTCATCCTATGGAAAAAGACTAACCAAATCAAAGGACATGGATATATAATAATATATATATTATTAGAAAAAATAATATCAAATATACAAGTAAGAAGATCTCAACCTCCGGCATCATCCCAAGATGAAGAGACACCAACAGTTCCAAATATCCTATAATGATTCCCATCATTTCTTATGTCTAACCAAAAGTAATTGTGCCTGTCAAATCATACCATAACAGTATTCCTCATAGTAAATGGGATTAAATCTATATTTAGTGGACCCCCTTCTTTGTCAAGAGAATTCCTCTATTAATTTACCCATATAATAATTGTTCCAGTGCTCATAGATTTGTTCCACTCTATTGGTCGAGGACCGCACTTTATAATGAGAGTAGGGGTCCTAATGTATGGTAGAGTTCCTGCTCTAAAAAAGATGGGGGTTCCACTATACTCATCAAACAGTTTTTCCAGATGTGATATAGGGTTCCACCTTGAAGGTACAGGGCCCATTATGAATTTAATGATGGGTTACACTATAATCATAGAGTAATCATGACCTATTATATAGTTGGTTCCACTTAGAAGGAAGTAGACATGTTCCCTACTTGTTGGGGGTTCCACTGCATTTTTTTATGACATGATCCTTTGTGTGATCGGGGGTTCTACTCTAGTCCTTGAGGACTCACTCCTTATCTGACAGGGGTACCACATGAGAGGTATCTATATGGGAACATCGACCATTTTTATGAAGGGGTTGACTCAATAAAAAGACTGTAGTGATCCTGTCATATAATTATCGTCGTCGGGCACTGACTTAATAATTTTCAATCCTAGAACATTCCACATAATGTATCTCAATCCACAAGAGTGGGAAACATCATTTCTCTACATGGAAAACACAATTTATAAGCTACTTACGGGCCAAAATCCATGTTCAAATGAATGGAATAAAAAATAGTAAAACATACTAAAAACATATCAAAGGGTTCAAGACATGTTAGGGGACCCACACAATGTTTAGTCTCACTCAACCACTTGGTTGTTCCACTTACCACCTCACATATCCCAATCCATGTAGAAGTACTTTCCATTCATGTTGACTGCACAACTAGTCCAATCTATTTTGACCATGATGTGTCAATAGGGATTTATCCATGTACTCAAGAAATGTCTGTGTACATTGGTTCATGGTGTGTTGCTTCACATGCTGTTTCACATGTGTGATCTGGGAAAGTTTGTGTCATTGACCCCATGTATGTGTACCTAGGTACCCATCCATGTACTACCACACAGGGTATCACCAATGTGCTCCATCAAATGACTCATCCATTTGGGTATGAGGTATATAGCGTGTTTGATGGATAAAAGTCATGAAATATATATATATTTCCAAAACCCTATCTTCCACACCCAGGTCTATAGGTCATGTGTACATCATGGTACATTGTGTATAATCGATTTTTTAAAATATTTCTAGATCAGTAATCCATACATATAAACTGGCCTCAAAACTTTTATTCCATCCACAAACCATCATGAAATTAGTTGATATGTTTTTAACTAATGTATTTCAGACCAATGGTTTCATGTTAATTATAGCTAGTTGAAATCTATGTGAACTCATACACCCCTCTCACCCAAGGCACACCCCAATCCATCTATCATTGATTTTTTGATCTCTAATCATAAAAATGATCATTCTTGTCACACAAAGAACCATGATATTTCCTTGTTTGATTGATCTATACCATATAAATTAATACATCCTTATTCTAGGGGTTTTATTAGAATCAGTAATACCTAACTATTTTGAACTAGGACCATGAGTTCCTATAATTTAAGAACATATTGATATTGAGGGATAAAATAAAAATAATATATGTTTACTCATTATTAGTCATGATTTCTCTACCAAATAATAAGAATGGGTTATTGGGAGTTATAAAACAATTGAATAAATCAATTTAATCAATACACATACATATAAAAATGCTTTAATTTGGGAAAATTCAAGGAAGAGATCGATCTATGCAATTAATTTAACAAAAATAGTATAAACCACCAATTTAATATTCCTTCCAATATAGTGCACTTTTTTCATCAAAGAACATTCTATCGAATGATTAATTTAAGTTTGTGTGTTCGTTTCATCATGATCCACTCTAACCTGGTGTTTCATCATCATCGGATTTTATTTTCCAATGGAAGGATGGATGAAAATATCTCGACGATCCTAAGGCTGGTTGGATAACCCTAAAAATTTACATGGATGAAAACTGATAATAATTTTATTTAGGTTAAAAAATATTAATGATTTAATTAAGTAATCAGTTAATAAATTAAACATATCACAAATGTGAGAGATGTATAAATTCCCCACACCATCCAATTTTAGGATGCACCAAGGAAAAACCACTATGTTTAGGAATCAGCTGTGATATCATGTTTCTAATCCATGTTGCTATTTAATATTTAAATTGTTTTTTTCAATATAATGTCCATGTGAGATATAGAAATCATTTATTATCTTTGAAAAAAAATAGGGCATACCGGGCCTCAGAATCGAAGGCTTTCTCAGTTCTAAACTCGATAAATACATATAGAAATATTACAAATACATACAAGGAAAAACTATGTCTATCCATCATTCCCTCATTAACAATTATTGTTCCAAAAAAAAACAAAATAACTTCTTATACTAAGCCAATATATAACTCTCCTACTCCCATGATCTCACATGTATGTTCCCATGCATCCCCATCATGTAAAGTAAGAGGATGACCTTTCCATGCATGGTCTTCAACTATTGATCCTTGATTTCCACCAGGTGTTCCAAAAATGTGTTCACATCCTTGATATCCATATTTTCCCAATAGATGATGTTTTTAGGGTCATTCATGTATCTACTCAATTTCAACACATGAAATATTTCGTTCGCCTACTTTATTTGTGGTTGTAGGGCACGGTAGTAACCTACCTCGCCACCCACTGCACAATATGGTATTTCTTGATGAACCTCTATTAAATATTTCATCCATAACCGAACCTCAAAAATCCTAATCACAGGGATACTCTAAAGAAAATGTGGTCTAGATTTTCAAACTCCAATGGAATTCAACGGTGACCTACATAAGTATTCAACCTACTCATGTTCTTGTTCATCGGTTCATGGATGACCTATACCTTCTATGTTACCACATACACCAACTATGGAATCCCAAGAGATGTATCATTGGTCATTATCTAGTAAAACGATGACCTATTGGGTCTCTCGTACATGGCCTAAAAAGGTATAATGCTGATGTTATTTTGGTAACTACTGTTATATTTAATAAAATCCCATGGGAATGTGATCCTCGTAGATCTGGAAAAAGTCTAACACAAAGTCCTAGGGCATATCCTTTGACACCTAGATAGTGCAACCGATCTACAAAACTATCTCAATGTGAAAGGATTTAATCATCCACATTTTGGACATGAATGCTTCAATCAATAATCTTCATAATTGTGATGTGAACGTGTGTCATGATCGGATATAAATGTCGACAGTGCCCCATGAAGGAGAATGGTCTCCCATGTATACAACTGTCTCAAACTCTCCTCCAAACTCTACTCCCTAATAGCAAGGAAGTGTTATAACATCATGAGCTGGTTTACTATCACAAAAATGGAATCATGACCCTTATTTTTTCATGTAATACATGTTATAAATTCAATGGATATTATATCCTATTTCCACATCAAGATATCAATGGGATGCATCAAGCCATTCGGAACATGGTGCTCTGCCTTCACCTGCTGACACGTTAAGCACCGAGAGATGGAATAATCTATAAATAATCACATTTCAGAATTAGAAAACTATCTCTAATAGTCTCTATAAATCATAGACAATTCATGATGTATATCCAAGGTAGAATCGTGGAACTCTCACATCACAACCACTTCTGTCATGACTGGGACCAACGTCTATACTTATAAAAGGATATCATGATTCCCTCTTTAATATTATTCATATAGTGAATCCCCTGTATATATCTGGTAAAGTAGGAAAAAACTGTTAATGTCTCTCTGATGTGACTCTCTCACATGCTCTATAAGTTGAGGATTAAATACCATTGTCTGCAGAAAATTTGTGCCTTCTTGCTCCACTAGGGGTTTTTGTAGGGAAGCCAACTGCTCCTGATTCTCATTCACCAAGGGAGCATGAGACCTCCTGTTTAGTGTTTCTTCTAAAATTTTTACCTTCCCTAGATTACTAAATATCTCAAAGTCATCGTCTTATAGAAATTATAACTAGTGTCGATGTCTCATGTTCATGTCTCTCTAAGTAAATAGGTGTTTTAGGAATTGATGGTCATAGTAAACCACAAAGTGATCCCCCAGAAGGTAGTTCCTTCACATCCTTATTTGGAATACTCCCACTTCTAGCTCTAGGTCATGTGTCACACAGTTATTATTATGTGTTCTCAACATCCTCGACCAGTATGTAATAATTTCATACCACTGTGTTAAAACATAAAAGATCCTAGTTCCTGAGCCATCACAATACACTACATACTCCTCACCCTCCTAAGGAAGTCATAACATGGGGTAACTCATCAACCATAGCCTCAACACTATGATTTAAAATTGGCACTGCTATGACCTAGTAAACATCTACCCTTTACACGTCAGGGTGTTCAATGGGGATATAATTCAACAAAAAATTTTCATAAACCTCATGTGTGACCCTACCAACCCAAGAATTCTTCTTACCTCTAATGTACTCTTTGGTATCTCCTAAGAAATAATGGAATTTATCTTCTCTATATTTGTTCATAAACCATGCTTTAAAATACTATTCCCTTGAAAGTGAACCAATTTAATCTAGAACTTGTGAGTCCAATCCTAATTAGGCATATACCATGACTTCTAATTCCCTCCACTAATAATATAGAGGATGGAAAAACGTGATGATAATGAATATCACTAACATTAGAGTCCTTATCCAAAGTACATATACACATAAACACATCTCCAATCCCATATAATTATAAAATATAAAAACAACCTAACAATCATGAATGTATACATCTAAATACCTCAATTGGAGTACAACATGATGTAATGAAATGTAAATATCGATACATAAAATCCCACCACAAAGAGTTTGAAAAGAATACCATCCTAAAAGGAATATTGGGGATTGATTCCATGTTACAGTAGAAACAAACCTCATTCTTTTTTGTCTCTATATGAACCATCTGGTCCTAGTCCATTTTGGACACTTTCAAAAGGACAATTTTCGTTACCAGACATAACACGTGTGAGAAAATCACATACAGGGGTGAGTATAAAAATACCCAGTAGGAAACCATGAAACCACATGGAATGCAAAAAATAATTGATGAAATCTCTACATAGGGATATTAATACTACACATATAACAATAATATCAATATATACTCAAAAAAAGACACATCATCTATATTTAGACCACTACCATAATACTATCATAGGATTCTAGCTCGAAGATTACTCAATGAACTCATCCGAGAGGACACACTCGATTATTTTGATATCATTGATGAACTAATCTTGATATGTAGTCCATATTAGGAATCGCCATAGTATGTACATATTGAAGGTATAAGCAGATAATATATATAAATAAGGATCACTCTCAATGCCTTGAGGTAAACCAAAAGCTCAATCTGGATTAACATTCTACATATGGGATTGACACATTCATAGTGTTGGTCAAAATGATACCACAAAATATACCTAGGGAATAATGATGAATAGAGGATATCACTATCTACCATAGGGAACGATTTCAACATCTCCTTCTAATAATTCCTACTATATTGATTTTTTCAATGTAGAGGTGTATATATGATACTATCCATCAGGGAATGTATATGGGGAACACACAATAGGGAAAATTTAGCCTGACACATAAGATAAGGGCTCAAATACTTGATTTTATGATAACATGAGGTGTAGAATCGTTACACTCCATCTCTTGTTTACCCCATGACATTCCAATGTAAATGGATTGTATACGTTTCTGTGTGAAAGTACATGGAATTTTTCTACCCATGTACTTCACCAAGATTCCATGTACATTTCATATCCCATTTATTCTCAACATGGCCATGTTCATGTGGGACTACATGGAATCTTGTACCCGTGTACTGTAGCTTGTTTCTACGTACCCTCTAAGATAGACACTGATTCGATGGGGATAGATCACACACTATGTGATAATTTCATACATCATATGACACTTATCATTATCCTAAAACACTACTCACTAATGAGAGGGGCCACAGTTCACCCGTATTACAAGATGTATAGTGAAACAATTTATATAATCTCATATCAGGATTCCACATTCTTCTTTGTGTCTCAATCCATTGATCTAGAAATTCACCTTGTTAGAATGTCGATGACATCCACATCATTATATCCACTCCTTCAATTAAAAATATGTTTCGGTCATCATATCTACTTAGAAACATTGTCAAATTTCATTCTCTTTTTTTAAAGAACAAAAAATCAAATTTCATAAAATGTCTAATCATCCATTGATTTTATCTTATCACCGCCATCGTACCATATGGATCCAATATCTAGGATTTAAAAATGATTTGACATGAAATGTGTTTTCAAGGATCAATTTCCTAATGGATTTCAAACCACAGTCCAAGTGAAGAACACCCATGATAAACGAATAATCATGAGTGAAAAGCACACTAACAATCATGATTAACAGACCTCAGAGGATGATCATATCAAATGAAAAGCTTTTTTATTAGAATTATTAGTGAAGATATGATAAAAAAATAGAAATAAATTCTTTCAATAAATCCCTACAATAATTGCATCTCGCGATACATACGATCTATGGATCAACCTATTGGTTAATTGATTCATGTTCATTATAAAAAATGTTAAAAGGTAAAGAAACCAAACCAAACAATTTTCCCACCACGAATTGGGAAGATCCTTAGTGAATAAACATGTTGCATCATTGTCATTGGGAGATCCTTTAATTTTTTTCACGATGATTATTGATCGATGATACGATTGTCAGTATTTTGTGATAGATATTCCAACAATCTCTCCAACAGTTCTCCAATGTCTCCTTGGTTATATGGATTAACCTATAATTCAATCATAATAGTCTACAGAACAAGTCACTAGTAACTGTGATAGTGAAATAAAAACAATACAATTTATTTACATATATTATTTATTCCACACCCATAATAACTTTTCAACCAATTCCATGTTCTAGAAAAGGGTTATGTAAGGCCATTGGTAAAACACTCATTTTATACTCAATGGTGCCCTCAAATTTCAAATCCATGACCCCATTTGAATCATATTATACCATTTCAGAAGAAAAAAAAATTGTGTTCAATATTATATATTTTATATATTTTTAAAATTAATTCAAGGTACATTGAGCCTCAGAAACTCATGTTGTCTTAGTGACTATTCTACAAAATAATCCATCAAATATCCAAAAATAATATATAGAATATCTGAACCATTAAATACTCCATTTTCTTGAAATTAAATCACAAAAATAAAAAACAAGGGCTACATAAAGAGATGTGGGTACTGATCATGATTTTGACCCTCCCTCTCCCATGTTCTCTCCTGAAAATTCTTGTAACACCATTGAAAAAGAACTAATGTATTTGATTGTTGACAAATGATCTTCTCCTGCAAATCATTGATCTCTATAGGGTAATCAAAAATGGTATCTCCATCCTCGATGTCTAATTCACCAATGTTGATAATGTGTTATGGGTTATGAATCTATCTATAAATCTAAAAAAACTAGAATATGAAATGTATGTAGTTTAACTATAATGGTATATATAATAGGTACACAACCATTTCAACTATACGCAGTATCAATAATGGGACAATGAATCTCAAATATAGCTTGACACCCCAACAAAATATCTATAATCCACATCAAGGTGAAACATTTAAGGACACATTGTATCCCACCTCGAATTATAAATACCCTCATCATCTATCATTATAAAACTTCTAATTAATCATTACATTCTTCATCTTCCCCTGGATGATCTTCAACTTCTTCAAAGTTTCTCATACTAAATATTATCAAATGATTGCTGACTCTCCTTGGATAGTCTATGAACATGGTGCCCTGTAGTTTCGGCCATTAAAATCCTCAAATGGATACATAGTGATGGTGTAATGGTAAAAACATTTGTATGAAAACTCCACCAATGGTAGGTGATCTTACCAATTATATACAAATACCATCATTCATGCTCATAGTATGTCGTCCAGAACAAGAATGGTCTTCTATATCTATCCATCTATTATTTGGTGAAACATAGCATTCAAGAATAAATGAGTCCTAATGCCTCCTAAATTACCTTCTATAACTGATATGTGAAGTGAGAATCATGTTTATAAATGATCGTTGATGTTACTCCATAGATTATGATTATATTGTGTAAATAGAGGTGTCAAAATCTCTCAAGATAACTCTACTCCTGAATAGATATGAAGTGGAACAATATAGTGAGTTGGTCTATGATATCCTTGATGATATTTTTACCCCATGACATATGTGGTATGAAAACCATGAAGTCCATGGATATCGAATCACATTTCCATTTTGGAACCTCAATGGGTTAAGCTAAACCCACTAGAACTTTGGGTTTAACATTAACTTTCTGAGTAGTAAGGCATCGAGAGACGTAATCTGCAACTCCCTTCTTCATCTCTAACTCCCAAAAATGATGTCATTGGTCCTGGTACATCTTCTACACATATCTATGAACCAATATTAGATATGTATGAACCTCCATCCAAACATCCACCTCCAACATCACGGGTACCACTGTGAGCCCTCTTAAATGAACAATATTCTCCCCGCCATTAACCATCCATCATGAGCACTTATAGGGGATATCATAGTACATAGGGTCTCTAAGTCATTATCCCCTAGATATGCAAACCTAACTAACTTCATGATGGGAGGGGTGACAACCATCTAATAGAGGTAGGAAGCTCCATCTCTATCCAAAAAGGTTATCAATATTGAGTCCAACTTTACTAAATCCTCAATCATTAAATGGGACCAAGATATCCTAATAAGATAATCTTCTACTACATTCACCTTCCCATTAGTATAGGCAGTATAGAAGTCATAATGATTGAGTAACTCTAGCCATCACATATATATCATCTAAATATAATCCTGATATAAGGTATACTTGAGACTATTATGATTAGAGTATACAAAAAATCACTCACAAATTAAGCAGTGTCACTGCATATTTAGTTCGAAGACATCTGCTGATATATTAAGATCATGGATCATGTATTTCCCCTCATGTAAAATCAAATGATGTTAACTATAGGAAATAATTTCCTACCTATGAATCAAATAATATTGATTTTCAGTTCTTGATGCATCACAAAACACTATGTACTTGATAAACTCATCCAGTAATCTCAAGATTGGAGCACTCATCTATCTCTTCATCAATTGTTGAAAATAAAGTGGAAACCTATATGTACTCATGAATGGCATCCAATTTCAGGTTAAAATATCATTGGAACTGATATCCTAGTGAAATTAGGTATAAATATTTGGTAACATCCTACCTACCCGAGAATGCTTAGCACCTCTATCATGTTGTTGGGTAGATCCCAAGAAAACATTTCATCAACATCATTCAGTTCTATAAAAATCCATATACTGAGATAATATGTCCTAAAAAGTGGGCCTCCTAATTATAGAGTGGGATATTTTAGAGATTCATTTATTGAGGGTTCTCTCTATGTACATCTAAAACCATCTTCAAGTGTCTCAGATGGTCCTCTTTGTATTCTGAGTACAGAAGGATTTATTTGATAAAGAATACCATGAATTTAACTAATAAAGGATGGATGATCTATTTCCTGAGTCCCATAAACACTGATGTGTAATTTTTCATGATAAAGGGCATCCCCAATTTCTCATAGTAACTATAGAGACATCAGAATGCCATCATCGATATATCATCATTCCCTAGTTTAATCTGTCGAAATCATAACCTATAGAAAACCTTCAAGAACCATTAAGATTCTCTTGACTAATAAAAGTGGTCATCGATCATAGAAATTCGATACGTATTATTCATGTACACCTTGTTCAAGTGTTGGAATTCCACACATAACCTCAATCTACAGTCAACCTTCCTAGTTAACAAACTAGGTCATCGATCCTCAAAATTATATACATATTCTTCATGAATACCTTGTTAACATGTGGGAATTTTACACATAACCTCAGTCTCTATTCTACCATCACGGTGAAAAAAATTGGGACTTCATGGGGTCTAAAAATGTCCTTCGTAGAAAATGTCCTTCAACAACACCCTCAACTCATGAAGATTTGTGTTATCCATCTAATATGTTGGTGTATATATCAGTATTGCCTCATGATTTAGATTAAAAAAGAAGTATATCTCCATGTTGGGAGGTAAATGTAGAACATCCTTAGGGAATACATCCTCATACTCCACCAATACTATAGGAAACTAGAAACTCGTAAAATCCACTTCACCAAAGGTTAATCTAAAAAAATTGTGAGTAATCAGCTTCACCCTCCTATACATGAGTCCATATTTAATTTCCCAAGTATCCTTTATACTAAAAAAAGAGAATATAGTCACATCAGTGTTGACCGATCACATCCTTCCACTAAAATAGTAAATCGGGGCATGAACTGTGGATAACTAGTTGATACCTAAGACGATGTCGTATGGCCTCATCATTGCTACAAAAAGAACCCAATAGAAACTATCACCTTCAATAGTCAAGTCAAACTACCGACACAAGTGTTTAATTCTTGAGTAGTCTCTAGTAAGAGTCTATAATAATAAATGTTATGTCATGGAGTCCACCAAAATCTTGAATTCTTTGAAAATATAGGTAGAATGAAATGAATGAGCAGTGCTTCTGTATATCATCACTACAACTATATTTTAAAAGACACATATAATACATGGAATCAATATAGGATCCTATGGGTCATATTTTTTAACTGGTTATAGCAGTACACACCCCTATCCCCTATCTACCTATGTGTAGGAAACTTCGTTATATTGGTGGTAGCATGTCAGAAAAACTACACCTCCTTCGGCTCTCCCAACACCTCTGCCAAATCTACCACCCATCGGACCGGTCTACTCCTACCACTACCTCTACCTCAATCACCCATACATTTTATATCATTTATTTTTACTGTGGGTTTTAAAAACATAGTAAAAATTTCCCCTTTCATCACATGTTTAGCCCCTCCCCTACCTTGGATTTTTGGGGACATCATTCAATCCAGAAACAACATATCTTCTATCTTTAGACCTTCTCTGAAAATGTATTTCACATCCAAGTCCCTGAGTCTAATGTCAAATAACTATTGTTGAGGTACCTTCCCCTTCATTCCTATTAACTGCAATCACATGTTGTGTCTACTAATCCCAGAATCTCTAAACCACTAAAACTCACCCTATAACCCTACCATAGGTAGGAATTCATAAAGGTATGAAACTTGCTCTAATAACTCTATGAATTCCTCAATCAAATGTCTTTTTCTTTATGAACTAGTCAAGAACCATATACATTGAGGGTCTAGAATGTTTTATTAACATTGATGTATAAGATTATACTATTATGTTGACCTATTGGACATGTAGAAACTCATGGATATGTACAACCCTTGGTTTAGAAGGATTGAAGACCTCTTATATAATATGATGAAAATATACCAATTGTATAGATTCCTTTCCATTGTATTAGGTCACCGAATCATAACATAGTATATTAGTTTCAAGTATAAGGCTCATTGTTAGGACAACCCTATGAAATGCGACTATCCTAAATAGTCATAAATATCATTTCAATGCCATAATACAATCCTCATCTTCCTATGGTTCTCCCTCACCTCAGAACCTGAGGGGTCTTTATTACTGAAACTCATAAAGTGTGCTCATCCAATGATCCTCATCCACTAGTTCCATGGTTACCATGTACTACTCAACTGTTAGTGGAATAGCAAGTTCACCACATGGTGGTTACATCAATGGAACTAATCCTTGTATAGATACGTCATCATTGTGAGGGTCATCATCATGATACTAACAGTGAACCAATGATGGAATGTGTTACAGAAGAATCCTAATAAAAAAAAGATGCATCGTGGTCAATGATTATATCTAGAAAGTTTACTTAACAATTATATGGAAAAAACAACAGATTCTTAAATAATTCAGGAATAGTTTTTTTCGAAGCGACAAATTTTCTCATCTACTGAGTTGAAATATTGGTGACCAGAGTCATACTGTAGGGATTAATTGGACACCTCATCCACATTGGACTCCCTAGCCTAATATCCAAACATTAAACTCTTAACATTATTTCCCCAAACAAAACTCAATGACACAAGTCCTAAGGTAGAACTAACCACCTCCATATCCACTATGCCTTGATCCATCCCAATAAGTGCCTTTCTACGACACCTCAAGAATACCCTTAATAGGCTAGGGGATAATGACTGGAATTGAGTAGAAAAATCTGTAAAATTTGAAGGAATTAGACTAATTACATGTACACATTCACACATCTTCAATCCCATAAAATGTTAAAATTTAAAAACAACTAAAAACCCATGCATCTATATATCTAAATCCCACATCCACAGGAAAATAAGATGGATGGCTCCATTTTCTCCAGGAGTGCTCTCCCAAGAGCGCCACATATCTATATAGGGTTCACCCCTGGCCTTGGAGTAGCTTTCCTCTCCATCTCATTTCTTATCTTTGCAGTTCTCTTTTTCTTCTCTCTAAGGTTGTTTCGACATTCTGGTTTTGTTATCTCTTTCTCAACAACCTCAATTTCCCCTACTTCACCTTGTAATCCTTAATCTGTTGGTTTGGTTGCGGTTTCCAGCTGTCTCATCCGGTTGGGGATTATTTTACTTCAGTCCATTGATGGAGACTTTAGATGGAGTCACAATCGCTTTTTCAGCAATGATGGTTCGTCAATGATGTTTTCTCTAGGGTTGATAGTATTGGTTTATTCAAGTCTTTCTATGGATATCTAGTCCACTCTTACTGTACTCTAGCTTCCAGATCCCTTACTCTTTTCAAGATCAGTTGATTTTAAGGTTCTAATGGAGGATATAGGATTTTTTAGTGTGAGTGGAGGCTTCATTATGAGGCATGTTTTTCAGAGGCCTTCTTTTCTCAGGGTTCCCTCATTGGTTTCACTTTTTTTGGGTGATTCTATTTTAAGCAGTTCCAATGGAGGAGGTTGCCGGTCACTCACATTTTGTGGCTCATTGTCAGTTCTTGTCTGCTTCTCTGGCACCAGGATCCCAATAATCTTCTCCCAGTTGTACATGGGTGATAGTTTTCATGGTTTTTTGGGATGTGTAGTTCAAGAAAATGACGACGTTCAAGGAGGTGTTGTTAGTGATGGCTTCTTCTCTGCCTTCTGGTCTCTGCTGGTCATCTTCTCAATGGAGATGGTAGGTTTTTATTTCTGAGAAATGATTGTCTTGAATGGTGATGCTTCCGAAAGATGGATCTGGTATGGATTTCAGTTTTTTAGGAAGGTGATTCAATTATGGAATGGTTTTTGGTTTCTTCAGTGTTCATGGTCTATTGCTTCAGTTGAATGATTTTCCGGCAGTAGTGATTTTTTTTATTGAAGATTGTGTTTTTTCTATCATGTTTGTGGCTCGAGGAAGACTACGTCTAGGGTTACTCGAGGCGGTTCAACAGTGATTGGTCAAAGGCATATCGTTTTGAATTTCAAATGTGGTTTTTGTGGCACATAATTGAATTTAAAATTTGGGATGTGGGGGTGTTATAGATGAACATCTTGAATGTCAGGTACCCACTTATCCACAAAGTGGACTCTTAGAAAATAAAAAAATGGATTTGGAGTGAGCGAGTACAACAAGATGTAAAGGAATGTAATCAGGGCCAAATACATTCCCACAAAGAATAGTTGAAAATAAGCCTAGCCTATAATTAGTACTATGGACCATTGTCATGACTCTATAGGAACACACCTTGGTCTATTCTATCACACTAATAAAAATCTAGTCCTAGTACTCTTAGGACTCCTCCAAAAGACCGACCATCTTAACAAGACACAAGACATGTAGGAAAATCCCATGTGTCGGGGAGAATAACAATACCTTGTAAGAAACCCCAAAACCAAAAAGCATGAAAGAAATAAATATCTATCAGATCGACATAGGAAAATGTCGATATCACATATAAAAAGAATATCTAGATATAATCAACAATGAAGAAATGTCTAGAGGTATGTATGTACTTTAATACCTTCCTAGGGTTCCACCTCGATGATTCAACAATGAACTCATCTAGGAAGAAAGATTTCTCAAGACGAACACCATTGTTGATGCCTCTATGATAGGATATGTTTGTTGGGTCTCACCATAGGAATTACATGTTGAAGGTAAAGAGGGAAATGATACATAGGTAAGGATAACTCCCAAGGCAATAAGCTCTACCCAAAACTGAATATTGATTAATATGATAGGTAGATGATCAATGACTACATAGAGTTGGTCATGTATATACCAAAAACTACACCAAGGGAATAATGATGAATAAAAGACATAACTTCATGAATAATGATAGGATTCCCAAAAATCTACCCCATAAGTCTTGTTTATTGGATCACTATCATTTTTGTAGGAGGATATTCCATACAAACCCTCAGGTAATAGATATTAGGAATTCACCCTAATAAAACATGTCTAATATATAGAGTACATGGGATACAATCCAATATTTTAGGAATACATTTCATGTAGTAGGGTTACAGACCATGTATCATAAACCATGGGTCCTTCCCATTTAAAAAGACCACATTTTCTTCCTTATGAATGTAAATGGCATGTTGTGGCATGTGTACTTTACCCCAAGTCCTGGATCACATCTAAGCCTATGTATGTCTGGACTGACTATGTTCACATCAGATTACACATCATGCACATTACCGTGTATTCCATATTGTGTATATGTTTCCATTGAGGTACACACCGACCCACTAAAGAGATTTCACATGTCATTTGACTGTGTGATATCCCATGTGTTACTTATCTCCTTACTGAATCCCTAGCCACAGCTAATATGGTTTTACATGTCTTGTGGCCTCGTGTTACAAATTGTGAATGGTGTAAATTTATAGAATCTCGCATCAATATTCCACATTAATTTCCATGTATCTGTACATCAATACAGCTATCTGCCACACTGGAAAATTGAGGATTCACATAGATCAAGAATTTTCATCAATGACAAACATGTTCCATTCATCAAATCCCTCTATAAAAAATCATTGAATTCCTCTATTATTTTCACACTGAAGAAAATTAAATTGGGTATCCAAAACTATCTAATCCTCTACCATATTCATCTTTGAACCATATTCATGTCATGATAATACCATATTTATGATATCAACTCATTGTATGATAAAACATGTGTGAAATGATTGATTTCTCGGTGGATATTGAACCACAACCCCAACAAATAATGTCTGTGATGAATAAAGAATCAAGAGAGAAAATAATAAGAACAATCATGTGGAATAGACCTTAGTCGATGTTTTTATTGGACCAAATTTTTTAATGTTAAAATGAATAACAATGAGATAATCAATGATCACAAATAAAATATCCCAATATATCCCTCAATAAAAACACCCCATAAAATGCATGATCTGAGGATCAATTTGTTGTTTTATGGAACTATATCCATTGAATATATTTTGAATGGGTTATGAAACTGAATCAATCAAACAAACTACAATGATTTGAATCAATGGATAATGAAGAAAAACATAGTGTCATTTTTATTAGTGAAATCCTTCGATTCTATTGCATTTTGATAACAACTCTACGATCTCGATAAGCTTTTTCTGAGAGATATCTTTTATTTATATATCTAATTGTTCTCTAATAACTCCTGGTTTATAAATTAACCATATAATTATAACATAATATTCTACATAAAGACACTCCATTCAATACACTAGATAAATAAAAATACAGTAATTTATTTATGTTTTTTTATTAAATTTAAACTAGCGATGAATTTTTTATAAACTACATACATCAAAAATGGCTATGTATAACCTATGTTAAAACTGAAATTCTGAACTCAATGGTTCCCTCAAATATTTTATACTGACCATTGTTCATATTTTATTATAAACATTAAAGAAAACGGTGTGTGTATTTTATTTAATATATTTAATGTATTTTAATCATTAATTTCAGGCACACCCAACCTGAGAATCACATGTTTCCTTCTTTCCTGTTCTTGAAAATAAACCCTAAAATATCCAAAAGTAATACATGAATAATATCAGTCATTATTGTTGAATCCTCCAAAAAAGATAATTTAAACATAAAAATAGTGTGGAAAGACACAAGTATGTTTCCATACCATTGAAGGAGAGAAAACCAATCTAAATGAATAAATATAGATGTATTTATATATGCTATGTGAAAATATTCCCAAAAAAGAGATTATGTGCATCAGTATCTCACGACCCATCCCAAGAGGATGTTTTACCAACAGTTCTAGAAGTCCGTCAACAATGCCTAACGTCTCTTTTTTCTAACCATAAATAATTGTGCATGTCAAACCACACCTCTTTGTGGGGCCATAGAGTCGAGGGGCCATAGTTCCAAAATAAAGGACATGTGTGCTAAAGTATTAGGCAGGATACACTCTATAAATATCCATAGAGTACCCACACTATTTATGATATTGGGTTATAATATATAGGTTTAGGACCTATTACTTATGTTTGTTGGGGGTTTTAACTCATAAGTTAGAGGACACATGATTATGATGATGTTTTTTCCACTCCATTCATTGAGGACCCATGCCCTATCTGACAGGGGTTCAACATAGAAGGTAGTATGCCACACCCTCGATTATGGAGTTTCATCTCTAGTAAATGAAGACCCACACTCTATCTAATTGGGGGTTCCACTGTAAAGTTAAAGATCCCATGCCTAATTTTATGGGTGGTTCCACTCTATAGTTCCAGGATCTTTATCTTGGTCTGACAAGGGGTTCTAATATTGTTATCAAAGAACTGTTCCATATCCGATAGGGGGATTCTAATAATATATTAGTTGTAGGGAACCTTCACCCAAGCTAATGTAGGTTTACACTACATAATAATCCTCTGATGATATTTCCCAACCACTAAAATTTTAGGGAATCACCCTAACAAGAATCATTCTAAAAAAATTTCACATCATATATGGAAATCCACAATTGGGGGAACCATCATGTCCTATATGGGAAAAAACTCAGTATTGGTTACTCGTAGGACAAAATATGAGTTTAGATGATGGAGATATGAAATAAAAGTGTTTTATAAAAAGGAACCAAGGGGTACAAAACATTTTAGGAGACCAATACATGGTGTGGTCCCACTCCAACACCTGGTCATGTTCCTAACCAGCTTAATGCATCAAATACATCTATAAGTACATATCGTGTTAGTGGACTACGTGGTGTGTTAAAACTCTCTATGATCATTTTGTGTCGTTTTATCCATGTATGTTTACCCTAGCCATTTCAATTTAATTTTTTATAAGTCTTGTTTATTAAATCGAGGTGACACCTTTGTTCTCTAGTCATGCTTGTGTTCTTAACCATGTGTCCATGTAATTAGGTACACGACTATGCACTCCCACATGGGGTATACACCTAAACTCTACAACATGGATCATCATTAAAGGGATGAGGTAAATGGGAATTATGATGGCTACCAACCATATCTTATTTATCAATTTTTAAAACCCTACTCACCATATCTAATGGGATACACACTATCATCTCATGACGATACACAATGTGTGTTAGAGTTTTTCATAAATTTTATATATGAGATATGTTCTTCCAATTTCTCCATATAAGTTTGATTCCAACCCTATATACACTCTATATTAGTGGATCAATCCATATCTAATGGATTCTATATTTCAGGTGGCTAGAAACTCCTATTCAGTTGAAATCTATGTCAACTCATGTGTGCCTTTTGCGTTGTTCATGTCTCAATACTTCTAACATTGATCTCATAATCACTAATCATCAAAAATATAATCAATATCTTCAAATAATTCTATATTTATCCTTTTTTCAACAATATATACTCCACGTAACAATCCATCTCAATTATGGGGTTTTGATTAGGCTCGATACTTCCCATAAACATCAAATTGGGGTTGATCGGTCTTTCCTTTGAATAATTTAGGGAAATTAATGGAGAATGAACAAAAAAATATTTTTAAACATAATTGTAAAAAAATAGTATTCCAATAATCAATGATGGGATAATTAGGATTACAAAATAAGTAAATAAATCAATTTAATTAATATATGGGAACATGGAAAGGCTACAAATTGAGAAGATCCAATAAATGGATAAATACTTAATCCATTATATAAAAAAGGGAATAAACCAAAAATTGATGGGTCCTACCAAAATATTGGATTTGTTTTCATCTAATAAAATTTTAGATAATGAATTAGGAATATAATTGCATTCACTAAATTCTAATCATCTCTAATCTGAAGATTCATTATTGTTTAATTTTATTCACTAACAAAGGGGGGAAAGAGAATCTCTCAATGGTCCCAGGGTTATGAGGATTACCCTAGGAAAATATCAATGGTAGTATACCTATAAAAAATTCATTTAGGCCAAAATGAATGAATGAATGAATGAATGAATTAATTAAATGTATCACTAATGAATGAGATTTCTAAACTCCAATCGCCAACCTATTTTAGGTCATGCCTAGGGAAAAAACTGCATTTTAGATAGAAATGTTGTCTCATATTCTTTATCTTAACTTATTTTTTAGGTTTTATCTAGTTTTCTTTAATATAATGTGTACATTAAATATAAAATATATTTAATATTTTTGTAAAAATAATTTCAGGAACACCGATACATAGAATTGAATGTCTTCCTATTACTTAGCTATTGAAATATATATAAAAATATTTTTGATGTATTAAAAAGAAAAAAATGGATCTCTAAATCATTCCCACCTACACGATAATTATCCTAAAAAAGAAGGTAAAAACAAAATTCATTAGATGCTGACATTACATCTGGATCTTATACTCCTAGGTGCTCTCATATACATTCATGTGCTTCCATAACATGTGATCTAAGGGAATAGTCTATCCACAAATCATCAACTCTTTCTAATCCTCAATCACCACAAGGTGTTGTGAAAATGTGACCCCATCCTTGATGTCCAACTCTCCCTAGTTGATGATGTGTGTAGGGTCATGAATGTATATTTTTATCTACAATATATGTAAGACATATTTCAACTTTTACAGCTGTGCGGATTGGGTGAGGAATTAAGAAACATTTACAATCATCTACATGGTCTCGAAAACCATGATGAAACTCAAGGATAGATTCCCTCCCTGACTGAACCTCTACATTCCTCATCATGGAGACACATTAGGAAATTTTCGCCTCCCTTATCAAACTCCAAAGGCCCACTATGCCAATATCCATATGACTTCATTCTTTTTATAGGTTATCCTCATCCATTCACATATTACATGGACCTTCTTTATTGATACATTCTCTATTATTGTACCCACAAGAGATGTATTTCTGATCTTGGTCTAGTAAAATGGTGACATGTAGGGCCTCCCATACATGGAATAAAAAGGATTCATGCATATGTTAGAGAGGTAACTATTGTTTTACACAAAATATTCAATGATAAATTTATCATTCTATCTCCATCCAATGTCTAGCACGAAATAGGTCAGCATATCATCAAACACAAAGATAGTGTGCTCAGACTACCCAATTTTTTGAGGGTGAGTGGTCATACTCATCCGCATTTGGGTCATGAATGCCTCATAAATGCATCTACACAATTGTGACATAAACCACACATCCTTATTGGAAAACAAATCATGGTAACCATGAATGTTAATGATATACCATTCATTAAAGTCCCAAAAATATCCAGAAAACACTACGCTATGGTTTAAAGGATGTATTCCAACATCATGAGTCACAGAACTATAATGTAGATATAGTCAGGTAAGTTCTCTTTCAATCGAATACATTTCATATTTTCAATGGATATCTCATCCCATTTACAATCTGGGATCTCAAGGGGATGAATTTTTTTTTTTCAAGACCTATTTCATAGCATTCTAATACTGACATGTGAGGCACTGAGGGATGATCATAGAAACAATTATTCTAATTATGGGCAACCAAAAAAGTCACTGATGGTATCTTTAAATCATCCCCACACCATGATATATATCAATGGGAAAAGAGTGGGTCTCTTTCATCACTTCCTCATTCATCGTGAATGGGACCAACCTTCGCCCCTCTAAAAAGAGAGACATGATTACCTCATAATGAATATCAATCAACTGAATTAAAGGAGGATATCTTGTTGCATAAGACCTTAATGTCAATGTCTCAAAGTTAGTATTATCATGCATGGTTGAAAAGCATAGTATTAAACACCATTGACAGTAA
This sequence comes from Viscum album, assembly GCA_963277665.1. Taxonomy (NCBI): domain Eukaryota; kingdom Viridiplantae; phylum Streptophyta; class Magnoliopsida; order Santalales; family Viscaceae; genus Viscum; species Viscum album. The sequence goes on along the minus strand of OY728125.1, from coordinate 1,993,462,309 downwards.
AAAAATGATATTCCCACCTTCTCTATCTATGTTAGAGTAAGGAAGACAAGTACTCTAAATTCTCATGCACCAAGAATGGTTTTGAAATTATATAAAGGGATTATGTCACTTTGTTTTCCTTGCCTATATTATAGATAGTATCAAATACATATTCCCAAATAATCTCCAACCAATTATACATTATGAGGTCCAATTATATCTTCATGAAGACATACATGAGATTCTGATGGTTTTTTATAGAACGTCTCACTCTTATAGAAGGTAGTGTCTCCACATACCTTCAAAAAACACTACAACTACAATATCTATGTTGTGAGATGTGTAGTTAAACTCAAGGGGACTTAACTACCTTGAATAATATGAAATAACTATCTACCACTATAAAGACCCATAAATCTTGTGGAAATTTTTTTTCTAAAATTCATGGGAATTTTAAGAGTCCGCAGTTTCTGACGGTACCTGATTTCGATGCCCAGTGTGCCTCGAATCACTTTCTGAAGTTTTGTTCGGGTACATTCAGTGAACGCACGTGCAGGATATTATATATTTTAAATCGGTTCATGGAATTGATATCCGAGGACACCGATGAACTCGCATCACCAGTATTCACTTAAGGAGACCTTTACCACAGTTGTGTTTTATCGGGAGTGGTAGTTAATTTTTAGGGTTTCTAAGTAAAATTTAAATAAAATTATGTATTGCATAAATTTATTTGGATGGTAGTCAAAACTTCCAATGGGAGGTTGGTGGGGGGGGAACCTACACATAACCTCCCATGGGAGGATATTATGTGGTGGGTCCCACATGATTTCAGACACTTCAACTTCCTTTTAACTACTTGAACCCCCAATTAAGGAGGATGAAACTCCCTTTATTTAATTTGGAGCCTCTTCATCTCCTCCCCCCAATTTAATGAGCCAACCCACTTTTTAATTAATTGATGTAACTTATTGAATTTAAATATCTTTGAATTAATTAAGCCATCCTTTTAATAGGTGGTGTTATTTTTATTTTATGTTGGATGAGAATATTACCTTGGGAGGCATTGGAGAATTATGAAGAAAGTGTTCTTCCCACAATGATCACGAAGAACATCTCCAATGAAGAACAACATTCTCTCCGAAGAAGAACGAGGAAGACGTTCGAGCCTGGGATCGGTGGCGTGTGACGGGCGCAATGTAAGATGACGTCTTCGAATTCACTTCCCGCGACACAATCAAGAGAACATTGAAATCAAGGTATGGGTTATCTTTTTGTTTGACATTACCCTCCGTTCTATGTCATTATATTTGTGGATTGATGTGCCAATGATACCATTGTAAGGAAGAACGTTCGGACCACACGAACAGGGCCCTACCCTCCCCCCATTGATTTCCCTTTTTGATGATGTCAGAGGCAGAGCTGAAAGGGCACGGTGTCATTGCACCGTGATGGAGAATAACTGCGGCCCAGAGGACCGTGGCGGATGAAGAGGTGTGGCGCCATCGCGTCGTGTTACGGAGCCAAAGGTCGCGGCCAGGACGGGCCACGGCGCTAGAGGACAAGCGTCGTTGCGCTGGCCGCATGGAGGAGGACGCGGCCTACATCCGCAGGCCCCTCGTTCGAATTGAACTAGTTAGCCGCATGCCCGCAGGGCAAGAAAACTGTGGCGCCCGCAGGCACCGCAGGAAGGAGCCGCGACCCGCTTCCGCCGACTGCTCTGCTTGGTGAACTAGTCGGCCCCCTACCGGCTGGGCTGGAAGACTGTGACACCCGCAGACACCACGCGGAGGAGAATCGAGACCTAGTTAGTGGCCACATGCGCTGGGCATAACCGGCCGGCTACGGCCGGCCTAGCAGGGAGAGGTGGCACCGCCGGGCGAACCGGACCGTCCCTTGGTGTGGGCTGGGTCCGCGGGTGGGTCGCACCCCACCGAGCTGGGCCGACCCCCCAGCCGGGTCGAACCCGCCAAGTTGGGTTGGGCTGACCACCCTTCCGGATCGGACTCACCGAGCCGGGTCAGGCCGACCGGCCAGCCCACTGGGCTTGACGGGTCGGGCCCGACTTCACTTAAATACGAATATCTCCTAGATCGTGCATCTGATCAACGTGTCATATACGGAACTGTGACCCTCGCAACGAGGCAGTCATTTTGTGATACTCTAGTTGAGTTCTGGACAACTTTGGAATATGGACGTGTTTCAAATGAGCGTAAATCCAACCGGGCCCCTGGAACGGAAATCCCAATAACTCTCAGACCGGGCATCCAATTGACGTGTCGTCTGTCGTGATGGGTTCTTTATGATGAGAAGGAACTAAGGGATACATCAACTGATTAATTCCTGATATTTGATGTATCAACACATGACTCGAGGAGAGGACCCTCCAGGAATTGAGCGTGTTGTGTGCGGGAACCCTAGAGCTGGCTACGACGACTACTGTACCGAAATCCTACGTGCATTCGAATGCAATGACTACTATACTAGAATCCTCCATGGGTCCAATGACGATGCTACAATACCAGGATCCTCCATGGGTCTGATAGTTCTGACTTCTGTTCCGGTATCCTATGTGGGTCTGACAGAGTAGTTGTTCATGTATCCTGTGTGGGTCCAACAGATTAGCTGGTCCTGTATCTAGTGTGAGTCCAATAGATTATATTAATTAGTGACTACATCTGATCATCTCTATCAATTTACGAAATATGTATACCTGTGTGAGTAGAGTCATGTCTTTCAACCATTATCATCGTGGTGGTTGACTTTACTTCATTTGTGGACTGGGTTGTGTTTATGCTCGATAGTCAAATCCGGACTGTGACAGATAGCTTAGATATATGTATATCCATATACCTATGTAGGTTTGGTTGATACTTCGTGATTGTATATTTCTGTTGTGGTATATCCTTTTTGATTTCTGGGAGACCTACGGGGGCCTCAAGGTCCCCTACTGAGTATTGTTATACTCACCCATACACGGGCATCACCCACACCTTGTTGTGTTCTGTGGAGACGATGGACATCAGTGATCGAGGATAAGGGTGATGGACGAAGGCTGCTTGGATCTGGACTAGATGGGATGTACTACAGGGAGGAGTTGATCGGGTTCAGTACCTACCCTTCAAGTAGGATTCCTGGGTGGACAATCCAGGAGCCGTTTTCTGTTTTTACTTGTACTTGTACTTGTTGTTCAGTTGGGTTTGTATACTATCCTAATTACATTCATCACACCTTTATTATCTATTTTAGTACTTGTTGCCTCTACTACTTTTGTTTAGACTGTGTGTGTGTTACAGGTTAAAAGGCAATGTCGTCCCTTTTTATCGTGTTTACATCTTTGGTGCTAGTCACCAACCTCTGGCCTATAGAAGGCGGGCTTGGTGTAGTCACGACACAGGCTCCGAGGACGATTCATGACAAATTAGTATCAGAGGAGTTGCTTCTACAGCATAACTTGGACTCTGATTCTTTTAACGGCAATAGTGTTAAATGTTTTGGTGTGGTTATTAGTTTAGGGAAACCTGTGTTGGTGCGACGGCCAACGTGTCAACACACTAGGACTCTGACATCATATCTCCGACTCTGTACATGAAAACACTGATTGCATGTGTGTTTACATGAAAAAGTTTTCTCCGTGATTAATTTGTGTCATCTCACCAGGTATATTATTTTAACCGTGGCACACCTGTTTCTTTTCAGAATGGCCCCACGACGGCAGCCAGCTTGGGTTTGGAGTTTCATACGAGATGGTAGCCCACCGAGCGACGAGGCCTCAGTGTAGGGCCCCATCCCAACGGAAGGTACCAGCAGTACCACTAACCACTGGGCCATCGATACCACTAGCTCCAGCAATAGAGAGTGCACGCCGCCTGAGATCATTACATGGGTTTCTGCGTGTGAGGCCGCCCAGGTTCTGGGGAGAGACGAATCCACAGGCAACTAAGGATTGGCTGGAGGCTATCGTGAGATTTTCAGATTGGTAGGGATACCAGCTGACCTTATGGTGATCCTTATTGCGAGTCTCCTACATGCAGCAGCAGGCAGATGGTGGATCCTGATTCTCTAGGTGCATGGCGAGGTATCATTACTCTGGACAGACTTTGAGAGTCTTTGTAATGACCCAATGTTTTTCAATAGAAATTACCTTCTTATATTTATGTCATAAAATCACATGAAATCACAACATAATGAACTACTAAGTGATAAGTGACCTTTAAACATATGTTTTTCACTTCTTTGTTTGGAATTTTTAAAATCCGGCATACACGGTTGTGTTCAAGATTTTTTTTGGAGTCTAATAAAACAAAAATAATTTTTCGTGAATATTAACCGACCCTAATTAAAAGTAACATACCCTTATGAATATTAATATACCCTAATAAATAGTAACCTCACCTATGGTGGTATAAAAATAATATTAATGTTGGAAATACAATATACCTATATTTTAGGATGAGTTAATGAATGTTTTAAAACTGGTTTTGATAAGATATTATTATTTTAATTAAATATTAAAATAATCATATTTATTAAATCCCTCCTCTCCTCCACTATAAACCCCCCCCCCCCTCACTCCCTCTTCTCTCCACTCCTCTCAAGATCAAAGCCTTCTCTAAATTATACCCAAACCTCTCCCCAAGGTCCTCCCCCACGTCCAAAAACTCTCAGCCTCCTCAAAATACCAAAAACTCTCCCATTAAGAGGTTCTCAATGATGGAAGTCTCAAGAGGTAAATTCCTCTTTCCAAATTTCTTATTTTCTTTTAAGTTCCTTTATTTTTTATTTTCTTTCCTCACCTCCCTTCACCATTATAGAATAACAAATCCACTAACATACATGTACTAGAATTTCTTCATGCTAGTGGTATATTTCATTATCTTATCCCCTTTCCCCACCCTTTTATTTGAACAAAATGAAAGCACCATTTGAGATGTGCTAATTTAGCACATTCAAGGACAACAGTTTATCAATTTCTATTATTATCATTAATTATTTTCATTAAACTGTTTGTGTTATGGTTGAACCAGATTATAATAAATTTAATATATCCTATTTTGGGTTTTTTAATATTTTTGTACAAATGGAATTATGTTATAATGAAAAACACATTCTTTGTAATCAAATCCACCGATTAAAAAAACGGTTATCACTAGGGTTATATATATAATAATTCGACATCTGTATAAGTAAACTAATTATAATTAAAACAATGTATTCTCCTGGATATTAACTAAAGAATGTAACTTCAATTATGGACAACCACTATCATCTTTCATATATTCCAAACATTGATATAAGTGAACAGATCTTTTAAAGCTAAGTAAACAAACGAGCTCGAACAATGAAATTGAACCTTATAACTAATCAAAATGGATTTTAATGAACTAAAATGGGTTATAAAAAATAAATTAAATATAGAAGAGTTTCTGGAATTATTAATTATTAATCCTAATTTATTTATTTAGGACATTAATAACGAGTGGGGAAACCACTAGATTTGAGGTAAGGGATCCTCTCCTTTTCTCTCTTAATCAAAATAGTCCCCTATACTATGCATTTATATGTGTACTAGAAAATGATGGGGTATGTTTAAGAACCTCCCCCATTATTCCATCTAGATTTATAAGTGATTAGAAACCCCATTTCTCTCTCATCAATCCCTCTTGGTCACACCCGACACCATGCTGATAAAATCTTAACTAATTCTACCCGAACCTTCTTTGTTCTTTCGGGATGCCTTATCATTCATTAAAAATGGCGTTATATTATCTATCTATGTGAGTCTTATGACTTCTGTTTAGTTGTACAAGATTATTATATCAATACCCTTTCATCACATTCTTTTAGGGATATACATGATTTTGAATGATTTCCTCCTTAGAACTTTCCGATAAGCCAACCTGTTTTAAGCGGACTTCCCAAATTTTTACCCAAATTTCCAGTGCACTCTATCCTATGTTTTAAAACACCATTTTATTTATAAAATCAGTATTTTTATTATGAAAACCTTCTTGGTTAAATTCTGTTTTTATATAAAAGAATGTCCTCTTTTCTATTTGAAAATCCCTAGAGTGTTTTCCTTAAAACCTCACAAAAATGTTTTAATGCTAATGTTTATGAAATACATTTTTTATATGTTGTAACTTATATTTGACACCACTTACCATGTTATATGCCTATTTTTCCCAATGAATGTCCATGTATGTTCTAATCCCTTCCATTCATGGACACTTTCATGATACACCCATTGGATATGTTTTATCTCATGATTGTGGTACCCAATTATTTCAATGGGTAACCTTATGTTTATGTATGGTTGATTATGTATGATTATTTATGCGGTAAAATATTTATTTGGAAAGAATATTCCAGAAAATTTTGAGATTGGTGTGCCCGTATAGCGCACCAATGCATTGGGAAAGGATAAGTCTCATGAGATGCGATGTGAAACGGGATTGGTGGTTAGCCTTGACCCGTAATGAAGTGGGAAATGGGATTGGCGGTTAGCCTTGACCATTACTAAAGATATGATTTCTGATTCTTCCACATTTATATGATTCCATGATTATAAGATCCCATGCTAATATTAAATTATTTAATATGTTTCATTCTTTGGATGTCATTATGTCATGCCTCCAAACTCATGTGCTGGAGATGCATTCTTATGTTCATTCCTTTATTGGGCTTTTTAGCTCATCCCATTGTTCATGTGTTCCCTAGGTTACCCTATGCAAATGTAAGAGCTCAAAGGAAGTTAGAAGCTATTTATACATATTAAATAAAGATGTTTTTAGCCCCATGTTTTATGTTATATGTACCTAGTCTTCCAATACACTAGACTTAATGATCCGTGGCTTGTACTATGATGATTAATTATGCTTAAAATCATGAAATGTTTTATGTAAAAGGCTTGGGTCTCTATAGTTGGTATCATAGGATGGTCTAGTTATTTTTGGACATTAGGAATAGAGAACCTTAGTGAGAACCTTATGGATGAGACTATGTATAAGAAAACAGTCCTATATTTTGGTGAGTATAGAGTAACTAGTTTATCAAGAAAATACATCTCTGTTTGGATACGAGCAGGTAGAGGCGGCTCTAGCACAGATGTATCTAGGGGTAAAACCCGAAAACACTGCATTGAGCTAGACTCGAACAGGAACCGGTGCACGATAACGGGCCTTTCTGCACTCTTGGTTACGACACTCTGGGGGGATATGCTTCGTAGATTCATGATCTTATTACAAACAATTATTAAGGGACAAAAAAATCCCATAAGAATATAATTTAAGAAATAGATAGAGGATAACCTAGATATAAACCTCAAGAATCACAAGTTAGTATGTACTTAATCATTATAAGTTTATCCATTAATATTCAAAGTTCCTGTTTATGCTCAATACCTAAGTATTAAAGACCTCTAATTATACATTTTTTAGTTAATGGAAGGAAATAGAAGAACATGTTCCAACAACCAATGTGATAGGCAATGTAATGATTCCCATAATGACATACCTGATGTGATAGAAGCGGGTGCTCAAAAATTCATGGAAGTACTTTCTCATCTCTCTAGAGTTATGAATAATAAATTGAATTAGTTGGAACATCCCCCTCCTCCAAGAAAAGAGAAAGTTGTCATAGAATCCTTCATGCGGCAAAGGAATGCCATGTTTGGCGGGTCTTATGATCCCCCCCTTTCAGAACAATGGATTAACTCCGTTGAAAAGATTTTCTCTGTCCTCCAGTGCTCGGAAGAAGAGAAAGTTGTGCTGGAAGTCTATCATTTTGATGGGGAAGCTGATCAGTGGTGGAAACTGATCAAGAATACAATGTCCCAAGAGGAAATTGAATCCATAGATTGGGAGGAATTCAAGAGGATGTTTTTCAACAAATATATTCTTCAAACCCTCCGTCTCAAGATGGAAGGAGAGTTCCTCAGACTCAAGAAGAAGTAAGATGAGTCTATCAGGGCGTATGAAGAGAACATCACAAGGAGTTCAAGGTACACCTCTGGCTTTTTCATGAACACCGAAATCAAGGTGGATCGCTTCTTTAGCGAACTAAAGTCAGGTCTACGAATAGTGTTGGAAATTCGATACACTGATAGCTATGAGGAGATTGTCCGTTGTTCCCTAAAGGATGAAATGGATATTAGAGACTCTCAATGGTCTAATGGGCCTATTTAAAAGAAGAGGAAAATGGAGAACAACATGGGTGGTTCATCCAACTAATACTATGATGGAAAGAAGCTTCACTTTCACCTTTTCAAGAATTGTGGGAAGAAGCATTTTGGTGACTGTATCAAGGGAACGAGGAATTGCTTCAAATGCGGAAAGTTTGGTCATCTGGTCAAGAACTGCTGAAGGAATATGAAAAATACCTCTAATGATGAAGAAGAATGGAAGGTTTAGATCAACACTCAGACTACAGTGTCGTGTTTTAACTACAAGGAGCTTGTGCATTATGCGAATAATTTCTCTAAGCTGAGGGTTATCGAAGGCAATCAGAAAAAACCTCCAAGGCAACAAGGAAGGGATTTTGCTATCACTACTACTGAGGTGGAGCCAGAAAACAATGTGGTGACAGGTAAACTTGTTATTAATTCAAGAATAGAAAATGTAATATTTGATTCTGGTTCTACGAATTCTTTCATGTCTTGCAAGATTAGTAGAACTATTCAAACACCACCTCAAAATTTGGAGGAAAAGTTATCTATGAGAACAGTGACTGGGGAAATTATTTCATCCATGGATTATAAATCCTCCTCGGTTAATGTTTATGGACTAAACCTCCCAGAAAATATTATCATACTTCCTTTAGAGGAGTTTGACGCTATCTTGGGCATGGATTGGCTATCTTTGTACAAGTCCAACATCAACTACCGGGAAAGGGAGATTACTCTTCACATCCTGAAGAATCCTCCAATTCTTTACAAGTGCAATGAGGAAGATGTGTCTCCTTTAAAATATTCATCTCAAGTTTGGATATTTCTTCCTTATGAGCATGCATACCTAGCTCAAATGATTGAGACAAAACAGAGAATCATGATTGAAGACATGTTCATCATGAGGGATTAAACTGATTTATTCCCCGAACAGTTTCCTGGTCTTCCTCTTGACTGAGAGGTTGAGTTCTCAATTGAACTTATCCCTAGATCTCTTCCAATCTCAATGAAACCTTACATAATGGGCACCGTAGAGCTAGAAGAGCTGACGAAGAAGTTACAGGAGAATATGGAGAAGGGTTTTATACGCCTGAGTGCTTCACTATGGGGTGCTCCAGTCCTCTTTGTCTAGAAGAAGGATGGATCAATGCGACTCTGTATTGATTATCATGAGCTCAATAAAATCACTATAAAGAACAAGTATCCCCTTCCACGGATGGATGACTTGTTCGATCAGCTTTGTGGAGCCAGTTATTACTCTAAGGTGTACCTTCGGTCGGGATATCACCAACTAAAGGTGAGGAAGGAAGATATTACCAAGACTACCTTTCGAATGAGGTATGGACACTATGAGTTCATAGTTATTCCATTTAGACTCAATAATGCTCCAGAAATATTCATGAATTTAATAAATAGTCTTTAGAGATTACCTCGACAAATTTGTGGTGGTCGTTATTGATGATATTTTGATATTCTCCAAGAGAAAGGAGGAACACGAGGAGCATTTGGAAACTGTGTTAAAGATATTGTGAAGGGAGTATTTGTATGAAAAGTATTGTAAATGTGAGTTTCGGATGGGGGAAGTATCATTCTTGGGGCATGTTATCACTAAGAAATGGATATCTGTGGACCCTTCCAAGATGAAGGCAATTGAAGAGTGGCTAAGGCCAACTTCTGTAATGGAAATCTGTAACTTTTTAGGTCAAGCTGGGTATTATCGACGATTCGTGAAGAAATTTTCACGATTTTCAAAACCAATTACCAAGCTAACATAGAAGTGAGTAAATTTTATCTGGACACAGGAATGTGAAGACTGTTTCAAGGAGTTGAAAAAGAGGCTTACCACTGCACCGGTACTCACACTCCCTTCATGTGGGGAACTCTTTGTGGTGTATAGTGATGCTTCTATGAAAGGATTAGGTTTTTTGCTAATGAAAAATGATAGAGTGATAGCCTATGCCTCAAGGCAGCTGAAAATCCCTGAGCAAAACTATCCGACACTTGATCTGGAGTTGGCGGCTATGGTCTTTACATTGATAATCTTGCAGCATTATCTCTATGGGGAAATATGTGAGATATATACTGACCACAAGAGTCTCAAATATATATTCACACAGAAAGAGCTTAATATGTGCCAACAAAGATGGATAGAGCTCATCATGGATTATAAAAGCTCAATCCACTACCATCCCAGTAAGGAAAACAAGGTGGCAGATGCTCTAAGTAGATAGGATCCTGCATCTTTATCAATGATGAGAATTGAAAAGGATCTGATCTTCGTAGATTTTAAAAGGATGTAAATGGGAATCATTAAGGGAGGAACATCATCAATCCTTTCTCAAATGATTTCTCAACCATCCTTCATGGAGAAAATAAAGGTTTCTCAATGAAATGATGTCGAAATTCAGAAAAGGGTGGAAGCTGTTAAAAATGGGAAATCTTCTGATTTCAAAATTGATGAGGAATGAGTTGTATGATTTGGGACAAAATTATGTGTACCATCTGTTCCAGAGATAAATAAAGAGCAATTGAATGATGCACATAGCTCTACCTTCTCTATCCATCATGGGAGTACAAAAATGTAATGTGATCTATGCTAACACTTTGGGTGGGATAACATGAAGAAGGAGATTGTGGAATATATATCAAGGTGCTTGGTATGTCAGCATGTTAAAGCTGAACGACAAAAGTCCAAAGGTATGATGTATCCATTTCCTATACCCATGTGGAAATGGGAAAATGTTACTATGGACTTTTTCATGGGTCTCCCGAAGATGTCGAAGGGAAATAATGTGATATGGGTTGTGGTTGACCGACTCACCAAGACATCCCATTTCATCGCAAATCAGGAAGATCTCTCGCTTGAACAACTTTCAAAGATATATGTGAATGAAGTGGTGAGACTGCACGGTGTTCTTCTCTCAATTTTCTCTGACCGTAATCCAAGGTTCACATCTAAATTCTATAGGACCTTTCAACATTCTTTGAGTACTGAATTAAATTTCAGCATGGCCTATCACCCCCAAACTGATAGCTAGTCTGAAAAACTATTCAAAAGCTTGAAGATATGCTTAGAGCCTGCTTTCTAGAATTCAAAGGTGGATGGGTCAGTATCTCTCATTGGTTGAGTTCTTATACCAAAATATCTTCCACTCGAGTATTCAAATGGCTCCATATGAAGCTATGTATGGAAAGCGATGTAGAACTCTAACCTGTTGGGATGAAGTTGGAGAAAGAAAGCTACTTAGACCCGATCTTGTTCAAGAGATGTCGGATAAGGATCAAGTCATCTAGAAACACATCAAAGCTGCTCAAAATCTGCAAAAGAGCTATACTGACAACCTTCAAATGGACTTGGAGTTCGACGTTCTAGATAATGTCTTCCTTTGAATATCTACATGGTAGAGAGTCATGCGATTCGGGAAGAAAGGGAAGTTAATCCCAAGGTATATTGCCCCCTTTGAGATCCTTGACTGCATAGAAGTTGTGTCTTACTGGCTTGAACTTGCACCGAATATGGCTCGAGTTCATGATGTTTTCCACGTATCACTCTTGAGGAAGTACATACTTGATCGCTCAGATGTACTAAGCTCAAAGTTGGTGTAGCTGGAAGATGATCTGTAATGACCAGAAATTTTGAATAAATCTTGTTTCATAAATTTGTGTGTTATTTTATTTTATTTTTATACTCAACAAAAATGTTTCATTTGATAAGATGAGTATAATTAAAATGATACTGTTGGGTTTTGACTATTATATGACCATTGGACAATATGACCGCTGGAAACTAAATGTTTTGATTATTGTCTCTAAATACATGTAATCTTGGTTAATTAATATAGAAAGAAGATTTGATGGCCTCACCCAATAGTCTTGGACTGATCGAATCCCATCTAACAGAACATGGGAAGGTGGTAGCACCAATGGGCTTTGCTCTGGACCAAACCCAAGATGAACTTCATCGTGTGAAGCTAGAACGGGATCACCTTTGTGAGAATTTCAAACTTATAGAAATTACTACTCATGCGATGTTGGCCAAGCATGCCCCGGATTCACTCACCTTAGCACACCTTACACATAAGTCATATGCTGGTGTGATAAGGGGCTATGTAAGGAGACCGTAACTTCCTTGTTTAACCCTTTTTTTAAATAAAAATTGGGATTTCTTGTTATGATGATGTTTATGACTTTTTAAATGTCCGAATAAATATAGTATGAATATTTTTGGTGAATTTTAGAGAAAAGATATTTTAAAAAATGTTTATGTAAACCCTAAATAATTAAAAATGTGTAATGATTTTCAAAAAATGGTCTTCTACAATTATGTTCAGTAGGAAATTTAGAGTCTAATAAGATCAACATATTTTTTGATGAATAGTAAATTATGAATAGTGATTTTATGCTTAGGATTAGTAATGTGACCAAATGGATTAGTAATCTTACTTAAAGAATGTATTAATATAATCTAGGCACCTTGATTATGTAATGTGATTCAATAAAATGGTTAAATAATAGTTGCATAAGTTATTATTAAAGTATTAGTTTTTTTAGGTGAATAGTGTTTTATAATTAAAAATTAAATTAAAAATATTTAGAAATTTATTTTTAAAAAATGGATTTCATTTTTGAACTCAGAGCATCGATATTATGTTAAGGTAAATTTTGGGGTTTTTTCTGAAAAAAGTGAATTTTCGATGAATAGTGTATTTATTTAAAAAATAAATTAAAAATATTTGGAAAATTATTTTTATAAAATGGATTTCATTTTTGAAATCAGAGCATTGATATTTGGTTAAGGTGAAATTTTGGGATTTTTCTGAGAAAGTTGAATTTTCAGTGAATAGTAAAAATACCGTTTTAGGGTTTCGGTATGTTTAGTGACATCATAACTATTTCATGATGATGACATGAGATATTTTAAGGGTTTACCGACCAAGGGTGATGAATTATTGTATTGGGGGCCCCATGTGGCCTATCTTCATGGGAAATATCTTGAGAGAGCACATGGTTTTGAGAAACCCACTTATGAGGTGTCCCTTGGCCATTAATGCCTTGTCCCCTCACATTCCCTATAAATACCAAGCCATTATCTAATCCTTTGGAATCCAAAATTATTTTCAACTAAGTTCTGGTCTCCGTACCTCCCATGGAGTCCTCACATGGTTCCCCCAAGCCCTCAAGGTCCAATCCATTGAGTTTTAAGAGTTACGTTTTAAGGTAAGGGATCTGACCCCTCTCTTTCTTTTCAAGTGATCTCTTTTATGCCATTTCTTTTATGATCCATGTTCTTATGATTGAGGATGTTCTTTTATATTCATTGTACATTCATTTTTATTTTAATATGATTAGAGACCTCCTCTTACTCTCATCATTTCATTTTATGAAAGTTTATGTGGCGCCGTTAAGCTGCTAAAATGTTTGTAACAGATTCTTTCACCCTTCTCATTTTCAAGTTCTATTTTCTTGTCAAGTCTTTCAAGTTCATTTTTATTATGTTGGGTTATGATCTCTATATATATCATACTTATCATTTATGAATATATTATGAGAGACCCCATTTTATCTCTTCAATTCAGTATTTTGAAGTTTTAAGTGGCGTCGTTAGGCTGCTGAATTTTTAAGGGATTCTTTCACCCTTCTCGTTTTCAAGATCTATTTTCATGTCCAGTCTTTAAAGTTCTTTTTTATTATGTTGGGGTATGATCTCTATATCTATCATACTGAACCCTTGTGTTCATATTATGAGAGACCTTATTTTTATCTTGTCAATTCATTTTTGTTGAAGTTTAAGTGACGTCGTTCGACTGCCGAATTTTCATAAGAGAAATCTTATTTTTCTCTTCCTTTCATATTATTCATTTCATAAGGTATATCTTTCAAATTTCATTAACATGTTCTCAAATTTTTTATATTCTTTATTTCTACTGTTTTATGGGTCATTTATGAGTGTTTGACCCATGTCCCCTCTCTTTTCAATGTTTTCTAAAACCCCGAAACGTAGCCGTTATGCTGCAGAATTTTCGTCTCAATATGTCTCTCTCTTTTTCTAAAGTTCTTTTATTTTTTTAAGTGAATACTCAAAGATCATTATTAAAAGGGGGTATTCAAATATATACCATAATTTTTTATTGTAAATTCTTGGATTTACATACATGAGACCCGTTCTCCCCTTCCGTGGGTTTAAAGTGACGTAAAGATCATGTCTTTAAAGAAGTTTTTAAAACGTTATGATTATGATATGAATCCCATTTATTTTATGCTATATGGGTTGTTTATGAAATTATTTATTATCATATATGTGGCTCACATGATATTAAAGGAAAATTTCAGGGTGCGCCCTGATAGCGCTCCAATTCATTGGGTAATGATGTAACCACTATAGATTACAATTTTCACGGTATCTTGGTGAATAACCTTGGTAATTTTCAAATGACACCTTGGGGATGGTCCTTGGTGATATTTTCATGATTTTCTATGTTAAATGATGTAGCCACATCTTAATGTTATGAAAAATGTTATTTTTGTTATGATATTCCACATGATTTCTTTCTCATGGCTTAAAATTCTTTTTCATGACATAGTTGATGTATCTCAAGTTCACATGTTAAATGTTTCTCTTGTTCCCTTACTGGGCCTTCTTCTCACCCTTTCTTTTGATGTATGTTCCTAAGTTATGAGATGTAGTAATGAACCGAGGTTGAACTTAAGGAGAAGCCTTTCATGTGTTTAAGAAGAATGTTTTATGTTGTTTCATGTATTATGTTCCTGGTTTCCAAGACACTAAACCTTAATGATCCTCAGTTTTGTGTAATGTAATGAAAGTTTATGTTATAAAAATTCGGGATGCTATAGTTGGTATCAAAGGATGGTTTAGTTATTTGTGGAAATTAGGATATGAAAACTTTACGAAGTATCCTATTGAAAATTTTATATATATGGAATCTTCCTGGTATTTTGGTGAGTATTGATTAATGGGTTTCCATGAAAATACATCCATGTCTGGATACGAGTGGGTAGAGGTGGCTCTGGCACAGATGTACATAGGGGTAAAACCCAAAAACACTTATTTGAGCTAAACTCAAATGGGAACTGGTATACGACAATGGACCTTGCTGCACTCTTGGTTACGACACTCCCCGAGGATATGCTTTGGTAAATTCATAAGCTTAGTATGAACCATTGTTAAAGGAACAAAGATAAAATAAAATGAAGATTCGCATAAGAATATATGATCATGGATAACCTAGATGGGAACCTAGGGGTCACAAGTTAGGGTATACTATTCTTTTACAAGTTATCCTTATATGCTTTAAGTTCCTTTTCATGATTATTGGCTAAGTATTTAAGACCCTAATTATACTTTCTCGTCTTATTTAATGGTGTGAAATGGAAGAACATGTCCCAACAACCAATGTGATAGGAAATGCGACGATTTCCGTATTAATATGATAGAGATGATTAAGGTATTAAAATATGATAATTATTTTGGAAGACGTTCACTATTTTGGGGACCCTATATGATCGAGGTAAGTAGATTACTATGGTATTTTCATTGAGGAGTAAGGTTGACGTATTATTTGAAGAATCGATGAATTTAAGGTGGACTTATAGTAATTTATGTTACTTATGGGAATGATTATCCTATCTGGGGTAAAATATTTTTAGGTTAGCTACTTTTTTTATAAGATGTTAGGAGTGGTTGATGTTGTTTGGAGATGAACAATGAAGTTTATTTTCAAAGACTATGTTATCAAATCCTTCTTGTATTATGGTTTCAATCTTAGTTTGGTTTATTTTGATGAATTTTAAGGATAGTTATTTATGGAATAGTCTATGATGAACATTGATTAGTACCATGGAACTTCGAAGGTTTAAAACTAGTTTCCATTCCTATGGGATTCTTTATTTTTTAAGAGTTATTTTACCTTAACCTTTCTATATTTGGGATAATGTTTAAAGAAAGAAGAAATAGATAGTTAATATTTTGTGAATTATGTGATTCTCTAGAAGATGATTCTTGTGTTTTGATGAGACCAAGTAGTTTTGAATGCTCATCGTTTGGAGAAAAGATTATATTTGGTAGAAACTTATTAAAGGATGAAACTTTACATGAAGGTAGGTATATTTCCTTATATTTTTGTTCTATGTAGTAAATAAATTCCTCAAAATTATGAAAATAAATGTAAAACAAAAACGTTGTTGGTTTATGTTTCCTACTAGGAAATCAAATACCGTTTACACACATCATAAGTTTGAGATTTTCGCGTGGTCAACTTTCTCCTAATCATGTTTTCTATCACTCTCCTCCAGAACTTGACCCTTTTTTTTCTTCTATATCCATGTTTTCCTCCATGGAATCCTAGTATGGGTTAACTTGGATGACCTTTTTACTTCCCTTTATTTCTTTTAAAGTAATAGTGTTACTGAATCCATTTCTGATGTGGGACATTCAATGAAATTTTAAAACCCAATTTTAAAAATTGCGAGGACGCAATTTCTTAAGGGGGAAGATTGCAACGACCCGAAATTTTGAATAAATCTTGTTTCCTAATTTTGGGTGTTATTTTATTTTATTTTTATACTCAACAAAAATGTTTCATTTGATAACATGAGTATAATTAAAAAGAGACCTTTGGGTTTTGACTGTTATATGACCATTGGTCAATATGACCACTGGAAACTAAACGTTTTGATTATTGTCTCTAAATACAAGTAATCTTGGTTAATTAATATAGAAAGAAGATTCGATGGCCTCACCCAGTAGTCTTGGACCGATCGAAGCCCATCTAACAGAACATGGGAAGGAGGTAGCACCACTGGGATTTTCTCTGGACCAAACCCAAAATGAACTTCATCGTGTGAATCTAGAACGGTATTTCCTTCACGATAAGTTCAAACTGATAGAAATTACTACTCGTGCGATGTTGGCAGAGCCTCCCTCGGATTCTCTCACCGTAGCACACCTTACACTTAGTTCCTATGCTGGTGTGATAAGGGGCTATGTAAGGAGACCGTAACTGCCTTGTGTAACTCTTTGTTTTAAATAAAAATTTGGGTTTCTTCTTATGATGATGTTTATGACTTTTTAAATGTCCGGATAAATATAGTATGCAAAATTTTCGTGAATTTTAGAGAAAGGATATTTTAAAAAATGTTTATCTAAACCTTAAATAATTAAAAATGAGTAATGATTTTCAAAAAATGGTCTTCTACAATTATGTTTAGTACGAAATTTATAGTCTAATAAGATCAACATATTTTTTGATGAATAGTAAATTATGAATAGTGATTTTATGCTTAGGATTAGTAATGTGACCAAATGGATTAGTAATCTCACTTAAAAAAAGTATTAATATAATCTAGGCACCTTGATTAAGTAATGTGATTTAATAAAATGGTTAAATAACGGTTTCATAAATTATTATTCAAGTATTAGTTTTTTCGGGTGAATAGTGTTTTTTAATCAAAAATTAAATTAAAAGTATTTAGAAAATTATTTTTAAAAAATGGATTTCATTTTTGAACTCAGAGCATCGATATTATGTTAAGGTAAATTTTGGGGTTTTTTCTGAACATAATGATTTTTTGGTGAATAATTTTTTTATTTAAAAAATAAGTTAAAAATATTTAGAAAATTATTTTTATAAAATGGAGTTCATTTTTGAAATCAGAGCATTGATATTTGGTTAAAGTGAAATTTTGCGATTTTTCTGAGAAAGTTGAATTTCCAGTGAATAGTAAAAATACAGTTTTAGGGTTTCGGTATGTTTGATGACATCATAACTGCGTCATGATGATGCCATGAAATATTTTAAGGGTTGGACGACCAAGGGTGATGAAGTATTGAATTGTGGGTCCCCATGTGGCCTAACTTCATTGGAAATATCTTGGGAGAGCACATGGTTTTGAGAAACCCACTTATGAGGTTTCCCTTGGCCATTAATGCCTTGTCCCCTCACTTTCCCTATAAATACCAAGACAGTATTTCATCCTTTGGACACCAAAATAATTATCAACGAAATTTGGGTCTCCTTACCTCCAATGGAGTCCTCACAAGGTTCCCCCAAGCCCTCAAGGTCCAAACCTTTGAGTTTTAAAAGTTACGTTTTAAGGTAAATGATCTGACCTCTCTCTTTCTTTTCAAATGATCACTTTTATGTCATTTCATTTATGCTCCATGTTATTATGTTGGAAGATGTTATTTTCTATTAATTATACTGTCCTTTTTATGTTCATATGATGAGAGAACCCCTCTTACTCTCATCATTTCATTTTATGAAAGTTTAAGTGGCGCCGTTAGGCTGCCGAAATTTTTGTAACAGATTCTTTCACCCTTCCCATTTTCAAGTTCTATTTTCTTGTCAATTCTTTCAAGTTCATTTTTATTATGTTGGGGTATGATATCTATATCTATCATACTGATATTTTATGAATATATGATGAGAGGCCCCATTTGATCTCTTCAATTCAGTATTTTGATGTTTTAAGTGGCATCGTTAGGCTGCCGAATTTTTAAGGGATTCTTTCACGCTTCTCGTTTTCAAGATCTATTTTCATGTCAAGTATTTCAAGATCCATTTTATTATGTTGGGGTATTATCTCTATATCTATCATAATGAACACTTATTTTCATATGATTATAGACTCTATTTTTATCATGTCAATTCATTTTTGTTGAAGTTTAAGTGACGTCATTGTGCTGCCGAATTTTCATAAAAGAAATCTTATTTTTGTCTTCCTTTAATTTTCTTCATTTCATATGTTATATCTTTCAAATTTCATTACCATGTTCTCAAATCCTTTATATTCTGTCCCTATACTGTTTTATGGGACATTTATGTGTGTTTGACCCATGTCCCCACTCTTTTCAATGTTTTCTAAAACCCCGAAACATAGCCGTTATGCGGCAGAATTTACGTCTCAAAATGTCTCTCTCTTTTCCTAAAGTAATTTTATTTTATTAAGTGAATACTAAAAGACATATATTCAAAAGGGTTATTCACATATATACCAAAATTTTTTATTTTAAATTCTGGGATTTACATACATGAGACCCGCTCTCCCCTTTTGTGGGTTTAAAGTGACGTAAAGATCATGTCATTAAAGCAGTTTTTAAAATGTTATGATTATAAAATGAAACCCATTTATTTTATACTATATGGGTTGTTTTTGAAATGATTTATGATGATATATATGTCTCACATGATAATAATTTCAAATTTAAGGGTGCACCCTGATAGCGCTCCAATGCATTGGGTAATGATGTAACCACTAGAGATTACAATTTTCACTATATCTTGGTGAATAACCTTCGTAATTTTCAAATGACGCCACGGGGATGGACCTTGGTGATATGTTCATGATTGTATATGTTAAATGATGTAGCCACATATTAATGTTATGAAAAAATTTATTTTAATTATGATATTCCACGTGATTTCTTTCTCATGCCTTAAAGTTCTTTTTCATGACATAGTTGATGTATCTCATGTTCACATATTAAATGTTTCTCTTGTTCCCTTACTAGGCCTTCTACTCACCATTTCTTTTGATGTATGTCCCCAGGTTATGAGATGCAGTAATGAACCTAGGTTTAATTTAAGGAGAAGCCTTTCAAGTTTTTTAGAAGAATGTTTTATTTTGTTTTCATGTATTATGTTCATGGTTTCCAAGACACTAAACATTAAAGATCCTCAGTTTTGTGTAATGTAATGAAAGTTTATGTTATAAAAAGGCGGGATGCTATATGATCTCTCCTATGTGGAGCAGCCAGTAATGATTCTAGATCAGAGAGATAAGGTTCTACGCAACAAGACAACCCATCTTGTCAAAGTGTTGTTGAGAAACCATATGTTTGAGGAAGCAACATGGGAATTAGAGGATGTAATGAAGGAAAAGTACCCGCCCATGTTTTTGGATTAGTATGTAAAATGAAATTTCGAGGGCGAAATTTCATAAGGGGGGAGAATGTAACGACCCAAAGTTTTTAAATGGAAATTCCCTTCTTATATTTATGTCATAAAATCACATGAATGCAAAACATAATGAACTAATAAGTGATAAGTTACATTTAAACCTATGTTTTTCACTTCTGTGTTTGGAATTTCGAATATTCGGCATAGACAGTTGTGTTCAAGAAGTTTTTTGGTGTCTAAAAAAACAAAAATAATTTTTGGTGAATAGTAACCTGCCCTAATGAATAGTAACATACCCATATGAATAGTGATATATCCTAATAAATAGTAACCTCACCTATGGTGGTATAAAAACAATATTCAAGTTGGAAGTACAATATACCTATATTTTAGAATGAGTTAATGAATGTTTTAAAGATGGTTTTGATAATAATTTATTATTTTAATTAAATATTAAAGAAATCATATTTAGAAAATTATTTTTGAAAATTGGACTTCATTTTTTTATTCTACCCATCGAAAAATGGTTACGGTGAATTTTTGGGATTTTTCTGAAATAATTAAATTTTTGATGAATAGTAGAATCCGATAATTTACAATAAATGATAAATAATGGATTAATTGTGTCATAGATGATTCTCTAATGATGTAAGCCCACTTGGTTCTGGATCACATGATAAAATCACTATTCATGGTCATAGAATACTTACTATTCCTTGTCTTGGGAAGAAATAATAAATTAATGATTATAAAATCATGAAATCCCTCCTCTCCTCCACTATAAAAAACCCCCCTTCACTCCCTCTTCTCTCCACTCCTCTCAAGCTCCAAGACTTCTCTAAATTCTGTCCAAACCTCTCCCCAAGGTCCTCCCCAATGTAAAAAAACTCTCATCCTCCTCAAAATACCAAAACCTCTACCCTTAAGAGGTTCTCAAAAAAGGAATTCTCAAGAGGTAAATTCCTCTTTCCAAATTTCTTCTTTTCTATTAAGTTCCTTTCTTTTTTATTTT
This sequence comes from Viscum album, assembly GCA_963277665.1. Taxonomy (NCBI): domain Eukaryota; kingdom Viridiplantae; phylum Streptophyta; class Magnoliopsida; order Santalales; family Viscaceae; genus Viscum; species Viscum album. The sequence goes on along the minus strand of OY728125.1, from coordinate 1,993,441,239 downwards.
CATTCCTCACCTCCCTTCACAATAATAGTATGATAAATCTAGTAACATAAATGTACTGGAATTTCTTCATGCTAGTGGTATATTTTATTATCTTCTCCCCATTACTCACCCTTTTATTTGAAAGAAATGAAAGCACTGTTTGTGAGGTGCTAGTTTAGCACATTCAAGGACAACAGTTTATCAATTTCTATTATTATCATTAATTATGGTCATGAAACCATTTGTGTTATGGTTGAAACAGATTATTATATATGTAATATATCCTATTTTTGGTTCTGTAATCTGTTCTTACAAATGGAATTAATTTATAATAAAAAACACATTCTTTGTAATCAAATCCACCTATTAACAAAAACGGTTATCACTAAGATTATATATGTAATAATTCGACATCCCTCTAAGTAACCTAATTAAAATTAAAACCATGTAATCTCTTGGATATGAACTAAATAATGTTACTTCAATTCTAGAAAACCACTTTCATCTTGCATATAATCCAAACATGAATATAAGTGAACCGGTATTTTAAATCCATGTAAACAAACGAGCTCGAACAATGAAATCGAACCTTATAACTAATAAAAAAATATTTGAATAAACTAAAAACGGTTATAATAAATCAATTAAATCTAGAATATGTTCTGGACTTATGAATTAATAATCCTAATATGTTTATTCAGGTCATTAATAACAAGTGGAGAACACCACAGGATTTGAGGTAAGGGATCCTCTCATTTTCAATCATAATCAAGATTGTCCTCTATACTATGCCTTTATATGTGTACTAGAAAATGATGGGGTATGTTTAGGAACCTCCCCCATACTTCCTTCTTGACTTATAAGTGATGAGAAACCCCGTTTCTCTCTCATCATTCCTTCTTGGTCACACCCGACACCATGACGATAAAATCGTAACGAATTATACCCGAACATTCTTTGTTCTTTCGGGTTGCCTTATCATTCTTTAAAAATGGTGTTATCTTATCTATAAATGTGAGTCTTGGGACTTCTGGTTAGTTGTACCAGATTATTATATCAAGAACCTTTCATCACATTCTTTCGGGGATATACATGATTTTAAAATATTCCCTCCTTAGAACTTTCTGATAAGCCAACCAGTTTTAAGGGAACTTCCCAAATTTTTACCCAAATTTCAAGTTCACTCTATCCTATGTTTTAAAACACCATTGTATTTATAAAATCAGTATTATTATTTAGAAAACCTTATTGATTCATGTAATGGCCCGGGGTTTTGGGGTCCATTACATGGTACACATCTGATGTTTGGGGTGTTCTAGGTAGTCTGGAAAGTCATCCTAGCTTCTCGGTGAAGCTTAAGACTTCTAATGGTGGCCTCGACCTACCGGTGGCCTCGAGCTACCGGTGGCTTGGCCTACCAGTCGCTCGGCCTACAGGTCGCATGGCCTACTGGTGGCTCGGCGAACCGGTGGCTTAGCCTACAGATAGCTCCACCTACAGGTTGCTCGGCCTACCGGTGGCTCGACCTACCGATGGCTCGACCTACCGGTCGCTCGGCCTACCGGTGGCTCGGCCTACCGGTCGCTCGGCCTATCGGTGGATCGGCCTACCGGTGGCTCGCCCTACCGATGGCTTGGCCTACCCACCGCTCAGCCTACCGGTCGCTCGACATACTTGTGGCTCGCCCAACCGGTGGCTCGCCCAACCTGTGGCTCGACCAACTGGTGGCTCAGCCTACCGGTGGCTCGGCCTACCGGTGGCTCAGCCTACCAGTGGCTGAGACTACATGTGGCTCGGCCTACTGGTCGCTCGGCCTACGGGTCTCTCGGCCTACCGGTCGCTCGGCCTACCGGTCGCTCGACCTACCTGTGGCCTCGGCCTACCGGTGGCTCGGCCTACCCGTGACATCGGCCTACCGGTAGCCTCAGCCTACCGCTGGACCGGCCTACCAGTGGCGTGGCCTACCAGTCTCTCGGCCTACCGATCACTGGGCCTACCGGTGGCTCGGCCTACCTGTGGCTCGGCCTACCGGTGCCTCTGCCTACCGATGCCTCATCCTACTGGTAGCCTTGTCCTACCGGTGGCCTCGGCCTACCAGTGCCTCGACCTACCGGTGGCTCAGCCTACCGGTGGCTCAGCCTACCGGTTGTGCGGCCTACTGGTGGCCCTACCCTACCGGTGACCTCCACGGGTTTTTCCAGTAGCGCCTCCTTTTTGCGCAAATTGTTTTTTAAACCATGTTTTGACCCCTTTAAGACTGTTTTAAAGCCCATTAATGGTATTTAATTAAATTATTGGTGAGGTGCCCTCCTTAAATAGAAAACAATCCGCGTTTTAAAAAACTCCTCTACCGCATCCTATGAGGAGTCCTTGTTTAAGGAGGTGTGTGTTGGTTTTAACCACCCCGAAGGGCGGGGGCCTTTTAAGTTGGACGTGTGGGGTGGCCCAGCCACATGGTCAACCCACGATCCCGCTCCTTCCGTGGTTTCGAGTTTTTCTCCATATCACAACCATCCCGAGGATGGTGTATCTCAGACTTTATAACCTAAAGGCTTCACTTATCCCTACGTTTCATTTTCTCTATCACCATGCACTCGGAATACCCTTCCTCCTGACGAGTTGTACCACCGTGAGGTTTTCCTTGATCGCTTTCCGTGGAGTTCCTGCTACTCCTGTTTTCCAGTTCCCACACGTCGATCCTTGATCAATCATGGAGGGATTTTCTCCTTCATCTCTCCTTTCTGTGTATCATGCGAGGAGGGAATACTTTTGTCTCTATGGAAATTGATGAAACCGAACTTAATGAAGATAATTAATGGACCTTTAAAGAATGAATGTGGGGTGTGATCGACGTTCTGTTGTGCTCTATTATGTTGATATGTGTTGTAAATTTTACGGGCCTATGCTCACTGAAAATCATGGTCGTTGGTGGTCTTTCTCTGTGCACTAATGAACCTCTATTCTCCTTTATTTTTTAAATAACCATAACATGGAATGGGTTAATTACGTATACTCGGTTAAATAAATTGAAAGCGCCAGGATCAACCCTTTAATGTGAAAACCCCGGTTAAAGCACAGTGGAATTGAAACCATGGAGTGTGTTTAATCTTTTAAATCTGAAAATACCTACATGGGACAACCTTGTGTTGGTGGTATTGGTTTGGTTGATTTCCTTCACGGGATGATTGCGGGTGACTTTATGGTTTTCTTGGAAGGGGGCTTAGATTTTTGGGGTGATACGGTTGGGGATGGGATCGCATGTTGTTATACTTTCACTGGTTGTGAATCTGAGCCTGTGTGGCTACACTATTTATATCACGAATTGGGGTGGAATCCTCTATTGTTGAGAAACCGTTGGATCCCAGTTTTTGGGGACATGGGGATGTGTCTTGGGGTTTGTTTTGTTTCCAGTACTTTGAGGGATCTCATTTAATCCCTTGTTGTTGTGACATCACAAGAGAACCGGGTGTGAATGCTTAAATTACTCGATGGATTTCCTTTCTGCCTTATGGTTGTTTCATCTGTCAATGTGCCTGTTATTTTCCCAGTAGTGAAGGGATTAACTCATACTGAACTATTATGAAATGATAACTTGAATAGGGGAACTGGGAACTGTTTTGGGTTTGTTGTTTTTTGAGGCAGCAGTGCTTGGTCACCTGCTTATATCGGTTGGGGAGCCATAGGTTGGGATTTGTGTTGGCATATATATATGTGTAACTGTATGTTTTGTGTTTAGTCGCACCCCACCAATGTTGGGCACTTAGTGTCGGACACCCCATTTCATGGGGAAGGGTGTTTCCCCCTAGTTACTCTCCTTCCTGCTCCCTCTTCCCTTGTATATGATGGCTGGAGGCGACCTTACACCCAAGATTCTTCGGGTAGGATTCGTTTGGTGTGTTGTTTGGCCAGGACTCTTCGGGAAGGTTTTTTTTCAAAGAATCTTCGGGATGAGACCCAGGTGTTTTCGGGTAGGGGCTCTGGTTATGATTTGTTTTCCTAGGTGTCTTCGGGATGAGGCCCAGGTGTGTGCGGGTATGGATGGATGGTTGTGAGGCCCTGGTGTGTGCGGGCAGGGATGTGTGCTTGTGAGGCCCAGGTGTGTGCAGGATGGGATGTGGATGGTTGTGAGGCCCAGGTGTGTGAAGGAAGGAAGAGTGTGGTAGCATCGGGATATTTTCCGTTAGGGATTAGCAGCTAGCTAGTGGGGGAAATGGTGGTGTGGGGTACCCAAATGTTTTGTTCTTTACTATTACCTTACTTCTTGTGTTATTTGGTGACCATGTCTGGTGAGGTGGGATGGATAGATTCCTTGATAGATGTTGGTTTTTCTGCTTCTCACGGTACATTAGTACGTCTTCCCACATGTTCACTAGAGCTATAGGTTTTTCCGACTATGTATACTTTGTATGCTCACCCTACGTTTACTTTCAGGTTGTCTGGAGGACTTCGGAGGCCGTGCAGAACCTTACTAGTCCAGACGTTGGAGTTGCTATTGGTCGATGTTGGTTTCTGTTTAGCCTTGTTCCTTTCTGTTTGGTTTTGTACTTTGGAGTTCTTGTACTTTGTTTAGTTTTATTATTCAAACATGCATGTAATTTTTTTTTCTTTTGAGTTTCCTGGTGGTGTTTGGGGTTGCCTCATTCTTTCTCCCAATCCTGGTTAACTAAAAAGGGTAATTCCTCCCATATTGTGAAAAGGTTACACCCTTGGTGCTAGTTTCCACTCCGGGGCCTACTGGAGGCGGGACTCTGGGGGGTCATTATCTCGTCTTGGACTTGAGGAAGGAAGGGCAGGGACCTTTTTCGCCCCTTCCATCGTCTTGCCGAAGGCGGGTCATGAAATAATGGTATCCGATGTGATGGTTGAGGGATATGATGGAGTCTAGAGTTAGGAACAGTGAGGACTGTATGGGATGGTAAGGCAACAATGTTAGGTGATCATAGTTCATGAAATAGGCCAGGGAGGACCGGCTAGGACACGGGATTTTAGGGCCCCCTGTGATCCGATGCAAGGACTCTGATCCTATCAAACGACCAAGTGAGACTACATTTATTGTATGGTAGAGACCCCAGGGAAGGTACATGCATCATACTGATTGTATTTTTTTAATTTATTTGGGTCACCTTGGGGAGAAAAATTTAATAATAATAATAATAATTCCCTTGCTACTCGGGCTTAGGCATTCTTTGTTTACCTTGCAGCTATGGAACTCGGATGTTATCCACGAGCGACTTGGGCAGTTGAGGCCCAGCGGATCGAGGTAGTTGACCAGTAGAGGGTTGACCGAGATGAGCAGGATGACTTGTGGCAGAGGACTATGTGCTCCTTCCAGTGACAAACCCTCGAGAAGTACGATGGAAGCGTTTCTGACTCAGTAACGGAGGGATGGCTCGAGGAGCTATCCATCACCTTTTATTTAATTCGTGCTCCAAGGGAGTACTAGGTTCCATTGTATGTCAGTCATCTTAGAGGAGCAGCGCGTCAGTGGTGGACACTTTTCCTGGGAGAGAAGACAGAGGCAGAGGTTTTATGGTCCAGTTTCGAGAAGGAATTTCGTGAGGAGTTCCTCTCCTCTACAACGAAGGATGAGAAGATACAGGATTTTCTCTCCCTTAATAAGGGAATCATGTCTGTTAGGGAGCAGGGGATCAAGTTCAAAGATCTCTTTCACTTTGCCCTGGATCTTTTTCAGGATGAGGATTCTCGGGTAAGACGGTTGGAGGAAGAACTATGTCCTTCTCTTCAGTATGTTGTCACTCCCTTCACTATTCTGACATACCTATCATTACAGAAGATGGTCGAGATAGTAGAGAGGATGCACTCGAAGGGAGTCACACCATGAGTGGATAACCAGCTGGGTTCATCAAAGGGGAAGGCAGTCAGCATCAAGTCTCCAGTGACAGGGCCTTCCAGGTTTCGACCAGCAGGGAGTAGGCCTCATCAGTTCCAGTTCCGAGCTTCTGGCCCTCGCCCCTTTTCCACAGGGCCAGGACCGAAGTTTTTCTCTTGCGGAGTTTTTGGGAACATCTAGAGCAGGTGTCCGGCTCGAGCTCCACATGGTGGAGGTGGGAAGTTTCCACACCCACCTCAGCAGCATCCTTGGCCAGCGAGGCCTTTCCAGCAGAAGAAGCAGGCCCCTGGCCCTCCAAGGGACGACTTTGCGTGAGGATACCAACACCAGGGTCTCCTCAGGGACCTCAACCAGGGCGTGGTCCGGGAGGTGGTTGACAACAGCGAGGCAGAGGAGCTGGGTGTGGAGAGTTGTATGCTGAAGAGTTAGTAGCTCCGATGGGACCATAGGTCGTTCGAGGTACGATCAGTTTATTTAGCACTCTTGTTTCTTCCTTGTTTGATTTGGGAGCATCACACTCCTTCGTTATGCCCGAATTATCTCATGCTCTGGGTCTAGATGCCAAGATACTTTTTGTGCCCCTAGTGTTGATAACACCAGTTGGGGGTTAGACCACCGTATCTTACTTTTTCTTGGGATGTAGACTGATGTTGGGATTTCATCAGTCTAGTGGAGTCCTTCTTTCATTACAGATACAGCAATATGATGTCATTCTAGGCATCGACTGGTTATTATCCGTGCATTCCATCATCGACTACTATCGGAGAAGGATTGAATTCTCCGATGAGGCTGGATGGCCTGTGGATTTTGTTGGGGAGCATAGTTATCAGGAGGGGATTCGACACATGGAGCCACTCCTTTCTATGCTGGATGGGATATCGGTGGAGTCGGCAGATGCAGGAATGATGGATGTCCTAGAGGTTGTAAGATAATTCCATGATGTCTTTCCCGATGAGTTTGTGACTCTACCTCCTCAACATGACGTTGAATTTGGGATAGACTTACAGCTTAGTGGCAGCCCGATCTTGATGGCTCCTTATCGGATGGCACCTTCTGAGATGCGGGAGTTGCAGATTCAGATTGACGATATGATGGAGAGGGGCTTTGTTCGACCCAGCATGTCACCATGGGGTGCTCTAGTTTTGTTCGTAAAGAAGGCAGATGGTAGTCTACGACTGTGCATAGACTACCATAGGTTGAATCAGGTGACGATAAAGAATCATTACCCCCTCCTGAGGATAGACAATCTTTTCGACCAGTGGAGGGGAGCAGGTTGGTTCTCTAAGATCGATATGCGGTCTGGATACCAGCAGTTGAGAGTGAAGGAAGGTGATATCATGATGATGGCTTTCAGGTGCAGATATGGCCACTTTGAGTTTGTGTTCATTCCGTTTGGCGTTACAAACGCACTAGCTATGTTCATGAACCTCATGAACTCTGTCTTCCGAGTGTTTCTGGACCAGTTCGTTGTAGTGTTCATCGACGACATCCTTATCTACTCAAGATCAGAGGAAGAGCATGTTGAGCATCTTAGGGTAGTTTTGGGAGTCCTTCGACACCATCATCTTTATGGAAAACTATCTAAGTGAAACTTCTTAATACGAGAGGTATATTTCTTTGCACACATAGTGTCTTAGAAGGGAATAGCAGTAGACCCATCAAAGGTCGAGGTAGTCGTTTCATGGGAATCACCAAATAATGTGGTAGAAGTTTGTAGTTTCCTGGATTTGGCAGGCTATTACCGGAGGTTTGTGTCCGACTTCTCTCGATTTGCAGTTCCGTTGAAATCTTTGACTAGGAAGGACCAGGCCTTCGTGTGGAGTGACCAATGCCATATAGCTTTTGGCTACCTAAAGGAGAAGCTGGTTAGTGCTCTAGTTCTCAGATTACCAGAGGAAGGGGTGTTGTTGGAAGTGTTCTTTGATGCTTCTGGCCTTGGGTTGGGGTGTTTGATGATGCAGAAGTGAGGAGTGATCTCTTATGGGTCTAGGAAGTTACTTCTTCATGAACGTAACTATTCCACCCATGATCTGGACCATGCGGCCGTGGTTTTTTCATTGAAGTTGTGGTGGCATTATCTCATCGGAGAGTACTTTGTGGTCTTCTCAGATCACAAGAGCTTGCGTTATGTCTTTTCCTAGAGAGATATGAACTTGCGACAGTGGAGATGGGTTGAGTTCCTCTAAGATTACGACTTCTAGAGATCTTATACTGAGGGAAAGTGAAATTTTGTGGCTGATTTCCTAAGCAGGAAATCACAGAAGGATGTAGTTTGGGAATCTACAGATGCTTGGAGAGCGATGGAAGAGTTAGCGGCCTTGCATTTGGATGCAAGGGTGGAAGGTGGAAGAGGTTGTCTATTTCAGATGACTGTAGTTTTCTCCTTAGTGTTGTAGGTGGAAGAGTCTCAGTGGGGGGACTCGGAGGTGGAAGTGATGTGAGATCGTGTTTATCAGGGAAATTCTCCTGAGGGATGCTCGGAGAATGGTCAGCATCAGGTGCTTTTCTGTGGAAGGATTTTTGATCCAGAGATGATGCGTAAAGGTGTTCTCCGTGAGTTCCATGGATTGGCTTTAGCAGTATATCCTGGGGTCTCAATGATGTACCATGGTCTGAGGGGACAGTTTCGGTGGCCCAGGGTAATGTGGGCGGTGGAAGAGTTTGTGGCTATGTTCCTGGTGTGTCAGGAAGTGAAGGATGAACACCGGTTTCTTGGAGGGTTGTTACATCCATTAGATGTTCCCGAGTGGAAGTTGGATGAAATCTCCATGGACTTTGTCACAGGTCAACCCAGGGATCAGGGAGGCTATGATTCCATCTGGGTAGTGTTGGATCGGTTGACGAAATTGGCACACTTCTTGGGGATTAAGGAGTCAATCCCGGTGAGAAACTTAGCCTAGAGGTACGTCGATGAGGTGGTGCGATTGAACGGGATTCCAAGATCTATTTTCTCTGATCGAGGCATGCGGTTTATCTCATGAGTCTGGAGGGGATTACAGCATTCCTTTGGCATCGAGCTAGGCCTTAACACTACATTCCACCCTTAGACAGATGGGAAAACAGAACAAACGATCCAGACAATGGAAGACATGTTGCGGGCATGTGTTCAAGATTTTGGGGGATCATGGGTATGACACTTGCCTGTAGTGGAGTTTGCTTATAACAATAGCTTCTACTACACTATTGGTATGACATCATTTGAGGCCTTGTATGGAAGGTTGTGTCATTCACCCATTTACTGGACAGAGATAGGGGAAGCAGCTGTTCTTGGGCCAGTAGTGGTGTAGGGCACCACTAAGAAGGTTTAACTCTTGCGTGAGAGGATGAAGGCATCCCAGGACCGGCAGAAGTCATATGTCGATCGTAGGAGGAGGCCCTTGTAGTTCCAGGTTTGAAATCATGTGTTCTTGAAGGTTTCTCCTCGACGTGGGCAGAGATGGTTTGGGAAGGGGAATAATCTCTCCCTTAGGTTCATCGGACCTTTCGAGGTGTTGGGACGAGTTTGTGAGGTGGCGTATCAGCTGGCGTTGCCACCTCAGTTGGAGAAATTTCACAACGTCTTTCATGTCTCCCAGCTTCATCGATATCTACACAATGAATCCCACGTCATAGATTGGGGAGAATTAGATGTTGAATACAATATGACCTTCATAGAACGATCGATCAAGATCGACAATCTTAAGGAGAAAGTGCTTCGTGGACAAACCATCCCCTTGGTTCGTGTGTTGTGGTGGCATGGTGGCCTGGAAGAGAGAACATGGGATCGATTGGCGCAGTTACGCATTTAGTACCCAAAGATATTTTGACTTCCTTGTTGTTTTTGGTTTTGAGTTTTGTTGAGATGTTTTACCTTGTGCTTTAATTTAGGAAATGCTTCTTTTTCTTAGCTATGAGATGATATGTTCCCTTTTCTCTCCATGTGTGCGTGTCCAAATGTGTGATTATGGGAAAACCTGAATACTAATCAGGATGCAATAATGTGGATGCGATTAAACTCATGTGGGGAAGTCAGTGCCACCCAAAGGGGATAATATCCTGACATTTAGGAAGGGACTCCCTGACTCAGGTGTTGTAAATTGTGATCCTTGTTCTTGTTGTGAATTTTTGTGGTTGATAACTCCTGGGAGTGTATTCCTGGATGTAGGGGGTTCTATCCCAGCTTTGGAACAACTAAGAGGTTTTCCCCTGAGAAGTATATTTAGAGGGTGGTTGTTTGGACCCCACTTTTCCCCGTTCTGGTTTGTTATTATATTCATGGGGACGAGAATAGTTTAAGATGTATCTGATGTAATGGCACGGGATTTTGGGGTCCATTACATGGTGAAAATATGATGTGTGGGGTGTTCTGGGTAGTCTGGAAAGCCATCTCAGCTTCTCGGTGAAGCTTAAGACTCCTAACGGTGGCCTCGGCCTATCGGTAGCCTCGGCCTACCGGTGCCCTTGCCTACCGGTGGCTCACCCTACCGGTGGTTCAGCCTACTGGTGGCTCAGCCTACCGGTGTCTTGGCCTACCGGTCGCTCGGCCTACAGGTCGCTCGGCCTACAGGTCGCTCGGCCTACCGGTCGCTCGGCCTACCGACGCTCGGCCTACCAGTCGCTCGGCCTACCGGTCGCTCGGCCTACCGGTCGCTCGGCCTACCGATCGCTCGACCTACCTGTCGCTCAGCCTATTGGTCGCTCGGCCTATAGGTCGCTCGGCCTACCGGTCGCTCAGCCTACCAGTGGCTCGTCCTACCGGTGGCTCGGCCTACCGGTGGATACCAGAAGCAAGCCTACCGGTGCCCGCGGCCTACCGGGGGCCTCAGCCTACTGGTAGCTCGGTCTACTGGTAGCTCAGTCTACCGGTAGACCTAGCCTAATAGTGACCTCCACGGGTTTTTCCAATAGAACCTCCTTTTTGCACAAATTGGTTTTTAAACCATGTTTTTAACCCTTTAAGCCTGTCTTAAAGCCCATTAATGGTATTTAATTAAATGATTGGCGAGGAACCCTCTTTAAATGGAAAACCATCTGCGTTTTTAGAAAAGCCTATATCACATCTTGTGAGGAGTTCTTGGTTAAGGAGGTGTGCATCGGTTTAAACAGCCCTGAAGGGCGGGGACCTTTTAAGTTGGACGTGTGGGGTGGCCCAGCCGCGTGGTCAACACATGATCTCACTCCTTCTGTAGTTTCAGGTTTTTCTCCATATCTTAACCATCCCGGGGTTGGTGTATCTCAGCCATTATAACCTAAAGGCTTCTATTCTCCATGCGCTTCCTTTTCTCTATCACCCTGCGCTCAGAATACACTTCCTCCGGACGAGTTGTACCCCCGTTATGTTTTCCTTGATCGAATTCCATGGAGTTCCTGCTAATCTTGTTTTCCAGTTTCCATGTGTAGATCCTTGATCAATTAGGTAGGGATTTTCTCCTTCTTCTCTCCTTTCTATGTATCATGCAGGGCAGACATACTTTTGTCTCTCTGGAAATTGATGAAACCGAACTTAATGAATATAATTAACAGAACTTTAAAAAATGAAAGGGGGTGTGACCGATGTTCTGTTTTGCTCTTTTATGTTGATATGTGTTGTAAATTTTCGGGGCCTATGCTCACTGGAAATCATGTTCATTGGTGGTCTTTCTCTACACACTAATGAACCTTTGTGCTCCTGGATGTCTTAAATAACTGTAACATGGAATTGGTTAATTATGTTTACTCAGTTAAATAAATTAAAAGCACTAGGATCAACCCTTTTCTGTGATAACCCTGGTTAAAGAATAGTGGAATTGAAACCATGGAGTGTGTTAAACCATTTAAATCTGAAAATACATGCATGGGCATGCCTTGTGTTGGTGGTATTGGTTTGGTTGCTTTCCTTGATGGGCCGATTACGGGTGAATTTATGGTTTAATTTGATGGGGGCTTAGATTGCTGGGGTGATACGGGTAGGGATGGTATCACATATTGTTATACTTTCGCTGGTTGTGAATCTGAGGCTGCGTGGTTACTCTGCTTATATCAAGAATTTGGGTGGAATCCTCTATTGTTGAGAAAGCGTTAGCTCCTGGTTTTTTGGGGACATGGGGCTGTGTCTCGGGGTTTGTTTTGTTTCTAGTACTTTGAGGGATCTCATTTAATCCCTAGTTTTTGTGACTTCACAAGAGAACCAGGTGTGAATGCTTATGTTACCCAATGGTTTTCCCTTCTGCCTTATGGTTGTTTCATCTGTGAATGTGCCTGTTAGTTGCCCCGTAGTAAAGGGATTATCTCATACTGAACTGTTATGAAATGATAACATGAATAGGAGAACTAGGAACTGTTTGTTGTGTGTTTTTTATGAGGCAGCAGTGCTTGGGCACCTGCTTGTATCAGTTGGAGAGCCATAGGTTGGGCTTTGTGTTGGCATATATATGTGTGTAACTGTATGTTTTTTGTTTAGTCGCACCCCACCCACAATGGGCACTTAGTGTCGGACACCCCATTTCATGGGTAAGGGTGTTTCCCTCTAGTTAATCTCCTTCCTACCCCCTCTTCCATTGGTTGTGATGGATGTAGGTGACCTTACACCCAAGATTATTTGGGTAGGTTTTGTTTGGTGCGTTGTTAGCCGAGGACTCTTCGGACAGGTTGTTTTCCCAAGAATCTTCGGGATGAGACCCAGGTGTCTTCGGGCAGGGGTTTTGGTTATGATTTGTTTTCCCTTGTGTCATCGGGATGGGGTCCATGTGTGTGCGAGTAGTTATGGATGGTTGTGAGGCCCAGGTGTGTGCGAGGAGGATGTGTGGTTTTGAGGCACAGGTGTGTACGGGTAGGGAAGTAGATGGTTGTGAGCCCAGGTGTGTGCGGGAAGGAAGAGCGTGGTAGCATCAGGACGTTTTCCGTTATGGATGAGCAATTAGCTAGTGGTGGAAATGGTGGTGTGGGGTACCAAAATGTTTTGTTCTTTACTATTACCTTACTTCATATGTTATTTGGTGAGTGTGGCCGGTGAGGTGGGATGTATAGATTCTTTGATAGATGTTGGTTTTTCTGCTTCTCACGGGACTTTAGTAAGTCTCCCCACTTGTGCACGAGAGCTATAGGTTATTCATACTGAGTATACTTTGTATTCTCACCCTACTTTACTTTAAGGTTGTCAGGAGGACTTTGGAGGCTGTGAGGAACCTTACTAGTCCGGACGTTGGAGTTTCTGTTGGCCGATGATGGTTTTTGTTTAGCCTTGTTCCATCATGTTTGGTTTTGTACATTGGAGTTCTTGTATGTTGTTCAGTTTTATTTTTAAAACATGCATGTAATTTGTTTTCATTTGAGTTTCCCGGTGGTTTTTGTTGTTGGCTCATTCTTTCTCCCAATCCTGGTTAACTAAAAAGGGTAATGCCTCCCATATTGTGAAAACGTTACAACCTTGGTGCTAGTTGCCACTTCGGGCCCTACTGGAGGCGGGACTCGAGGGTCATTATCTCATCATTGACTTGAGGAAGGAAGGGTGGGGACCTTTTCTACCCCTTACATCGTCTTGCCGAAGGCGGTTCGTGATAGTTCAATTCTGCTTTATATAAAAGAATGTCCTCTTTTCTATTTGAAAATCTCTAGAGTGTTTTCCGTAAAACCGCACAAAAATGTTTTAATGCTAATGTTTCTATAATACCTTTTTTATATGTTTTCACTTATCTTTGACACCACTTACCATTTTATATGCCCATCTTACCCTATGAATGTCCATGTATTTTCTAATCCCTTACTTTCATGGACACTTTCATGATACTCTCATTGGATATGTTTTATGTCATGATTGTGGTACCTAATTCATTCCATGGGTAACCTTATGTTTATGTATGGTTATTATGTATGATTATTTATGTGGTAAGAATATTTATTGGTAAGAATATTCATGAAAATGTTGAGATGGGTGAGCCCAGATAGCGCTCCAATGCATTGGGTAAGGATAAGTCTCATGAGATGCGATGTGAAACGGGATTGGCGGTTAGCCTTAACCTATACTGAAATTGGAAACGGGATAGGCAGTTAGCCTTGACCCATACTAAAGATATGATTTATGATTCTGACACATTTTTATGATTCCATGTTTATAAGATATCATGCTTATATTAAATGATTTTATAAGTTTCATACTTTGGATATCATCATGTCATGCCTCCTAACTCATGTGCTAGAGATGTATCCTTATGTTCATTCCTTTACTGGGCTTTTTAGCTCATCCCTTTGTTTATGTGTTCCCCAGGATACCCTATGCAGATGTAAGAGCTCAAAGGAAGTTAGAAGCTCTTTATGGATATTAAATATAGATTTTTTTTAGCCCCATGTTTTATGTTATATATATCTAGTCTTCCAAGACACTAGACTTAACAATCCTTGGATTGTACTCTAATGATTAATTATGCTTAAAATCATGAAATGTTTTATGTAAAAGGCTTCGGTCACTATAGTCTCTTTTTCTCAGAGTTTATTCTAGCCACCCTTCGTACATTACGGATTCATGAGTTACTTCATCTGTAGCAGGGAAACATGACATTAGCTCTGTACTCAGCGAGGTTCACCGACCTCTCACGCTAATCTACGGATATGGTACGGGACCAGTTCTATAGGGCATGTACCTTCAAGCAGGGACTCAGGCATGAGATCAAGTCATTGACGATTCCCATCATCATTCCAATGCAGGCGGGGTGCTGGAGCAAGCCCTTCTACTAGAGAGTTTTCTCACTGAGCAGACACTAGTGGAAAGACCCACAAAAGGGTGACACGTAGTGGAGTCTTCTGCAGCCTGCAGTAGACAGATGATGTAGATGCCCAAGCGGAACACACCATCAGGTGGGAAACCCCATGATTCAGGTTTGTTTGTGTGGGGCACACGAGATAGAGCCATTTATATGAGGAGCAGGCAGTGCTATGCATGCGGCTACCAGAGCCACATGGCTCGTGATTGCCCGACCCACTAAGAAGATGAGCAGCAGATAGTATAGGGTCCTCCCAGATAGAGGCAGAGGTTCAACTGTGGTGGTCCTCTGGGAGCAGGAAGATGTGGCAGAGGAGATGGCCAAGCATCAGGTGGTGGATGATGTTTTGATGCTTTACCACCACCACCACCAGGAGGTCCACCCTGACCACAGGGAGCTGGAGGACAGAGGCGGGATCAGCTCCAGCCAGTCGAGGCCTATGACCATGGTGCAACTGAGATGATTTGAGGTACTATCTGTGTCTACTCCACCCTTGCTGTTGTTATTATAGACATAGGTGCGGGTCATTCTTTTATTTCCACTGCCCTTGTTAGGAGCTTAGAGATTCCGACGGAGCTGGTGGCTTGATACTTATGGCTAGAGACTCTTATAGGAGTAGACTCAATGATTAAACACTGGTGTCAGAAGTGTGAGCTTATTCTAGGAGGTGAGAGCATCGGATAGGATCTTCTTGTAGCGGCCTCGAGGCCTTATGACATAATTTTGGGTATGGACTGGTTATCCACAGTTCATTCTCAGATTTATAGTATTAGGTGAAAAGTTCAGGGTATCGGCACAGATGGGACCATTTTCACCTTCAATGGCAAGAAGGGAGCCTATGCAGCACAGTATGGACTTATGCAGAGGAGGGGGAAGCCGATCACACATCAGTTGGCTAGTATCATCCTTGGAGCAGTTGATGTGCGGAGTACGAGATTTCCTGTAGTGTTGGATCAGTACACTGATATTTTCCCTAAAAACATTCTAGTACTATCTCCGTGAAGAGAGGTAGATTTCTACATTGACCGGTACCCCAGGATAGCATCGATATCTACTCCATAGTATCAGATGGCTCCTGCCATGATTCGTGAGCTGCGGGTACAGCTGGAGGACTTGCAGGTGAAGGTATTTATCCGACCCAGTGTTTCACCCTGGGAATCTTCGATTTTGT
The DNA here is from genome assembly GCA_963277665.1 of Viscum album. Classification (NCBI taxonomy): domain Eukaryota; kingdom Viridiplantae; phylum Streptophyta; class Magnoliopsida; order Santalales; family Viscaceae; genus Viscum; species Viscum album. The sequence goes on along the minus strand of OY728125.1, from coordinate 1,993,425,524 downwards.
TCGCCAAGAAGGTGGATGGGAGCTTGTGACTGTGTGTCGAATACCGTCACCTGAATCAGGTGACTGTTAAGAACAAGTACCCACTCCCAAGGATTTACGACCTCTTTGATCAACTCAAGGGAGCATGATAGTTCACAACGATAGACCTTAGGTCAGGCTATCAACAGCTCAGAGTTCGAGACGAGGATTTACAGAAGACGGCCTTCAGGTGTCGGTATGGCCACTATGAGTTCTTTTTTATGCTCTTCGGCGTAACTAACAGTCTAGAAGTGTTAATGAGTCTCATGAACATGATCTTACAGCCTTACCTTGATCGCATTGTCATTGTCTTCATCGACGACAAACTGATTTACTCGAACACTGAGGAGGAGCACACCTATCATTTGTGGGTAGTGCTGGATACACTCCAAGAACACCAACTATATGGTAAGCTCTCTAAGTGACAGTTCTAGATTCGATAGGATCACTTTCTAGGACACGTAATCTCGGAGGCTGGAGTTGTAGTGGATCCAGCGATGATCGAGGCAGTACATGCTTGGGAGCCACCCAGGAGTGTGATGGAGGTGCAGAGTTTCTTGGGACTGGCTGGGTACTATCAGAGATTTATGCCAGAATTCTCCAGAGTTGAAGCACTAGTTTCAGCACTGATGAAGAAGGGGAAACCCTTCTTGTGGTCAGATAGATGCCAGCAGAGCTTTCAAGAAATGAGGCAGAGATTGACCAGTGAACCCATCTTGAGGCTACCAGAGGAGGGCGTGGGGTACATAGTTTACTACGACGCATCAAGGACCATACTCGGGTGTGTCCTGATGCAGGTGCGAGCAGTTATTGTGTATGGTTCACTATAGTTGAGATAGCATGAGTAGAACTATGTTACCCATGACCCGGAGTTAACAACAGTGGAATTCGCCTTGAATATGTGGCGAAACTGTCTAATGGGTGAGCATTTTACAGTTTACTATAACCACCACAGTCTCAGGTACATCTTCACGCAGACACACCTGAGCCTGAGACAATGACGATGGATGGTGTTCCTCAAGGAATATGACTTTGAGATAGTCTATACTCCTATAAATGGGAACGTTGTGGAAAATTCTCTTAGCAAGAGATCAGGCATTCAGCTGCTAGGAGAGGCGACAGAGCAGCTGGCCGCATTGCAGATATCCTTTGTGGATAGAGATGGAGAAGCCTTTCTGCAGTCTCTTACAGTCACTCTTCTACTTCTTTAGTGATTCATAGAGGCACAGCATGGGGATGTTGACTGTGAGACATGACGTGCTCAGATATCCTCAAGGTAGGCACCTGATGGGTTTTCTGAAGGTGGAGAGCACTTCATCCTCTTCGGACGACGTAACATGGTACCAGTTGCACTACAGGTGGAGGTGTTGAGGGAGTTTCACACTTCCCCTCTAGCGGTACATCTAGGAGTGGTGAAGATGTATCAGGATATCAGACAACAGCACTGGTGGCCGAGTATGAAGAAGGCGATAGCAGAGTTTTTCTCACGATACCTCACTTGTCAGCAAGTGAAGGTGGAGCACCAGGATCCAGCAGGCTTGGTTTATCCCTTAGTGGACCCAAAGTGGAAGTGGGATGGGATATACATGGATTTTGTGACGGTACATCCAAGCACAACCAGAGGAAATGACTCTATCTGGGTGATTGTTGACCGACTCACCATGTCGGCCCACTTCCTACCGATCAGAGAGCAGGGATCGGTAGAGAGCTTGGGATGCCTCTATGTATAGGAGATTGTACAGCTTCATGGTTTTCCATAGACTATCATCTCCGATTGGGATGTTTGTTTCACGTCCTTGCTATGGAAGGGGTTGCGGGAGGATTTCAGGATGCAACTTCACTTGAGCACTGCCTTTCACCCATAAATGGATATCCAAACTGGGAGGACAATTCAGAGTCTCGAGGACATGCTCTGTGCATGCATCCTTGACTTTGGTCACAGCTGGGAGGATCACTTACTCTTGGTGGAGTTTGCATACAACAAAATCTACCACTCCACCATCAGGATGGAACCTTACGAGGCACTGTACGACTGAAATTGCGGATTGCCTCTATGCTGGACTGACCCAGGGGAGTCCGCACTTGTAGGACCAGAGATGGTGCAGGCTCTGACGGAGAAGATGAAGATCATCCAAGAGTGTATCAAGACTGCACAGAGTAGACAGAAGTCCTATACTGATAGGAGACGGAGACCATTGGAGTTCAAGGATGGAGAGAAAGTCTTTCTACGGGACTCACCTCGATGAGGTTTATGGAGATTTGGCCGATGTGGCATGTTATCTCTACGATTCATCGAACCGTTCCAGGTCCTTAGTAGAGTAGGCGAGGTGGTTTACAACCTGGCTCGTCCACCTCAGTTGCACCAGGTGCACGACATCTTCCACGTATCTCAGCTGAGGAGATACGTGCACGACCCGTCCCACATCATCGACCATGGGGAGCTGGACATCGATGCTGGGGAGACATTCACGGAGGTTCCGGTGGAGATTGAGGATCGACAGAAGCGGGTCCTGTGTGGACAATTGATTCCTCTGGTGTGCGTTCGCTGGCAGCACGGGAACCTACAAGAGAGCACATGGGAGTGGGCGGCTCAGATGCATGCTTAGTACACCCATTTGTTCCCTTAGTATGTGTTGTAGCTTACGAAGATGTAACTCCCCGAGGTGGGGAGAATATAAAGACCTGGAAATCTTGTGGAATTTTTTTTCCTTAAATACATGGTAATTTTACGAGTTTGTTGTTTTTGACGGCACCTGATTCTGAGGCCCGGTGTGCCTAGAATCAAATTCTGACGTTTTTTTCATGTACGTTCAATGAATTCACATGCGTGATTTTATATCTTTTGAATCGGTGCTCAGAATTCAAATCCAAGGACACCGATGAACTTGCAGTTCCAGTATTCACTTAAGGAAACCTTTACCGCAGTTGTGTTTTATCGGGAGAGGTAGTTAATTTTTGAGGATTCTTAGTAAAATTTAATTAAAATTATGTGTTCCATAATTTTATTTGGATGGTAGTTAAAACCTCCAAAGGGAGGGTGGTGGTGGGGACCACCCCCACATAACCTCCCATGGGCTGATATTATGTAGTGGGACCCACACAAGTTCAAACTCGTCATCTTCCCTTTAACTCCTAGAATCCCCATTTAAGGAGGATGAAACTCCCTTTATTTAATTTGGAGCCTCTTCATCACCTCCTTCCCATTTAATAAGCCAACCCTCTTTTTAATTAATGGATGTAAATTAATGAATTTAAATCTCTTTGAAATCATTAATCCATCCTTTTAATAGGTGGTGTTATTTTTATTGTATGTTGGTTGGGAATATTACCTTGGGAGGCTTTGTAGAATTTAGAAGAAACTGTTCTTCCCACGAAGAACATGAAGAACATATCCAACAAAGAACGATGTCCTCTCCGATGAAGAATGAGGAAGACGCTCGAGCCTGGGATCAGTAGCGTGTGACAGGCGCAATGTATGATGACGTCTTTGAATTCTATTCTCGCGACACCGTCAAGTGAACATTGAAATCATGGTAGGGGTTATCTTTCTGTATTACTTTACCCTCCGTTAAAAATTCTTATATTTGTGGATTGATGTGCCAAGGTTACCATCATAACGAGGTAGGTTCGGACCGCATGAACACGGCCCTACCCTCCTTCCATTGATTTCCCTTTTTGATGACATCAGAGGCTGAGCCGAAAAGGTGTGGTGTCATCGCACTGTGCTGGATAATAACCACTGCCCGAAGGGCTGCGGCGGATGAAGAGGTGAGGCGCTGTCGCGCCGTGTAATGGAGGGGAAGGTCACGGCCAGGTCAGTCTGTGGCGGTAGAGGACCGGCGCCATCGTACCGACCTCATGAAGGAGGACGCGGGCCGCATCCGTGGGCCTCTAGGCTGAACCGAACTAGAAGGACGCCTGCCAGCCAGGCTGGAAAACCGCAGCGCCCGCAGGAGCTGCGCGGAGGAGCTGCCGCCCACTTCCACGGGCCGCTCTTCTGGGAGAACCATTCGGCTTCCTGCCGGCCGGGATGGAGGTTCATGGCGCCCGCAGGCACAGTACGGATGTGAACTGCGGACCATTGAGCATGCCACGTGTGCTGGGCAGAACTGGCAGGCCGGGCAGGGAGAGGCGGCGCCGCTCGGCGCCGCCGGGAAAACCTGACCAGCCCGCAGCGCGGGCCGGGTCCATGGATGGGTCACTCCCCACCGGGCCGGGCCAACCCCCCAACTAGGTAATACCCAACGATCCGGGTCGGGCCGACCCGCCAGCCCACTGGGATTGACTGGTCGGGCCCGACTTCGCTTAAATACGATTATCTCCTAGACCACGCCTCTGATCGATGCGCCGTCTGTGGAACTGGGAACCTCACAATGATGTGGTCTTTTTGCGATAATCTAAGTGAGTTCTGGACAACTTTGTAAAATGGCCGGGTTTGGAATGAGAGTAAATCCAACCAGGCCCCTAGAACAGAAATGCCAATAACTCTCATACCGAGAGTTCGATTGACACGTCGTTTGTCGCTTTGGGATCCTTATGATGAGATAGAACTACAGGATACATCAACTCAAGACTTCGTGATACTTGATGTATCAACAATTGACTCGAGGATCAGACACTCCTGGAATCAAGTGTGCTGCGTGCCGGAACCCTAGAGGTGGCTGCGACGACTACTGTACCGGAATCCTACATGGGTTTGACAACGATGATTACTATACCGGAATCCTCTGTGGGTTCGACAACAATTCTACTTTACCATGATCCTCCTTGGGTCCGACATTTCTGACTTTTGTTCCTATATCCTCTGTGGGTCTGACAGTGTAGCTGGTCTTGTATCCTGTGTGGGTCTGACAGCTTAGCTGGTCCTGTATCCTGTGTGGGTCTGACATCTTAGATGAATCAATGAATACATCTGATCATCTTTATTGCTTTACGAAAGTTGTATACCTGCATGAGCTGAGTCATGTCTTTCAACAATTATCATCGTGGTGATTGACTTTACTTCCATCATGGACTGGGTTGTGTTTGGGCTCGAGAGTTTGAGTCGGACTGTGACAGAAAACTTAGGTATATGTATGGTCATATACCTAAGTAGGTTTGGTTGATACTTCTTGATTTTATCTTTATACTGTGGTTTATCCTTTGTAGATTCTGGGAGTCCCACGTGTGTCTTGGGGTCCCCTACTGAGTATTGTTAAACTCACCTTTGCACGGGATTCGCCCGTACCTTGTTGTGTTCTGTGCAGATGACAGACATCAGTGACTAAGGTTGAGGGTGATGGACGGAGGCTGGCTCGAAGCTAGACAAGTCGGGACGTACCACAAGGACGAGTTGATGGAGTTTTGTACATAACCTTCAGGTAAGATTCTCGGGTGGACAATCCAAGGGTTGTTTTCCCATTTTACTTGTACTTTTACTTGTTGTTCCTTTTAGATTGTATACTGGACCACATACTTTCAGCACACCTTACTTTTCAATTTTAGTACTTGTTGCCTCTACTACATGTGTTCAGACTGTGTGTGTTACAGGTTAAAAGGCAATGCCTTCCCTTTTAATTGGGTATACTCCTTTGGTGCTAGTTGCCAAACCCTAGCCTATGGAAGGCGGGTTTGGGGTAGTCACGGCACGGGCCCTGAGGACAGGTCGTGACAACCACTACATCAACACACATATGATCCAATATCTTGAGGCATCACATTACAATCTGTACTCTATTCCCTCCAATGGTAGTTTCAACAAAAGATACCCCATAAACCTCATCTTCATGTCCTTGAATGCCCTCTGTCACTACTAAGACCAGTTAAACGGCTTCTATTTCTATGTAAATGCGATCAAAGGGTATTAAATTATGGATATTTCTACAATAAAACATTTTTATTACCCTTATAAAACAATATTTATCAATAACATTGACACACATTTGGTTAAATATCGGGAAATCTACACATCTGTATTTTCAATATCCATGGCTAAACCATGATCAGAAATGGAAATCCCCATAATGCGATAATCATGAATCTAGAAACAAATCATTGGTTGGTTCAATTAAAGTTAGATCTCTTCAAGAAAATCATGAACCATCTTCAAATTATATGTATTCTCCCAATCTAATATAGAGTAAATGAGTAATTTGTTGATGAATAAAAACACAACCCAAAAAAATTGCAGATGGACGACTTGTTTCATCAAATCAATAAACAAGGCCACATAATTCATAACTCTAATGGTAATCATCATGAACTCACAGTGTCTTTATAAATATCATAATTTCATCGATGAAATATCAAGTCCCCAAATCATTAGTTGGTGGTGTACATAACATATATCGATCATTGATAACCACACCACAACTTCCTATTGTTAAAATAGGTCATAAATTTATAGAATGGGGTCATTTTTATTTATCCAGGTCTGATTCAAGTGCTGATAATGCATAAAATTTTTCAAGATCCCACTCTCCTTTTTCATGAACAATAGTAGAGCTACCCAGGGGGGAACACTAGGTATGAAAAAATCCTTTCCTCAAAAGTCTTCCAAATATAACTAAATCTTTCAAATACATTTAGTTGGTATGCAAAATGGCACAAAAGATACCATAGATATACATGGATGCAAGATAATACTGAAATCCATATATCACCTTGTAGGTAGTCCTTGGACGCCATTGGTGAGGACATCTATACAATCATCGTCAACTGAAAGAACCTAGATTCCAGAATAACTTACTACCCCAAGGTATATAATATCCAAATGATTGCTGATAGGATTCATCCACCTGCTCTCACATCCCACTTGTTGTTCAATGAGATTTATCTCACTATAAAAGGAGAATCTAGTCCCACCAGTGCACATGCATCTGAATTATATGCTGTGAGAGTCAATTGTGGATCATCCCAGGAACAATAAATATATACACAATATAACAGCATAGGGTTCCATTTTGATAACCCAAAGGTCCCACATGAGCATTTATCCTCCAAGATATGGAACTCACTATCGACAAATAAAATATATATAGATGAAGTTCTCACTGTGGGAAACATAATATGAAGTTGTATGTGTACCTCTTCAATAGGGAGATGCATCTCACACACCAAGAGTAAGGAAATGAAAGAATGAGTGGAAATTGTGTCTAAAAATAATGAAGAATGAATATCGAAACATAGATCATAACTCTAACCATTTCATGCATCATGGGGTTATAGGTTTCCAAAGCCTACAACTATCTATGACTCTGACTACTAGCTCCTAAAGCATGATGTGGTTAACTTAGTGGTGGTGGTGGAAGGATATAATAGCACCATCCATCACCCATTTCTCCTCATACCCATATTTCAGCTCTAAATCCCAAGGGACCACCTTAATAATAGTGTTTCCTCTTCCATGGTAGTCTGTCATCTATCATCATGTGTTTCTCATTACATCTGTTCAAGGAGTCTCGAGCTATGTGACCTCACCCATCACAAGAAAATCATCGCCCCTCTCCCGGATATCGTAGTCCACTATACTATGACAAACCAGATGCCTAATTATAATCATGGGGATGTCTCCTAAATATAGATCCAATTTTCTATTTTCTGTTATCTTCTAAAGATGAATTTTCCCAGTGACACCTACTAAAATATCTAGATACCTAGTGTCCCTCTGACAACATGCTCTCTATCTTCAGTTCCCGCTACAACACCCAGATAGATTTGGGGATTTAAAATGGAATTATGGTGGCTTGGAACTCTCAATGATGTCCCAAATCCACCATTAGTGCACATAAGTAGCCATACTAGATCATTCAAAAGGAGTAACAGGTAATGTCTATGAACCTATATGCATACTCAGTAATTATAATCCATACCTATCGCAGCAACAGAAGATCCGAAATCCAAACTAAGAAAAACTAAGAGGGGTATCACTCCTCTTGGAAAATATATTGGAATTAGTTACACAAGAGTGTTAACAAATCATATGTCTATGTAAAAAAGCTCTACCAATCCATAGTTATTATGTGGAAAATGCAAGCTGCCAATGCAATAATTGGATTTAACAGGGTTTGAACAAGACAGAAGACATGAAACACTGAATCCAAAAAATCATGTTCTATATGGGAGTCTATATCACCAAAGAACCTTAGTGGACATTCATACAATAAATCATGGAGTACAATATTCCTATGTGAATCCTTAGGCTAATATGATGGGATGATCTACTTCTCGACATGTGGTAGTTCTTCTACCTACCCTCGTGGAGGAAGAAGCTCACAGAATGGATCCTAAACTGATGCATCATCTCTCATAAAATCATCATCATGATCTATAACTATTATATTGTCAAGTTTTCATCACTGAGGATTCCTAAAATTTAATCAATAGAAACCACGTTTATATGAGAATATGTATATCAAACATGTTTATATCACTCAAGAAGGATACTCAAAGACTCAATCATAGATGATTCGTGTAATATGGTTCCCTATAACCAATGTATCGTTATATTGATTCAATAATTAGGTAGTCAAGGACATGGTGAAGGGATACGTCGTCCACATGCACCATCAATGGATTCCATAACTTGAGAGCCTCAATCGAGACACACTAAAAATATTTCCATAATCCCAAAAAAATAATCATAATTGGATTATGATAAACACCAACCCAATCATCGAACCACCTCTAATAAAAATCAATCATGACCTGACCCCACCCATGGATTGAGTTATAACTACTGCATTACCACCTCTATAGGACATGGGATTCCTACTATCATCGAAGGAATAACTTACATGGGGGTCCAATTTATTAATTACCTATATGAAGAAACATAATAACCTTAATGAAAAAGTGTATAGGAACAATGAAAAATGTTGAAAAAACAAGGAAAAAAATGATTCGTGAAAACCTATTGATTGTAATGATGTACATTGGAGCAAGATAAAAAAGGGGAAAATACAAAACCACCTAGAAATAGGTAAAATAATAATTGAAAATTAGAATGTCAATCATGGAGGGAGCTAATATTCTGATCTCCATGTTGTCACTTCCATACATGGTTCAAATTACCATGTATCCCTAAGCTCCTCTGATTTCACCGTAGACCTGGATGACATATGTATAAGACACAACTTGTACTCGAAAATCCCATATAGGGGTGACTATATATATACCCATTATGTTGCCTCAAATGATAACGGTGGATTAGTAAGATACAAAATAGGAATAGAAATAATATAGATTGTAAACAGGATGCAGAATGTAGTGAAAGAAAATATCTCAACCCAAACCAGGATATATTAACCTTATCCAAACACAAGGGGATCAACATTATATATAGATGAACTACATGTCGAGTCATTTACACCTATATTTGGAGTGTAGAATCATCAAAAAATGATTTTATAAACACATAAATCACATGGAATACACAACATATCATCACATACCACGAATGGAGAGTAACTAAATACAATGTTATGGACATAGATGTATATATATAATCTCAGTCAAAAGATTCCCAAACCAAAGAGGTAGGGTATCTCCATATCATGGCTCTGCCTTGGATGATGAGTTTCCAATTGTTCTTAATATACATCAACAATGTCTGGTATCTATCATGTCATCCTAGAAGTAACTGTGCATGTCCAACTATACCTTATTACTATGCCTCATTGTTGAGCACCAATAATCTCCTAGTAGAGGAACCATGACCTTGTGAGTTGGGGGTTACACTTTGTAAGAATCTATAGAGTGAATGTTACCATGATGATGGGGGAGGGTTCAACTATAAATGTTGAGGGAAAGTACCCTATACTAATATGGGGTTTCACATGGGTGGTAGAGGACCCGCGCCCAATATGATGGCGGGTTCCACTACAGAAATTGAGGAACTTCCACTATCTAAAAGTGGTTTCTCCACATGGATGGTATTGGACTAATGCCCATTCTATAGGGGGTTACACTCTAGTTATTGGGGACCCAATCCATATATGTTAGGGGTCTCTCTCAGAAGGAAGATTACATATTACCAAACTTATTGGGAGTTCAACTCTACAGGTTTGGAACCCGTGACCTGGTGTGGTAGGGGGTTTACTCAAGTAATCAAGGACATGTTCCCTATTTGATATGGGATCCACCTGGAATGTATGTGTAAAATACATTAACCCAAGAAGATTGTGGATTCTACTCTATAAGATGACTCTGGTGATTCTACATAATCATTGTCCTCACCAGGAATCTCCCCAATGAGAAATGATCCCATGACATTTCACGTCATATCTTGAAATGCACTATATAGGAAAACATCATGTTCTTTGTGGAAAAACACCCCGAATAAGATACTTGTTCCAAAATACAAGACCAAACTAAGTATATATGGAACATTAATTATTCATAAAAATGAACTAAGGGATACATGTCATGTGAGGGGACCCACATGGCGTATTTCCCCACTCAACCACCTACGCGTGTCCCTATCCAGAATGATAATCCCAATCTATGTATAAGTACACACTATGTAGATGGGCTACAATGCGCTTCCAAAAAATATGGGATAGGGCCATATACTTATGGATATTTTATTGTACTCAATTCATGTCTATGTAATTTTGTTCATAGTGTGTTGTTTCACAAGTGGCGTCACCCATGTGATGTGGATATGTATGTGGTCCATATACAGTTTATGTTTTATTAGGTAAACAGATGTGTACTCCGATATGGGGTATTGCCTGTGTGCTCCCCCACATATCTCTTCCTTTTAGGGGTGAAGTACATGAAATACAGGATAGTTACACACAATATATTTTTTTATAAATTCTCCAAATTCTATATTTCATATACAAGGGGATTAACACAATTTTTTCATCACTATACATGGTCTGTAGTTGATTTTTTCACAAATTTCTTGATCCATGATCCATTCATAAAATATATCATCTCAAATTCAATTAAATACCTATATCCTCACAAGATTAATGAATCTATCTTTGATCTCAGATTATGGCCCTCTAGTGGCATAGAATTTGATCCAATTGAATTTTGTGTGAACTCATATGTTCCTCTCAAACCACAAAATGCACCGATTAGTCCACCTTCGATTTTACGATCTCTAATCAATAAAACAATTATATGATTCTCACAACTATCCTAGATCTATCATTATTTTGTGGATCTATACTTTTCTCTATAATCTATCATGATTCCATGGGTCCAATTCAGCTCAGTATGACCTGTAAGTGTCGAACCAGGACCATGGGTTCCTATTGGTGAATGAAGAAAAAAATGAAGGATAAAATCACATGAATTGATGTTTAAATATCATTTTCCAATATTCCTTGGACGAAAATCAAGAATATGATAATTGTAGTTAGAAATAAATTAAATATATAAATTTAATTGGTTCATGGTCACATATAAAGGCTACATTTGATACATATCTATGAAAGGGAATAATCTACTCAATGAATTTAACTCAAAAGTGAGTTAACCACAAATTGAAAAGACATACCTAACTACTGTACCATTAATTATTGAATAATGAACATTAAAATAATTGAATGATATTTTTTCAATTCACTACATCCTAATCTACTATAATCTGGAGTTTCCTTATCAACGAATTTGATTAACCTATGGAGGGAGGTTAGATAACCTCCCGAAGGTCTTGGTCTATGATTCCAACCCTAGGAAAATCTCCTTAAAAATATAGTTATAAAATATTTTGAAATTTTATATTGAATTAATCAATTACCTAAATAATAAATTAATCCATTGAAAGTACAACCAACATAAGAGATGTTTGAATGCTCAGTGATGACCAATTTTAGGTTATTCCTTGGGTAAGCACTATGTTTTTTACTCCACCATGATCTGTGATTTTTGATCAGATAATTATTTTAAGAGTTATCACAATTTCCATCATAAAAATTGCATAATATATATTAATTTTTATAAAAACATAATTTTAGGAAAACTGGGCCTAGGAATCACACTTTATCTCTTCTAATATCTGTGAAAATATATATAAAATCTTCTCATTCTATTATAAGAAAAAATTGTGTCTATGTAGAAATACCATACAATATAATTTCCAAGTTTTTAGAAAATAGAAATGTTATAATTTGAAAAAAAAAATTCTCATGGAATTAGAATAGCTTTGTGAAGAGTATTACCGTTGAAGATTATTTTTTCATGGCCTCATAATGAACCAATCTTTTGAATTAATCAAATCGATAAGTTATCATTTATATTAAATATTAAATAATAAATTCATCAGAAATTTTGGATTAGAGTTTCATATAAATTGTTACTGAAGGATTTGGATTCACTGATTACCTTTTAATAGAATTAAATCCCCTTTTTGCTATGCTCAAATCATTGTAATGATAAATAGATCTCATAAGGGTTATTTTATTTTCAAAAATTGAGTTAGATAGGGTGAACCCATATTTGATATCCAATTTTCCATTACTATGGATTATTAATGTCATAATCTTTGACAATTGGTGAATAATAGTAAACAAAATTCTATTCTCAACTCATGAAATCTAGCTTATTACTTTTCATATCAATTATGTGGATGAAATCTTCTTATTTTTTCATGTGTTTAAAATAAATATTAAAAATATTAATGTAGGTATCTCTAATTATGATGATGATTCAGGCCAATTTATAAACAAGATTAAATCTTTTATTTTATTTGGATAAATGTTTTTGATGTCTAGAAAGGTTAATATCACTAGTGATTGTGGAATGAAAGAGCAGTCTATTCATTCAGTTATCCTGGTGACCCTATATTTTTGGGACATCCTAAATGTAGTTACATTTCAAAATAGTATATTAAATAATATTTCATATTTCTTATTAGAATGTTATATGTTTATATATGATTTGAAAACAATTACTTGTTAAATATGTAATTTTATCTAAAATGGTTTGTAATTTGATGGATTACAAATGGAAAATTGGGATTCTTAAAATGATAAATTAATATATTAAATATTCCATTTAGAGTGGAATAACTCTCAAAAGAAAGATAATTAGTGTTCCCAATTTTGATTAATGCAAGACTCTCCAGAATAGTTGGATTAGAATCAAGAATCTCATGTTATTTAATTATTCATTATAGGCTAGGTTCACATGGAATATTATGAATAATAATTCTATTTCTCTCAATTTTCTGATAGGTTGGAATCTCAATAAATTTAAGAAAGTAATATTAAAGTGTATATACTCATCTATGTAGTCGACCAAAATTTATTTTTTCCCCAGCATTATTAATCACATTATATGGGTCATTAATATATAGTGTTGTCTAAATTTTTGGTTAGATTAGTAGACAATATCAATCATCATTTACCTGAGTGATCACTAAAATTTATTCATTGATATTCACATTTATATTAATGATATTTTTAACTCACTCATACCAGGTTTTTCCTATGATATTAAAATTATAGTTAACAGTAACCATTTCCTAATACTGATGATTTTTAAATATGGGAAACTTCATATAAGGGAATTATAGATACTAAACCATTAAAAAATTTATTTTTTTAGAATATATCATAATTCTTCTTGGAAAAAAATCATTGATACATCTGGAATCAGAAATTCTATTTTTACTCCTCTTTGCAGTACTGCACATAATAAAATTATTACTAATATGTGTCTTTAATATTTTAGTGTTTAATTATGTTATAAATGTATTTTATGAAATCCACACATAGAATATTTTGTACCACATTTATTGTCAGGTTCTACTATTACTGTATTATGGAAATACATTTATGATCACTTCTATTTAGGGTAGCTGGTATTTGACTTTATAGGACCTCATATTCAATAATTTTGTACATCCAATATCTCATCATACCTTCTAAAATATCTTCATTAATGTAGTGTTAGAACATTTTCATTGTTTTTTATAAGATTTGGAACTTTTTATTTATCAAAATCATTCTTCCAACTTACATGTAGCATTAGTGAGGTTACATTCTATTGTAAAATATGTCCTCTCACTGTAGCATGAATTTTTTTATAATTCCATTTTAGAATTCATTTTCTTCATCTCCTTGGAGTTCCCAGATAGTAAATCTATCCCAGGGGATCCTTTTATGTATTTTATAAATACCATCTTCCACAATGGATCAACATAAATGTAGATAGTGCATAAAAAGGAAATCCAGGTCTGTCGAGATGTAGAGATGTCTACAAGGACAACAAAAGGTAGATTCATCTCTACTTTTGTAGTACAAGGGGCATTGTTTTTCTATTTGATTCAGAGATGTATAGTGTAATCACTTTGGTAATTTTTTCAATAAAATGTTTTAGACCAATAAATAGATAGAATGTGACTAATCCACCATTGTTCACATGGTTTGGAATGGTATGAATAATATTTTATGGCCCCTCATAAATCAATGGATGGACACAAAACATTCACTTTCGATCATTAATAATATCATCACCCACTCATTTGTGGGAATAACATGGAGGTGGAAGTGATTTCCAACATCGGAGTCAATACCAATATCACCTGGTCAGATGTCCTTTATATAGAATTTTATCCTTTCGTTAAAAAAGATTGTAAATAACAACCGAATTATTCCTTTTGTAACCTTTTTTTAATATAAATATATGGACATAGTATTTTGGACCATGGTATCACCTTATAATAAAAGTTTTATCTTGGATCAACTTGTGTGATTAATATTGTATATACATATGTAGTGTTGAGGCATTAAATACATTGTGTACCTAGGATAATCTCAGGGGGTAAATCCACTAGGTGGGAAAGTGATCCAACTTTCTTTGGTATTTCTTATTGTACAATGAACCGTTGAATCAAAATCCCTCTTATTACGAAAACACAAATCAAATTTCGATGGGGAAAATTTTAGAAAGGCATTTTCACTTACATCAATACTAATATCTTCTATCTGGTTATCCACATAACTTTTCTTCCTACTCTGTATTTACCTCATGTGTCTCTGAATAAACATAAATTTTCATTCTATTTTATCTACCAAATCTAGTTCTATAATCATCCATCCTCCAACTTCATGGAAAAAAATATTATTTTTTACACAAATATAAATATAATTCTTGTAATGGTTTCATATGTCTACTGAAATAAAAAATATTTATATGAGTGAAAAAAAATTAATGATTTAAATCCCAACGTCCCTAGAAATATAAGAATATCATCCAAAGTCCAAATAGTCATCTTAGACTATCCTTTCGATTGAGCATTAAAATATGTACTAAATTTTAATTTAGTAACCAATGAGTTTTGAATTCCTTTTAAAAAATTGGATGTGAACCTGCTATCACAAACTTATAAAAGAGTGAGAGTAAATCCATATAACCAAAAAAAACTTTTAGATATATTCATGAAAGTGGATTTGAATACATCAAATCTTAAATTGGTAGAAAATGTCCAGATTTGGTAATTAAAACTATAATAAACCAGATCAAATTATTACCTTGATAATTCATTAGCAATACTTCCATGAAATCCATTGATATATTCTTATATTTCCAATATTGTACTGAAAAAGGTTTAATTATCCCCTTGGGTAACTATATATCTTATTTAATCTTTTGAAAATTTTAACACTTAATGGTAAATTCAACAATATTTGTTTTTATTTAATCCCACATATAATATTAATGAATATATCTATATATATTATATTTTATCAGATGAATGTAAAATGGAGAAAAATGAGCTTCATTGAATAACTATTTCCTAAAATGGTAATCATAAGTCATAAATAATTTTTTCAAAATAATAATACCCATTTTCATCAATATTAATATTAGGAAACAAACCATTCTTTAGTAATTCAACATTTTCTAGCAATGATTGATCCAACAACTAATACATCTTAAATCATTTTGAAAAAATATACTTCCTTGAATCCTGAATAAAAAAAAGAATGTACCTACAACAGCATCATATATTCCATAATTCAGAAAATCATTAACCAAATTGCATCATTTCAAATGTAATGTGGTTAATGAGTCATTAATTTTTGAAATAAAATTATTTCCCGCATTTTTTTCCTGTCCTAGATGATAATAAAACATAAAATTGTAATCCTTTACCAGTTACATCCATCTTATTTTTCTCATGTTAAAATCAATGTAATTGACTATATACTTCAAAATTTTGGGATCATTAAATATTTTACACTTTAACAAAAACAAATGATGCCTCCATAGATTTAGTTAAAAAATTGAATTTAATTTCAAATGACTTGTAGGTTAATTTTACTCATGTGTTTTAAACTCATGTGAAGAATAAGCGATTTTCTTTTGATTCTACACTAACACAAAACCTGATCCATTAAATAAAGAAAACCCCTAGCTAAAAAATTACCATTTCAAGAAGGATGGTCCAAAACTGGAGCACTAAAAAATATTATTTTCAATTCATGTAAACTGAAATCACATTATCCTATCCAAAGAGGCCTAAATACATTTCATTATTAAGTATTTAGTATGATATAAAACTAAGAAATTTTTTCTACAAATTTTCCATAACAAACGAATAATCTAAGGAAATTATGAATCTCTATGATATTGGTTGGACTTGGACACTTTTCTATAACATTTTTTAGAAGGGTAAATAGTTATTCACACTTTTGAAAGATTATATCCATAAAAAAAACATTCTAATCTAAAATTAAATATTAACCAATCCTCTCTATAGTTTATTTTCTGTTATTTTTTTCAAAAATAATTCTTATTTTCTATTAACATTCTTCATGGATTTTATATTATACCAAAATATCTTATAAAAAACATGAAATCGACCCCTAAACTAATGGAAGACTATATCCTTTTGATTCATTAATATAGTAGGAGCATTATATAACACATAGTAACTAACTAAAACCTATTAATAAACATATATTTTCCAAAAAAAAATTCTTCATAATATCATCCTCATTCACCATCAACTGATGGTACCCAGACCTCATATCAATCGTAAAAAAAACTAATCTCCATGGAGATGATCAGAAAATAATTGACATGAAGAAAAGGATACTCATTCTTGACATTGACGTTATTCAAATCTCTATAATCAATTAAAACTCTCATGTAACCATCTTTCTTTTATGAATATAAAATAGGGGCTCATCATGGTCATGTTATAAGTTGAATGAGACCATTATCAAGAAATTATTACTATATTGTTTACAAATCCACAATTTCAATTTTATCCATTTGATAAGTGGGTTCAGAAATGAGGTTAACATTATTAACTAAATAAATAATAAATTCAACTTCTCGATCAAGAACAAACCCAAAAAAATCATTTGGAAAAAAACTGTAAATTCATCTACAACTAGGATGTAACAAATCAGAACAGTTCATTTCATTTCAGAAACATGATATAGATGACATCAGCATCAATTTAATAAATTTCATATCTTATTGGTGTGTTATCAAAGCCATGAAATGATTTAATAAATTTTCATTAGATTTATAATTTATTTTATCCTGATAAACTGAAATCCAGTCCATTCCCAAAATGATATCGACCTCTATTATGATCAGTTCAATAATATTTTTAGGAAATATGATCCCACTAATGAAAATATAAACATTCCTATAAATCATGTTTCCATTAACAATCCCGATTGAGTTTTCATTACAGTATATATCTTACGTTTACAAGGATATATTCATAAATGTTTCAAAATATTCTCAGAAAAGAAATAATGTGTTGATAGAAAATCCAACATATTATTTTCATAATTCATATAAACAAGTAATATATATGTTACCTCTTAATTTTAAGTCCCAACATTAACTAAAGTAGATGAAAAAATAATTTTTCACACCCTTTTTTTCAATCATTGTGGTTTCTACCATGGGCAATCATATATGGACACACAATGTAATAATTCCCCAAAATATTCAATTAAAACATCTTACAACTGTCTTTTCATTACTTGACCAATCATCTTCCTTGTATTTAGATGTTTTATAACAAATCATAAAACTTAAAAATCAATTCAAATTCTGTTAATGATATTCTATAGGATTATTTTGATCACCCATCTTACAAGATATAAATTTGGTTTTCATAACTCTAAACATTATAGATGAATTATTTCCCATTTCCTTCTTATTAGACCTCTTCATTTCATTATTTTCATGGAATAAATCATCTCTCAAAAACTCAATTTCAACTTTATCATTGCATCAAAATATATTCTCATTTCTCATAAACTCAGGGGAATTAAATTCCCTTTGATATCTTATCATTAATCTTGATTAATACCAATTTATCTTACTATCAAAATCTCAGATAAAATTTGGGATATACCTTTCCAATCAAGTGAAGCTGTCTTTATATGAATCCACCAAATGTTCATCATTTTCCCTCAAATCCAAGAATTTATTTTCATTGATAATTTGAATATCCTATCGAAAATATATTTGATGTAAAATTTTCTTAAATTCATCCCATTCTAATGAATTAAAATATTCACTTTCCATGACATTCTTAAACATTCTATAGTACTAGTCGACATCACCTTCAGGATGATAAATTTCAAGATTTTTATTATAGTGCCCTAAATAACCCACGAAATCAAATATATTTTCTATGGATTTATTTAGTCATTTAGCTAGCATGAGGTCATATGATCCATTGATTGGTGGAGGGTTTTATAGCCTAAAATCATCCACTATCATCAATATACACTGTGTAGAACTGGTTTCTCTCTTTTATGGACATATCCCCCACTTATAGCTTGTTTCAAGAGATATATTCATACAGCTTACTGATTAGTTCCAATTCCAACAATCATATGATGCTTATATTTTCTCATTGGTGTCCTCCCACTATTGCTTCATAGTTTTCTCTATGTAATAAAATTCTAAAAAACTTACATTTGATGAAGAAACATGATAATATTCAAATATAATATCAATTCACATTAAAAATAAGATAACAAAATTCCAAGGGAATGATAATATTAACATTATCCTTTCATAATATTTTGTTTTAGTCAATAAATTAATTTTTTTCACGTTGAGTATTTTCCTCCTTCATGTTTATAAATTTATATAATTATTCCAATAAATAAACCTAATAATACCGTAAAATCCAATGTGGATATTTTCAAACAGTATATATTTTAACCATAATATACGGATTTATAAAAAAATCATATTTCTTTTTGAAAACTCTTCATGAAATCCATTGTGACTTATTCCAATCGCTTACTCATATATAAGTCTTGTGAAAAACAAAAAAAAATGAGGGATGGGCATAAAAATTATACTAAGAGATATAGAATAAAAGAAACCATTAGTCTATTGGTAATCATTAAAAATGTTGAATTTTTTTTCATAAACTAATTCATTTCCCCCTTAATAAGTGTTACAATATTTCCATTCAAAAAAAACATTTTTACATTTTTTTAATCACAATATTACCATAAAACCCATATGAAGCATAGAAAACATGTAAGGGTATCTCATAACATTATTATATTATTCACTCTTTTAAATGGAATAACCCTGTGGATGACTTCTATACATGTAACTCTTACAAATGGAAAATCTACATGACTGACTTCTATAACAAATGCATTATTGGGAAATCATGAACCAACCCATGGTAGGAATATCATAGAACCACCATTAAAATGTCCAAGTAACATTATATTGTCATAATAAATAATATATTAAAATTTTCATCATTTAACTAATAAAATTTCCTTTTATGTCACAAGAAAACATTTCAATATATATAAATAATCAATCAATTTTCAAAACCCATTTTTAATAACAAAATAAATCAGAATAAGGGAAAGAGGGGATTCTTTTCCATATAAAAACATGAATTCTTGCAGTGGATGTAAAATATAAAAATAGACATTAAATTCAGTTTAAAATATTTTATAACCATTAAATAAGTATGTAAAATAATAACAATAATATTGTCATGGAAAAATGATTTTTTAAAATAAATCTTTAAGGAATAAAATTATCCCATACCACTTTGAGCATTTAAATTATAAGCCCCACAAAGGAATATAATTTAACAAATATATATAAAGAAACGAAAATAATTAATTTAATTATATGATATGTCAATGGGGGATGTATATAACCGTAATAAAATAATGTGGGTGTATACCATTAAAATATGTCTCAATGATAGGCGATTGAGATGAAATTCCTTACCTTGAGTCTGAATTATCACATGTATCTTTATATTCCAAAATAATAAAATTATGTTTATTACATACATAAATCATACATTTTTTCAATGTTATAATTTAATTTATTTCACTTATTACATTTTTTATGAAACTACAAAATCAATTAAGGTTATGTCGGGTGTTTTTCCATTTTTATTTTATGTGTCCCAAAGGACATTCATAGGCCTACTATTGTCAAACGTGTCATTATTTAAATATCTGCATAATATTTATAATTACATAATTATCATTTTTTTATAATAAATACTTTTCAAACCAATAATAACTCGTTTTTATTACTAATGAACCAATGTTATAATCATGGAGATGGTAGGTTGTATAAACGAATGAGTAACAATCCCATATTTCGAAGATCATTATGAAACGAGGGTAAATAGAATTAATAATTCATGAATGATCATTATATCATAATTTTAATTTATTTTAATTATATATACTTAAATATATAATTATTCAGATGTAAAAGTAATCACATCATGTTGAGGATGTGGAGTCCACATGTCCACTAACAACGTTATCAATTTTTTTAATATATGAAAAGGGAATAATGGAAATAATATATTATAATTTAGGAAAGGTATTTATGTCATCAATATAATATAATTTAAATTTCTACCACATATTTCTATTAAACTCATACTTTATACATTTTATTTAATTTTTTAACGTATCACATCACTTTCTAGACGTGGTGGCCCACACGTCAACAAAATAATGTTTTCGGTTTTCCACAAAATAGAAAGCAAGAAGGTGATTGTATATAATAATTAAAAAATTATTATTAATTCATAACTATCATATATATTTATAGTATAAGAAATAATTTCCCCACCATAATATAGAACCATGATACCTAGTAATGGAAAAACATATAATATCATTTTTGTGATGTGGTATTATTCCATACACATGAACAATAATTTCATTACCAATGTTATATAACTGTGTGTAGGTGTATATCTAAACGTTAACATTAAAAAAATATCTCACTAAATTAAGGGTACAAATTTTATTATGTAATCATATAATAATTATAATCTAATTGGTGTATAAACAAATAAAACATAATTAAAAATTGAATAACGTTACCACTATATCGGCTAAGTCATTTTGGAGTGGAAAATGGATTTATTGGTGGTATTTAATCCAAAATTTAAGAATCTTTTCTTAGGGTATGTATATTGGGAGAATATCTATTTATGGAATGAATGATGAAAAAGGATTTAAGGGTGTGAATAAATGGGAGAGTTTGAGTTCCATTTGTAGTGAATGAAAAGTGGAATTCTTGTAAATATCAAATGGTAGTAACTTTTGGGAGGTTTTCCATATGTCCTGTGACTTACAAAAATGATCAATATTAGTTAAAATGGGTAATAAGGATGATTAATTATAGAATACATGGGTTTTGAATGTTTCTAGGTCATTGGAGCTCTTATGATTAAAGTTTCACCAATATTTCAACACATTTATTACTTTAATCACTCTAATTAATTTAAATTTCATCGCTGAATATTTTTGGTAAAGAAAAATATATAAAATATTAGAAGTTATAAATAATTCTGATTCAAAATAGATAATAATTTTTCCAATATTCAAACCAAATATGTGGCAGAAATTAATTTAAAATAAATCTAGGAAACATGATGAAAAAACTTGTTTTTGAAGTAAAAATGATTAAAATTTTACTCGGTTTTTATATCTACAGTCATTATGAATATGATTCAAATCACATAAATTTGATAAAATAATATATAATGGATCTAATTATACTTTAAAAACAATTATAAATTAATTTAAATATATAAATAAATTAAATGAAAAATCATTTTTTTATTAAAATTCACCATTATTTACTTTTAATCAGAATATGAAACTTATCAAAAGAACACCAAAAAATCACCCAATGCTAATTTTGATTTTATGATTCAAAAAAATGTTTTTTAATATAAAAATTATAAATTTTTGAACATTTAATTTTAAAATATGTTCACAATTAAAAGGTGATAAAATTGTTTATCTACAAATTAGAGATTTCTAGTATAAAATTTAATTCATTCTTATCATATGCCTATAAAATATTTTTTTGAATGATAAATCAATTCATAATCCTATCTAAACCTTATATATTTTTTCATATTCATTCATTATGATAAAATTTCCCATTGAGAACTTCCATATTGAAAATTAATATTAATTGTATATTATTATGTTTTATAAATCAATCTTTCGTACAACAAAAGATTTCATAGAAACTCATTGTTATGTTTCATGTATTATACTGTACATAGAATCCAATTTATTTTAAAAAAAATTATTTAATTAATATATAATAATAAATATGTAACATATTATTACCATCATTTCCATGGTTGTTAGCATTCTAAATTAAAACCAAAATTGATAATTTTTGTAGTTTGTTATAAAAAAACTAAAAAATACTTAAAAAATATAAATATATAACTAAAATTATACTACTAGAAACTCATATTCACTATCCAAAACATCCAAGAAAATATCAGTATTGGAATAAAGTATTTAAGCCTCTCTTAAAAATTAAATTTCCCCATGTTCTCTCATATTCATCCTCCCAGAAAGAAATTAATATATATATATATATTCCAACATAATGGAGACTACTAATAATTTACATTTTATTGAAGTGAGAAAATGATACATTTAAAGGTGTACCTAAATTAACAATCACATTTTTAAAATTTTCTTCATCCAAGAGGATATATAGAGAATAGTTATTATGAGAATTAATTTATGATATAGATTCCGAAAACATAGCAAAATCATCTTAAAAAACCCTATAAAAAATTATTATGTCCTTATTTGATGCTTATTTTAGAGTGAAAGATTTTTCATTTACCTCAATAAGTTCATATTATTCCTAAATTAATAGTTTTTCTACATTATATTCATTATTAAACCCTATATAGATGATTAAAAATAGTCGGCTTCATCCAAAACAAAAATCTAACCCTTGGTATCACATTATTATATTTCATTCTCGTCAATTATAAAGATATTTTTGACTAATTTTTTTGAATTGTTTAGTGTGGAAATGTGTTTTTTATATAATATATATTTCATCTATGTCAATTTTCTCACAGAATTTATATAGGGTCCCAAATTTTGTTCATAATCCCTTAAGTTAGTTTTTATGATTAGGAAAATTACTATTATAAATGTTTATTTGGTTTGACATAGTTTTTTCTAAAGAAAATTGACTCTCACTCATAGTATAAATATCATTTTTGTTTACCAAATTTTATGGGGGTTACAAACATTATCGTGAACACACTATAATAAATTTTAACACCCCAAATTATAGAGGGTTAAATGACTAAATGATATGACTCATGTCAACAAGGTGCACCTTCCTTTTCAGAAGCCCGTCTGATTAGAACTCCATAATTATGCGTACTTGGCTTGGAGTAGTGATCGAGATGGGTGACCTTCTGGGAAGTTTTTCAGGGTCTGTGTGAGTGAGGACAAATCACACTAGAAAGTACATGTGTTGGCATGTGAGGACAATCATTAGTCAGATGACCCGTTCCGGCATGTGGGTGGACCCTGGGGTGGGCCCCACGTGTCTGGGGGACAACTGGTGGTATGTGGTGGGCCAAGACCCGATGGCCTTGTTAAGGCATGGTGGTTGTGCTGTCACCGGGACCCGGTTGTCACATTTGGTATCAGAGGAGGAACCCAGCCTTAAGTGTGGTGCACTGCCTGGGTTGAGATGTAGGGCCCACAACGAGGACATTGTTCTCTAAAGGGTGGGTGATTGTAACACCCCCAAATGATAGAGGGTTAAATGACTAAATGAAATGACTCATGTCAACAAAGTGCACCGTCCTTTTCAGGAGCATGTTTGATTAGAACTCCACAGTTAAGCGTGATTGGCTTGTAGTAGTGATAAGGATGGGTGACCTTTTGGGAAGTTTCCCAGGGTGTGTGTGAGTGAGGACAAATCACACTGGAAAGGACATGTGTTGGCCTATGAGGACAATAGTTTGTCAGATGACACGGTTAAGCGTGTTTGGCTTGGAGTAGTGATCATGATGGGTGACCTTCGGGGAAGTTTCTCAGGGTGTGTGTGAGTGAGGACAAATCATAATGGAAAGGGCATGTGTTGGCCAGTGAGGACAATCGTTAGTCAGATGACCCATTTGGGCATGTGGGTGGACCCTGGGGTGGGACCCACGTGACTGCGGGACAACTGGGGGTACGTGGTGGGCCAGGACCAGATGGCCTTGTTAAGGCGGGGTGGTTGTGCTGTCACTGGGACCCGGTTGTCACATTTGGTATCAGAGGAGGAACCTAGCCTTAAGTGCGGTGCACTGCCTGGGTTGAGATATAGGGCCCACAACGAGGACGTTGTGCTCTAAAGGGGGGGGGTGATTGTAACACCCCCAAATGATAGAGGGTTAAATGACTAAATCATATGACTCATGTCAACAAGGTGCACCTTCTTTTTCGAGAACCTGTCTGAATAGAACTTCACAGTTAAGTGTGCTAGTCTTGGATTAGTGAACAGGATGGGTGACCTTCTGGGAAGTTTCTCAGGGTGTGTGTGAGTGAGGAAAAATCACACTGGAAAGGACATGTTTTGTCATGTGAGGACAATCATTAGTCAGATGACCCGTTGGGGCATGTGGGTGGACCCTAGGGTGGGCCCCACGTGTCTGTGGGGAAACTGCTGGTACCTGGTAGGCCAAGACCCGACGACCTTGTTAACGCGGGGTGGTTGTGTTGTCACCGGGACCTGGTTGTCACATAAATTATTCTTGTAATATCCATAACATAAGTATAATGGATCTATTTATTATTTTATCCCTCATAACCATCCATTTTGGAAAAAAACATCCCAAATATTACAGAATCATATAATAAATTTATGTACCTGTAGAGAAATAAAAAGATATAAAGGATTATTATTCATAAAAAAATTTATTGTGAGAGGTTTTCAAAATCACAATTCAATAAAAATCGTTTTAGTATTGGATATATAAAATGAACATCACACAAATAAATCTATAGGAAGTAATATGTTATTTGTAGTTGAATATGAAGGCATATAAAGTGAAATTACATCATTGAAATTAAGCAAGAGTAGTATGAAAAATAGTTATCAAGTAGATTTTATATAATTATAGTTCTATTATATTATTAAAATATTATTTTCATAGAAAAAAATTATTAAATAAGAAAAATGTTAAAAAAAATACATTTTTATAAATCAACAGAAAAGGAAAACTTTTTTATAAGTCATCGATATCAATAGATTCCTTGCATGAATTTACAAATCATGGTTATAGGTTGTAATATAATGGATTTGAGGGATTGTGTTCAAAGTATTTTCCTATTTTGCATATTTTATTGAAAAAACAAACACCAAAATACACACAAATTAATAATGGAGAACCGAAATGGTTAGGGGTACTTTATCAATTTGGTATTAATGATGGCTCAAATTTCAAGAATAAAAAAGTATTATTATTCCCTGAATATGATTACCATCATTATTGTAATCATTACCATTACTCTCTATATAGTTTGAATCTCTATTTTTGTATATTATTTCTGATCCAAATAAGAAAAATAATGATGGTTTCTTTAATGATCAATAAATGAAGAATCAACATTTCAAATGGATGGATATTACAAACTCTATCATGTAAAGGGTTCATAAATTGAGATTCAATAAAAATATAATGTAGTAGATAAAAATATTATTTGGCAGTTATGTTTGACTTATTAAAGAACCTTTTCATCTATATATTAGTAATTTTTTCATTGATCACAAAAATATTAAACAAAATTATAAAAAAAATGTAATATAAATTCATATGTCCATGAAAATATTTTATTTTCCCAAAAAAAATTACATTAAAACATGAAAAACCCAATGATAATATTATAAAAGATAATATTAATAGGATCTTGGTCTTCGATCATTATTCCCCATTCAAAAATCTATCCATTATTATATATTGTTAAAATTATTACAAAGATAATATTAAACAAGAAACATATAGATGAAATCAGTATGTAATAAAACATTAAATTGTGAATAGTTAGGTTTTCATACATTCCATAATAATAGTTTACATTTAACCTGGATTTAGGCCTATAAATATAAGATATAGAAAAGGAGTTTTTCTATATAGGGTGGTCGATTTTCCAAATGATTCACGTTTGATGTTAAATAGAATAAAGGAGTTATCTAAATACCACCAATTATTATCATGTAGTAAATATGGTTGTTTTAAAAAAAATATTATTCCATTTATATTGACTTGGAAGGACAAAATATTTTTCCTTTTAGGTATTAACAATGATGGGGATACCTTGAGATTGATATATGGGGTGATCTAGGGATGTTCTTTCAATATGTATAAACAGTGCTTAGGCATGATTTTTTCAGTTGGGATGGAATTTAAGGTTGATTGAGGTTGTTTGGAATATAATTTGGATGACTTGGTATGATTGAGTTAATGGGAACTGGTTAATGGGGTGTGGTTATGGAAATGAATTTTGGAGGTGGAGGTTGGGATGAATGTTTATATGTTAAATATAAATCCTTTCAGGATTTGTTGTGAGGGTGGGAAAGTATTGAATATTGTATAGGGTTGAAATTTTCATTTAATGTTGTTAATGGAATATTCTAGAACATTTTATTGTTTCTTTTAGTGGACTATTGAAATTCCGGTGTTGGAAATTGGTAAAGGATAAGGAAGTGGAAAAGGATTATGTTGGAACTCTAGTTGATGTAGGGATTGAGTGTATTTTAAGAAAATGAATACTAAAAATTGAGTATGATGGGTTTTAAATATGTTTTGGTAGGTTAATGTGATATTTTTTTATTTTATAGATTTTAATTTGATGGCAGTTCTATGTCATATGCATTCTATAGACTAGGTGGTATGAGACCATTATTAACTGGATTGATAGTGACTGAAAACAACATGGGCACTCATAGCTAATAGAAAATGCACAAGACGATCAGAAACACTCAATAATACATGATACTATAGAAAGATCTTCTTAGAGTCTATGTGATGAACATAGTCCATTAGAATCCTACATATAAAATTAGATTGCAGCACATATTATAAAAAACTACTTCCCTGATAGGTTAATGAAATGAATCCTTCAAAAGTGATACTCCCTGACAATCAAAACAGTCCAATACAACATGATATTTGAGAAAAAAAGTTTTCACTAGTAGAATCCCCATCCTGGATCAATCCATAGTAACATTTTTGGGTAACTATGTGACCTCAGGTGTTCATCCAAATACCTCAATCATTGTTTACAAGAAGAGAAGGTCAATAGTGATGTTAAGTGGATATAATAAAATCATACAATGAGTGATAAATACAATCACAAATAATAACAATATCATGAATCCAGTTGAATAAAAGATTAAATACATCAGAATATGAAAAAAATAAATAGAAAACGCAACCCATTATATATCTCAATTAATTATGTAATAATCACATAATTTATATATACAATCTAATACAATGATGTAGAATATATATATCAAAATCCAATATATTCATCTCCATAGGAGAAGATCCCCATAAATTATCATGAGTCCAAGATCTATTCCACCTCTAATGCTCTATCATACACATGATAGATCAACCATCAATCATATGGTGTTCCACCTTATATTTTCTTACAACCATAATGTCTTCTTGGGCACCTGCAATGTCTCGATCATGGTGTCAATAAAACATATTTTTCCACCACAAACCATCTCGTTTGATATATACAATATAAAAAAACTACTAAATGACCAGAATATTATATTAAGAAAACATTATAAATAAAAATCATCATTTATCATGCTCTATGGTAACACCAAGGATCATCCTTACCTATTTTTGATAGTGTCAGATGTCTTTGAACATGGTTTATCGTATCAATAATCACACCTAGATGAATTTCACCACCCACAGTAATATTATATAAAAATAATCTATATGAAGTTTATCCTCCTAAATAAAATAATGAAAATATACTCTGAGGGAATCATCACCTAATAATGTCATATAAAAATAATCCATGGGATGTGTGTCCTTACATATAATATAAAACAAAAATTAACTAGGCATTGTGGGGCCCCTCTAGTAATATCTTATAAAAATAATAATGTGGTTGAATGACCTTCCCAGTAATAAAAAATAAAAATAAATCATTTAATGTATAATCATCTCATCCTAGGAAACATCATAAGGTGTTTATACTGATTTACTATGTCTAAATTTTTTATTTAATACATTAAGATACATAATCAAAATTATCATTTTTTCAAACAAAATATCATACATTCTAGTGGTTGGTCTAGGTATATATCAACCAGAAGTCTACTCGCATCATAAAATAAAGAGTACTTCAAGATTAATAAATATGAATGTCATTTCCTTTCATTTTATATCATGTGAAAATTTGTATTGCATGTCCCTGAATTACACATAAAATAGAATGATTTATCGATTTTAGGATAACTCAAGCGACACATACCATATTATAGTAGATTGATTCAACTTGAATATCTACCACTAATTGAATCAAATATTTTTAGAACAATAAATGGTAGATTAAAGGCCTAAAATAAAGCATAAATAGTTGTAACATGTATAATACCGTAAAAAAATATAATCTAACTGAGAATCAAGGATAATTTATCGCTTTAACTATTACCCTCCCTCGAAATTAATGAAATCAAAATGATCAATTATCCAAGGAAAATACTCTCATAAGTAATGAGGATATGATAATAACAAGACTAGTCAGACACAAGGTCAAAAAAGTAATGCAAATGATTAGGATATGAAATTTAAAATTAATATGTAAATTTTTCTATTTTAATTATAATTTAGTTGATAGGAATACCGCATGGTTTGTGAAACGTGAACCATGTTTTTGGAACCCACTATTACAAAAACGAGAAACCCACCTAATTTACAATAATAATGAAACTGACCAACAATAACATACAAAATACTCAATGGTTTTGTTTATTATTTTCCCTAGGAGAACCAAAATAAACATATAAGAAGGTCATTATTTCCAAACCCTCAATTATTTATAATTGCATAATTGCAACACTTGGAATGCCTCTTGGTCAACATCGTCTCCTGGACCAACACATAATGTGTAGATTATCTAAGTATAAAAGAGACCGCATGGAAAAAAATGAAATATATCAATACCGTAAAAAGGATTGGTCTTTTAAAAAATCATTACTTTTTGTAATTTCATGTTCATGATGTGTTACATATAATAATTCAGACTTATGTACTAATAACTATAGCTATCATGCCCATATTGGGATTCCTCACACCCACACTCTTGAGTATTGAGATAAAAATAGGTATATTTTTTCCAAAATAAAATATTATTCATATCTTGAAAAATGTACATTACAAGTATTGTTATGTGTTATTGTATTGTAAGTTTATGAAAACATTAAAAATATATATATAACTCAAATATATATATTATTTTGATCTTCCTTATTATAATTCTTCTGATTATTTTCTAAGTCTAGTTTATATAGTTTGTACATGTATCCTTAGTAACTTTTACACAATTAATTACCATGTTTTTAGACATTGGATGAAGAAACATCTCAGTAAAGGATATTAGAATATGTTTATAATTGTTTTAAAAAAATAGTAGAAAACATTCTTTATAAATAAATAAATTCAGAAATTGAGAACTCTAGTTTAAATGAAATAATTTTAAAACGTGAAATTCATTTTACTTTGAAAAATCCATATGTATTTTTTAAAAATTTAAATAAATTTTTAAGAAAAAATTTCATGAAATAACATTGAAAAACCTCAATCCATAAAATATCTTATCTATGATTAAATCTAGTAACCTCTTCCAAATTAATCATAAACTATTACTGGAATATTTGGAAATATTTTCTTATTAAAATTATTAAAATGATTTTTTAGAAGAAAAAAACTCACAATCATGGAAAAATTGTGAGGTGACATGGAATAATAAAATAATTATAGGGAATACCCGTCATTATTAAATTCAATCGTAATGTTTGGGTTTATTTTACAATCCTTATCATGTTTTCAATTTCTAAGAACTAAATTTTAACAAAACAATTTGAGCATTCCATTTTTTACTAGGGATTTCAGTAAATTTTTAATATTGTGAAAATTGATATATATATATACACGAATATAAATATAAATGTGTATATATTATTAATAATCAACCAATAAATAATTTAAATATAAATATCTAATGTAATATATACATGTTATTCCAATTAAAATATATAATTTCCATATGATAAGTCAAACAAATATTTAATCCAAATTAGGAATTAATTTATAGAGGTGAAACTAATTCGTGATGAACATTTTTAAATAAAACAAGTATACATAAAAAATCATTTAAATTTTTTTAATACAATCCTATAAATTAAAATAAATAATAAAATTATCCCTTTATAGTGGGAGTTTTATATCTAAAAAATATTAAAACACGGGTCCACATAAAATGAAAATGTTTAAAAAAGTAACCCACTTATAAAAAATATTTTTGACACGTTGAAGAAAATATATATATATTTTTTGCATATATTGATAAATTATAATTTTTGTCCAACCACTTACTAACCACGGAAAACATTTAAAACATATCCCCTAGCATGAATTTTTTTTAAAATAATACTTTGAACTCAATATATTTTACAAAATCATAACATGAAATATATCTTCTGCCCAAGAAACCAATTTCAAAAAAATATTTTTTGATGTCGTGTTAAACAAAATGAATTCTGTGTTTGAAATTTTTTAAATAGAATTTTCATAATTAACTCCGCTTACATGAAATTATAATCATCAATTCAATCAAATAATATTGAAATATTATTTTTAAAATATATGAGTTCCCCTTAAATTAATAAGAAAATGAGGTCCTTCCAACTACTAAATCATAGGAACTCTATTAATTCCAAACAATATTGTTTCCATTCATTTACGTAGGGAATAGATTATTGGATCACCGGAGAGGATCTTTGTATATCTGACCTCCACTAATTATCATACATATAATTCTATTGACTATATATGTTTCTTATACATAGAGTCTAGTGACGGGGTATCTCGTGCGTGGGTACTTTCCAATATGAACCTCCTAATTTCACTTTTCCAAAAACCAATTATTCTCGATCCCTAAATTAACAATATCTCAATATGATGCACCGACATCCTCCTGATGAAATTTATGTATATCTATATCTATATAACCCAAAAGGACCTCCTAATAGTTAAAGAGAGGTCATTGTTAGATAACATATATCACATGAACTTTCTATTTTTATGTAATCTCATAATTCAAACAATATAATTGAATATCAAAGAAAATAATGAAAGTAAAAAATACCAATGAATATCATTATGTACCTTTATAAAACCTATACCATAAGAAAACCAATGGAAAGATATAATTCCATCATTTGAGTTACATAACAAAAAAATGTATCCCAGCAAGATTCATGAAAATCCTTATTTTTTTAAGGATATAATATATTTAAATGACGATAAGATGGGTCATCATTAGTTCATGGTGAGGTATCTGATGGCGTGATGTGGAAGGAGGAGGTGAAATTGATACTGATGATGACCCCTCCCACTTTTATTTCATTTATTTTTTCTCTCTCCATTTTTTCTTTTTATAAATGGTTTCTCATATATATATATATATATATTTGACGTAAGATTACATATGTTTTCATACATCACAAATATATATATGTATATATTTATTAGATTCTATTTTATAATAACAAACATAATTATTTCATTAATATATATATGTTATATTTCAAAATCATAATTTATTATTATTATTATTCTACATGATTAGAATATATATATATATATGAAATGTTTATTATAATTTAACAAATTATAAAACAATCATGTCTTTATAATTGATCTATGTATTTTTTATTTTAATATAAATTTATAAAAAATTATTATTACTACTTTTTACTTATTATATCTTCATATAATTATGCATTTTATATTAATAACTATACAATATTTATTTTAATCATTTTTTTTCAAAATATTACTTGTTTGTTTATATATATATATATATATTACATGTATCTTATAACTATTATATATTTATTTATAATATACATTAGATTGATAAAATTCAAACATGTTTCCATCCAAATAATAATTTATTAATTTTTATACATATTTATTATAATTATATTTTATGTATATCATTTAATATATAGATTTCATATTAAGATCATATATTCTGTAATTAATACATTTATTATAAAAATTTATAATACTATTTCACTACTAAAAAAATAGGTATTTGCGACGGGGGCCCGTCGCAAATGGCCCGTTGCTGAAAACGGTGCCTCAACAACAATTATGTGCGACGGGCCGGTCGCTAAAGCCTTTTTTTGCGACGGGGATTCTTTCCGTCGCAAATAGTACATCGTATATTTGTAAAAAACTTTTCAAATAGTAATGGCGACGGGCCCCGTCGCAAATACCTGTTGCGACGGGACCCGTCGCAAAAACTATTTAAAAAAAATAAAAAACTATTAATAAATTATTTTAATGCATATAATAATAATACTATTTGCGATGGGCATAGAATCCCGTCGCAAATACTATAAAAAAAATAAAAAAATAAATTATTAATAAATTATTTTAATTAATATAATAATAATCCAATTATAATTCAAAAATAAAAAATAATAAAATATTAATAAATGATTTTAATTAATATAATAATAGAATTATAATTCACAAATAAAAATAATAAATTATTAATAAATTATTTTAATTAATATAATAATAATAGAATTATAATTCAAAAATAAAAAATAATAGAATTATTTTACATTCAAATATTAAAATAATTCAAGTATTACAAAAAAATATAATTAAATTATAATATTATAAAATTTTAATATATATATATATAATTTAATATAATAAAATATAAATAATATTATTATTCATATTAATATTGTTATTTCAAAATATAATATTATTAATATTTTATAATGAGACAGAAACTACGAATAGAAAAAAAATCATATTTTGATTTCACAAATTTTATAGAATAAAAACAAACTCTAATCTGAAGGAGGGGGGAGGGGGGATCTGCCTATGGTGGTGGAGGAAACTCCATCCCTAAAGCATGAGTGAGTCGGCGCATGTACTCCATCTGCTCCTGATGCTGCTGCTGCCACCGACTCGTCTGCTCCTCGTACAACTGCTGCTGGCGTCGACGCTCCTCTTCATGTTGTTGATGCATCTACTCCTGCTCCTGTCGGAGACTCTCTATCAGTGTAGTCTGAGATCGCAACTGATCCTCATTCTGTGTAGCAGAAGAAGATGCACAAGCTCCTCTCGAGCTGGACGCTGACATCGCAGCACTGCCATAATAATCTCTGGGTGTCAGTCGAGAGCTGATACCAACTACCTGGCCCTTATTGAAGGCATACTGGGTAGCCTGCATCCATGCAGCCTCATCAAACTGACGGCCAGTGGTCTGATATGATGACTCATCCTAACTCTCAGGCCGGGCCTGTAACGCTGCGACCTCATATGACTTCTGTAGTTGCAATTTAAAATTAAAATTGTGAATATATTATATGCAGTTAATTTTTAAACTTGAAAACAAATAATACTGACCATGATGTGATGCTGACGATCACCTCTGAGCTCCCCAGTAGCAGGATCACGATACATCCTCCGATACACGTCGTACTCCGTAATATCGGGGTGCTCAACAGCCTATAAGAATAAAAAATTAATTTTTAATATTTATAGTTATATAAAATATTTATAAATAATTTACGTACCAGATGCTGTCTATGAGTACTGAAAGAACGACTCCCAGCTCGATGAGTCACATCCTGCCTCCCCCGATTCTGCCTCCCCACCGATGATCTCCTCTGAAAGGCACCACTCAACCAGTGCGCACCTAATCCATCTCATACATGGGATGAAATGTACTCTGGTCGGTGTGCTCTACATGACTTGTCAAAATATGACACTCCTACTTTCTTCATGGCATCTTTTCATAAATTGTGCAAAAACTGACGAAGGAGATCACACATGGCCACCTCCCATGCCTCGTGGATAGTGTCATGCATGGTATCCTCGATCGGATAACATAAACCCATCAAATAAATCAAAATATCAAGTTAGAAATGAAATAATTTTCAAAATAAAAATTATTTATTTACGTACGTAACAACCAATGTCCGAACATGGCCTGCTGCACATCAATGGGAATCTGCTCCCATGTGGTCCACGGCTGAGAGAAATAGTTGCGCAAAATAGCGCTGCCCTGTCCGACTGCTATATGCGGAAAAATATAAAAAGAATAAACATTTATTAGGTGAATAGATTAATGTAATCTTAGTCAAATCCACAGATTATCACACAGGTTATCAAACCTTCGTGTGCGTGGATCAAACCCAAGACGTGGACGTCGCTCGGGGACGAGGTCAGGAATCATCAATCATGTAAGACTGCACCCCCTCCGCGTACTCCCTGGAGCGCCTGCAGGCTGAGGGCCATCTGCCAGCAACTCATCCGCATCGAAAGGTAGGTCAGCATCCGCCAACTCACGAAATGTGGCGTCGTCCATCTGAAACAGAAAATGTTAATGTTGTTAGAAAATAATTGATAATTACTATTATATATACATATATAATATTATGATTGTCTATAAATACCATGGAATTCTATCAGTGTTCATCATCATCATCATCTTCATATATGTCAATGTCATGTTCATATTCCTCCTCAACATCATCGATATCCATTCGAGTTACAATTGCTTCATCTCTTACCATTTCAAATTCATATGTGACATCATTAACATCATCTTCATCACTGACTCTTAAATGTGGGGTGTCATCATTGATACTCATTTCTCTTTGAAAAAAGATTGATTTTGAGTACTCTCTTGAAAAAATTCAATTCTTTGCACATCAGTGAAAGAACATTCACATTGACTAAACTGATTGTCTTGAATTTTGATTTTTATTACACTCCGCTAATCAGTCAAGTCTCTTGATATAGCACAGTACTTTGCGTAATAAACTTGATGTGCCTGTTGAGCCAATAAGAATGGTTCATTTACTACGAGAAAACTTTTACATTTAATGTCGATGATTCCATGAGTCGGATGAACACTCATGCCTCTCTCTGTATCCAACCACCGACATTTGAACATGGTCATGTAATGTTTCCCAAGATAACAGAGTTCAATGATTTCATCAAGTATGCCGTAAAAGTCAACTTCATTTTCTCGATGATGAGATCCTCTCAAGCTAACTCCACTGTTCATTGTTTTTTTCGATTCCCCATATGAATGTGTGTGAAATCGAAATCCATTCACCACATATGCATTATAAGTTTTAACAAGTTTGTAAGGTGGGTTACTCAATACACACAGCCGTTTGTCAATTTTATCAGCATGTTGAGACACCTGAAAATTTGTGAAATAATTATCAATATAGTAAACTATACATTGAATGAGTTGCTAAAAGATAAAGAGTTTATGTTACCAGTTTTTGAAACCACTGAGAGAAATTTTTCAGTCGACGTTCTTCGAGAGCAGCTGCTGTAATTTGTGGAATTTGTTTATTGATATGATTATCATATAACCTATAAAAACTAAAGTTATTTACTGTAACATAAATGATAGAATAAGTGATATAAACACTTATAGTACAACTGATTTCATCTCTTCACAGTTGAGCAGAACATACGTATGAGTTCTAAGATGTTCATCATCTGAAAGCCAGCGTTCATAAACTCCACCAAAACCAAGCTCTGGCTGGTTGAAAACAGATAATTGATTGTCGATTTCATCAATATTCCTCTCGTTCCATCCCATTAGATTGTGTATTAAAGGATACTCAGATTTAAAATAATGGGAGCAGAAAAAAGATATTTCCTCCTGAAAATAATCTTCTGCAATAGATCCTTCAACAGATGGTTTGTTACGTACTTTTCTTTTCAATTTTTGCATGCATGTTTCAAATGGGTACATCCATCGAAACTGCACTGGACCTCCACATTTGGCATCATATGGAAAATGTAACATCAAATGTTCCATTGAGACGAAGAAAGAGGGTGGAAATATTTTTTCTAGTTTACATATAATTACAACAACATCTTTTTCAAGTTTTCCTAGAGCATCATAATCTGTTGTAGCCGCACAAATTTCCCGAAAAAAATGAGACATGTCTTTTATGGAATCCTAAATCACAGAATTCAACAGACCTCTTAATCCAATGGGTAGAAGTCTTTCCATTATAACATGACAATCATGACCTTTTAATCCAGTAATATGACCATTCTTCACACATCTACCCAAATTGGAAGCACATCCATCTGAAAGTCTCAAATCTGCAATACACTACCAAATAATAAACGATTTTCTTTAGACAGTGTATAAGCTGTTTTTGGTTTCAGTAACCTTTCTGTTCTGAAATTCTCAAACAGTTCCAATTCTGGATGCCTGGAAATTTGGGCAAGATCTAAACGTGCATTTACATTGTCTTTGCTCTTTCCTGGCATATCCAAAACTGTATGAAACAAATTATCAAAACAGTTCTTCTCAATATGCATGACATCTAACATGTGTTGGACCAATAAATCAGACCAATTTGGAAAATCCCAAAATATGCTATGTTTAATCCAATTGTGTTCTTTCCCAAAACCAGAAATTTTTTGTTGGTTTATTGTGGGACCAAAAGTGATGGGAGGTAATGAAAATACAACTAATTTTATCTCCGAACCAGATAGAATTTTTGGAGGTCCATTCCTTTCAACTGTTCCTTTTCTGAAATGAGATCTGTTTCTGCGAAAACGATGATCAGCTGGAAGAAATCTACGATGACAGTCAAAATAACATGGTTTCTTTCCATGAATGAGCATAAATGCTCTGTTCTCTCCCATACAGTAAGGCCATTTTTTCTAACCATGTTTACTCCAGCCACATAACATCCCATAAGCCGAGAAGTCACTAATTCTCCACATAAATGCTGCTCTCAATATGAAATTCTGTTTCGTTGCAACATCATATGTACTGACACCAGTACACCACAATAAATTTAATTCATCAATCAATGGTTTCAAATAAACATCAATATTTTTCTTCAGATGTCCTGGAATTAGTAAAGTCATAAAGATATATGGCTCCTTCATCAACATCCATGGAGGTAAATTGTACGGAGTTAAAAAAAACATGCCAACATGAATATTGACTACCATAAGATCCAAACAGACAGAAACCATTAGTGGAAAGGCCTAGTCGAACATTTCTAGCTTCTAAAGCAAAGGATGGATGCACTCTATCAAAATGTTTCCATGAATCACCATCGGCTAGATGATTCAAGCTTTTATCAGTTGAAATATTCTCTTTATGCAATGACATCATTGTCTCTGTATTCTTAGACATGAATAAACGCTGAAGTTTGGATGTAAGCGGAAAATATCTCAACTGTTTTACAGGAACCAAACCAAACTTCCTGTGTTGTCCTTCATTATATCTCAGTTGCCCACATGTGGGACAACTATCCAACAACACATTTTCCCCAGAATATAAAATGCATTCATTTGAACATGCATGAATCTTTTGACAAGTAAGTCCCAAATTTCGAACCAGCCTCTTACTCTCATAGTAATTTGCAGGAAAAACATTTCCTTCGGGTAACAGTGTTTTAAGAAAAGAAAATATCTGGTCAAAATAGGTGTTTGACATTCCGTTATCTGATTTGATAGCCATAAATTTTGCAACTGCTTCTAATTTTCTAATCATGCAGCCATGATATAATGCATCCTCAACAGACCTCAACAACTCAAAAATATAGACGGTTCCAACTCAGGATTTGAAGCTTTATCATCCGGAGTTTCTGTATGTTGAACTGATGAACCTGCAACATCATGTAGTAAATCTTGAAACCGGGATGGATCCGGAATCAAGTTGGTATCACCTGCTCTGGAACAATGTTCACCGTGTTGATACCAAAAAACAAAATCTGGTTGAAAACCAAAACGCAAGAGATGCGCCCCCACTTTGTCAAACGTGTCAAACGTTGTCAATGCACATTTTCTGCAAGGGCATTTTATTTTTCCTTCTGAAACAAATTCTGTATTTGATGCCGCAAATGATAAAAAATTCTCCACTCTCTACATATACTGGATTTAAACCAGAACCGTTTGGATTTCTACGTTGATTTATCCATATGCGGTCACCTAATAATGATTTTTCACGACCTCATTGTTTTATATTTTTCTATAAAATATAAAATCAATACTGGTTTTGAATAATTTGTTAGAAAACACACTCATGCTAGGATAATTATAGATTTTACATCATACACGACTGATGCAAACTTTTTATTGCGATAGACCAAAAAATTGAACCTTTAAGAATTAAATATGTTGAGAATAAAGAAAAACCTGTTACAAATATTGATAATTTTAATATTATATAAATTTTTTGTTATTTTTATAGTACTAATATTATTGGTAATTATTACTAATTATTGGTTATTATTACTAATTATTGGTAATTATTACTAATTATTACTAATTATTACTAATTATTGGTAATTATTACTAATTATTACTAATTATTGGTAATTATTCCTAATTATTGGTAATTATTCCTAATTATTACGAATTATTACTAATTATTACTAATTATTACTATTTACCAATATTTATTGGTAATTATAGGTAATTATTCCTAATTATTGGTAATTATTACTAAATATTGTTAATTATTACTAATTATTGGTAATTATTACTAATTATTACTAATTATTACTAATTATTAGTAATTATTGCTAATTATTACTAGTTATTACTAATTATTGGTAATTATTACTAATTATTAATAATTATTGGTAATTATTACTAATTAAAACTAATTATTGGTAATTATTCCTAATTATTGGTAATTATTTCTAATTATTGGTAATTATCGGTAATTATGGGTAATTATTTGTAATTATTACTAATTATTTGTAATTATTACTAATTATTGGTAATTAATACTAATTATTGTTAATTATTACTAATTATTGTTAATTATAACTAATTATTGGTAATTATTACTAATTATTACTAATTATTGGTAATTATTACTAGTTATTACTAATTATTACTAATTATTGGTAATTATTTGTAATTATTACTAATTATTGGTAATTAATACTAATTATCGGTAATTATTATTAATTATTACTAATTATTACTAATTTTTTTTAATTATTACTAATTATTTGTAATTATTACTAATTATTACTAATTATTAGTAATTATTACTAATTATTGGTAATTATTACTAATTATTACTAATTATTACTAATTATTGGTAATTATTACTAATTATTGGTAATTATTACTAATTATTGGTAATTATTACTAATTATTATTAATTATTACTAATTATTACTAATTATTACTAAATATTACCAATTATTACTATTTACCGGTAATTATTGGTAATTATTGGTAATTATTCCTAATTATTGGTAATTATTACTAATTGTGGTTAATTATTACTAATTATAACTAATTATTACTAATTATTACTAATTATTGGTAATTATTACTAATTATTGGTAATTATTACTAATTATTACTAATTATTAATAATTACTGGTAATTATTACTAATTTTTACTAATTATTGGTAATTATTACTAATTATTACTAATTATTGGTAATTATTACTAATTATTGGTAATTATCGGTAATTATTGCTAATTATTGATAATTATTATTAATTATTATTAATTATTACTAATGATTGGTAGTTATTACTAATTATTGGTAATTATTACTAATTATTGGTAATTATTACTAATTATTGTTAACTATTACTAATTATTGGTAATTATTACTAGTTATTACTAATTATTACTAATTATAACTAATTATTGGTAATTATTACTAATTATTACTAATTATTACTAATTATTGGTAATTATTGGTAATTATTACTAATTATTGGTAATTAATACTAATTATTGATAATTATTATTAATTATTACTAATTATTACTAATTATTGGTAATTATTACTAATTATTACTAATTATTACTAATTATTACTAATTATTGGTAATTATTACTAATTATTACTAATTATTACTAATTATTTGTAATTATTACTAATTATTACTAATTATTGGTAATTATTCCTAATTATTACTAATTATTACTATTTACCGGTAATTATTGGTAATTATTGGTAATTATTCCTAATTATTGGTAATTATTACTAATTATTGTTAAGTATTACTAATTATTGGTAATTATTACTAATTATTACTAATTATTACTAGTTATTACTAATTATTGGTAATTATTACTAATTATTACTAATTATTAGTAATTATTAATAATTATTCCAAATTATTACTAATTATCGGTAATTATTACTAATTATTGGTAATTATTGGTAATTATTCCTAATTATTGGTAATTATTCCTAATTATTGGTAACTATTCCTAATTATTGGTAATTATTTCTAATTATAAGTAATTATCGGTAATTATGGGTAATTATTAGTAATTATTACAAATTATTCCTAATTATTACTAATTATTACTAATTATCGGTAATTATCGGTAATTATTGGTAATTATTGGTAATTATTCCTAATTATTGGTAATTATTGGTAATTATTACTAATTATTGGTAATTATTACTCATTATTGGTAATTATTCCTAATATTGGTAATTATCTGTAATTATGGGTAATTATTGGTAATTATGGGTAATTATTGGTAATTATTACTAATTCTTGTTAATTATTACTAATTATTGTTAATTATCGGTAATTATTCCTAATTATCGGCAATTATTACTAATTATCGGTAATTATTGGTAATTATTACTAATTATTGGTAATTATTACTAATTATTGGTAATTATTACTAATTATGGGTAATTATTATTACCAATTATTGGTAATTATTACTAATTATTGGTAATTATTTCTAATTATTACTAATTATTGGTTATTATTACTAATTATCGGTAATTATTCCTAATTATTACTAATTATAACTAATTATCGGTAATTAATGGTAATTATTGGTAATTATTCCTAATTATTGGTGATTATTACTAATTATTGTTAATTATTACTAATTATTGGTAATTATTACTAATTATTTGTAATTATTACTAATTATTGGTAATTATTACTAATTATTAGTAATTATTGGTAATTATTCCTAATTATTGGTAATTATTACTAATTATTGGTAATTATTCCTAATTATTGGTAATTATTCCTAATTATTGGTAATTATCGGTAATTATTGATAATTATTGATAATTATTACTAATTATTTGTAATTATTACTAATTATTGTTAACTATTACTAATTATTCCTAATTATTCCTAATTATTACTAATTATTACTTATTATTACTAATTATTATTAATTATTGGTAATTATTCCTAATTATTACTAATTAGTGGTAATTATTAGTAATTATTACTAATTATTACTAATTATTGATAATTATTGATAATTATTACTAATTATTACGAATTATTGGTAATTATTATTAATTATTGGTAAGTATTACTAATTATTGGTAAGTATTACTAATTATTGGTAATTATTACTAATTATTGGTAATTATTACAAATTATTGGTAATTATTACTAATTATTATTAATTATTCCTAATTATTGCTAATTATTGGTAATTATTCCTAATTATTAGCAATTATATGAATAATTACCAATAATTAAGAATAATTACCAATAATTAGGAATAATCTCATTATTAGTATATTTTATTATTAATATTAAAATAATATAATTTTCTATATTATATACAATTCTTTTTTCATCTGTGTGTTTTCTGTCTCAACCTACAAATAATACATGTGGAGACAGAAAACACACAAATGAAAGAAGAATTGTATATAATATAAAAAATTATAATATTTTAATATTAATAATAAAATATACTTATAATGTAATAATGTTATTATTCCTAATTATTGGTATTTATTAATAATTATTAATATTTATTCTTAATTATTGAAAATTATTACTAATTATTCCTAATTACCATTAACAATGAACAATACTAATAATTTAAATTTATTAAGTAACAAAACAATGTAAAGATAATTAAATTACAACTAATTAAGAATAATTGAAACTAATAAAAAATTTAAAATAAATATTAAATTAAAATGAACATAAATACCTTGAAAATTGATCTGAGGTTGATCT
Organism: Viscum album; assembly: GCA_963277665.1. NCBI lineage: Eukaryota > Viridiplantae > Streptophyta > Magnoliopsida > Santalales > Viscaceae > Viscum > Viscum album. The sequence goes on along the minus strand of OY728125.1, from coordinate 1,993,382,932 downwards.
CTGATCGTTCTTCAAAACATCAATATCAACTCCGGAGAAAAAAATTAAACATGAGAAACGCTGAACTCTAGAAATAGAATTTTGAGAGAAGGAGAAGATGGAGTTTGAGAATGAATTGAAAAAAACGGATGGGGGTATTTATAGGTTAGATTATTTGCGACGGGTAGCCCGTCGCAAATAATAATATTTGCGACGGTACCCATCGCAAATACCTTAGCCATCATTTATTACGGTCAACGGTTAAATAGTTATTTGCGATGGGTCCTGTCGCAAATAACCACCTGCCGACATACTATTTGCGACGGGGGAATATTCCCGTCGCAAATACCTTTTACCGCCGCAGGTTATTTGCGACGGGCAATAACCGCCCGTCACAAATATGTTTCCAGCGATTTGGTGCGCAAAGCGCGCCAGTTCTTTTGCGACGGGGAAAGCAATCCCGTCGCAAAAGGCTACTTATTTGCGACGGACAAATACCTCCGTCGCAAATAAGATTTTAACGGGGCTATTTGCGACGAGATTTATCCTCGTCAAAAATAACCCGTCGCAAATACCCATTTTTCCCTTAGTGTTTGTAAATTTTAAAATGAAATATTTTTCATTACATATATATATAAATATATTCATCAATAAATAATAATTCTAAAATTATCTTACTATAATAATTTACTTTAAGCCATGAATTTTATTCCTTTATTGATGAAAATATATATAAATATATTTACTTAAATATATGGGTCATTGCATCACCCCAAAAAAAACAAATATATGTTCTCAAAATTTTAATTAACTAACGTATGATTAAATTCTAATTAGGAGAAGATATATATATATATATATATATTCGCGTGTGTGTCTGTTTTTGTGAGTGTGTTATTCTACATATTCACACATACATGCCATTTTATAGAAAATTTATATGTAATTAATCTTCAAGAAAAATTTAGTCATAATAGAGAGCTTTGTAAAATCCTTGATCCAAGATATTGACACCCTAGATTGTTCATATGATTCGTTAATTTATGGGTCACTAATAATTAGTTACTCCTAAAACAAAATGACTACAAAAAATTAAATGAATAACCTTAACTTTTATATTATCATTCACATCATAATCTTCAATGTTCGTTACATCACTCCTTCTATCCAAACTGACATGTCATATCTATGCTCCTGTGTATTGTGCTAAAAAATTGTATATTTGTTTCTAAATAAGAAATTATTCATGTCATGGAAAATATAATGTCTGTGGATCAAGTATTCCTAGAGTTTTATAGGATTATGACCACATACATAAACTATCTGACTCAAATGTACATTTTCTTCTAAATACATCTAAATTATCATTGTGTTTCCCTCGCCTAGTATGTATAATTGATACATGCCTCAAAAGATACTCTTGCTCTACAAACTAGAATGCATAAATAGGTTTTAAAACATCGTGTAAGAAAGAAACAAAGTAAGTGGTTTTAAAATCATATTGTCCATTTTATAAAATAAGAGAAAAATTATTTGAATACAATAACTTAAAAAACTGAATAATCTACCTTAAATATAACATTTTTTAAAAATAATTTTAATTATTCTTATAAAATGATATAAAAAGTTTTCCAATAGAAAAATAATTTTTATAGAACATATCTCTTGAAATAAATGTTTATAAAAAATTCATAAAATATTCAATCCATGGGTAAACCAAATAATATATAATAAATTAAACTGTAATAATCATTTCAATACATGGAAGTAATATCTTATTTAAAATAATCATATAAATATTAATAATACACAATTCAATCATGGAAAGAAACCGTGAGGAAACATGGATCATTTAATGATATATAGGCGCTACCCGTATTGGTCGACAATGTCCCCTGATGTTTTGGTTCACTTATTAATCCTTATCATGTTTTCAAATTCCCAGGGGCAATTTTTTTTAAAAAATTAAACATTCTATTTTCACTGGGGTTTTCAAACCGTTTTTAACATTGAGAATAGTTTCACACACAAAAACATATGTATGTGTATGTGTATGCATATTTTAATTACAAATATATTTAATTAATATAAATAAAAAATAATGACAATAAAATACTCAAATATAAAACATACATGCTCTAAAAATAAAAATACTTAATTTCCATATGATAAATCAAATATAAATATCATCCATTAAAGAAACTAATTATTGGAGGAAAAAATAATTTCATAATAATTATTGTTTAATTAAAATACAACCCATATAAAATTATATACATAAAATGATGATTTTAAAATTCTTTGGAACTAACATACAAATTTTAAAAATATTAAAACACATTCCCCTATAGTGGTATTTGTAATTCTTTTTTAAAATAAAATTCTAGTTTAACATAAAATTATATGGATTAAAATATTAACTAACCCGCAATAAAATATTTTTGAAACATTGAATCAAAAATAAATCCCATTTTAATAGTAGATGATAAAATTTGATCTTTTTAAAACTATTCTTTAAAATTCACAAAAATTTAATTACACATATATCTTTTCTAGGAATAAGATTATAAAATCAACGTTTCAGTTGAATATATTATATAATATCATAACATAAAATTACGGTTTTACAATATAATACAATTATGAAAGGAAATTAATAAGTATGTAAAGAAAAAGGATTGGAGTTCACAAAACATTTTAAAATATAATTTTTAGAATTAATTCCCCTTACATGATATTAAAATCAACATTTGAATATAAAAATATAAAATTATAAATTTAAAAAAAATATGAGTTCCCCATACCCTAATTATCTAACAGGGACTCACTGACCCTCATCTTCATTATTTCCATCCCAACAGGTTCTCCTAGAAACTATCTTAATTCCAAATATGTTTTCATTTTCTTTGGAGAATAGAATATTTTTGAAGAATTCCCAAACCGATCATTATACCTGAATCCTCTACCATGTAATATGCATATAATGTAATTGATTATATATTAATCTTATATTTATAGTATATTAATTTGAAATATGATGAGCATATAACCTGAAACAGAATAAAATTTATTTACTATTTCCTAAGAACCAAAGAGTGTGAGTCCCTAGAATAATATTATCACAATAAGATGTATTTCCTTCAAATGGAATAAAAATTTGAATAAAGATATCTATATATCATATAGAAACACTCCTAATAATTCCTGAGATGACAATCTCAATTCACTCCAATCACATGTGGCCCATTATTTAAATTGTATCCCATAATGGACAAAACACAATAGAATTTCACAGAATCAATTGAACCAACCCAATGTGAAAAAGTTAGTGTGTACCACACTGAAATAATTCCCATTAGAAATCCAATGGATAGATATATTTCTCTATTTAATGTTAGAGGACCAATAAATGTGTCCTAGCGAGATTCTTATAGATTATGAAAATGTTTAAGACTAGGGGAGATTAATACTATGATGATATACGTAATATATAGGTAGAGGAGAGGATGGAAACTGGCATAGTGAGGATGAAGGTGCTGATGCAGTCTAAGGACAATGACCCCTCCCCTTTTTATTTCTTTTATTCACTTATTTATATTTTATAAAACTTATATATATATATATATATAATTATATATATATATATATATATGTTTTTAGCACATGAATATGTGAATATAACTATTAGATACCTTCTTGTAATTAAATAATCATAAATATTAAATAAATACATATATTTGTTATGTATCGTAATAATTATTTTTTATAATTATTAGTATTGTTGTTGTTCATGTTGGTGTTTTTTTATTTCTTCATTTTTAAATTTATGTATATATATAAATACCCAACTTATTATAATTTAAGATGTTATAATTCTATTATCTATATATATTTTTTCTATCTCTTCTATGTTTTAAATTTATTTTATAAAATAAATTGTTATTATTTTTTTATCTTATTCTAACTTACTGTAATTATATATTTCACATTTATATCCATGATTATTATTTTAATTTTCTCCCAAATTATTTTATGTTTATGTTTTTATTTCTCAATATTTAATATCACATTACACATATTACAAAAAAAATACATTGTGATTAAGTTTGATATAATTCAATTATGTTTCTTTATAAATGTTATTTTTAATATTTATCAATATGTATTAATATTATATTACATTTTCATCATTTAATATATATATTTTTATATTAAGATCCTAATTACCATAATTTATAAACTGGTTGTGAAATGTTATATTTTTATTTATATAATTTTAAACATTTGTTTGTATCATTATATATATATATATATTCCTCATTACATTATCTATATTAAATTATATTATTATAATAATTTATTTCAAAAATAAATATTATTTCTTGAATGAAACAAATATATATATATATATATGACGGTTTCATTAAAAATATATTAGACTCTTCCTTTTTTGACTCCTCCTAGATGTAGCCATACTATCACATATATAAGAGGAATCATCTTCTAGTGTATGGTATTTTAAATATGAAATACTCTTAATATCAGATGATATTTGAAAGACACATCTGCATCCTGATCTATGTCATTAATATTTATTACATGATGCATATTGGGATAAAATTATCAAAACTGTGATAAATGAAATACATCATCCATATCCCCGAAACACTAAAAAATATTCAATCATTAAGAAACAAGATTTATTATTTACATAATATTGAATGAACCCAAACACATGTGTCAGATTATCGATTTTATCTAGTAACATATATCTCCTAATCTAAAATGATACCAATAAGAATGCATTGTTTCTTATATAAAACATTGGAGTTTGATTTTTGTTGTTAGAATATGATTGATTCCTTTTTCGGAAATTCTCTAAATATTTCCTGATCAATCTGATATATTCTGATATCTCTTTCATTAGACTGATGGTTTCCATAGTTTACTCCCTTGCTTATAGACAACAGAAGGAAGAATGGAATAAAATATCATAAAAATCCATGAATGTTACCATATAAATGCATTCCTATGAGATAATGTTGTATATTATCTTTATATGTGCTAAATATCTCTCCCACTACCACAAAATTGACTTTATCCATTGCTATGATTTATCAGTGCTAAAAAATTGTTGATAAAGGGGATCCAATTATCAAGGAAAAAAATGGCTAAAAAAATTATCTTTTAACATCCATTAAAAATCGCTGATTAAAGGGCCCCTTTATTAGACTTTTTTTGCTGATAAAATTACCCCCTTTTTGAGTGCTTTTTAACGCTGATAAATGGTACTTTCATCAGCTCTTTTTTTGTCACTAATAAAATAATTCATTCTACATAATCCAATTTTTTTAGGTCTGATTAATGGTATATTTCATTAAAAATATTTATTTATCATTAAAAATCACATATAAATATAGAAATATATTTATATTGATATAAATACAATATATTTTGCAAAATATGACATATATATTGTTTAGTATGAATTTACACAATATATAAGATATGCAGTGAAAAATTGATTATAAAATAATTAATAATACATTATTAAATAATAATTTTCTAATAATTATCGAGTAATAGTCATTTAATAACAATGTGATGATTGAAAATATAAAAAAATTAATAAATGTTCTGAAATAAGATAAAAATGTGAGTCGAACTTCAAACGTTCATAACATTTGATAATGGTGTCCATTTGGGCTCTACACAATATCAACTCGTAGATATAGAAAAAATATATTCCTTGTTAACAAAGGGGAACTCTATTTAGTGTCTTTGTGAGAAAAAATTCCAATAACGCCTATGAAGCAGTGTTTTTTTCTGTGTGCCATATTTTTTTAACATTTTATGGAATTTCATCATTATTAAATTGAGTCTTAGTATCTATTTTTATATTCTAAATTAATTTTCTATGATTACACATATATGGATATTATGGCTTTAAAATTTTATCATTTTTCACACGGTATGGTTATTTGTAATCCAATATATAATAATATATTACTATTTTTTATAAATTCACATATAGAATGTTCATTTTATAAATAAATATGTAAACATATTTTCATCTAAATTACCTTTATAAAAAAATACACCTTTTATTAATAAAAAATAAAAACCTTTTTATTTAAAAAAATTATGAATATTTATAAAACTATGAAATATATATATATATATATAATGTTTATATATATAAGTATTTTTGTGTGTGTCTATATTGATAAATGGGTATATATTTATCTATATATTCTAACATATGTACATAAATATTAATGTATAATATATAAATATAAATTTAAATATGTATAATTATATTTATAGAAATATACACATAGATATATAAATATATATCTGTGTATGTGTGTATTGATAAATACACAAAAAAACACACAGAAAACATTTATTATATATGTATTTACAATTATATATAAAAATATATCGATAAAAAATATAGTGAAATATATAGAAATAAATATATATATTATAAAATTTAGAATGAAACAATATAGGGTAGTAGAAAATGCATGTTTCTATGAGGGGGATGTCCCAAGCTTAAAACAAATCAAAGGTAGGGGTGTGTGGGCATCTGAAGCATGTTCCTGGTGCTGTTAAAGGGGTGATTCAGAGTTCTCTTAACGGTAGAACTTCTTATAAATGATAATGGGGTATTCAAGTGATATTAAATGGTTGGGGAGTCTAGAATAGAACTACCAAAAGTGTGTATGAGAAAAAAAAATGGGCGGGCTTCATCCACCAATTTATAAATAAAAAACTTTTTAAAATTTTATTTTTTGACTTTTTCAATGGTTTTTTTATAACTGATAAAATGAGTCCTTCATCAATGGAAAAAAGACTGGATATGTTATATTTTTCTATTATTTCTTACTTCCAATAATAGACCACTTTATGAGAACTTTTATATTAGTGATAAATGATTCCTTTATCCATGATTTTTTTGTGTTGATAAAAGAGGACATTTAAAGTGATTGTTTAATATTGATTAAACAGAATCCATTTTTAATGGAGCTTACATTATCACCGCATTTCTATCACCAATAAAATATATTTATAGTAATGATATATGGGGGGTTTGTTATAGAATCCAATGAATGCCCGAAATACATGACAAATTCCCATAGCATGTCCTCTAATATGTTATTAGTATTCTTAGATTTCCCATCTATAATAATTTAGTATGCATTCTTTCGATTCACTTGTGCTCAAAGAAGATTTATTAATACTTGTAATAATATCATTGTAATGTTGGCAGCCTAGTATGAAATTATTCTCTAAGGTGCTCCTTGAAAGAGAACCATCAACTAGACATGGGGATTTCCATTCTCATTAAAGGGGAAAGTCTACATGATCATCAAAAAGTAACCCCCCTTTGTTATTTTATCCCCTAATACCAACATCACATAACTACCTTGGGTAACCCTTTAGAACTCCATAATGAATTTCATGGTCAATTTATCCCACATCAACATAGAAATGGGATGTGGTAGAAAATCCCAATGGGATACTAATATTTAACCTTCACCTACTAAATGGTGGAGAACCATGTCATGAAACATAAAATTTATTTCTTCATCCCAAGATAAAAAACTACATGTGTATGTCCCGATACAAATTAGTAAAATTTATATTCAGTTCCAAAATTTAGGTGTGTGAGTCCCAAATCTTATCCACATCCATACTCATAAGTAACACACCATCGTTACATACATGATATATGATGTGGTATGTATTTCATAAAACATTTCCACAACTTTTTTTATAATTAGTCCTGTTTCTAATGCAAAAAATTATTTATTTATCTCCCTTAATATAAAATTTCATTATTATGATTATAAATATTAAAATAACAATTTGTTTTTGGATCATTAATTTTTTTTTAATTTATTATTTATTAAATAATTTTATTACCATGATTTTTTTGGTCTTGAATCATAATCTATAATATGAAGTTATTTTAATTCTTTATTTACCCTCATAAATAATAAATTTTTCTAATAATTTTGATTATTAGTTTATCTAGTTCAATAATAAAATATTATTTCAAATTAAATTTTTTAGAAGTTTAATTTATTAAATTTTATTAATGAACTCAATATTTCATTATATTTTTGTGTTATTAGTTTATTTTTTTGTGTTGATTTTCAAATTTTAATCCAATATTCAATCAAATTGTTATTTAATATTTTTATGAAAATAATTAATATATCATGGTTAAATTTTTATTTATTAAATTAAATTTTTTTTAAATTTAAATTACTATTTTTTATATTAGTTTTTTATATTTAATTTTTGGGTTTGAATTTTTCTTCAGGTGAGGTATGAATTAGGGCCAATGTGCCGATCACGTCATAGTAATTACATTAACCAAAAGTTGTGAGATGTTTTAATTTCCATAAGAATGTGACATGTGAACCTCTATCACTCCAACAAAATATTCATCTAATTGGCTACAATGGGATCCCCTTTCCTACCTTATTTCCCAGCACACATGACCGCAACACCCTCTTCTTGTTAGTTTAACTATCATGAGAATATTATCCACTTTATTTTTACCCACACCACATTACCAAGATCAATCAACATAGTCTCCTCATTTTTTACACACTAAGAAACTAATTTTTCCAATTCATACCAACCATCTCATTATGGGAATCTCTATCATGAGACACCTTACCACACCACCATAGTATTTAAGAAAAATTGACAAAACATGACCTGAATCCACCCTGTCTGAAAATCCATGGACATTAAACATGAAGATCCAAAATAAGATATCCCCATGTGCAACCGTCAAGTACCTTCCATTATAAAAAGATGAGTTCATCTGAGAACCCCCTCTAGATATTATAAAATTAGATATCAGTCCTACTAAGAATCATTCCAAAAACTAATGATTTATGTCACCTTTTGGGCTAGGATTCCATCGGAAACTCCTACAATTTCCACTATGGGATGTGAAAAAACAGAAGATTGCCCCCTAATAAACATCATATATTTTCATATATATATATATATATTATATATAATAATAATATGAATAATACTAGTAATATTAATATATTTAATAATCACAACTATTATACAAAAATATATATATTTATATAATAATATTTAGTTTATAATTATAAAAATATATATCTTTAATATTAATAATATATATATATATATTTACATAATATGAAACAATTGTCGAACGTCAATGGAATTCTAGCCTCAATAATTGATTGCATAAATTGGGCCACAATCTGGGCACTGCATGCCCAAAACATTGTTCCAAGCCCACGAGGATAAAATATCAAATTGAAATCAATTTATGAATTTTTTATACAATATTTTTCTCACTATTTCAAATTTATAATCAATTTTATTTTTGAATTTCTAATAGAAAATGAAAATAGACTGTGGGGATCTGGGATCATGTCTACATCCATTATGATATTTTTTAGTAATTATATTTGTTATAAGTCATGTTACTGTTTGATGATTTTTTAATTTACCAGAGTCCACTAGAGTCCCTAGAGAATATTTCAATGATGCTTTGGAATGTCATATTTCACAGAAGGTTTAAAGAACATGTGTGTAAAGAACTATTTTTTAGAAGGTATGTTCTTAGGTAACCGAAGGATGAATATGAATAATGAATCATTTGAAATGTTGAAGAAATAAAGAGTTCATTGAGTACTGATTGTGAGGAAAAATTAGATATTGGTGGGAGAGAGTTTTGTTACACAGTGGGAAATATTGATCAATTGAATTATCATTATCCCCATGGCCCCTAATAATCCATTATTCCAAAACCATCCATTGATATCAGTGAGATTCTAGAATTTTTTTAGAACTAATGATGATATAGAGACTTTGAAGAGGGGAATATAGAGGTAGAATAGAAAAAGGAGGTGGAGTTTACTAAGAATCCAAAAATCATTGGAAGGATCATATTTTACATCTTTCTTATCTCATGATCTATAATATTTCATCATTGAATTTCAATATGAATTTTTTATAAACAAAATTATCATAGGGAAATTATAATGAAGTTTTCTATTTTTTATATTCTTTTTTGTGTGATAATGTTTTTGATAAACATCAGCTTTCATGGAATTTAATGAGTTTTATATGTTAAAAACTCTATAATCAACCAATTTTTTCATTATGGTTTATTGAGATATTGAATTCATTATTTATTATGTTGAATAAATAAAAATATTCCTGAATGCGAATAATTTTAATCACACAATTGAAGATTCCACTATTCATCACTCTTTTTCATCTACATCTCAAACAACACTTTCACATTTTTTTAAATTATTATAAACATATTCAAACAAATTTAAAATATATTCATTGTATGGCATGATCGTAATAGTAAAAATTTAATGAATTTTTGTTTTTTGTGTTTTTTTCTTTTTTATTATATGACTGTACCAAATTTTCCTTATGGATATGATATACCATTACTCTATTATCTATTATATTTAGGAAATTATTTTCCACACTACATAGTGACCACCTGTGCATTAAGTTTTGGAACTTTTGTTGGTGAAGGGTCACACATAAAAAAATAAAAAAAATAATCAAATGAAATAAAAAACAAAATTTTCAAAATTCAAATGGAAAAAAGAAATCAATGAATCACCTGTGTTATGCTGAACATTTTATTCATGGATTCACAAAATAATTATGTATAATTAATGAGATCCCCTAAAACATAAATTAGAGAAACATTTAACTGATTTGAGAAAATATAAATTAAAAATGTAAATCTTGGGATGGAGGGTTACTGAATATAATCAACAAGAAATAATCCAAGAAAATTTTGAATGGACAAGGATGATAGAGAATCAACTCCATCAGCAGTTGAGTAATGCTTCTTCCATTTTAATTTTACCTATGTCCCGTAAAAATGATCTAAATAAATCATACATTTCACTATTTCCTACATTCAATTAGATTCTTAGTGAGGAATCCTTATCCTTCATTAGGTATTAATACAATATAGCACTACAATTTCCTCTATAAGGGATGACTGATAATGGGAAAAAAATTATATTTTCTATTTCTACTTAATGATAAATGCATGGAATTGTATTTTAAATCTTTATTAGAGAATATTTTAAACTTATGAATAATTATAAAAATTCATGTAAATGAAATTTTATCGAATTATTATAATCTAGGAACTGGGAAACAAAATCAATACCTTCTATCAAAAATCTGGACAAAATTCTATGAATCATGGTATATGAGTTGGGCCCTTTTTAGGTAGAGTCCTCATCACCAACTCCCATAAGACATATTATTGGATTCCATCTTCTAAAGGTCTACCACCTACTGGTTAGAAAATAGTTGATAAATCTCCTATAAAAAATAAAACTAATAAAACTGATGAAGAGCTTATGAAAATTTTCAACACTTTAGATCAAAATTCAAAAAACATCATAGGGAAAAATACTGAATAAAAGATTGAATGAAATTGGTATAGGTCTTGATACGACTGTTCAATTCTAGAAAACAAAAAGCCATCCTCTATTCCTAATGAATAAAAATATATCAAAATCTTTTTACCGTGATGGATATCAAAATTAGGACCAATGTTTGAAAGATTACTGTCAACGTTGTGGAATGTTTAGACATTCTTGTTCATATTTCCCAAATATTGAAATTTCCAAAAATACTAAAGTAATAAAATCTTTTTATTGGATATAAAAAATGTATAAATTTAAAGATAATAACTTTTAAAATAACTATAAACCTATCTATGGGAATCACCTTCATTTTTATTGAGTGAACAATGAATGATTAAATATAAAAATTCCCCATCAATATTTCAAAATTATTAAGGAAATAAATTTCAAAATAAATCTATGTCTGAAAAATATCATTCTAAGATGATATTAAGAGGATGTTTCTACAATTTTTGGGGAAGCATGATTCACAAATGTCACGACATGATTATGATAATGACCAATATTTTGAGGCAATTAATAATTTAGAATTGAAAATGGTTCAATTGGATATGGATATTGGTTCAATAGGTAAGGGTAAGCTACAAGTTCCACTGAGATGAATACAAGGGTGATTTACATAGATGTGTTTACAAGTAGTGGTTTGAAAACTAAATAGGATATTACAGCTGATTCCATGATTGTTCGAAAATGAAAATATGGAAGAATATGGACACCCAAATCTAAGAAACACTCATTCTGGGAATCTGGACAACACAATTGTATAAAAAAATAATGATGATTTTCAATATGAAAATCAAGAATAAAAAAATCTAAAATGAAAAAAATATAATGTGAAAAAAATATTTTTATTAAAATTGAATAAATTAATTTTGTTCTTAATACTTTTTTCTGAATCCATCCCTTTTTCCAAATGGCTAAAATCTAAAATTTATAAACATTAATTTCTTCATATATATGTGATTTTCAATAATCTCCAAGTTAGAATCCCTTTCATAAAATATATAATTCAAATTACACCATAATTTAATTCACTCAAAATAAAATAAGAAAGAATAAGAAGAGTTTAAAATGTACAACCACACAGAAGAGTGATGTTTTTTATAGAAAACAAAATACCACCTATGCTTAAAAATTCAATTTGTTTTTAAATACCATACACCATAGGGAAAATCTATAAATATAATTACCTTTCCTATATTATAGAGAGAATCAACCTTCTTAATTTATTTTTTTTTCATCCATTTGGGTTTTGTAGAATTGAAACCCACCACTATGGTCTTACAACTGGGTGACCCATCCTTATTATATCCCATATGAAGATTTGATGGTATTTTAGTTGGGGTTTGAGAGTTGTGTTTAATTTAAGATTTTATAATCCTAAACAAGGAATGAAATAAAGAAGTTCTAATATTATTTGGAAGGACTTTATTATAAATAATGGGGCTATTATTGATTTTTCAAGGGAAAAATTCTATTTTTATTTTTGTGAACTAATGGTGGAATTAAATGTTTTTAAAAATTAAAAATATGTATTATTCTAAAAATTGTTCATGAATGGAATTGTTAGAAATTATTTATACATGTGGTTATGTAAAGGAGTATGATAACTATACTTGGGATATGGAAATTATACATGATGTTGAAAATTCATTAGAATAACCAAGTTGAAATTTTCAAATACTCTATAGCTACAGAAACACATTTTCAAGTTGAAAATATTCATTTGCAACATTTTGAAAGTACTAAAAGTTAAATAATGGTAAATATTCTTGATTTAGAAATAGAATTTGTTCTATATTTTTAATGCTATCAGGATGATGAATTATTTGTTCAAGATCTTAGGAAATTCCATGGGGAACATAAGACAATGTTTCCTTCTAAAAATAATTAAAAAAAAACTTAATAATTATATGATATAGTTGTTATTAATTTTTATTAATTTTCTTTGAAATTGTTTTTAAATAAAAACAAGATAATCATTGGAGCAGGTTGTACACCATGGACCTTAGTGAAGAAAGAAATTGAAATATGGGTTTGAAATTCTAAATATGAATAGTTTTCATACTCAAATTAAGAAACTTGATGTAATGATTATACCTCATGGGCCCATGATTCTTCTTCTCATTGAAGAGGAACCATTATTTAATCATAAAATACACCTTTCACAATTTAGATAATAATTAGAAGGAGAAAAATGAACACATTCTCTCATAGTAATTTTTAGGATTAAATTAAATAAAGTGGAAAAATTATTAGATAATCTAAATAAATTCAAAATAACAATATAATGTTACATAGTTGACATGAATGGGGATATACCCTGATTATTTATGGATAGTATTCCAATGCATCTAGACCAAAAAAATGAGAGTAGAGTGTCAATGTATATTGATCAGAAACATGATATATTTTGTGAGAAAATAGGTTATTAAAATGATAAATGTAGGGATTATCAATCCCATTTCGATAAGTGTTGGAGTTAGTACATTTTAAGTAGTTAGAAAATATGGGAGCATTAAACTAAACTAACCACTAATAAAAATGATCAAATTAATTTGAGAAAAACTCCTAGGTGGATGTTTTTTATAGTTTATAATAATATAAATTCTAAAATTATGAACGATCATTTTCCTATTTTATTTTCAGACCAAATTATTATGAATCCTTCTAGGAATGAATTCTTTTTTCCCCGAGATGGTTATTCTAGTTACAACCAGATTTCAGTTGCTCTAAAAGATTAGGAGAAGACCACATTCACATGCCCCTTTGGTACATTTTTTACCAGATAATTACCTTTTGATTTTGTGGAGACCTAGATACTTTTCAAAAGTTCATGATGGTATTTTTTAGGCTTGATTGACATAATCATTGAGGTTTTAAAATATTATTTTCTATTGGGTATATAAATTTTGATAGAATTTTTTAGAATCTAGAATGTATTTTATAGAGGTGTAAAGAGATTAACATAGTTATAAATAAAGATAAGTTCTAACTTTTGGTCACTAAAGGATAGTTAAAGGACATAATGTTTCTAATAATGGTTTAGATTTTGATATTGTTAACACTGATATTATTAAAAAATTTAACCCCTCCTATTAATGTAAATAGTGTTATACCAGGAAAACCATCCAGAAGCTAATCTTATGAATATTTGTTAAATAAAAGAAAAAGGTACAGAGGAGACGGGCGGGGTCAAACAAAGGAACATGCCCTCATCCGTCAAACACAACATTATAGATCATAATAAGGCATGTCATTCACATAATTAGAGTCATCAGAAATTTCCCATTCAGAGTGGGACTTTCCCTGATTGAGGATCTTAAGAATATCAGAATTGAGCTTTCCTGCAAGCTTAGAGGATCGGGTAGATACAGTCCGAGGTGTGTTTGAATAATCTATCCCTGGCCGTCTCTTCGAAGGAGCAGGAGTGGTGGCTAAAAAATCATCAACCTTCCCTTTCCTAGAAAGTAGAGCATCCTTGAACGTGCTAGGACCGCCGCAACATGCCGCTATCTCTTCTGCCTCAGATATGTCACCCCACTTCCCAGAAATCCTAGAGGAATGCTTCTGAATTTATTGATGACAATCAACTTTTTGAGCAGGATCGGATTAAGGAGCCAACTCAATAGTCTAATCACATATCAAGCCTATATCGGGACTACCATGCATAATTATATTTGGAGGGTCAGTGCACATAGGGGATCCAGCCAAAGAGAGGCTAGGATTATATCCAGTCTCAACTAACTCAGCAGGAGTAATAGAATTACCATCATTATATGTAATCTCCTTGGAGAAATCAGCTCGAGCATTAGAGGGACCACTGATCAGAGACTTGTCCACTATTAGCTTTTTTCCATTCAAATTATGCACATGAGAAATATATTTACCTGAAGCCAACATCTCATCCTTAGTGACAGATGATTTTTTTAGAATGTCTCTATCATGATTTGACAAGTCCACATGCTTCCCCTCAAATTTACTTATACAAAGAGTAGCTAGATGACCCTTCATCCCACATCTCTCACAAGAGATATTCTTCTTACATAACTCCAACGAGTGACCAACAACCATGCATTCAGTAAAAAAGAGTGGCTTCCTTTCATACTCAACCTCAATATTGATATTATCAGTGGGAGTGGAAATAGTTACCTTATCAATAGTGTTATACTTTCTCATGTGAATGATGGCTTTTTTACATGATTCTTTTCAAGTAATTTTCAAAAATTACAAGGTCCTTATGTTCTCTACTAGGAAACGAGTCACACTTTTTTATGAATGATTTTTTTCAATATCTCAAACTTATTACAGAAAAACACACTTCTTCACCCATCATTACTTAACCCAATTAGAAACATCCATTTGAACTTATGTTCAACGATAGTGATATGGTCGTTAGAGGGGTTGTGGTGTAAATAAATGAAAGGAAACTACATGTGGTGTATTATTAAATTACACGTCTAGATGATTGTCAAATGAAATAAACAATTACTAAAAATAAGCTATTGGTTGTTGTTTTTTCTTTGGAGAATTACAAGAAGAACCTCATTGGTACAATAATCATAGTTTTCAAAACCCACATTTCATTGAAATATATTAAATCCAAAAAGTGGCCAAATCTAGAATTATTAGTTGGATAATGTTTCTTCAATATTTTTATTTGGATGTTATAGATAAACAAGCGGATGTGAATTTTATAACATATCATCACTACATGTTTACTAGTACCCTTTTTGAAGGTCCCAAGAATATTAATTATTATATTCTAGATGAGTAATTTCTCGAATGTTTTAATAACCAGTCTGATTGGTATGAAGATTTTTCAAATTTCTTGGTAGTAAGAGACATCTCTATGGATTTTTTAAATAATGAACTGAAAAATTATATATCTGAACATAAATACTATTTTTGTGATGAACCTTACCTTCTTAGTAGGTGTATAAATTTTATTCTACAGAGGTGTGTACTGAAAGATGAGATGATTCAAAATCAAGAGAGATTATACTCATCACTTGGGGGAGGTTATCATGTTGGTGAAGGAACATCCCAAAATTTTATTCAGGATATATTTTATGGCCTACATTAATTATGGATTCAATTGGTTTTTGGGGGGGATGTTATAGGTGTCATAGTTTATAAAATGTTGTAAGGAAGAAGTTGATGCCTCAAAAAGGAATTTTAGATGTTGATATTTTTTATGTATGGGGATGAGACATCATGGGATCATTCACATATTCTCATGGAAATGTTTAAATAGTAATTATTTTAGACTATATATCGAAATGGTTTGATGTAGTGTTACTTCTAAAAAGGGATATAGGAGTGTGATTAAATTCAATAAAAATAACATTTTTTAATGTTTAGAGTGCCAATGGAATTCATAAAAGACAATAGAACACATTGTAAAATATTAAAATTGAAATCATCTATATAATGGTGTGGGTGTGCACATAGATTATGAACTACATACAATCTTCAATATAGTGGAATAATATAAATATAACAATTGGAATTAAAACAAATCATTGAGAAAATTATTTGGTACTCAATGATTGGAAAGGTCATTAAAACGTGATGAGGAATTATGGGAATACATATCATCATTTAAAACCAACATGTGGATATCTCTATATAAAAAATTAATTTTTAAAACATTTAGTTTTTTATATAACTTCAGCACATGCCTTTCTAGGATATAAAAGTCCTGAATTTTGATTATGTGATTGTAGGTATAGGAGACTTCTTGAATTCAGTGGTAATGATGTGGTTATGAAATAATCCTACCAAAATTGTATGATATAAACATTGAACACTACGTTTTTTCATGACCCATTTTTTAAAAATAGAGATTTTAGATAAAGCCAAAAGGTTCTACTTTAAGATTCTAAACACTGGAAAACAGAAATCATGGTGGTATGGAAATTTCACTATTCTTCCAATTCTTCAATTGAGATATTGTGTTGATAAGATAAGGGAATAATAATTTCATAATGAAGGTCCAATAAATCAATCATTATTTTTGGGAGAATAAAACAATATTGTATTCCATCTCTTTCTTTGAAAATATGAGAAATTGATTGGTCTTCCTGGGGAATTTTAACCAAGCACAACATGGGGGTAAATCAATGATATTATTTCTTTTGTATTTTTATTTAAATAAAATTTTCTCTTTATTATATCTATTAATAAATTAATAATGTTTTTGTTCAACCACCTCACACATGGTTCGATGTTTTGTTAGAAGAGGCTAGATCAAATCACTGTGTGGTGAATATGTTTTTGATAGGAAAATTTATCATGATTGGTGGTACATTGTTGGTGTATTTACCAAAAAAATTGGTATTTCCATAGGTAAACTAACCATAAAAATAATTAATTATTAGTTTTATGAACTATCTACTAGGGGAATAGTAATTATGAACATCAATAGTTAGAGGATATGCATGTTGAAAAAAATTGGATAAAACCATGCTAATATAAAATATTATTAATAAAAAATTTAGAAAAACAATAAAATATTTTTATATAGGATCTACAAATTTCTATCCATAATGTTATTTCAAATTATTCGAGTGGGGATTAGTGTGATGTAAAAAAATGTTCAAGAAATCCACATTTACAGCAGAATAACTGTTTTAATATTTTATCAATATTTTTACCTTAAATTTTCATTCATCTACTATTAGTTTGGTTAAATTATTTCCATGATGATTTTGTTAAATTATAACTGGTCTCTACCCATTATACAATGTAAATCTATATGAAATAATTTTTTCAGGGCATGCTCTATTTTTGAAAATATTGAAAAAGTATTTGATTCAATATGTTTTCACATATAAATATTTAACCTTAAAAAATGTTATTTTATTTTAATGTAGTGACTACTAGGGATCCCATTTTCATAATGGCTTTTTATGAGTGATGTTTGGAAAATCATTTATTAAAAAATCTTTTTATCCCTCAAAACAATGTAATATATTGAGCATCATTATGTTTTTTTGAACCAAATTGATCAACATTTTTCTCCCAATTTTAGAATCATAAATGGTAAAATTGTTGCGTATTACGTTTGGGAAGGTAGTATTAATTGATCTAAATTAATCTTCAATGTATTAGACATCAAATACCCTAAAATTAATTCAACATGCCACTTAATCAAGAATCCAATTAGGTGTATACAAGTAATTTGATGTGTTTCTCTGGGTTTAGAAAATAGTATATCAATATTTACATACTAGGAGAAATGTAATTATTTTTTTAACGGTGTTCCATGTTTTTGAAGATTTTAAAATTTAGTGATTGTTGAGTGATTTCATCCATGGTTTTTATAAAAATACTATTTGAATACTAGAAAAGGAAGTGTGATAGGTTGTATTTGTGTGTAGTTTGAAATATAAATTTAGATAAAATGCTGTTTCATCATGAACCTAAAAACACACCCTTGGTAAAAGTATACACATTATATAGAATAATCAATTTAGAGTATTATAAATATGCTAAATCTGGAGTATAATGGGAAATTCAGATTCAATGGTGTGTTTTTTGGATAAGTAACCCAGGTGATTTTATTTTCACAAATATATGTATACTAAATATATTCTCTACAATGTTATTTTAAAAAAATTACGTGAGAAAATTAAAATAATGGGCCTTTTCAAAAATGAGTTCTTTTAGATGAGGGGAATTTTGAACCCCAATGAAAAATGAAGCTATTGACTTACAAGAAAATATTTTTAATTGTATCAATGAAGTGGGAAGTTGAATCTTGGATTGAGGGAGATGGTATATAGTGAAATTTAGTTGTTCCCCATGTTAAATATTTAATTGAACATAAATCTCACTAGTAAGAACAACTAAAAGAATAATTTGATTTTGTATTGATGATGATTAGTGAGTGTTTATCTCATAGGAGGCATCAAAGTTTCATGAAATGGAAGGATTTTACTAGTTTAATTTAGGCATATATAGTTCAACATATGAAATATAATCCATCGTTCTTTTTTTTCATTTTATGTAAATAATATTTATACAATATACGAGGATTGAAATTGATTATGTTTGGAGGAATTTTATTTTTTATATATTTCATTACATTTTTCCACATCTCTTATCGTGATTTGTCGCAATTTTTATGCCAAAATAATGTATTGAGATAGCTATATTTAAAATGTTTTTATTTTAATGATAAAAATTAAAATTAAAATTTATATGTTGGTCAGTAGTTATATAAATAATTTATTGTTAAATAAATAATTTGGTTTTCACCATCATTTCTTATTTTTTTTATGGTACAATATAATCTGACATAACTTTTAATCATTATTCATTTTTAAAATAATATTTTTTAATAATTATTTCTTTTTATATATTGTTTAATTGTTTATTAAAAATATATTTATAATTAATTATTTTAACTATTTTAATTTATTTAATTTTATTAGTGAAATAATTATTTTATTTAATTTTTTGTGTAATTAATTTATATTATCATGTAGTATTTTAATTTTGTTATTATATTAAATTAAATAATTATTATTTTTCTGAAAATAATTATTTTTTATTTATTCATTTTTTATTTTTTAATTATTTTTTTCTAATTTAATTTATATTGTAATTATTTTTTTCTTAGAATTATTTAAATAATTTTGTGGTGTTATTTATTTATAAGGTAATGTAAGAATACAAGTTAGTAAATTGACCACTCCATGGTAAATATTCTCATCATGGGACACATGATGTTTTAATTTCTAGGAAACCATGCTATATGACCCTTCATCACTCCCCCACTTGGTATATAGACTAACTACAATGGGAACCCCTGCCTACCATATCTCTATTGACAACATACAACAACCCCCAATCACATTTAGTTTATAGGTTGTAAGAATGATATCCACCTTTAAATTCTCCACTCAACCTTACCATGAGTAAAGATCATAGTCACCTCCTCAAAACAACAACATGCTACTAGTATTTTATAGGAATTTGGAACACACTTAGAATGAAGGGGTGAATCGGGGTGCTATATCTTTTTCTTCAAAAGTGTCTGATATTATTCCCTTGTTTTTAGGTATCAGTTAAACATATTTTAATGGAATGTGAAGATAAAACAACTATATTCAAAGAGATCAAACATCAATTTTATATAGTTCAACACAAAGGGCTAGTCTATGGAGAATACATTGATAGTGTGTCAGTAATACCAAAATACACTAATGTTTACTAGTTGTGTAATTCATGAGATTAGAAAAATTCACTTTATTCCAGGCACAATGCCTTTACAGGATTTTAGTGATAGCTCAAGGCGTCCCTCATAACACTTCTGTCAACACCCACTAGATCACTACCTTGAGAGAAGTCTAACTCAGTTTATCAATATAAAGGTCACTTTAATTGATTAGAATTAAATTATTTGTTCCAGTATAGCATGAGACATGTCTTGCACCAGAGTCCTGATTTGATTCACTTTGAAATTTATATTATCTAAAAAACTAAAATTCAGAACTACCTTTCATGAATCTCACTACCTTCACGAAGGACCCTTCCATCACATAAAAAACATCCTTCATGAATCTCACTGAGTCAACATGCAATATCCCATCCTCACCGAGCAATCATTTACAAAAAGCAATGGAATAACTTAAGACTCTACAATTATTTTTGGGATGCTCCATCTTGGATGGAATATCAGTTTCTTGGAGCTTCAATTGCTTTTCAAAATCATATTTATTCAATATTTTCCTTGGAAAATTTATTTCATTAAAGGAGTGGGAGCCTTATATTTACAGGATAGTCCATTCATGATTCTAGACAACATCTTTATATATTTCTTGGATATTTTAAAACCACTTTCGCGTAGCTCCTCCAGTTTTTATGAACCATTCTGATTTGTTGTTGTTGTGAAACCCTCTATAAAACCATCACAAGATGCGATACTCCAATTATCATAACTAAAGAGATCAATATCACTGTTTGCGATGTAATAATTCATCATCAGTAGTGATTCTCATCTTTATCATGTAGATCACATTCATCTTTTCTTGTCCTTCGCAAAACACCATTTATGAAGACCATCTTCTCAAAACACATGCCTGTTCCATATTTTTACAAGGGCTTAATGGAAATACACTTTTTGTGATGCTCACTAACTTCAAAATTTTAGACCCTGTTTTTTTTCAAATACGGGAAAATGACACCACCATCAATACTATTATCAACTTGAACTGTAAGATCCCTTTAATTGAAAACATCCCAATCTTCCATTGGAGGATTCACATCATCCAAAAAATATAATCCATTTCAAGCAAGGAACTACCTTTGTTCCAATAGTCTCCCCCTTTGGGTTGCTTTTTGCAATAATTAGATAAATTCTGTAATGAAATAGACACTATAAAACTGGATACGTAATAAATAACTCATCAAAAACTCTATGTCTACCTGATCAATGATCAGTGTAGAAAATAATAGGGGAAGCATAAATTGGGTTCCCATGTCTTTGAATTCATAACGATGTCCAAGATTTTCTCTACCTATTTCATCTTAAAATTGAATTGTTTTCCCTATTCCTATTATCTAACATTGAAAATCATTATCCATCAATCTTACTCTTCATTACACCAATTTTTAATTCATTTAATTTATCCATTCCCCCTATGGAAATAAACCCAAAAAACCATAGTTATACTTGTAGAGATAAAAAATACACTCCCCCTGGATCATATAACCCACAGAAACTTGCACCACATACATTAAATGATTAAAACATTAAACCCAACTATAGAGAGGGGAACATTCATAAACTCATCATTCATTAGTGAGTGGTTTGGAACTGAGGTTCAACCAAGGTTTCTCGAACACATGTTATGATAATGGATTGGTCAATGCGTAATCCTATTGATCATTATTTTTAATATGATCCATTTTAATTATTCCATGTTAATATTTATCAAAGATAAATTGATATAAAATTTCAATATGTTTATTATAATAATGCTGAATAAAATTATTTTTATGATTGATTTCACTCTTGTTATCAAAATGTATCACCATAGGTTGTTTCACCTCATCACCAATATTAGTCTATTGTTTCTTTATAAATAATAGTTGAATTCATGCTTTTATCGTAGAGATATACTCAGCTACAAAAATTATAATATATGTAAAATCATGTTTCTTAATTAATATACACACACATTTCATTCCAATATAGAAAGCTCTACCCCTTGTGGTCATTCTATAAACTACCTCTCTATCCCAATCAGTATAAAAACATTGATAGTTTAGTATCTCTTTCTACAGGGAAATTAAAAATCATAATTTTGAGTACATTGAATATACATCATGATTCTTTTCACGGATTCCATATGTTCTTACTTTGTATTACATTGAATGTGGGATACTAAGAATATTTTAATGTCAATATTTGGTGGTGTCACTATTAGGTACCGTAAGATACCAATAATTCTACTAAACGTTGTTGGATCTATAGATAGCCTATCACATGATTTTTTGGGTTTTATCACAACCCTAATCAGAGTTGACATTAGATTGAAGTCATTGTTACAGATTTTATTTAGTTACTCTTTAGAATATGTTTCAAATTAAATTAAAGTGTGGTATTTACCTTAAATCACATGAACTGCCAAGAAAAATGTGAGTCCCCCAATCATATACATTTCAAATTCTGATTTCATGTGATTTAAAAATTCATCCACAAATCACTATCTACATCCAAAAAATATAATATCATATATATACACCCGTACCATGAACTAATCCATCTGAGAATTCTTTATTTAGAGATTGTGATCCACTCCACCTTTTTGAATTCTCAATTATTTTGATACGAATCTAGTTGAGAGTACTATGCCTATGTTGCCTATTTCAGACCACGTAGTTCATTATTTAATATGAAACCCTTCATTTCATCATTTCCATGTATACAATCCATTGGTTGTTGAATATTGTGTTCTTATTCAAGATAATTATTTATGTAATCTATTTTTACATCTATTTGATACACTTCGTATCCTATTTGACATGAAATGGAATGAAGAATACTGATTCAACTGAAAGATCCCTTTCATTTCAGCATCATAATCTTCCATGTGGGGATTGAAAGAAAACACAAACCAAAAACATTTCTATAAAAGAACATCCTTGGTTAAAACATGTTTCAAAACCATATCCACTATTTCATGGTCGTCATCTTTACTGTGATTCACCACACTGTACCACCACCACCAAAGCCATGAAAAATCTAGATCACCTAAACCAAAACAACCATATATGAAATCCACCAATGAAAATCATAAATATCCCAACCAAAATCATCCTTTTAACAAACAATCAAATATCCTTCTACCATATAGGATGAAAGCCGGCTAAAAACACATCTGGATCTAATAAAATTCGATCGTAGCCTCTCCGTGAAGCTTCTATGAAACCGATGATATGGGCCACCCTATTAGCTAAAACACTATCTTAACCATCAAAACTCACTGATGTGGGAAGATGAACACTTAAAGCTAGTGAACCACCCCCACTCTTGATTTCTTATATTTATAAATTTATGACATATGATAAATATAGTAATGATTATACTATTAATATATATAATAATATCAATAAATAAAAAATAATATATATTTATATTGTTATATTTTTATACAATTATATAAATATATATCTTCAATACACATAATTTAACATATATTTACATCATATATATATAATTGTTCTGACGTTACTGATGATCAAGCCAGAAATGTTTCTTGAAGAATTTGTATCGTGGGATGGATAGATCATAACCTGTAAATATATTTAAAGTTGACATCCTAAAATTCCAAAGAGAAATAAATTATTTAAAAATTTATCCCTAACTCTATAGATGATTTCCATTTTATTTTTTTATTGATTCAGCTATATTAACTTGAATGTTATGAGAGAATGCAGTAAAAAGGATTTTGGCTACTGCATTTCATGAGATTTCATGATTTCAAAGTGCAAGCATTCAAGGTAGTAGGTGAAGATTCATGAATATTATAGATACCACTAGAGTTATGAGATAATATTTCAATTATGTTTGGGAATGTCTGGTCACACAAAATATAGAAAACCCATAAGCATAGAGAGTAATTTTTGTAAGGGTGGTGGTGAAGTCATTGATTGTTGAATATTGATTCAAAAGGCCATGTCATGTTGACGATAGGGAAATGTCACATAGTGGAGACTTTAAATATAATTTGGATATTTTTAGCAGAGAATACTATTAATTAAAGGTATATTTACATCAATTGAATGATCATGATCACCGGGCCCCCAGATCACCCATGATTTAGAAATCAGCCATCATTTATAAATATTGACTGGGGATTTTAGGGATTGAATGAATGATCCAGATACATCAAAGAGAGACTTCGAGACAAAGAATAGAACAATGAGGTGATGTAAATTGATCTGCTAAAAATCATGGGGAGTTTCTTTTTCTTCTTTGTTCTATTATCATGATTTGAAATCATTCATTTATAAATATATAGAAAAAAATATTTATCATGTGGAAATTAGAATGACCCAGTTTATATTTTATAACATTTTTATGTAGATCATTTTTATGTTTAAAATAATCTTTAATGAAATTTATTGAGTTTTTTATGTGATGAAGTACATAATCATACAATTGTTGTTCAATCTTCTTGAGAAATATTGTAATGTATTTGATTTCCTATGTAATATCTTAGGATATTATAGAAATTATTTGGTACACTAAGTGCTGAGAAGGTGTGTGATACTGACAGTCAGTCCACTCAGAATTAATGTTTGAAATATATATAATATATTAAAATGTTCTCCCATTCAGTTTTCTCCAAAATTTTAGAATAAAATCAAAACGGGTGCCCAAATCAGATATTAGAGGCACCATTTAGTTTAGAATGCAGGTTTACCCTAGGGGCGACTTAACAGTAGTCGGTGTGGGCCATTTTTTGAATAGTCATCTTGGGGGGCGGAAATGAATAAAATAGTGGAACAAACAATCTTATTCCAATTATGATGAAACAACGAGTCATCATCATTAAATAGTACATTATAGGTTACTTCTAAGGATATCTAAAGAACAATGGAGATGTTGGAGAGTCGTTGGAGAGTGTTGAAGGATTCCTCTCAAAAAAAAGGTGATGATATCATCAAATGATGATGGATTCACCTCATATTAGATGGATCATTCCAATGAAAAATATTCCACATTAGTCTTCATTAGTGAATGATCCAAATCAATGTGGGGAATTTGTTTTTATTTATTTTTTCTTGTTCTTGATATTTATAATGAACGCCGACAAATCAATGAACTGATTGAGCAACAGTTTGATAGTCTTGTGGTGTTGAATTATTTGTGTGGGTATGGGGGGGGGGGGGGGGGTTGCAGAAGATTTACATTGTGATATGATCTATTTTTTAATTTCATTATTATAGAGATTGATCGGTATCGAAAAAAACATATATCGGTGTTCATTATTCTAATATGTTCTTGTGATTTTCTCCCCCCATTCCATCATTCATCGTGGCTGTTCTTAATTTGGATTATGACTCAACTTATCTTCATTGATTGATATTTATTCACCTATATCATAGTGAAATGAAACAATATTGTATATCTAAGATTAATACAGAACAACAAAAGTGTGATGATGGATACATAGCGATTCAGATGACAGAGGATTCACAAATTGATTTTTTTTCATTAATCTTTTTTTACAATGAAGAAAGTATATTAGATTTGTTTTGCATGAAATTTTGGTGATGAAACATGTTTTTTGATGATGTCACAATATGTACAGGCTTGAATATTTAATTTCATGTGATTAAGATCACTAGATGGAAGGATAGAGTCACCATATCCAACATGGAATGAATAATTATATCTCTTCAAAATCCTGATACGCACTATTTGTTATATGGGAGTGGATGGCATGTAGGTACCCATATGTAGTGAATAAGGTTTTGGGTATTTGATATCCATCACATGATGTGTGGCTTGTCCTACATGGTGATTCACCTCTCCCTAGACACACAATGTGTACTTTGGGAAGTATTAGAACACATGGTGCCTACATGGTGCTTACTACCCCACCTTGAAATGGGTTGGAACAAGAAAAATTTATTAGCCATGTACTAGTACAGAGACATGGGTAAATGGAAGGAAGTTATGTACTGAGACACATGTAGACTACACATGAAACTAATATAGCATATAGAACAACATGAACATGGTTTGATGACATGTATCGATTTTACAGGTAGGACTTAGGGTCAAGGGACAGGATATGTACACCCAGATACATGTTGTCTAAACACTTTTACATTGATTGGATCAATTTTCTTCTATATAGTGGAAAATTGTACTTAGTGTTCATTCCATTTATCCTTTACCTAAGGGTTAGTATGGAATCATTTATTACTCCAATGACTACAATCCTGTCAGCATGACTTGTCTAATAGAGTCTTTTGAACCCCTTTAAGAGTCCCAGAGTGAGATCATCTATTTACCATCATACACTACATCTAGTTCTTCTAATCCTTGTAATGGACAATATGTTGGTGTCTGACCTCTACATACAAGGTTGATCTGTATTTTTTTATCAGTATCACCCCATGGACTTTGCAGTGATCCTCATCGATATATAGTATTATCATTAAACTAAGAAGTACCTATTGGATGAATATCATCAATGATATCAAGACACTATATTTTGTTCACATGGATGATATAATCATGGATCCTTGAGATGGAATCCATGGTCTATTATACTAGAGGTATGAAATAACTTTGGACTATGTGTATTTTTTGAGAATATATGGATATTATTTTTATATGTATTTTAGACATATACCTACATAGAGATGACAATATTTCTTTGTTTGATATATTATAGTTCTGGGGTGTCCTACAATTTATTTTTATACTAACACATACATGGTCTTTTCCATCACATGTTGTGTCATTTACAGATGATCAACCATTTGAAAGAGTCATGGGCTGACCTTTACCGGACAATGTTTACTGAGACTAGATTGACTCAGGTGTGTTCTTACAGCTTTTAGAAAACAATCAATTTTTGTTTTAGGATGGACGTGTATTTCAAACTCTTCTTATTGGGCTTTTATTTGTCCCTGTTTTATTTATTCACTACCAATCATACTTTTGTAATGGTATTTAAATGTTTTAAAGAATGGTTGTAATTTTTTTTAATTTCATCATTGTATAAACATGGAGATGTGTTTGTATCTACAAGTACTTAGTTTAAGGCCTACCATTTATGTTACATGCCTTCTTGGAAATACTCTATATCCATTTTCCTATTAGATATGGTATTCGGGAGTCACAACATTGGCCCCATTGGGACGAGTTGTGATAGAGTGGTATTATACGTGTTAGTTTCTACATTAGGAATGGTAATATGTGAGATTAGTATAGGGAAATTGTGTTAAGGGAATAATGTTTGGAATTCATTCTAGACACTCTATTTCTCATGTAGTGGATGAAGTATCCATACACCATGACTCTGATAACCTGCTTTTCAAATCGGTACATGAGAAATTTTGTAGTAGGGAAAACAATAGTACAAGTATCATAGAGTAATGGGTTGTATTTCAATTTTATTCTTGAGTCATCTCTACAAATACACGTGTTTAATATTGTACATCTTGTTTAATTTTTGGATTCATTTGTGACATATACCAACTAGGATTCATTGTAATGATCATGAGGATGATCCACTCAGTGATGAGGCATACTTTTAGGGACTAGTTCTTGTGTATTTTCCTCAATGTGGTTCACCTTCCATACAACCTATAGAGAACCACGTGGTACCCGTACTACCAACGAATGATGTGTTCATGCTTTGTGTAACTCATTATTATTATTGGAAGAGAAACTTCAGTATCTGAGGTGATCCCTACCCATAGGCAGTCAGTAACTGGCTTGATTTAGTGACCTGAGTTTTTCATCAATTCAAGACACTAAATTTTCAGATACTTGTCCTAGTAGTGAGCCTTACTTAGGGTTCAAAGGGGTGATGGTGGTGTTTAGAAACCCCAACTAATGATGAGGATAATACTTCATTTATAGAGTATGAACACCTTTTTGGAGAGTATTTATCACCTACTACGTTAGGGATGTATGTATCTAGGAGTTTATACAACTCCGATAGAAGCAGGAAAGTTCACAATGTTGTAGGCATGGCCATGTAACTGGGAGTGTTGAAGGAGGTGGTTGATGTTTTAACTTGCTACTATCTCCACTACATGTGGTCCACACTAGTCTCATGGAGCTATATGAAATTGGTTCGGAAAACTATAGTTGTCCTAATATTATGACCTAGAGGCTTCAGGAATGATTCATGGTATGATTTTTGTCTTTTATACTTTTGGTTCCGAATTAATAGGCACATGTGGTAGTCATTCCTTTCTCGCCACATATCTTGATCGATACGTAGAGATTCTATAAGAACTGTTGACCTATCACATACACTAGGAAACTCTTAATTCCGAAGGCTCAATGATCAGGTTCTTCTATCAAAAGTGTGACTAGAGTCATTGAGATGGGGTTTTCTGTTGGGAAATCATGGTGGAAACATAATGGTATTGGGAAATCATTATTCATATATATTGGTTATCTACAGTAAATGCCCATAATTAATTTTTTAGGATAAGGGAGAGTGGTTTCTATAGTGATGAAACAAAGTTTTATTTTTTTTTTGTGAATAGGATACCCTGGAAATGGAATATGAACTTTTTCATTAGAGGTTTCATCAGATTACTCATTAATTAACAAGAATTCTATAGTGTTCAGCGGAGTTTATGAGTTCCCAATTTCTGGAATTTTTTATGCAGAGTATGATGTCATATTATCTGAAGATTTTCCATGTTTATAAACCCCTTGATAGATAGACATCAACATTTATCTACACCCTAAGATGAAATTAATATTTATGCTATTATATAGGACGTCTCTGATAGAGCTTCGCTAGATAATGGTGCAGTTGGAGGTCTTGCAGATAAAGGGATTTATTGGGCCCAGTGCTTCACCATAGGCATATTCTATTTTGTTTGTTGAAAATTTAGATGGAATCTTGATGTTTTGTGTGGAATTAAAATGGTTGTACAAGGTAATACTAAATAAAAACGTATCCACAATCGATGATCAGTGAAATCTTTGATCATTTTGAGAGGGGTGTGGTGGTTATTGAAGGTTGACTTCAGGTCATACTATACCCATCTATGGGTACGAGATAAGGATATATTGAAGATGAAATTAATTTTTCCCTACAGTCATAATAATAACATGATGATTCCATTTGTGAAGATGAGTTCCCTAAGAATGGGAATGTGACTCATGAACCATATCTTTCAGACTTTATTATATTGATTCATAGTAGTCATCATACTTTTTATTCCCGTATATTCAGTGTTTGAGGAGGATAATCCAAGACACTTAAGGATAGTTTTGTACACACTCTAAGAGCTCATGATTTATGGAAATCACTCAATGTTTCAGTTCATAATATACGAATTCATCATTCTAGGACATGTTATATCAGTACATTGAGTGCCAGTGGACCTAGCCAATTTTGATGCAGTATTAACTTGGGATCCACCTATGATCCTAATAGAGGTATAGATCATCCTTTAGATATAGGGATATTATCAAAAATTCATCTTTGATTTTTCAAAAATATTAGCATCCATGATAGCTTTGAATCGAATGGGTTAGAATTCCATTTGATATAAATGATTTCAACAGGCATTCATGTAATTGAAGCAGAGTTCGATAAGTTCTCCCATCTTTAGATTACCCTAGGATAGTGTCAAGTATGATGTTCTCTACGATACATCTTGAGATGAGAATAGTTCTGTTATGTTGTAGAGGTATATAGTGATTTCATATGGTTAATGTCAGTTGAGACCACCTGAGAAGAATTACATGAACCATTATTTTGAGTTAGAAACAATAGTATTTGATTTGAATATTTGGTGACACTACATGATGGAATGATAGTTTATCATCTACTATAAATATAAGAGTGTCAAGTACATATTCTCATAGAAATATCTTAACATCTAATATGGGAGATGCTTTCAATTCCTATAGGATTATGACTTCAAATCTGTCAATACTCCATGGATGGTAAATGATGATTCATATGATCATATTATAATATCTTTTATTCAATTGTTAAATGAGGCATCAGATAAGATGGGCTCTTTGAAATTATCCTTTTTGGAAGGAGATGGAGTATTATACCTCGTGATGATGATTGTTTCCCCTCTGATTTTTCAGTGAGTCCATGAGTCATAGCTTGGGGATACTGACTATGATACCTTACATGATCATATATCCATAGGGAATGTTCTTGATATATTTTCTAAAGGCTGGGATCATGTCGTTCTTTTTAGAGTATGAACAATTATACCCGTGATGTTACGGTAGGAGGTTATAAGAGAGTTTCATATGTCTCCATTGGTGGTACATCTAGGGTTGGGAATAAAATTACAGGGTGTCTGACATTATTTTCTTGTGGTGATGAATGAAGATAGGAGTTTCCTAGTTTATCACTTGATGCCTTACATGTTATCAAGTCAAGGATGAGTTCCATTTTCCACCAGGCTTAGCTCAACCCCTTAACGTTCAAGAATGGAAGTGGGATGGGATATCTATTATCTTAATGATGATATTACCAAGTACATCTATGGGGAACGATTTCATATGGGTGGTCATAGAATGAATCACAAAGTCGACCTACATCCTAGCTATCTAATAAAAATGTTTAGAATTAAACATGGGATGCCACTATATACAATACATATTCTACCTCGATGAATTTCCAAGGAAGATTTTTTAAATCATGATTCCCTCTATATACTATGGTTATAGAAGGGATTACATGAGGACTTTGGGCCACAGTTATTCTTGAGCGCATAGTTTCACCCAAGAATTTATGGAAATACCAAGGGAACCATTCATGTTCTGGAGGGAATGTTGCAATCTATCTTGTTGGAGGTTGGATGTATTTTGGAGCATCACATAAATCTAGTGGAGTTGGAATACACCAATTACTACCATTCCAACATTAATATGGCACCGTTCGAGGCATTGTATGGGAGAACCTATTGGTCCCCACTTTTCATGATAGTCCTAGGGGAGTTATCACTCATGGGACAATAGTTGGTGTGGGCTAAAGTTGAGAAGGTACGTATCATCCTGTAGTGGATGAATTCTTCATATATCCATCATAATTATTAAGTTGAATTTTTATGAAGTCCATAGGAGTTCAAGGAAGGATAAAATGTGTTTATATGGGTTTAACCTTAACATAGATTGTGGAGAATTGGTTGGGGAGGAAATATATCTATGAGGTTTATTGTCCCTTTCCAGATATTTTGTATAGTTGGTGATGTGCCTTATTGTTTAGCTCTACCTCTGCTCTTATACTGGGTTCCCAAAGTCTTCCCCTTCTCGCAGATGAGGGAGTACATGCACGACCCATTTTATTTTACCAACTGGGTCGAGCTAAACATTGAGGATGAAGATTCATTTGGTGAATACTTGGTGGAGATAAGGGATCTGTAAGATATGATACGTTATGGTATATCAATTAATTTATAATATTTCTAATGTCAGGATGTGAATCTACTGAAGAGACGATAAGAGAGGGAGGCTTGGATTCATGCCCAGTAACCAGAAGACATTGAAAAACATTATTCTAGATTTTCGGGGATGTAAATATATAACGTGGGGATAATGTAATGTTTTTAGATTTTAATTTTATTATTTTTGATATTATATGGATTATTTTTTAGACAATGATCCAAGACAGCGTTTGATTTTGAGGCTCGGTGTTCCTAAAAAATTGTTCAAAATATATTAAAAATATTTTCTAGAAAATGGCCACAGTGTTTCAAGAAATGTAAAATAAAATCATAATGGATGCCTAGATCAAAAATATAAGAGAACCATTGAGTTTAGAATGTGATATTTACCCTAGGAATGTCATATCATTAGTTGATGTGGGATGTCTATGGAAAAGCCACCAAGGGAACGAAAATGAATAAAATACTTCAATTAATTATTTTATTCTAATTGTGTTGATGCAACTATTAGAGGTCATTAAATAACAAATTATGGATAATTTAAAAGTTTAGACACATAACCATGGATAAATTGGAGATCCTTTGGAGGGATTTGATAGATTCTTCTCAACAGAATGGATACGAGATAGTGAAATGAAGAATAGCGCACCTCTAATTGAATGAAGCTCTCCAAAGATAATGATGTTACAAAATTATGCACCAGGGATGAAGAAGAATATATGTAATGATTGAGTTTTCAATTTGATTTCTCCCTTGTTGATTTATATGATGAAGGTGGACCAATAAATGAACAGATTGATCCATGGTTTGATCAACTTACATGATGGGATTAATTTCACGGTTTTGACCTTATATTTATCTTTTGATTTGATCTACATTTTATTGAAGTTATAATAATTAAATGAACATCAATCAAGGATTTTTTCTCTAATTATTCTTTTGGATTTTCTCTTCCCATTCATCATTATTCAAGTGAGTTCGTTGTTTTGTCTGCGACTTTACTTATACAAGTTGATCAATTGTTTCACACACATTTATTGGCCCAAGGATTTGATATTGTATATATTAGATTGAAATTTGATGAATGAGGTGTGTAAATGGATATCAAGTGCTTTGGATGATGTAACACATTCGAGTTAGTGTTCTTCAATGTTCTTCACCACATAGTGAATAACGAACATTTAATCCATTATTCAAGAAGATCAGAAGAAGAAACACTTTGTTCTATAATGGATTAGATGGATGTGATTTGATATTAGATTATATGGTGGGACATAAACTAGATTTAAGGAAATATTCACTAGATCAAACATCGAAGGAATAATGGTATTTTTAGAAAATCATGATATATAATGCATGTATTCTGAGATTACACGGTCTGTTGGTCTCTCATAAGAAGTGGATAGTGTTTCAGGTATGAGGTAATTATCACACAACATGCGGGTTATCCTATATAGCATATGAACTCCCCCATACATGTGGCATGTACTTTTGAAAGTACATGGTCAAAGGGTGTAATATATGGGTTTCCTACATTGTGTGTACTCACCTATATAGACACATATTAGGCCAAGTAAATGGGTTAAGCTGTGTACTGGTACACAGACATGCGTAAATGGAATAAATTCATTTATTGGAACACATGCAAACTACACAAGATGCCTACATGGCATGTATAACCACACATACATGATTTTATGACACGGTCCATTTACATAGGTTGGACCCGAGGAAAATGGGAACAACCTTACCCTCTTATATACATTCTGTGCATTCTTCTACATAGATTGGTCATGTTTTCCTATGTATCACGGATATGTTTTTATGGTTTGTTCCTCTTATATATTACCTTAAGGTTAGTGTGGAATCATTTCCTACTCCTAGTACTATGATCCCTTCAGTAATACTTATTTGATAGAGTCATTATAACCCCTTATAGAAGACCATAGTGAGATCATATATTCATCTTTCTTACCAATGCAGAGTTCTTAGTATCGTCATAGACAACACTATGTCAATTTCAATCCTCTGCATAGAGTTTTAATCCATATTTATATTTTTTGTATAACCCCATGGACATAGTAGTTATCATCATCTATGTATTTCAATCTCTTCAGACTATCAACATATTCTTTCACATGATGATACCTAATGAGTAGTACATCTCAAATGGAGGTCATTACTGTTATCAGGACTCAAGACTGTGTTTACCCAAATTAGTGTTTCATTGATCCATTGAGTTGCAATCCTTGGGCTGGTATACTATGGATGTGAATTTCCTTAAAAATCTTTGTCTTTATTGAGTATATCTGGATATTCATTTTATATTTATTTTAGATATATTAAATTGTAGAGATTTCTATATTTACTTTTATTTTATCTTTGTGGTTTCAGTGTGTCCTACTATGTATTATTATACTCACCCCTACATGATATATTCCAACACATTTTGTGTCTGGTCAATATGATTTATTTTTCGACAGATTCAATGATAGAGCTGGACAAGATGTCTCTAATTAAGAATGGATAAACTGAGTTATGTTCCTACGACTTTTAGACATTATTCCCTTTTTGTTTCAGGTTGTACTTTTGTTCCACACACTTTGTGTTGGGATTGAATTTGGAACTTTTTACTTTCATTACATCAAATAGTACACTTGTGACATGATTTATATTTATGCATATATGATTTTTTAGTTTTTTTACATTTTATCATTCTATGGAATTAGTGACTTGTGAAGGTGAACATATACTTAGTCTAAGGAATTAATTTCATTGATATAATTTCTCAATGCAAGTCTCCAACCCCATTCTTATTTGAGGAAGGGATGTGGAGTGAAGAAAATACCCCCACTGGGATGAGTAGTGATAGCTATTTTGACTTCATGATTTTTTCATGTTGATTAAATTAAAATATGCATAAATAAAAATCATTTTTATCAGAAAATCTTGGTTTTCCATATACTACA
The DNA here is from genome assembly GCA_963277665.1 of Viscum album. Classification (NCBI taxonomy): domain Eukaryota; kingdom Viridiplantae; phylum Streptophyta; class Magnoliopsida; order Santalales; family Viscaceae; genus Viscum; species Viscum album. The sequence continues at coordinate 1,993,347,849 of OY728125.1, read as the reverse complement.
TTCATATTAATCTGTAACTCAATGATTATTTTCATGTTATTTTAAATAGTTAAATAAATATTAATACCATTTTTTAGATTCTTGTTAGTTTCCCAATATTATCATTGTAAATAATGTGTGCTTGTGTTTTGTTCTTTTGTATTTTTTTCCATCACTTTCCCACATCTTCCATCCTTGTGGATAAAATATATGTATTATCTACTATCAATTAAATTTAGAACATAAATTTTCTTGAAATTCAATTACATATGGTTCATAAATATATCTACATTAACCAACAACCAATCTCATCATGGACCCCCACCATTATGTAGTACCTCACAATAAAGTAATATAAGTATTATAACAAACTATTTTTCACCGAAATTAGGAGTTATGACATGATATATAAGGATGTATGGTTTTCTTTCCCAAAGAACTCTTTGATATCATAATTAATCTCATAAAAAGAGACATTATCCTGAACTCATTTCAAGAATCCTAAATCTATTATGATTAATTCATTTTCTTCAATGCATAACTGCTAACCTTCCCCTTCCTGAGGGTATGCCAAATATCAAAATAAATGAATAATATATAGTTGATGACCCTTATTTTAGAATTGTGAATTTAATATTGATATAAATAGTCGATTTGGATTTAGGGGTGTGTATAAAACACAATTTTATCATATTAGAGATATTACCTCTAACATCTCATTTCATGCACTACTTTTAGACACTCCAAATCATTTTTTCCTACTTCTACGTCGGAAGACATAACTTCTTGGTCCCATAAGTTAATTCAATAACATCATGTAACAAAAATAATCTATGTCTCATTCCAAAAAAATCACAATATATATTATACTCTATAAGTAACTCTAAAAATGATAATATTTTTGTTGTTGTTACTCTACTATTTATATTATAAATTTATATTTCTTATGAATTTTTCCATAAAAAATTCACCCACATCATATTAAATATTATATATTGAAATTCTAAGTGAGGTAAGTGTTGAATTAATGTACAAATAACAACTAAACCATAACAGTTTTGATGTTAAAAAATTTCTTTGGACACTAAAAAACCACAATATCAACCTTATTATATCTATAAATGCTTCTGGGTCTTATATCGTGTGCCCTAGGAAGTGCACCTAGTTGATCAAAAACTACCACTATGACATATTTGTATAATACTATCACTCGCTATGTGTAGCCAAAACAATTTCACGAGTCCTAAAATGTTCCTCCCTTGACTTGGAAAACATGAGTAAATCATCAATGAGAACTATCGAAAGTGTTTCTTATTAATAATGGTTCATCAGATTCATTTTTTCCATTAACATTTCAACACATATTTTCAATCCGAAATATTCACTAAATAATTATATAGACCATACATAATACTAACCACTATATGTGATATAAGAGACGTCCCCTCCATCAACTAATGACAACTTGATCACAACTAAATATTAAATAACACTCTTGATCCTATAATTTGATTGAATAATTCAAAAATCAGAAGGAGTGGGTATTGGTTTTGTATTGTTACTTGTTTCAACATCTTGAAATCTACAAAAATCCTAAACGAGTCATCTAAATTCATGGTGAATGAAGCTAGATTACCCTAAGTGGGTGTACTCAAATGTTTGAACCGCTTTTCCTAGATATCCTCAAACTGATACATTAACACTCAAAGCCCCACGAGACCTATCAAATAAAGTGGAATGGAAATAGACTATACCCCTCATATAAGTACAATAGTGATCTCAATCTATCACTTGTGAGGAGATATGTCGAATTAATCAAAAAATTAATTCATAAATTGATCACTACATAGAGTAGAAACTCTTTAATGAACCCCTACCCCAATAATATAATACAATACTAGAAACCTCAATTGTAATCCTATCTAGAACACAACAGTTAGGTCTTGCATGACCTTCATATTTATCCCACTCTTTGAAATTGATATATTTTTTACTTTCAAGAGATATACATGATTCCAATTGACGGTAGAAATTAATAAATGATAGATATGGAACTAAAATAATTCATCAAATGGATGAATTCCATTTTTTTCATCCCTAGTACAATGATATACTATAGGAATCGATTGCCTCCAATCACCAGGGTCAATTCCCTATCTCAATGAATGCCATTGGATTAAACCACTAACAACATGTCAATCAGAAAAATCCATATAAATATCCAATGTCTAGCCCCAAAACATCTAGAAACAGAGTAGATATAAATGAATGTTATTCCATTATATCGCAAAAAGTATCTACTAATGAATAATAAAAAACATAAGTACAATGGTATATCGTCCCACAACATCATCAGTATTGGTAGGATTAGTGGAATGAAACTAGCACGGGGAATATTCATGATTTACTATCAAGGTACCTTATAATGAATCACCCTACAAGTGTTATATCCCCTATAATGGGGAACTGTAGGTTTCGGGCGCAGCGGAAGCGCATTGGTGGGTTTTCCCAATTTTAATTTTAACGTTAAACAACGTTCAATATGAGATCTGTCATGATATAAAATGCCAAATCTTCAGAATAGAACGAAGAACAAAAAGAAAAGAAGAGTCCCAGAACCCTTGAGTAGGATTATCATATGTTGATCATAATTAATTTAATTAATTAATAAGAATTACCTCGTTGGAATTCTTTCTTCGTTGATGTGTTCGGTCATGATTCGGTGAACTGTCGTTGCATCGTATAATCCAAGTGTATGATTCCTCTAGCGGTGATCCAGACATGTGTCACGTATCTCTGGACGTCACCGAAGGGATCTCCGGCTGCTAGTGCAGAAGAACCTTCGCTTGCGATGTCCGCTTTTGACCGCCTTGATCCGGTGGAGGATCTTTCTCTCGTAACATGAGGGCATTCATGGTGGAAAGGAAATTCTCTTTTGGCTTGAGAGTATTTCCAAATCCATTGAGCACAACAATGGCTCTTCAAAATGTTAGGGTTGTGAGGATATTTATAATCGGGTTTGAGGTTAATAGAGTTATGAAAATAAATAAATCTGTTACGAGTTTTATTTATTTCATTAACTCTTATTGAAAACCCCCTTGTCGAATTATAAATTATATGACATGCGCGTATGCTGATTATAATAAATATCATTTAATAAAACAATATTAAATCCTCAAAATCCCAACTGGAAAAACTACACGGCGTGTAATAATTAATACATGGCTTGTATTTTTTTCCATAAAACTACACGGTGTGTATATTTAATATACACGGCGTGTACTTTTATTTTCCATTTTTCTCCACCACATTTATTAGACCTTGAGAAATGACTATTTATTTATTAAATAAATGTAACTGCATTACTCTCTAATAAATATATTATTTCATCCACAATATATTCTCTCGAATAACTAGTGTCAAAATAAATGCGATCAGACATCATTAAATAATTATTAAACCACAGTCGGGAATAATATTTATTTAACTTGTTAAATTAATATTTAACTGAGATACATGGACACACTTAATGTGTGACCCTCTAGGCCTCTTTCTCAGTGGCATTAGGATGAGCCTACCTAAAGTCTGAGGTTAGCATCTAGCAACACGCCAAGGCACCCATAGATAATGAAGTTAACACCTCAATGATGTGTCACCTCCTATGAATGCCTACCGTGTAATATAATCCCTTTGTCTTGATATCTCCAATCAAGCGGGTTGCATGCTAGTTCCATCAACCCATGTGCCTGATTATTCTTTCTTTGACTTCCCGGAATTAACTTTCCCATACCTTACCATGGCCATGGATTTATTTAGGGTATATCATTTCCATAAAAGGGCCTAAGATATCTAATTCCATTATGGAACAGAAGGGACAAATCCTTTCTCGCATTATCTATTAATGCGGTATTACTCGTGACGCACCCAACGTATCCTACCTTGTTGCGAACAGTGTGTTGTCACAGTTTTCGTCAATACATCTAATGACACTATGAAATGTGGATTTCCTACTAGCGGGTCTCGTTCTCATAATATCCTCCTAGATATTACCAAGGGCACACACCATGTGAAGGTTCCTCAATGTTTTATGAGTCCTCACCCCTAATGACTTTTATTATTTGCGTCCCTCAAATAATATCATCCGGCCATAGAACATACATTCAAGAACAGTGTTATGACAATTCTGGGTTCTCATCATAGCAGGGATTCGCTATGACCCTTTAATGCAACAGCTGTCCTTAGGACATTATCACATGACATGTCACGGAGAATAACAATCAAGATGTGATAAGACTTTTATTTAATGAATAAAGTACAAAGTAGGCGGTTCTAGACCACCAACTCCAACAGACTCCCACTTGGACTAGAGACAACTACTAACAACCATTAACTTGATTGCTCTCACATGATATTCATTCTTCTGCTGAGATAGGCCATTAGTCATGGGGTCCGCCACATTCTCTTCCGTGGACACTCTGCTCACTGCAACTTCACCCCTTTGACAGAAATCCCTCATGAGGTGATACTTCTAGAGTAAGTGATTTGTTCGTTGATGTGACCTTGGTTCTTTTTCAAGAGCCACCGCTGCAGTATTATCACAATACAATGTAATGGGATCTTTACTGCTAGGCACCACATCATGCTCCTGGAAATAGTTCTGAATCCCGAACGGCTTCCTTGGATTCATCAGAAGCCACTATATACTCGGACTCCGCTGTAGAATCGGTGACAGTTGGCTGCTTTGAACCCATCCAGCTCACAGCTCCTCCATTGAGATAGAAAACATATCTAGATTGCGACTTTAGATCATTCTGATCTGTTTGAAAACCAGTATCAGCATACCCTCTGATGACAAGCTCCTCGTCTCCTCCATACACCAGGAACATATCCTTAGTTCTTCTTTGATACTTAAGGATAGTCTTAACAGTAGTCCAATGCTGTTCTCCTAGATCTTCTTGATATCTGCCTACCATGATCAGTGCATAGGCAACATCCAGCCTGGTACATAACATGGAATACATGATTGATCCTATAGCCGATGCATATGGGATCTTTCTTATCCTATCTTTCTCCTGTTGTGTCTGGGGACACATTTTCTTAGAAAGATATAAGCCATGTGACACTGGAACCAATACCATCATGGATTTTTCCATACTAAATCTCTTTAGTATCTGGTCAATGTATGTACCCTAACTTAGTCCAAGTAGCCTCTTGGATCTGTCACGAATGATCTTGATCCCTAGAATGTAGGCTGCTTCTCCTAAGTCCTTCATGGAGAAACACTTGTTCAACCAGTCCTTAACTGACTATAAGGCTAGTATGTTGTTTCCAATATGCAATATGTCATCAACATATACCACTAGGATGATGAACACATTCCCATTAAACCTCTTATAAACACATGGCTCACATTGATTCTTAATGAAACCAAATTCCTTTATGGCTTCATCAAATCGAATGTTCCATGACCTGTATGCTTTCTCCAATCCATAAATGGATTTCTGAAACTTGCAAACCTGTTTGGCTTCACCTGGTGTCACAAACCCTTCTGGTTGTGTCATATAGACATCTTCTTGAAGGTTCCCATTAAGGAATGTTGTTTTGACAGCCATCTTCCAAATCTCGTAGTCATGGTATGCTACTATGGAATGTATGATTCTTATGGATTTAAACATGGCAACTGGAGATAAGGTTTCATCATAGTCAATTCCTTGACGCTGTCTGAATCCTTTAGACACTAGCCTTGCTTTATTGGTGCTAACTTGACCTTCTATGTCAATCTTTCTTTTGAATACCCATTTTCACCCAACAGGCTTTACATCAACTGGCTCATCGACTAGAACCCAAACTTGGTTCTGATACATGGAATCCATCTCAGAATTCATTGCTTCTATCCATCTTGCAGCTTCTGAGCTTTTTACTGCTTCCTTGTAGGAGAGAGGTTCATCATTGTCCAACAATAATGATTCACCATACTTGTTGACTAGGAAACCAAATCTCTATGGTTCCCTTACCTCTCTTGAGCTCCTACACAGAACTTGTATTTCTGGAACCTCTTCCACGAGGACCTGTGGAACTTGTTCCTATACCAACTCTTGTGTATCTTGAGCATCAACTTCGTCAATGTCAATCTTTCTCCCACAATCCTTCTTGAGGATGTTCTCCCTCTCAAGAAAGACGTCTTGTCTGGCGACAATAACTTTCTTGTCTTGAGGGTTATATAGGTAATATCATTTTGTTTCCTTAGGATATCCTATAAAGATACAATTTGTGCCCCGGGGTGCTAGTTTGTTTCCTGAGAAGGCATTAACAAATGCCTCGCATCCCCATACATGTGTGTGCAACAAATTTGGTTTCCTTCCATTCCATAACTCAGATGGAATTCCATTTGCCACCTTAGTTGGTACTCAGTTTAATGTGTATGCTGTAGTTTGTAATGCATATACCCAAACGGATAATGGATGATCCGGATGACTCATCATCGACCTCACCATGTCCAACAAGGTGTGGTTCCTCCTTTCACTAACACCATTCCACTATGGTGTATAAGGAGGAGTGAGCTGAGATAGAATCCTAGACTCCCGTAGATGATCGATGAACTCTTGGTTCAGATATTCTCCACCTCGATCCGATCGAAGCTTCATTATCTTCTTACCAAGATGATTCTCTACTTCATTCATGAATTCCTTAAATTTATCTAAGGACTCTGACTTATACCTCATTAAGTAGACATAGCCACATCTAATCAAATCATCAGTAAAAGTAATGAAGTAATAATATCCACCTCTAGCTTCTACTAGTAATGGTCCACACACATCTGTGTGTACTAATCCTAGAAGCTCTGTGGCCCTTTCACCTTGTCCACCAAAAAGCGGCTTGGTAATTTTGTATTGTAAACATGAGTGATATCTATCAAGTGGTTTTAGCTCAATAGATTCTAAATAGAAATCTTGGCAGAGCTTTTTCAAACGCTTCTCATTCACATGACCATGGCGGTGATGGCATAACTGGGTGATGTATGAGTCATGTGAGTTTGTTTCTTTATCGATTGCCAACACTTGGTTTTCGTAATTCAATACATACAAACAATTATTTAAATGTGCCATACAATAACATACGTTGTTCTTATAAAATATACAACCATTATTTCCAAATTTTAAAACAAATCCATCCATATCCAAACAATATACAGAAATTATGTTCTTGGTAACACTAGGCACATAATAACAGTTATGTAAAACCAAAATCATCCCAGTCAGCAATGAGAGGTGGTAGTCTCCAATAGCCAACACAACCAGCCATGCGCCATTGGCAGCTCGAAGATCCACCTCTCCTCTGGAGATCTTTCTAAATATACATGGTTCCTACATTTGAATACAGATGTGAACCCCACAAGCTTTATCTAATACCCAATATGTAGAAATAGAAAGATTGCACTCGATAACAAACGCACCTTTAGTGTCCCCATGCTTCTAGGTGCAGTTCCTTTTCTAGTGGCCCTGCTTGCCACATGCAAAACACACTGCCTCTTGTTCCTTTCCCTGTCTCTGGATCTTCCCCTTCTTGGAGGGACGATTCTCCAGGGATTCAGACCGTTTATAAGTCTTTGTCCCCTTTTCATTGTCCTTCCTTTTATTGTTCACCATAAGGACTATAGTTTTTTCACACCCCATGTCCTTATCTAAGTGGAAAATCAAGGTCAGAAGCTCTGATAGATTCTTCTCATTGCCGCACATGATATAGTTGACAATGAAGCTATAGAAGGTCTTGGACAGTGATGATAGGATGAGATCTGTACGCAACTCATCCGTGAATTTAATCCCTAAGATGTCCGAGCGTTCAATGTAGCCAATAAGCTTGACTACATGAGGCCCAGCTAGTGAAGACTCTCCAAGATCTGTGGTAAACAAAGCATTGGACATCTCATACCTCTCCTGTCTCGCCTTCTCTTGGTAGAGATCTTTATGGTGAGACATCATTCTATACACGTCCATGTTTTCATGTTTCTTCAAGAGCTCATTATACATGGCCGATAGAAGGAAACACTGGACATATGTGGCATCATCCATGTGTTTTGTATAGAGAGATAATTCCTTATCACTAGCCTCTTTCCCAGGCTCAACTGGAATAGGCTCTTCCAGCACATATAATTTCCTTTCGTGGCGAAGGACGACGCGTAAACGCCTCTGACACTCTTGGAAATTGGTGCCAGTGAGAAGGTTTTCTTTTTCGAGTATGGTGCACAATGATATGTTTGAATTCATTTTCTTGTCGTTTCTACAAATTAAGATGACCAAAGGATTAGTACTTTATTACAAAATTTGAGACAAATAAATAAATTAATACTTATTAGTCTCCCATTATATTATCAAAATCCAATAGACCTCACCATTGACTTCAGAATATTCTGTTGCGTGAATATTCTAGTGGAAAGGATCCATATTGCCCTTCGCATTACCCCAACTAGGTTTTGTCAAGAAACATGAAGGGTTTTAGGTAGGTATTCCAAATTCCAACTTCATTAAATCGCAGCTCCTTGATCTGCTGAGTGGACTCCCCAATACTAAAATTCTTTTTGGATTTCTTCAACCTTTGCCTCTTGGTCACACCATGTCCTGCTGTGTTAGTAAACCCTTGATGCGAACCAAGTCAAGTCAACACAAATCCTTGAATTATAAATCCCCGATAATTGAAAGCACCCCAACTAGGGTTGTTCAAGCACGTTGAACTATGGTTCGATTCTAACCAAGATTATTAAGGCTATGACGACTTAATAATTAATTTGAGGTATTTTATCCTTATATGTAAATTTCAATTTTATTATCTTTGATTACATGCTTGTTAATATTAAGTGGGATATACTTAAGTGATTAACCATGTTTACGATAATATTTACGCATAATCCAGTTTTAATTTAGTTCCATCTTGCTTGCTCGTTTAATTCATTAATTGCATGATCGTGACAACACACCCACAATAAATAAACCATGAAACTAATAGAAATAAAATAAATGGTATGATCATGAGCTTTTCTATTGGTTATTTTATCTAGCGGTTGATAAACTATCCCAAGACCTAGGGGAGAAACACCTTGAACCTTTCGGGTTCGTGTTTACATCTTTCCACCTTTCCACCATTGTATCTCCTTGGATTGGTTTCACCTTGGCTCCTAACTTGAGCCACCTCCACTACATTGGGAGCTCCATCCATTAATTATGCATTTATCTCACATGCAGGTGAGGGGTAAAAGGGGTTTTTACATAAAAGAATCCTTGGACACACAGGCCCTACATATTAATGAAGAGATGGCTCACATGCCAACAAATTTAATTTAAATAAATTAATTAAAATAAACCATTCACATACAAAGGTCTCGGTCTAGCTCATGATCATCCATACATGCAATGATATTTACGCATAAATAAAATTATCATTTAATTTTTTAATCGTTCTTGTTTAAGATAAATCATGCTCGAATCAATTAATTTTATTTAATTAATCAATCCTTTTATCTTAATTCCCCTTTCTGAATTTCCTTGAGATTCTTATCCATCATAATTTTAAACAAATAAATTCATTTAAAATTATCCTTGTACGTAACTTGTACCTTGGAGGCATCCCGGTGAATTCCCATTTATTACAAAGATGTTAAATTAAACACATATATATAAAACACGTATCATGTGTTCTTCCTCAGCTTTACGCCTACACCATGGTACACGTCTCAAGGGATTGTATAATATAATAATAAATTTTAATAAATCTGCGTAATTTGGGTGAGTACACGGCGTGTAGTTCTGACTACACAACGTGTACTTTTCTTCACCGTCCATCTGAAGTATATGCCCAGGGACAGGGCATGTTAATGTAATTCATAAATTTTTGGAGTACACGGCATGTATAGTGGGACACATGCCGTGTAGTTTCCACGTTACACGGTTTCCAGCCGGGTAGGCTATGTACGGAGTACACGACCCAACCCTAACCCGAAGGGACTACACGCCGTGTTCATTGGACCACATGACGTGCATTCCAGAAACCATGTGCCACTTGTTTCTGGTCAACACACGGTGTCTTAAAATCATAGAAATAATCCAATACACAGCCTGATTTGGCGGATCAGTCAATGCATTGATCCTAGATTACAGGGCGTGTACTTCCAAATACACGCCGTGTATTCTGGTGTTATACGTCTAGAAACGTTTGGCTCCTCTGGATGAGTTCCTCTATTTTATTTTAATCAAAATCAAAAGAAAAAATAGTTTTTGTGAGGTGAATGAGAAATGAGGGAGGAGGAATAGATCTCGATATTCAGATTTCCAGAACGATTAAACTTGAATTGAAATAACTAAATTATTAAAAGCGTAAATTACCAAAGAAAAACTAAATAATTATAATCAACAACATGACCCGCTCTGATACCACTTGTAGGTTTCGGGTGCTGCGGAAGCGCGTTGGTGGGTTTGCCCAATTTTAATTTTAACGTTAAACAAAGTTCAATCTGAGATCCGTCATAATATAAAACGCCGAATCCTCAGAATAGAACGAAGAACGAAAAGAAAAGAAGAGTCCAAGAACCCTTGAGGAGGATCATCATATGTTGATCATAATTAATATAATTAATGCATAATAATGACCTCGTTGGAATTCATTCTTCGTTGATGTGTCCGGTCACGATTCGGTGAACCGTCATTGCGTCGTAGAATCCATGTGTATGATTCCTCTAGCGGTGATCCAAAGATGTGTCACGTATATCTGGACATCGCCGAAGGGATCTCCGGGTGCTAGCGCGGAAGAACCTTCACTTGCGATGTCCGCCTTCGACCACCTTGATCCGGTGGAGGATCTTTCTCTCATAACATGAGGGTGTTCTTGGTGTAAAGGGAATTCTCTCTTGGCTTGAGAGTATTTCCAAATCTTTTGTGCACAATAATGGATCTTCAAAATGTTGGGGTTGCGAGGATATTTATAATCGGGATTGAGGTTAATAGAGTTATGACAATAAATAAACACGTTACGCGTTTTATTTATTTCATAAACTCTTATTGAAAACACCCATGTCGAATTATTAATTCCTTGACATGCGCCCAGGATGATTATAATAAATATCATTTAATAAAACAATATTAAATCCTCAAAATCCCAACTGGAAAAAATACACGGGGTGTAATAATTAATACATGGCGTGTACTTGTTTTCCATAAAACTACAAAGCGTTTATATTTAATATACACGGCATGTACTTTTATTTTCCATTTTTCTCCACCACATTTATTAGAACATGAGCAGTGACTATTTATTTCTTAAATAAATGTAACTTCATTACTCGTTAATAAATATATTATTTCGTCCACAATATATTCTCTCGAATAACTAGTGTCAAAATAAATGTGATCAGACATCCTTAAATAATTATTAAACCACGGTGAGGAATAACATTTATTTAACATGTTAAATTAATATTTAACTGAGATACATGGACACACATAGTGTGTGACCCTGTAGGCCTCTTTCTCGGTGGCATTAGGCTGAGCCTGCCAAAAGTCCAAGGTTAGCGTCTAGCAACATGCCAAGGCACCCATAGAGAAAGAAGTTAACACCACAATGACGTGTCACCTCCTACGAACACTTACCATGTAATATAATCCCTTTGTCTCGATATCTCTAATCAAGCGGGTTGCATGCTAGTGCCATCAACCCATGTGCTTGATTATTCTTTCGTTGACTTCCCAGAATTGAACTTGCCCATACCTTATCATGGACATGGATTTATTTAGGCTATATCAATTCCAGCAAAGGGCCTGAGATATCTACTTCCGTTATGGAACGGAAGGGGAAAATCCTTTCTCGCATTATCTATTAATGTAGTATTACTCGTGACACACCCAGTTTGGGACGCCCTGGTTCAGGTAGACCTGGACCGTTGGGCAGGCCAGCCCGTTGGGTTCGGCATGGCCCGCATGGCCCAACCCAGTGGGCCACGAGGGGCAACGGAGGTCCGCGAGGGCACGGATCAGGCGCGAGGGCATAGACCAGCTGCGGGACGGCACACAGTCGGTTCAGACCGGAGGGTGCCATGAGGGGGTGTGGATCAGGGTGGCTTGGCCAGGAGGCCGGGTCCGGTTCGAACGGGGCGCCGCAAGGGCGCGGGGCGGTTCGCCTGGGGCGTCGCGAGGGCGTGAGCCGGTGTAGCCGGGGCGCCGTGAGAGCGCGGGCTGGTTTGGCTGGGCACTGTAAGGGATCACGTTGGTTTAGTCGGGGTTCCGTGAGGGTCCGGCAGGCCGGCACGGCTGGGGTGGCCCAAGAGTTTGGTGGGCCGATACGCCCAGTGGTAGCACATGTCACGCAGTGTGGGAGAACTGCAGAGCTGCGGGGTGCGCGGGGTGCGTGGGGCTCAAAGAGCTGCGGGGTGTTCTGGGCATGCGGATGGCGGAGCCATAGGGCGTGCGGGGCAGGCAGATGGTGGAGCCGCCAGGCGCGCGGGGCGGGCTGACGGTGGAGCTGCCGGGCGCACGGGGCTAGCGGGCGGCGGAGCCGTGGGGCGCACGGAGGCCACGGGTGGCGAGGCCGGGTGCCGATGCGGGGGAGCGGGCGGCTAGGCTAGGGCTTCCGTGAGGGCGCGGCAGGGCGGCAGGGCCACAGAGCAGAGCCATGCCCTGTTTCCTTTGTCGTGGCTGGTGGTGGTGTCAGTCGTCGTTCTTGTGCTCCTCCACGTTTGTTGTCGTCCTTCCCAATCGCGAAGAACACCAAAAGAGATCGACAGAGGGGTCAGGTTATGTTAGTTTGGTCCACACCCTCGGCATTTAGTGTGGTAGCAAGCGAATCTAATTTAATCATGAACCAAGATTGAGGATAATAATTGAAAAGATTCCAGAATTTGATAATAACCCCCAACCTTGTTCGTTGTTCATCAATGATGTCGCGGGGAAGAAGACAAATCATTGGTAAAAATGGTCATCGGTGTCATCGGTGTTTTACTCGAACGTTGGTATGTGCAACATCTTTTCATTGTTGAAGACGTCCTACATCGGAGGAAGTATTGAGGAAAAAGGTCGATGTCGGGGTCGACGTTCTTCATCAGTGGAGCATTCTTCATTGGTGGAACATGTTCTTCATGGAAGAACACATTCTACATTGGAGAGCATAATCCTCCAAGTGTTGGGCGTTGCGTCACTTTACCAGCGCTTCGTCACTTGATGAAGCCATCCCAAATCCTCCTCCCAAGCTCCATATATAAAGGAGAGGGGGAGGTAGATAACAATCATTGGAATTTATGATGGTTCATTTATTAGGAACCTTACATAATTCCAACGACGCTATTACATAATTTAAAAAGGGGGACATGCCAATTAATTTACATTGGTTCAAAATAATGGTGGGGTGTTGGCATAAATAATGTGGAGAATTCGCAAAGACTCCTCTAAATTAATGAGGTAGTTAAGAGGTTTCTCGCTCATTAAGAGGAGATTTGGGAGGTTTTGGCCTCGGGTGGTCCCCACCACCATAACCTCTCATGGGAGGTTAGGGTCTTGTGGTCCCCGCCACCATAACCTCTCATGGGGGGTTAAGGTATGGTGGTCCCCACTACCCAAATTCATCAACGATGATTAGTTCCGGTAGACCCCCAACTCCCAACACCCACATGGGGTGTTGCGAAAAAAAAACTGTCACAAAACTTTTATTTATATTCTTATTGTTTCACAAAAAAACCGAAAAATTAACATTCAACCTCGATAATCTACCTTTAAGGAGAAAGTATTATTAAGAGAATACCGGTGATGAAATTTCAATGATTCCCTCAGATTTCAATTCCATTTACCAGTTTAAAAGTTACAAAATGCCACTCATGCGTTTACTGAACGTACTTCAAAAAAAGTTCAAAAAATTATTATTAGTCAGCCTCGACCCGCGTCGGTCAAGGTTAGGCTCTTCCTAGGGTAAACACTCCCCAAAAAACACAAAGGTACTCTCTTATTTCAAATCTGAGTTACCTTTTAAATGATATGAATATTACAATAAAAAATTGTCATTTAATTATTTTATTTGCAGCCAAAAAATAACTTTCTCAGGTGGACCGTGCCGGCCAAAGTTACTATCTGCTTAAATAATGCATGCTCTCACAAGTTCATTCGTGGTCACACATTTTTAATATGAGCTACCTTGTGTGAGTTATATGTATTTGAAAAATAAAATAATTTATTTAATTATTTTATTTACGGTTATGCCAATTTTGGGTTTTCACACAGGAGGCCCACACCGACTAATCATAAGTCGCTCCAACGGTAAACCCACCATCCTGAGCGAAAGGTTCCCTAGGATTTTTGATCAGAATAATTATTTAAGAGTTATTCCACTTTTTCAGGAAAACATCTTACACATATTAACATAAGCTTAACAAAACATCGACGGATCATTACAGGCACTCTGGGCCTCGGAATCGCGTGCCGTCTAATTTCGTGGACTAGTAAAATTCCCATATATCTTAAAAAAAATACACGTAAATTCTGAGTCATCAAATTATCCCCACCTTAGGCCTCTACATCCCCATAAGACACAACTCAAACTAAAGAAACAAGTGAGGGTACTGTGCACACATCTGAGCCTCCCGCTCCCATGTGCTCTCCTGGAGGATCTCGTGCTGCAAACGAATGTGCACTAGAGGTATCAACCTTCCATGAAGAGCATGCTCTTGTCGATCCACAATCTCTACTGGAACCTCTGTAAATGTCTCCTGATCATCGACGTCCATCTCTCCATGGTCGATGACGTGAGAATGGTCGTGCACGTATCTCCTCAGTTAGGATATGTGGAAGACATAATGTACCCGGTGCAACTGAGCTCAAAGAGATAAGTATTATACCACCTCACCAACTCTGCTGAGGACTTGAAAAGATATGATTAACCTCGGAGGTAACATTCCACCTCAGCCAAATCACCATAAACCTCATCGAGGTGAGACCCGTAAAAAGATGTGTTTTCCATCCTCGAACTCCAGAGGTCTCCATATTCTGTTGGAATGCAACATATTCCTTCTCTATGCAGCCTTCATCCACTCCTGGATGATCTGTGCTTTTCTGTGGTAGCTCGTACCATCTTTGGTCCCACTAGTGCTGACTCCCCTGGGTTAGTCCAGCACAACGGTGATATGCAAGGTCTCCTTTATAACACCTCAAAAGGTGCCATCCCAATGGTGGAGTGATAGATCTTATTGTATTAAAACTCCATCAAGATATGTGATCCTCCCAGCTATGACTGAAGTCGAGGAAACAAGCACGCAACATGTCCTCGAGGGTCTGAATGGACTGCTTAGTCTGACCATCCGTCTGAGGATGGAAGGCAGTGCTCAAATGATGCTACGTCCCGAAATCCTCATGTAACCCCTTCCATAGCTAGTAAGTAAAACATGCATAACAATTGGAGACAATAGTCAAAGGTTATCTATGTAAACACACAATCTCCTATACATAGAGTCATCCCAAGCTCTCTACTGAAGCCTACTCCCTGATCGGTAGGAAGTGGGATGACATGGTTAGTTGGTCGAAAATCACCCAAAACGAGTCATGTCCCCTTGATGTATGTGGAAGTCCTATCACGTAGTCCATTGATATCCCATACCACTTCTACTCTATGAAATATAAAGGCTGAACTGTGCCTACTGGTATCTGATGCTCTGCCATCACTTGCTGACAAGTAAGGCATTGAGAAAAAAACTCTTCAATTGATTTATTCATTCCCGGCCAGCAGTATTATAATTAGAGATCCTGGTATATCTTCGCTACTCTTGGATGTACCGCTTGAGGGGAATTGTGGAAATCCCTCAACATTTCCTCCGAAAGTGACATTGGTACCATGGTATGTCCTCTGAAGAGGATGACGTGCTCCCCACCATTATAAAATCCATCAGGTGTATGTACTATGGATATTTCAGATCATCGAGTCTCATTGTCAGGGTCCCCATACTGCACCTCCATGACTCACTGGAGAAGTGGGGGAGTAAATGTAAGAGACTGAAGAAAAGATGATCCATCTCGATCCACAAAGGATATCTGCATGTAGCTAGCTGTTCTTCCACCTCAGTCAACTGCTACAGGGCAGACCTACTGTTGAGTGCATCTGTTACCATGTTCCCCTTCTCAAGGGTATAGAATATCATTAAGTCATAATCCTAGAGGAACTCTAGCCACTCCTGTTGGGACCTAAAAATTCAAAACATCTACTTCCATGAGGGTGGGGCTGGCCAACTCACGAGTGATTAGTCGTACCCTCAGATGCAGGATTTTATCCTGTGCTTCCTAGGTTTCCTTTTTTGCCAACTAAGTGAAATATCATCCCAATGCTGTATATAAACCACAAGTTTTTTTCTTAATACAGTCAATCTGAGTGTGAACTATGGATGTCATGTCCAAACCCTAACTAATGTCGTAATGCCTCGACACTACCACCAAGAGGTTACAACCGAAACTCTCACCTTATGGGTCAGATCATCTATTGGTGTATGTGTGATTATTGAGTCTCCTCCCAAAGGTGTCTCCAGATGTGAGGGTCAAGTCAATGATTTAACCAGAAACTCTTCGTCTTGGACAAAATTCTTGGAAGGAATGAATGATTGGTATATATGTCTATTGATAAGACAACTAGTACTAAACATTTACCGTACCTAGAATCATTCATAGAGCCCTAGGGTCGCACTTCTTGACTACCTGAAGCTACTCTCTCTCCCTTCCTCTACCTCCCTGAGCCTGGCAGGGACCAGAAAGGGGGGTGGTTGTAACATGTCGAAATGTACACCACCTTGTGCTTATACCCTAGCTCTGTTTCCACATATTCAACCCTACATATTCATATGTCCCTAACACTTCTTCCTTAAACAATTTTGGCATGCCCAAGTCTCTACGACTGGCACCAATTTCTTACTTTCCTACTACTAATATTCACTGGCTGCATCCACTCAGCCAGGGAATATTTTACCACAAAGGTTCTTTCTAGAACACTAACATAAGTAGGAATTCATAGAGGGATAATTCTAGCTTGGATGTCCCTAAAGACACCTCGCTCAGAGGTCTGAGCTCTGAAGAAATGATTGTATAGTATTCATCGAGTACCATGAATGATCGGTATTACATAATGAATACTTAGCTATCGACATGTCATCCTTCCGAAGCTAAATAAGCTCTAGAAAACTCTCATCCACTTCCTCAATCCAGTCCTCAGCCGCCTATGAGTCAGGCTCACCTCAGAACCTGAGGGGTATCTGATGCTGAAACACTTCTAAGGCGCTATTCCTACATGTTTCCTCCAACGGTACCACTAGTTGTAACTACTGACCAACAGGTAGTGATATAGCTGGAACACAACCCGAAGGTACTATCTCGGGCAATGTTCCATGTAATGAAGCCTCATAACTAAACAGACCATCTTAATGGTCACTCATTGAAAAAGACTAGTAGCTAAGATCACCATCATCTCAACTGGTGTCTCAACTAGATTGGAAACTCTAGAAATCACCTCCAGCCAGCCCTCAACTATGTGGGAATATGTCTCACCTCAAAACCTCAGAGGCCTCTACTACTGGAACTCATGCAATGTGATCAGTCACCGTGCACCTTTCGCCAGTGTGGCTGGTGGTATCTGCTGCCCAACGGGTGGTGGTGCTGCTGGTACACCACACGAAGGTGCCAACATTGTAAGAGGGGCCTGCATCGGAGCCTCGTCTCTTGGTGGGATATCTGTGCGTACAACTCTCAGAACTCTAGTCGGCTATCTGCATGGAGGACTCCTAAAAGGAAATAGGTGCGCTAAGGATAAAAGGTTATACCCAGTGAGCTGACCTGGTTGAGCTAACATAAAGAAAACTTTTGAAAACACACATACAATCATTGTTTTCATGCACTGAGTTAGAAATTAGAAGTCAGGGTCTTGGTGTATAGATATGTCAGCCACCGCACCAACACTGGACACCCTAAACTGAAAACCACACTCACTACACTTAACACCATTTCATTATAGAAAAGAAAGATCCATGTCCTATGTTCTATGGTAGAACTGACTCCTCTGGTAACAATTTGTCATGACCCATCCAATGGGTCCTGTGTCGTGACTACCCCAAGCACACCTTCCATAGGACAGGGGATAGAAACTAGCACCAAAGGCGCAATTCCCAAAAACTAGAAAGGCATTGCCTTTAAAAACTGTAAACAAACACAACAGATTATATAGGTGGATACGAAACACTAAGTAAAATTGAATATCAAAAGAGAGATGAAAGTAAAAGGGTACGGAAATACAAGCCCAACTGTAAAGTACAATAAAATGAATGTACAACTAATGAAAATAAAAACTACCACTGGGTCGTCCTCCGAGGTTCCTACCTGAAGGGTAGGTACATATCACCTCCTCAGTACTCTAGGTCAGTCCGTCTCCTCCATGTACCGACTTACCGTATGGTCCACCTCTAGGTACCGTCCAATCCTGGTACTCCTAGCCTCAGTCAGCGCTGTCCGTTGTCTGCAACCAACACAACAAGGTGCAGGCATAACTAGTGCAGGGGTGAGTATAATGATGCTTAGGAGGGACCTCGAGACCCTTAAGGTCTCACAAACTCCAACAAGGATAAACCAAAAATATGAGATCAACAGAAAACCCTACTTAGGTATATGCCCATAAAATATCTATGTTATCAAATAATCCATCTCAATCATGAGTAAAACACAAAAGTACCGACTCAGGTCAAACCAGGATTTATTCTAGTGGTAAAACATTTCGAAACCTTGTCTGCTAGATAACTCCTCCTCTATCGAGTATAGTGGGCCAGCCACCACAAATAGGCACTTCGCACTAACCATGGACTGCGGAGGTACTTCTCCTGTCGAGTATCATGGGTCTGCTGCATCACACAGAGGCACTCCCCACCATGGGTCTACCGCCACAACCGGGAGCTCCCCCTCATATCCTGTAGAGGTACTCCTCCTGTTAAGTACCATAGGTCTGCTGCCACAACTAGGCAATCCTCCTCCGTGGGTCTGCCGCCACAACTAGGCACTCCCCATTGGGTTAGTCGAGTCACTCCAAGTCAATCGGTCCGCATTCTTTACGTGTAAGCCAGCTACTAGGTTTATGCACCAATATTCGCTTGTTTTCGGAAGATACGCTTCATAAGCTACTGGTCTATGATCCAACTAACACGATGTCCCACGAAGACGAATCTGAAAGCTCCACCACATCATAGGGGTCTCAACGCAAAAGATGGTCGGTCAATCAGACGCCCGGTCTGTGAGTTATTAGCCTTTTAGTCTCGGGGCCCCAGATGGATTAATACATGATCCTACTTGTGCGTCTCTCAACCATATCCCAAACTCTAGTGGCGTATACTCAAAGGGACCATCATGCTCCAAGATTACATGGGCCACTGACGGTTCATCAAATAGATGCACGATGATAATGATATGGACAAAAGAAAGTAAAGGGGGTCATAGTGGGCCCGGGTCCGGTCTGACCCGGTCTGACAGACCTGGCCCGACTCGGTCTGGGCCGACACAGTTCGAGTCGACGCAGCCTACCCCTTTGGGTCTGGCTCGGCCCGTTGGGCGGGCCAGCCCGTTGGGTTCTGCCCGGCCCGCTGGGCCTGGCCCAGCCGACCGTGAGGGGTCACAGAGTGCCGTAGAGGGTGAAGATCAGACGTGATGGGGTGGACCAGCCCCAGGTCAGGCTAAGGGAGGTTTGGCTCAGAGGGCACCATGAGGTGGCGCGACATGTGGCAGTTCGGCCCGGAGGCCGAGGCCGGTTCAGCTAGGTTCCATGAGGGCAAAGGCCGGTTAGCCAGGGCGCCACGAGGGGCCAGCGGCAGCATGGGGCACACGGGCCACACAGATGGTGGAACAGCGGGGCACCTGCGGTGTGTGGGCTGTAGGGACGGCAGAGCCGCGGGGCGCGCGGGGCACGTGGGCCATGCGAATGATGGAGCCGCGGGGCGCGTGGTCCGCATGGACGATGGAGCTTTGGGGCGCGCAGGGCATGCAGAGGCCATGTGTGGCTTGGCCGGGGGCTACTGTGAGGGTGCGGGCAGCTCGATCGGGGCTGGCGTGAGGGCGCGACTGGGCAGCGGTGCCACAGAGCGGTGATGTGCGATGTTGCCTTTGTTGCGTCCAGTGGTGGTGCGGTCCATCGTTCTTGTGCTCCTCCATGTAGGTTTTTGTCCTTCCCCATAGTAAAGAACACCAAAGGAGATCGGCGGAGGGGTCGGGCCATGTTAATTTGGCCCACACCCTCTTCATCTAGAGTGGTAGCAAGAGACTCTACTGTAATCATGAACCTAGAATAAAGATAATAATTGAAAAGATTCATGAATTCGATAATAACCCCCTACCTTGTTCGTTGTTCATTGAAAAAATCATGGGGGAAGAATACAAATCTTTGGGAAAAGATGGACGTCTATGTCTTCAGCGTTTTCCTCGATCGTCGATTTGTGCGCCGACTCGTCGTAGTCGAATACATCCTACATCAGAGGATGTCCCGAGGTAGATGGTCAAAGTCGGGGTCGAGGTTCTTCTTTGATGGAGCATTTTTCATCGGAGGAACATGCTCTTCAGGGAGGAACACATTCTTTGTTGGAGAGCGTAATCTTCCAAGTGTTGGGCATCGTGTCACTTTACCAATGCTTCATCACATGGGGTAGCCATCCCAAATCATCCTTCCAAGATCTATATATAAAGGAGAGGGAGAGGTAGGTAATGATCGTTGGACTTTTTGATGGTTCATTTATTAGTAACCTTACTATATTCCAACGACATTGTTACATAACTTAAAAAATGGGGTCAAGACAATTAATTTACGTTAGTGAAAAATAATGGTGGTGCGTTGGCATAAATAATGTGGAGGAAGCTCAAGAGGCTCCTCCACATTAACGAGGGAGTTGAAAGGTTTCTCCCACATTAAGAGGGGAGTTGGGAGTTTTAGGCCTCAGGTGGTCTACACCACCATAACCTCTCATGGGAGGTTAGGGTCTAGTGGTCCTCACCACCATAACCTCCCATGGGAGGTTATGGTCTGCTGGTCCCCACTTTACACCTTATACAAGGAGGTTTAGTTCCGGTGGAACCCCACCTCCTAACACCCATATGGGTGTTGCAAATAAAAATATAGTGTCACAAACTTTTATTTCTTTTATTATTTCATGAAAAACCCAAAAACTAACATTCACCCTCGACCATATGCCGTCGACGTGAAAGTATTATTAAGTGAATACTGGTGCGGTGAGTCCAACGGTGCCACAAATTTCAATTCCGAGCACCGGTTCAAATTTTACCAAACGCCGCTCATTCATTTACTGAACGTACCCGAAAAAAAGATCAGAATATTACTATCAGTAACTCTTGACCCATTCTAGTCAAGGTTAGGCTTTTCCTAGGTGAAACATTCCCCCAAAAAAACAATGGTACTCTTGGATTTCCAATCTGAGTTACCGTTTAAAAGTTATGAATTTTACAATAATATAATTTTCACTCAATTATTTTATTTGCAGCCAAAAACTAACTTTATCTGGTGGCCCCCGCCAGAAAAAAGTTATTATCTACTTAAATGAAGCATGCCCTCACAATTTCAATAGTGGTCTCAGATTTTTAATCTGAGCTATTGTTTTTGAGTTATAAGCATTTGAAAAATAAAATAAAATATTTAATTATTTTATTTAAGATTATGCCAATTTTGGGTTTCTCAGAGGAGGCTCTTGCCAACTAATCTTAAGTCACACCTAGGGTAAACCTTCCATACTGAGCGCAACTGTGCCCTTGTATTTCTGATTCGAGTAATCATCTAAGAGTTATTATATTTTTTTTCAGAAAAACTGCTTACGTGTGTTAGCATAAGATTAAAAAAACATCGACAGATCATTCTGGGAACTCTGGGCCTTGGAATCGTGTGCCATCTGATTTTGCGGACTCGTAAAATTCCTATATATTTAAAAAAAATTACATGGAAATTCTGAGACATTACAGTATCAGGTTAAATTCAATATATATATATATTTTTCTTATGGTTTCATATTACAAATCTCAATCTCTCATGATGTATGATGTATCCGGTTTGGATTTGGTGTTATTAAAGGATATTATATTTCTTTATATTCATGGGGTATGGATGCTTTTTTTGTTCCAAACATTGTGTTTTCTTTGCAATCCATTATAGACAATAAAGTACGAGACAAAAGGTTATTATTATCTTAATATTACAATTTCGAGATTATCATGTTTAATTTAGTGGAAATGGGTTTTATGGGAACATTTTAATTTATTATACATAGTGTTAGTTATAAAACATATATTATATATTTATAGGGGATAATTTGAATATTATAAGTGGTATTATTTTCTAATACCCTCAAGATATATTATCTAGGATTTATTCATTTATTCATTGATATATTTATACTATATATTCATATGAATATGCGGGAAATTTTCTAGAATATTTTATTATGTGTATTGGTTTTCCCCCATAATATTGTATATTAATTTTTACATTTACATGATATACTTCATGGTAGTGTTGTATGACCACAGTTTATGTGTGAGGAGATCCATGGTAGTGGAATTATATACATTATAATCGTTAGATATATAGAAATTTTATAGTTGTGTTAGTTTTACGACCATTAATTTTTTGTCAAAATATAAGAAGTACATTGGATATGGATGCATATATAACAATATATATTCTAAAGCTATCAGAGATATATGATATTCTTAAAATAAAATATCTTATATTTTTTTTATTTTTAGCGTTCATCGAAATCACAAACCCATGAAAATTTGATGCCATGAATTGGGTATAAATCATGATATGTTATCTAGTAAAAAAGATTTATCTATTGTTTTTGTTCATCAAAATAATACTTTAAAATTTTTAATTTTTTAGTTATTAGTTATGAAAACTTGTATTTTCAAAAATATGGTTCATATTTTTTTTTACATTAGATAAAATTAATTTCGAGATAGAGATTAAAATATAACTTTTCATCTCAAAATAGTAGTGGGTTATAATAAATAATATTTAATTGAGAAATTATTTTATTTTATGGATTAATATAAATGGAAATTCATCAGAAATAATATTTTTCCTTATAAGTTATTTTTCAATTAAAAGAGTACTTCTCAAAAGCAAAGACAATAATTTGATATGAGGTGTAATAATTTGTAATGTCCCTTTATGTGTCATTAATACATGTAAGTTTAACTTAATTCAAATTATAGAATTCATGGTTACAAAGGGACCTCCCTATTTTGAATTTTTGAATTTCATGGATAATAATATATATGCATTAGTGTATGAAATGAGAATATTATATTATTTTAATTAACCATCATTCTATTCAACATGAGAGAGGATATTTAGATTATTACAACTAATAAACTATGTAGAGAGAAAACTATATCTCATTATATATAATTAAAAATGATTTATTATATCGTATAGTATATAGAAGTGATATATAATATAAACTGGAATTATATGTAGTTGAGAATGTGTAAAAATGGGAAGGGTTCTTTTGAAGAGATTCAATAAAGCTTACTAATGAAGAAATGCACCTTATGAGGTAATATTTATTAATAAATATTCTTATTATTCATTATTTTAGACATGTCTTACATTAGTTTTATTACAATGACAACCATAATATATTTTTATTTTCATCTTTTTAATGGAAGTACTAAGTTATCTTCTGTCATCTTGGACATTATCTTGATAAAAAATAAAATATCACATCCAATATAAAAAATCCACTAACCATGAAGAATTATCTACTCGTGCGAAGAGGTGAATATTTGAAAAAATGTTGTAGTTATTTATATTTTATTTTCATTAGACTGATTGTAGCTAATGAGTTTTTAGGAACAATCGTTACATGTTCACTAGTGATGAACAATAATTTTAAATTGGTAAACATTAAAAGAGAATATGTGATTGTTTTTCACTATATTTTATTTACAATCAATATATTTAATATTTAGAGTGCTTATTTACTATGAAGATCTAAAAAATCAATCCATTATTCATCAAACGTTTTTTATCGCTTTTGAATATTTACAATATATAAACAAAAAGATCATTTTATATTTCAACTGGAATATAATGATCTTATAAAAAGAATATATAGTGAAATATCTAATTTTTATTATTCCTAAAGTTTATCATACAATGTAATTTATTTTTAGGTTATTGTGTCTATAACATCCAAGTAATTTAATTGGAATCACTATGTTTGATATCTTACAAGATATTCCACATAAAGCTTAAATGAACAACTAAATATTATTATTTAAATGTGACAATTATTACAAAACATTTATATTAGAGAGAATGATTTGTATTAACCATATTATAAAGAATATATAATTTTCTAAATCATTTCTATATACTAATTTATACTTTCCAAACATGTACTATATTTTATTAGTAAAGTGATGGTATTCATTAAAAATAATTTTTCATCAAAAAATAATTTGATTGAATTTTAGAAGTTATTATTATAGTTAATTTCTTGAAATATTATAATAATTTTATTAAAAAATTAATTAAATTTTTAATTCATAATTTCAAAATAAATTTAGAATGATTTTTTGAGAATTTTATGAATGTTTGGATTTTTTAATAAATTGTAAAAAATCCTTGTTTTTATTTAAAACTATATTTTATTTACATGGTCCAATTAAGATTTGGATTAGTTTTAAATTGAAATAAGATCATTTTTATTTAAATTATTAAAATTATAGGTTTTTAAAAGTTTTATTTTAGTTTAATATAGTATAAAAATATTGTATATTTAGAAATGGAATTTCTTTAAAAAACTATTTTTCAGTGCATTTTTTCATTTTAAATTAATATTAAATAATTAATATTATGACTTTTTAATATCAAAAAATATATAAAATATTTGGAATTAGTGGTTAAAAATTTATTAAATGTTTCAATTTTATATTTATCAATATTTATAGTGTTTTTGGTAATTATTGAGGCCATGTTAACTGGTAAATTTGGTGATTATGGGAAAGAAAATCTAATATTGATAATAAAAAGACACATAAGATTGAGAACTTTTTTTGGGATGTGTAATTTTTATCCATATTCATTCATGTTTCAAATATTTTCTATTTTTTCAGTTATAATTAATTTTTATATTTGTAATATAATATTTAGAGGAATGATAAAGATGTCACACTCAGATTTTTTATAACTACAAAATTTTTTATATCTGATTATCTAGTGAATATATTCAAAAATAAATTCTATTTTTAAAGAAAATATAATTATATAGTTTCTCTTAATTTATTTTTAATTTTTAGTAAAATAATAATTACCTTTAATGTTTTCACAATACATACTCACTAATTATATAATAAATGGAAAAATTGATTAAATGATATTGAAAAAACTAAAATAAATATTATCTGAGAAAATTAATGTAATAAATTAATTTTCTATGGGAACATTATATTATATGAACATCATAAAATATTTGTGTTTAATTATATGTGTAATCTTGAAATTATTTAATTTTAAAAAATGAATAATTATTAAAATTAGAAATATGAATATTTTATAGTAAATAATATTTTGTTAAATGATTTAACAGTACCAAAAACATAAATTGTTATGAATTGTTATTATAATTATTTGTATAACATAGATTATCCTTATATTGGTTTTTTTACCTTTTATAGTAACTATATTTACCCTCAAAGAGTTAAAATACTTGTTTTCATGATTAGATGCAAAGGGGTCAAATAATGGCTAAAACCAAAAAAAGGGTTATGAATTTAGAGAAAACATATTTAAATCACGTTTTATTAGTTTTTTAGACCTATAATCATCTAATATTTAAAATAAATCACTTTTCTTCCATTTTTAATTGAAAATTAGTTTATATTAATTTATTATTAAGATAAATACAAAGAGTTCCCCTCCCCTCTAATATAAAATGGCATATATTTTTATAATTTTAAAGTACATGAAACCATATATAGTTCAACATATACATGAATAAATGAATTTATATAATACCTACTCACATTATTGATGTCTTGTAGTTATAATAACCCCAACTTTAGGTGTGTTGCATTTTGGTGTAAAGGGATTGATTAAAGAAGACATATCACTTGTAAACATGAACTTTTGTATTATTTCTTCGACAATTGTCCTAAAAACAAAATTATACGTGATAAAATGTAACTCTCATCTCATATATATAATTTTATGGTATTATTTTTTAGTCTTCAACTATATCTATATCTTAAATCATAAAACGTGCTAATGATTTATCATCAGTATGTTTGAAGAACTACCACTATGTTAAATGATATAATTCATTTTCTATCAATGTATCTAATTAATTGATAAAATGATATAGTTTATTTTAATGTATGCTATTCATGAAATATTTATCATTATATAATGATAAAATATCACTATCATTCTTACCTTTTCCCAGCACATAAAAATGATAATGTCATTCGTGCATGGGCGTGGACTACGACATCCACAAATTGATGACATTCAATTTTCTTCACCTCATCAAAAAGTTAATTTATAAAATTATATTTTAAGAAGTAATTTTATATATATGATTGTATTATAAAACATTAAATATAAAATAATACATACCTTATTTTCTTAATGATCGTTGAAAATGGAAACATTAATTATGCATACATATGACCTACATTCTCCATGTTTGTTACGTATTCTATTTTTCAAAAAAAAATCTCATGAAAGTATTTAAAATTTTAATTTCTTTATAAATTTAATATATATGATATGAATTTTATTATAAATATTATTTAATACTGATCTCTTTGATGAAATTCATCATACCAATGTCATTCTGGACTTATGAACAGAATATTTCCAAACCATCTCCTATAAACATAAATAATTTTGTAATAGTTATAACAAAGTAAAATTTAAAATAAAAAAGTATTAATAAACATGAATAATTCTAACAATAACATAAAAAATGACCTATTTTTATTATTTAGATTGATAAATAATATATGTGACGATTTGGATTTACGGTAAATGAAATCATAAATTAATTTCCATTCTTCAGTTTAGGATTCTACTTCATTGATTATGCCATGGTAGGATTATATTTGAATTTTTTTTATTATATAATCTTTTGTTTGACACTTTTTATATATATTCACATATTATACACATAATTATTTCATTTTATTAACACTCACTTCAATCGTATCATATTTGTAAGAATATTAATTTTAAAAATCCTCTTGTCATTTTCTTCATTATTTTTTACAATGGTCATGGTAATTTTATTTTAATGACATATGGAATGTGTTTATTTTTATATTTTCCTCATGGATTAATTATTTTATTCATACATTACCTTTTGACATGGTTCTTTTTATTGAATTGTTTCCACTTGTATGTGATTAATTGTTTCTACCAATACATGATATCAAAATAAAAAGGTAATATCATTAAATAAAGTTATTAGGATTAAATATTTCATGATTTATGATTTTTCTAGTTTTCATAGGATCTTTTGATAATTATTAGTTTTTTCTATGATTAAACTTGTATATTTGGTCACATTATTTACCATAGATGTGTGGATCTGTGATAAACCATGCATAGGGGTTTACTATGTAATATCCAATGCATTAGGTACTTTAGAGTTGGAGGTTAACCATATTGGTTTCTCTATTTATAAGAGTGATATGGAAAAATGATTTAAAAATATTACCTAAATAACATTCTAAGAATTTATAATGGGTTTTCATGAATTGTTTCTTATTTAAAAAAATATAACAATAATTTTTTTTGATAATCATTTCCTTTTGATGTAAAACGGTATGTTTTTAGACAATTATTTATGGATTTTCAAAATAACAATTATTTTCTTTATTTTGTTTCCCTAGATATGATCTTTTTTCTCATCCTATTTTTGTACATGTTTTTCATAGGGATTAAGAATATGTTTGAGAAAATAATAATTCATGTTGATAGTTGTAATGATTTTTTATGAAAAGAAATATTCTTTTTTTAAAGACTTCTATTTTATGAGAAAATATATCATATAAGTATTTACATGAAATATATGATTTTACTTCTTATTTTTTTTAATATTCTATAAAACATAAATCCAAAAAATTACTCAAAATTTTAGGAAATTAAATACTATTAAAAATTCACTAAATATGTGATTCTTAAGGATGAATCCTTAAAGTTGGTATCAAGTGGAGTTTTATATATATTTGGTGATTATGATTTTTAATTGTGATTTTTTATTATGTGTTTAGGATATCATCATGGGTATATTAGATTAAGGTAAAACTTATGTTCAATGTATTAGACACCAGATTTCAGTTTTCAATTTGTAGATGTCATAGATGATTCTGAGTATTTTGAAATACATTTATGGAAATAAAACCATTAATCTTGTTATAGGTTTTATAGAAAATTCTTTTTTTAGAATAATTAATTTATAGTTTATGGACATAAGATTGTTGGTATTTCTATAAATTAATATTTATATGATCTATTATTTTGATGTAATTATGGATTTTTACATTTTGGGAACAAATTTTTTAGTAGATATTTATTTAGTGATAAATAAAATTTCATATGATGCTAACTATTTTTGTATCCCTATATGAATATTGTAAACAAATTAATATGGGACTTTATTTGTGAAATAATGTTTCATTTATATTTTTTAAGCATATAGGATTTTATTATGGGTATTAAAATTATTTATATAAATGATTAGAATATATTAGAGAGGATTGGTTTTGGTCAATTAAATTTTGGTTTTAGGCTTTAAGATTTATTAATGTGATTGGGGATAAATATTAAAATTATCTCAGAAGAATATGTAATCAAATACAACTAAGTTTTGAGTTTCAATCAGAGTATAAAATATCTTTAATTATTTTTATGTTAATTTTTTTAATGATCTATGTTTAAATTTGGGTCTTTTAGTTTAATTTTTAATAAATAGTAATTTTTATTATAAGGTGTATTCATTTTAGTTGAATTATATTACTTTTTCATACACATTGTTTTTAATAAAATCAAAATTTCAAAGTAGTAAATATGTGTTATTCATTGATTTTAGCATCCATATTATTCTATTCCAATGATTCATACAAGAAAAAAATCTTTAATACTCATAATTTTAATAAAAATATGAGATTATTCTAGAACTTATTAAATAATTTAACTCTACATGCAATGCGTGTATATTTATTTATCTTATTACTCAACGTATTAAAATAATTCCTCAACTTGAGGAAAAGGTTCTTCAAAATAATAACTATATTTTTTTACTTTTCATACAAAGAAATCAATAGAATTTTAACCCCCATAGAATTTTGGTTTTTCGATGGTCATGTTTCTCATGAAAATGTTCTCTATCTATCACTATCAGCACTTGGGAGTATGTTTTTTCTACCATGACCATTTATCGCGGCATTTAATGTAACATCCCAAGTAAGTAATGACTAATAGATATTCTTATCTATGTATATTTATGAAATAGATAGTGTTTTAGAGGATTAAAATGAGAATAAATCCAATCTTAAGAATGGAATACTCTAATATTTTTAAAAGATTGTTTTACCGCATTTTGATGGAAAAAATTTTTTAAATCTATATTTTGACAATTTTATAATCTATATTTGTCCAAATAAACTTATTCATTATGATTGGGACATTGAAATTTACTTTGGATAAATTTCTGGTATTTTCTTGATAATGTTCATTTTTTAATGAATAGTGAAAAGTGTTGTATTTTAATTCAAAACCTCTTTTTAATCTAATTTATTTATATAGTTAGATTATCTTTTAAATTGGTTTTAAAGTGAAATTAGAATATATTTTTACCATTTAATCCAATTATGGTCATTGGAATTAATATCACCTTGAGATTGGACATAAACGAGTGTCAATCTTTTGATAGATGTTGTTTCTTAAAAACACGCTATTTGATTTGACAACGGGATTTAATTATAAAATAAATTAATGAAACTTATATGTTATGAATTTGGTAAAATAGAAATCAATTTTGAATTCTGAATATAAAATATATATTAGGGTGAATTTTTGGTATTTCTATGAAAAACCTTAATTTTTGATGAATAGTGAAACCACAAAGTGGTAGTTACAAAAACTGATTTTTCGTTTAAATGGAACTTTACCACTTTTGTGATTTTAATTTTGAAAATACAATATAAATGATTTAAATTATTAATTAAAATGTGGTTCAATGAGATGGAAATAATTTTTGATGAAAAGTAACTTTTAAGTTTTATTAATCACGATTATAGGTAATTAGTGTGATTTAAG
The DNA here is from genome assembly GCA_963277665.1 of Viscum album. Lineage (NCBI taxonomy): Eukaryota > Viridiplantae > Streptophyta > Magnoliopsida > Santalales > Viscaceae > Viscum > Viscum album. The sequence goes on along the minus strand of OY728125.1, from coordinate 1,993,317,513 downwards.
GTAAAAATGATATTATAATAAAATGAAAATATCTTGAAACTTGTCCTAACCCTATTGTATGATTCATGGCCGACCATGAAAACCCATGGGTCTATTTTTGGGACCTCATGGAGCTACTTGGGTAAGATAATGACATTAATACCTTTTATTTAAAGTAAAAGTAAAAATGACACAAACATGTATTATTTTACTAAAACAATTTTTACATGGGGTTATACAAGTCAGATTTTTGACTATAAATAGTCATTGGAAAGATAATAATATTTTATACATCATAGTAATTTTTTTATAATTTTTAGACATTAAATAAATTAAATTATTTATGACATCATGATGATGCAGCGATTACCTCATTATTTAACGATTTAAATAAAATGAAAAGATAATGTAAAATCTAAGACCTAAACATGTCAAAAACCTATTGGATGGGTGGATTTATAACTCTAATCACCTTATCCTCGAAATAAATCAATGTGAGTCCTTTAAAATCTGAAACTCATTTGAAAATAATGTAACATTTTATACCCTTCCAAGAGTGCCCCTCCTCTCCTCTTATAAAAGGCCCCCACCTCTACCTCGTTACCCACACCTCTCAATCCTTTAGATCGTCCAAGATCTGATCATTTTGTCTCTCCACACCCCTATCCTCATCCTAGAAGCCTTACCTTATGCAGGAAGTGTAACGCCCCGACACCAGTTACCCAGAGTCGGTGCCTTACTTCGTAACATTGGCATGATCACAAAAGATGAAGTCTCGAATGAACGATTAGTTTAGTATCCTTGGAAACACTAGATAAATTCATAAATGTTATACTACAAAATAAAGTGATAATCTAAAATAACAAAGTCTCCATAGTCCACACTCATATCCTCTTCTGACTATCCCTACAGGTCATTCATAAAATACTTCTTCACATCCTGGAAAATATTAAAACATTGAAAGGTGTGAGCTCAGATACTCAGTAAGGATAAAAATATTGCGGAAGCTTTCATAAATAAACATTAACATTTAAGGTAATGTATAACTAAAACAAAATACTTTTTAAACATGAACTTCAGCATAATATGGCAAGAATAAAATTAAATAATTCTATTTAATTACTCACATGGATATTCTACTAGTCGAATAATCCCATGCAATATCAATAACCAATTTCATAATGATGGAATGCATAATGCCAGACTATCATAACCACGTATCCAATAACTCTTTCCAAGATTAAAAATAAGATTTTTTCAAGGCCTCGTGCCATGACATTAATTTGTCTCATGAGATTTACTGATGCATCGAGGAGCTATAGCGAGCTCCACCCGTCACTTATTATGTCCAATGCATTGTAAAGCCCCGAGATTTTATGGAAAATATTCTTTTAATTTCATTAATGTCTTGTGTTTTATGCTACACCAAGATTATCTTGCACTATACGCAACACTGTATTAGCTTTCAGTATGCGCAACACTATTTTTGGATCGTGTTACACACAATTTTGATAATAGTTATTCTACGCAACATTGAGTATATATATATATATATTCAATGTATAAATGAAATATGGTTGGATTATGTTATACGAAACAACGAGGGATTCTATCACAAAACACAACCCTTACTTGGCTTGCATTAGACGTAATCGCGACCTTCCTCGATAGCGTGTGTTGTACGCAATACCGGGTTTTACTAAACAAAAATATATTATTATAATATTATTATGAACTAGCCGTTATTAATAGTACTAACTAAATTTTGAATTTTATAACATTATTATTCATCTTACAGATTTTCTAGAACATGGAATAAGAACAAAATAAATTTTTCGTGTAAAATAAGTATTTTTCAAAAAATGCAGTTTTACCGGCTTTTGGTGGCGCACCCACTTTAAATCTAGTTTTTGACATGTTTATAAGTTCAATTTTATAAAATAAAATTCTTATTTGGAATCATGAAATAAAAATTTACTTTGGATAAAATTTTCATATTATTCTGGTAACTTTCATATTTTGATGAATAGTAAAAACACGCTATATTTTAATTAAAAACAAATTTTTTCATCGCAATAATGTAAATGGTTAAATTATAATATTGAATGGTTTTAAAGTATAAATAGAATATATGATTACCATTTAATATAATTTATGTCATTATCATTGATTTTACATAAAATTCCAAGGCTAAATCAATTCAATATTTTGCAATGTTTTAAAGAAAAAACCGTATTGTTTCGACAATGGGATTAATTTCAATTTATTTTCTGCAACTTTTGTGTATTGAATTTGGAAAAATGGATTCCATATTTGGAATCAGTGGGTTTAAATTATGTTAATAAGCTACTTTTTATTTTTGGGAATTATGAATAGTTACGATGGTAAATTTTATTTAACATAGTTAAAGGTAAATCGGGTAATTATGGGTAAATATAATATTATAAAATTACCCTAACACATGCCAAAATTCTATTGGATGGCTAAAAGTATACCCATATAACCTAAGGGTCGGATTATATTCATTTGATGGACTTTTCACCATGAAAATAAATCAATTATTATTAAAACCAAAGAAAGTGACAACATGTCACTCTCTTAAATCTTATAAGTATAATTATTTTAATTTAGTGATAAACATCATAACCATTAGAAAATTAATAGTCTATAGAAATATAATAAAATTATCTACATCATGATAATTTATTTAGAATTTTTAGGGATTAAATAATTGTCATTAATGGTGATACATTAATGATACAGAAATTATTTATTAAGTGGAAAATACGTAATATAGTTTTTATTGAAATAATAATACCCATTAAAAAACCAACAAACCTGAACAAAACTTATTGGTAGTGTATATCTACACCTTAAACATCCTATTACCTAATATATAACTGTTTGGAGACTTATAAAAGTGATTATGACACTTACATTATTTTATTTTAAATGATGCCCAAGTTTTCACCTTCATAATTTAATATATATAAAATTTTAAATATTGTGATTTTAAGATGATAAATTAGAGTAAAAGTATTATTGTAAAAGTTAATAGATTTATCTTCATAATAAGATTTTATTTTTAATTTTTATGCAACCATTCAATATATTATATAATTATACAAAAATGTTGTAGTAATTATTTTATTAAGAGATAAACCAAATAAATGTTTTTAAAAATAATAAAATAAATATACTATGAACTATTTAATGCGATCCACTAATTTTATAGATACATATGACCTTTTATGAATCTATTAAAACTTTTATTTAGAACATATCTTCTGTATATATATTATTTAAATTCAAATAAATTAATAGTGTCAAAATGGACACTATTGTTATTTTATAAAAATAAAATATTATAAAATTCTTTAAAAATCAAAAAGATATTTAAAAATTATGAATTTAAATTTATATGGTCTATAATGTTATAAAGTAAACAATTATGGAAAATTCACAAAAAATAAGTAATTATTTTTTATAATTTAAAATTTAGAATTTTATTACCACAAATAAACTAAAATAGATTAAATAAGGATAAATCAAAATGATAAATTTTAAAATAAGTTCCAAACATTTATAAATTTTATTGGTTGATGAAATTAAAACCCTATATCATCTAATATTATAATATGAGTCATATTTGGAGGTTTTTATGTGGGGTTATATTTATTATAAATTAATATTGTTAAGAATTCCAATGGTGCCCCTCTCCTCCCTTATAAATGGGCACCTCCTCCATCTCTTCCTCACACCAATTTGAGCTTTCAAGATCGGCCAACAACTGAAAAATTCTCTCTTAAACTTCTCTAGAAACATCCTAGAGGTCCTGGTCTTCTTCAAAGACCAATTGTAGTGCCCTAAGAGGAGGTCTCAAAGAGGCGCTTCAAAGAAGAGGTAATGTTCGTTACCGATTCATTCAACTTTATTTCTTCTTCCATTTCTTCTTAATTAGTTGTTTCATTATGATTAAATAACATAAGTATCACTCATATACTGATTTGTTATTATAAGTATGAAAAACCCTATTTCACAATTTATACATCCTACAGAAAACGAAATCACCGCGCGTGCGTTGGTACGGAATACCGTCTCCACGCCGTGGTGTAATCTATTTTCCACCACCACATTACTTGGATGGGTATAATGGTGTAAATAATGAATATATATGATTATTTTAATGTGATATTGATTCTTAAATATTATACATACACTTGAATATAATCCCACGTTCATGGGAATGGTATCATCGCTCGTGCGTACGTACAGACTACCGTCTCCACGACGCGATGAGATTCATTCTCAATGATTAACCATTCTTGAATGATTATAAAGTATATATAATTAGTAATCATGAAATATATGACATAATAATGATACTGAATTTATTTATATATATATATATATGTCATCTACTTAATTACATTCAATTCAATAAGAAAACGAAAACAGAGTTCATGCGAACGTACGGGCTACCATCTCCCTGAACGGTGTATTTCTTTCCATTTATCGATATATTATATATATGTATATTATGAATATATATTATATATAAATAATGTTTTACTTTCCAGATATTATTAATCATGATCTAATTATTCATATTAATATTACAAGTTAAAACATGAACGACAAATGAGAAGATTTTACCCAAAACGCTACTTTAACATGAATTTACAAAAGAATGGGTAATATAAAGTCATAAGTGAACCATATATGATAAAATAACAATTAATATGATTCTGTAATAAGTAAATAACATTATTTAAATCATTATACAAGGGTTTCAGATACGTATGAAACATATCAGACCTAAGGTAAGGGATAATTTTGCAAATCTTATTTTTATCCGAGATTGCTTATTCGTAATTATTTTATGGGGTTATTGTTATCATCCATGTCCATGTTTCCTAAAAATGGTTTCATGTATTTTTAAAGTCATTTTTACCCACTTTTTACTTTTACTACTTGGTATGTAAGGAATCTCTCTTTTGTTTATGTTATTAGGTACTTTTTTGACTTTTCTGACAAAAGTACGATAAGAATGTTTTTTTAACGTATACAACATGAAAGGATTTTTATGGTTTTATAAAGCCTTATTTTCATGAAGATACCTTCAAAAGATTTCATGACTATTTTCAACAAAAACCTTTTCTTCTAAAATTGCATGACATTTTTTGAAAAGAAAATGATTTTGGAAAAAAAGGATATTTTCCTCAAGAATTCATTTAACGTGTTTTATCAAAACCATTTTCATCTATGATTACATTATTTCACATGTGTATGTTTCAAGTGTAATGTCTCTATGATTTACATGGTTTCAATTTTTTTATGAAATGATATCCATTTCTTTTATATGGATTATGTGAAGATGGGATGATGTTTATGAAACCCATTTTATTTATTGGGTTATTAAGAATGATGTATGTTTATTTTGTGGCGCATGTAAGAATGATTTCATTATGAGATGGGTGGGACCTATATCTCCCTCCAATGCATTGGGTAAAGATTTATATCTCATGATATAGACATGGATGGAATGGTGTGTTAAATAGGTTCAGTAATACAGGACTGGAACGAGGAGTGAACTCGATTCAGAAAGGGACTTTGTCCACTAAGATGGTCTTGGCAGCAATGCCTTGGCTACTATGGAAATAATATCATGTGCTTAATGGTTTCCACAATTAAATGTTTTATTACCATGCTATTTTATCATTCTTATTGTTTCTTTAAGACCTATTCCTTATGTACATCCATGTTTTATGTCATTACTCAAGATTTTGATGTTTAAACATTATGTTCATGTTTTTAAGTTCAAATGTAAATGGTATGTTTTATTTTATCCACGCATACCATTACGGAGCATTTGAGCTCACCCTTTTTATGTTTTCTTTTCCCCAGGATATAAAGAACGGTTTTAGGTATGAGAAAAAGGGGAAGATCTTTATGGGAGATGTGGAAGATCTTTCACCGTGATAAGAATATTATGTTCTATGTTTCCAAAGACACTAAACTATTACAGTCCTTGTGTGTCTATTTTTGTTATGTATTAAGTATTTTTCTAAATTAATTTAATGTCCATGTACGTCAAGCTTAGGGTCTGTATAGTTGGTATCAGAGGAAAGGTTTATTCATCCTTTGGAAACTAGGATGCGATAACTTTAGTGAGATCCCTAGAGATATTTCGAAGTTATGTCTAGGGATGTCCCAAAGGATAAGTAAACGTATAGGATACAGTCCTAGAACTACGGTAAAAATCATAGAATTTAACCTAAGATGTTAGATATTGTTGATACTCCCACTTTACTATGTTGTTTTCCCTAGCATGATTTTTTCCTCTCACACTATTCTTTTTGGGTTTTAGAAAATGGCTTGAAACAGGAAGATTCACGATAATAGAGGATATGATAGACAATGGAATGATTTTATTCATGAGAAACCAAATGAAACAGGATCTAAAAGTCCAAAAATCTTTATTATGACTAATCAGAAATATCATAATATGATCAATAATCTCAACTTTGGTAAGTTTCCCAACTCAGAAAATAAGAGAAAGATGGAGTTTCATGATGATCATAGAGGAAAGAGAGTTAAATTTCCCTCATGTAAATAATGTGGGAAGAGGCATCAGGGAGATTGTTTCAAAGGAACTGGAAGATGCTTTGGGTGTGGAAAAGAATGACACAATGCCAGTAAGTACAAAAGAAAAGGTTCAGTTAACACCATGGACAAGGATAATGGTATTTCTACGACATCAACAATGATTATATGTTTTAAATGTGGAATGTACGGGCATTATGAAAACCAATTCCCTAATGGAAAATCTCATGAAGAGAATTAGCATGGTCATATGGGTAGTATTTATGTGGATGATTATGAGGAGACTACAAATGATATATAAGCTGAATGAAGTGCTGAAGCTCAGTCGGTTGTTTTAGAAGGTAGGGGAATGATTGTATGTTTATCGAGAGTTATGTTGTATAGTTAATGGTATTATGGAATAAAGAATCATATAAGGATTGTTACACTATTGTTTTTTCCTAAAAGTATTTGAATGTATATGTTGAATGGTACCAGTAACCATGGAAGGTTATTCAGATATTTTTAAAGTAGATGATACGCGCATAATGAAGGAATAAGAAGATAATTAGATGTTTGATTGTATTCATGAGCTCATGATTGATATAAGGACTAAGTGATATCATGGATTGAGTATATAGAATTTGAGGATTTTGGTATGTGGAATGTGTTAACTTTTAACTTCATTCATGTTTTCACTAAGGTTCAATGGGTATTCATTTTTCAAGAGAATACATGATTAAGGCCTTCGATTGTTTGGAATGTGACCAACAAGACATATCTTATGATATATGGGGATCAACAATGGTATTAAATCTCTGGTAATCATTTTCACTATATTATGAGAGCGGACTGAAATATTATGGATAAGCCTAAAGATTGGAATGGATTATGTTGGACATAAGTTAGTATTGTTTAAGGATATATGTTTTTTCAATATTATTGATGGGATGTTATAGTAACATAGTTTTAGAAAAAGGAAAACCTGCAGGATGGGCGACAGCCCATCGCGTCGGACAAGGCTGTTGGAATCGAACCCACAACTGAAGTGCGACTGGCCTTTATCACCTACAACTAGCCTACAGGAAGTCCCTGGTTAGTAGAAACTAGTTTTATTTTATTAAGCGGTATGATATATGAAGTATAAGTTCATTTTCGGAACCATATACGATTAATCTAACCATAAGATGGACTTATAAATTTTTCAAACCTTTTGTTTGAAAGAGATGGAATGGCCCATCATTCTATCGCATGATCTTCTAACACATCACGAAAAACAAATTCAGCTTAATTTATTTAAAGGATGAAGTGGAAACTGTTTAATTCACGAACAACAGTGAGATTGTACCAAAATCATGCATGTATTTCTTTTTATTCATCAACTTTAGAGAAATGATGAAAACCAAAAATGTTGTCCTAGTTCCCTTATATCCGATTAATCAGATGGTACCTTAGATCATCACAAATCAATAGCTTTGTGATTGTTTGCTTTTTCATAGCCATGTTCTCTACCACTCTCCATCAGAACATGATGGTTAGATTTTTTCTTCCATATCCATATTTTCACCTATGTTCTCCTACATGGAAACCCAGTGATGAGTTAATTTGGGTAACCATTACATTTAATACATTAGTTTTTAATGCCATGTTTTGGTATTCCTTTTTACGATGTGAGTTTCTATTAAACAAACTTTCGTGTAGTAAACCATTTATAACCCTGACGAATTTCGAGGGAGAAATTAATTTTAAGGGGGGTAGAATGTAACACCCCGATATTTTATAAAAAATATTCTTTCAATTTCATTAATGTCTTGGGTTGTATGCTACACCATGATTACCTTGCACTATACACAACACCGTATTAGCTTGCAGTATACGCAACACTATTCTTGGATCGTGTTACACACAATTTTGATAATATTTATTCTACGCAACATTGATTATATATATATATATATATTCAATGTATAAATGAAATATGGTTGGATTATGTTATACGAAACAACGAAGGATTCTTTAACAACACGAAACCCTTACTTGTCTTGCATTACACGCAATCACGACCTTCCTCGATAGCGTGTGTTGTGCGCAATACCGGGTTTTACTAAACAATGATATATTATTATAATATTATTATGAACTAGCCGTTATGAATAGTATTAACTAAATTTTGAATTTTATAACATTATTATTCATCTTACACATTTTCTAGAACATGGTATAAGAACAAAATAAATTTTTCAGGTAAAATAAGTATTTTTCAAAAATAAAGTTTTGCCGCCTTTTGATGGCACACCAACTTTAAATCTAGTTTTTAACATGTTTATAAGTTCAATTTGAAAAAATAAAATTCTTCTTTGGAATCAATAAATAAAAATTTACTTTGGATAAATTTTTCATATTATTCTGGTAACTTTCATATTTTGATGAATAGTAAAAATACGCTATATTTTAATTAAAAACAACTTTTTTCATCGCAATAATTTATATGGTTAAATTATAATATTGAATGGTTTTAAAGTATAAATAGAATATATTTTTACCATTTAATATAATTTATGTCATTAGCATTGATTTTACATTAAATTCCAAGGTTAAATCAATTCAATCTTTTGCAATGTTTTAAAAAAACCCGTTTTCTTTCAACAATGAGATTAATTTTAATTTAATTTCTGCAACTTTTGTGTATTGAATTTGAAAAAATGGATTCCATATTTGGAATTAGTGGGTATAAATTATGTTAATAATCTACTTTTTATTTTTGGGAATTATGAATAGTAACTACGGTATATTTTATTTACCATAGTTAAAGGTAAATCGGGTAATTAAGGATAAATATAATTTTATAAAATTACCCTAACACATGCCAAAATTCTATTGGATGGATAAAAGTATACCCATATAACCTATGTGTCAGATTAGATTCATTTTATGGACTTTTGACCATGAAAATAATTTAATTATTATTAAATCCAAAGAACGTGACAACATGTCACTCTCTTAAATCTTATAAGTATAATAATTTTAATTTTGTGATAAACATCATAAAACTTCGAACATGAATAGTCTCCAAAAATCTAATAAAATTATATAAATAATTATAATTTATTTAGTATTTTTAGGGATTAAATATTTGTCATTAATGGTGATACATTAATGATACCGAAATTATTTATTAAGTGGAAAATAAGTAATATAGTTTTTATTGAAATAATAATACCCATTAAAAGGCCCACAAAACTGACCAAAACTTATTTTTAGTGTATATATACACCTTAATCATCCAATTACCTAATATATAACCGTTTGGAGCCTTATAAAAGTGATTAGGACACTTACATTATTTTATTTTAAATGATGACAAAGTTGTCACCTTCATAATGTAATAAATATAACAATTTAAATATTGTGATTTTAAGATGATAAATTCGAGTAAAAGTATTATTGTTAAAGGTAATAGATTTATTTTAATAATAAGTTTTTATTTTTAATTTTTATGCAACAAATCGGTATATTAAATAATTATACAGAAATGTTGTAGTAATTATTTTATTAAGAGATAAACCAAATAAATGGATTTAAAAATAATAAAATAAATATTATTTGAACTATTTAATGTGATCCACTAATTTTATAGATACATATGAACTATTATGGATCTATTAAAACTTTTAGTTCTAACATATCTTCTGTATATATTTTATTTAAATTCAAATAAATGAATAGTGTCAAAATTGACACTATTGTGATTTTATAAAAATAAAATATTATAAAATTGTTTAAAAATCAAAAAAAAAATTTAAAAATTATAAATTTAAATTTATATGTTCTATAATGTTATAAAGTTAACAATTATGGAAAATTCACAACAAATAAGTAATTATTTATTATAATTTAAAATTTAGAATTTTATTACCACAAATAAACTAAAATAGATTAAATAAGGATAAATCAAAATGATAAGGTTTAAAATAAGATCCAAACATGTCTAAATTTGATTGGTTGATGAAATTACAACACTATATCATATAATCTTAGAATATGAGTCATTTCTGTAGGTTTTTAAGTGGGGTTAGATTTATTATAAATTAATATTTTTAAGAATTCCAATGGTGTCCCTCTCCTCCCTTATAAAAGGGCTCCTCCTCCCTCTCTTCCTCACAACAATTTGAGCCTTCAATCTCGGCCAAAACCTGAAAAATTCTCTTCTACACTTCCCTAGAAACATCCTAGAGGTCCTGGTATTCTTCAAAGACCAATTTTAGTGCCCTAAGAGGAGGTCTCAAAGAGGTGTTTCAAAGAAGAGGTAATGTTCGTTACTGATTCTTTCAACTTTATTTCTTCTTCCACATCTTCTTATTTATTTGTTTCATTATGAAGTAATAACATCAGTATCACTCATATAATTATATGTTATTATAAGTATGAAACAACCCTATTTCACAATTTATCTATCCTACGGAAAACGAAATCACCGCACGTGCGTACGTACGGAATACCGTCTCCACGCCGTGGTGTAATCTATTTCCACCACCACCTTACTTGGATGGGTATAATGGTGTAAATAATGAATATATATGATTATTGTAAAGTTATATTTATTATTAAATATTATACATACACTTGAATATAATTACATGTTAATGGGAATGATATCATCGCTCGTGCGTACGTACGGACTACCGTCTCCACGACGCGATGAGATTCATTCTCAATGATTAACCATTCATGAATGATTATAAAGTATATATAATAAGTAATCATGAAATATATGACATAATAATGATACTGGATTTATGTATATATATATATATGTCATCTACTTAATTCCATTCAATTCAATAAGGAAACGAAAACAGCGTTCACGCGTACGAATGGCCTACCGTCTCCATGAACGGAGTATTTCATTCCATTTATCGATATATTATATATATGTATATTCTGAATATATATTATATATATATATATCATGTTTTACATTCTGGATATAAGTAATCATGATCTATGTAATCATATTAATATTACAAGTTAAAACACGAACGACAAATGAGATGATTTTACCCAAAACGCTACTTTAACATGAATTTATAAAAGAATGGGTAATATAAAGTCATTAGTGAACCATATATGATAAAATAACAATGAATATGATTCTTTAATAAGTAAATAACATTATTTAAATCATTATAAAGGGGTTTTAGATACGTACGAAGCATATCAGACCTAAGGTAAGGGATAATTTTGCAAATCGCATTTTTATCTAAGATTTCTTATTCGTAATTATTTTCTGGGGTTATTGTTATCATTCATGTCCATGTTTCCTAAAAATGGTTTCATGTATGTTTAAAGTCATTTTTACCCACTTTTGACTTTTACTACATGGTATGTAATGAATCTTTCTTTTTTTACATTATGATGTACTTTTTTGACATTTCGAACAAAATTACGATAAGAATGTTATTTTAACGTATACGGCATGAACGGATTTTTACGGTTTTATAATGCCTTATTTTCATGAAGCTTACTTCAAAATATTTCATGACTATTTTCAACAAAAACCTTTTCTTCTAAAATTTCATGACATTTTGTGAAAAGAAAATGATTTTGAAGAAAAAAGGATATTTTCCTCAAGAATTCATTTAATGTGTTTTATCAAAACCATTTTCATCTATGATGACATTATTTCACATGTGTATGTTTCAAGTGTAATGTCTCTATGATTTGCATGTTTTCACTTTTTTTATGAAATGATATCCATTTCTTTTATATGGATTATGTGATGATGGGATGATGTTTATGAAACCCATTTTATTTATTGGGTTATTATTAATGATGTATGTTTATTTTGTGGAACAAGTAAGAATGATTTCATTATGAGATGGGTGGGACCTATATCTCCCTCCAATGCATTGGGTAAAGATTTATATCTCATGAGATTGACATGGATGGAATGGAAAGTTAAACCGGTTCAGTAATACAGGACTGGAATGGGGATTGAACTCGATTCAGAAAGGGACTTTGTCCACTAAGATGGTCTTGGAAGCAATGCCTTGGATACTATGGAAATAATATCATGTTCTTAATGGTATCCACAATTACATGTTTTATTCCCATGCTATTTTATCATTCTTAATGTTTCTTTATTATCTATGCCTTACGTACTTCCATGATTTATGTCATTGCTCAAGCTTTTGATGTTTAAACATTATGTTCATGTTTTTAAGTTCAAATGTATATGGTATGTTTTATTTTATCCATTCTTACCCTTACTGAGCAATTGAGCTCACCCTTTTTATGTTTTCTTTTCCCCAGGATATAAAGAATGGTTTTAGGTATGAAAAAAGGGGAAGATCTTTATGGGATATGTTGAAGATCTTTCACCACGATTAGAAGATTACGTTCCAAGTTTCCAAAGACACTAAACTATTACGGTCCTTGTGTGTCTGTTTTGGTTATGTATTAAGTATTCCACTAAAGTAATGTAATGTCCATGTTCTTCAAGCTTTGGGTCTCTACATGCATTCCTCATATGAACAGGTTTAAACGTATCATAAACCATAACATAATCATATCACATAAAACATGCATAAAGGAAACATAAAATTTCCACATTTCAATCACAAGATATCAATACAACACATTGATATAATAGAAACTTTATCAAAACCATTTTTAATACGAAAATAAAAGAAAAGTAAAACATGGTATTTATTTTTCTAAAAAAAAGTTTTGTCTTATAGAGGAAGCTGAAACTCAAATAATAGCCACGACGGCGAAGAAGTTGTTGTCGCCACATACGTAAAAAAACAATACTTTTGTCTTTTAGTAAAAATGCTTCGTATAAAAATATTCCTTTTGAATAAAAGTAATAGTCAAAGGGGTTTATACACCGTATAGAGGAAAGTTGTGTATAAAACCAAATATGCCTCAATGAAAGGAGATTGAGACGATGTCCCTTACAAAGATCCTTTTTTAAGTAAAATAGATCTATTATGTGTATTCACTATAAGTACTCATAATGAAAGTAAAAATACAAGATAGGACATGATAATATCATGACATAATTTGAAAGTAGGAGATTAACCCAAAGAATGGAAATTGGGTTAAGAAGTTCCCTTACCTCGTGTCTAACTTGACTCGATCATTCTTTAATGTTTTGAATAATAAGCTAGAGTTAATTTCTATTTGTTTAAGAACCTTTTTCATGTTAATTATTCCTTTTATATCACTTATTACCATGTTACGAAAATTATGTAGTCATTTAAGTTAATAACGGTCGTTTTGTCGATCTTTGGTACTTGAGTCAACAATAAACATCTTATAATTACAAGTTGTTTGTGTGGTATAATATCCATTATCTCCATAATTATATCGATGATGTAGATATCATATATATTATATATATCCAGTATATACATTCATTTATAATATTACATAACATTTAGAGGTAAGAAATGAAATGCACTGTTCATGGAGACGGTAAGCCGTACGTACGCATGAATGCTACTTTCATACCTATTTCGTATTTAATGGAATGAAGTTATAATTATATAAAGTTATAATATAATTCAAGTATAATATAATGTATAATACAATTTACTCCATCCTTTATACATCCACCATATGGCATTAACGATTCAAATCGCTTTGAGGGGGCAGTAGTCCGCACTTCCTAACATGAAGATATCGCGTTTACCCATAATGGGAACCATACAGGTATGCCAAAAATGAAAAATACAGAAGCATAAGTAGAACATAAACATATTATATATCATATATAAATATAGTTACATCTTAATGGCCACCTTTTAAGGTGTTATATGAGTGTTAAACAATCATCATTTCGTGAGGCAGAAATTTTCCATCCATAGAAACAGTATGTTTTTTAACCATTAGATGTAAGTGTGTGTAAGTGTAGCTCGAATAATTATTATAAAATCATCCTAGTATATTTAGAATACTGTTTTTGTACAAAAGAAAGGAATAAAAAGAGTTTAGGGGGTTGGAGAATCAAAATAAAACAAAAGGACATTAGAGAAGTCATTACCTTAAAATCGGGTAACTCTTTTTGATTTGAGCCAAAGGATTCCTTGGGAAGGATTATTCCCAAAGTGAGGCTTCAAAGAGTAATAGAGGGAAGTTGAGAGAGTATTTGGGCAGAGTTTGGTCGAGCCAAATGGTTTGGAAGGTGTCAATAAGGTGGTAGTGTTGGGGGCCTTTTATAAGAGGAGAGGAGGGCCACTTTTTGAATGTAATGAAATGTTACTTTATTTTATAATGATTTTCAGATTTTAAAGGTCCCACACATATATATTTCAAGGATAAGGTGATAAGGGTTCTAAATCTACTCATCCAATAGGATTTGGATAAGTTTAATTCTTATATTTTACATTATCCTTCCATTTTATTAAAATCGTTAATTAATGAGGTAATCACATCATCATCATGGTGTCATTAAAAATTTAATTTATTTAATATATAAATATTATAAAAAAAATATCATGATGTATGAAATCGTTTTATATTTCTAATGAATATTTATAGTCAAAAATATTACTTTTATAACCCCATTTAAAAATTGTTTTAGTAAAACAACTCATGTTTGTGACATTTTTATTTTAACATTAAATAAAAAGTTTTTAATGTCATTTTCCAACCAAAGTGGCTCCGTGGGGTCCCCATGTTGACCCATGGATTTTATTAGTCGGCCATTACTCATCCAATAGGGGTAGGAAAAGTGAAAAGGTCATTCAATATTATTATAACATTATCTTTACCTTAAATTACACTAATTTCCTTTAATCATGATTAATTAAACTTAAAAGTTACTATTCACCAAAAAAATTATTTTAATCCCATTGAACCACATTTTACATCCTAATGAAAACCATGTATGTGGATATTTGAAAATCAAAACACAGAAGTGGTAATGTTTCATTTAAACGAAAAATCATTTTTTTAACTACCACTTAGTAGTTTCACTATTCATCAAAAATTGAAGTTTTTCAGAACAATTCCAAAATTTCACCCTAAGCTATAATTGATATTCCAAATTCAAAAATGATGTCTATTTTAAAAAATTTCAAACATATAAGTTTAATTAATTAATTTTATTATTAATTCCTGCTGTCACAACAAATAGCGTGTTTTTAAGAAACAATATCTGTCAAAAGATGGACAATTGTTTATGTCCAATTTCAAAGTGAAATTAATTATAATGACCACCATTGGATAAAATGGTAAAAATATATTCTAATTACACTTTAAAACCACTCAATAGTATAATTTATCACTATAAATTATTTTGATTAAAAAATTTGTTTTTAATTATTTTTCACTATTCATAAAAAATTGGAAGTTCTTAGAAAAATACCAAAAATTAAACATAGGCTAATTTCGATATTCCTAATCCAAAAATCAAGTCCATTTTGAAATAAAAAATATATATAATTTCAAAAAGTGGGTATTACTATTCATAATGGACATTTTAATTGGTCGCGGTGTGTTAGAATCTCGAACATGCGTACAATGCAAGCTATTGCATTATTGAAAGAGAAGCATTTCGTGGAAGCTCGGGGTGTTACAGGAAGCTCCTCAAGAAACCCTTTTGGTTCAAACCAAAGGGAGTTACCCGATTTTAAGGTAATGTCTTCACTTGTGTTCTTTTGTTTTATTTTTCTTCTTCAACCCCCTAAAATATTTTTATTCATTTCTTTTGAATCAAATCCAGTATTTTCAATATACTAGGATGTTGTTATAAGTAGGATTCGAGCTACACTTACACACACCTACATCTAATGGATAAAGAACATACTGTTTCTGTGGATGGTGAATTTCTGCCTCATGAAATGATGATTGTTCAATATTCTGTTAACACCTTCAAAGCTGGCCATTAAGATGTCACTATATTTATATATGATATATAATATGTTTATGTTTTCCTTAAGCTTCTGTATTTTTCATTTATGGCATACCTTTATGGTTTCCATTATGGGTAAACGTGATATCTTCATTTTAGGAAGTGCGGACTACCGCCCCCTCAATGTTATTTGATTCGTTAATACCATATGTGGTATGTATAAAGGGTAGATTTAATGATATTATATATGATACCATACTGGTATTAGAATACTATTATGTATCATTATGGTTTAATTCCATTAAATATGAAATATAAATGAAAGTAGTGTTCATGCGTACGTACGGCTTACCGTCTCCATGAACGGTGCATTTCATTTCTTACCTCTAAATGTTTTTTAATTTTATAAATGCATGTATATAATGGATATATATGATATATATGATATCTAAATAATGAATATAATTCTAGATATAATGGATATTTTACCCCATGAACAAACTTGTAATTATACCGAGTTTATTTTTGACTCAAGTAGCAATGATCGACAAAACGACCATTATTAACTTAAATAATTACATAGTGTTTTTAACATGGTAATAAGTGATATAAAAGGAATAATGAACTTGAAAAAGGTCATTAATCAAGTACAAATTAACTCAAGTTCATTATTCATGAGGTTAAAGAACGATCAAGTCAAGTCGGACCCAAGGTATGGGACATCGTCTCAATCTCCTTTCATTGAGGCATATTATGTTTTATAAAAAACATTATTTTATATGGTGTATAAACACCTTTGACTTTTATGTTTACTCAAAAGGAATATTTTTATACAAGGCATTTTCTAAACGACAAAAGGGAATGTTTTTTTGTTGTACGTATGTGGCGACAACGACTTCTCCGCCGTCGTGACCACTATTTGAGCTTCGGCTTCCTCTACAAGCCATAACATTTTTTTTGAATGAAAAATAAATACCATGTTTTACTTTTCGTTTATTTTGATATTGAAAATGTTTTTCATAATTTTTTTATATCAATGTTTTTTATTGATATCTTGTGATTGAAAAGTGTAAATGTTATGTTTCCATTATGCATGTTTTATGTGATACGACTATGTTATGGTTCTTGGGCATTATTATGAAGACGGGTGGTTCCGTGATAAACTCAGTGCGGGTGAGCCCGATATAGCTCTCCAATTCATTGGGTATCATGAAGGAGTTAAACATTAAGGTTTCTCTGAAGAGATTTAGGGAATTTACTGTAATGGGTATTCCTAATGTAACCAAGAGGGTTTCTCCCTATGTAAGAATGTTATGAATACCTCACGTTACCTTTTTGTCTTATGATTTATATGATTTATTCATGATTTGATGAGGTATGTTAAAGTTATTATGTTTTATGGGTAAAGTATGATTTCATTCTTATGTATATATGTACTCATGTTTCCTTTCCATATTTTTATATCCCTTACTGAGCTTTTTATGCTCATCCCAAGTTTTTGAAATGTATTTCACAAGTCAAGGGAAAGCTACATGATATGATGATAGTGCCAAGGGAGTGTTAAGAAAGAATCCATGTTTTATTTTAAATATGTTTCCGTTGATGGTAAAAATGAATACTATCTTTTATGTAACCACTTTGTTTAAATGTGGAATTTAATGCATGTTTTACGATCTAATTCTCTAAAACACTAAACCTGAAAAGATCCTCAATGTTTAATCTTGTAATAAATCAAGATTATGTGATGTTTAAGGCTGGGGCCTTATAGTTGGTATCAATGGTCGATTTAGATAACTTTAAGAGTTAGAATTCTATTAAATGATTATACAAAATTATTTTTTTAATGGTAAAATTGAAATGATATAGCTTTTAAAGATTACCATGTTGCTTCATCTAATACATGTTTGTTCAGAATGGTTTTCTGTAGAGGAAACATGGATGTAGTGCTAGGAAGGCGTACAGAAGGAAATAACCTTCCGAATCCACATCCTGAGATTGTCGGAATTGGAACTGAACAATTTTTTGCAATAATGGCGCAGTTGACTCAAGCGATAAATGGTGGTGGTATCCATGCACGAGATGAGCCAGATAAACCATAGAGGAACATGTAAGTGGTGGAACATTTCATGAGGCAACATCCCCCATAATTCAGAGGATCATCTGAACCTGCGCTAGATGAAGGGTGGATTGAAGAACTGGAGAATATTTTCGATGTCATGGGGTTTTCAGAAAATAAAAAGGTTAGTCTTGCTATTTATCATTTGGAGGGTGAAACTGATCAGTGGTGGTCGATGGTTAAAAATATCAAGGACGCTGATGATATTGATGCTCTCAATTGGGATGAATTAAAAGGTATGTTTCTTGAGAAATATTTTCCTAAGGCTGTTCGACTTAGGATGGAAAGAAACTTCTTGGATTTGAGGCAAGAGGAAGACTGAGTGGCTGCTTATGAAGAAAGTTTCACTCGACTGGCAAGGTATGCTGCAAATTTTATCTGATACCTTGATAGTAAAATCAATCATTTTTACTCAGTATTAAAGAAAAAATATCAAAGGGCATTAACTTCTCGTTAGTTCAAAAGTTATGAAAATATTGTTCAATGTGCGGAGAAGGTGGAAATGGAGTTTTCTGATGATCAAGTGTTCTATAACAAACAATAGAAGAAGAGACCACGGTGGCAGGAGAAAGGGAATAATTCATCAAAAAAGTCTGATGGTAAGAAAACAAAGTTTCCAGTTTTTGATAAATGTGGTCAAAGGCATGTTGGGGAATTTCTTCTGAATTCTGGAAAGTGCTACCGATGTGGTAATATGGGACATAAGGCTCGTGATTTCACTAGAAAAGATCAAGGTGATGGTAAGACCAAATTTTATTTATAGTTAGTGAAATGTTTTAAGTGCAATGAGATGAGTCATTATGCAAATGAGTGTACTAAAAAGAGCTCGAGCGATGGGAAGCAGTCAGACTACAAGCAGAAAAGGGTGGTGAAATCCTTTTCAACTACATCAACAGATGTTGGGTAATCAAATGAAGTGGTATAAGGTACTTTGTTTGTTTTTTCAGATTATACCAGTGTGTGGTTAGATTTGGGGTCTACACATTATTTCATCTCTGAAAACTTTTCTTGTAAAATGGGAATACCATCTCAAGAAATGGCTCCTGAACTTGTGGTAAAAACACCTGGGGGAAATGTTGGGGAAAAAAGAATTTATATGAATCTTCCTATCCTTATTCGTTGAAAGAACCTACTTGAAAATCTTATTGTTTTACCTCTAGAAGAGTTTGATGTTATCCTGGGTATGCATTGGCTCTCTATTTACCATGCTAAGATTGACTATAGAGATAAAGAAGTTTCTTTTTAGAAAGACATTCAGTTTGTGTACAAGAATGAACCCTTACTATTCATAACATATCAAGAGGCTGAGAAACTTTTAAAAGATGGAAATGAATGTTACCTTGCACATATCGTTGAAAACAAGGGAACTATTCTGATTAATGATGTGCCAGTGGTAAATGAGTATCCTAATGTTTTTCTTGATGATTTTCCTGGAATAATACCAGACTGGGAAGTTGAATTTACTGTTGACTTAGTTTCTGATGCTAAGACAATTTCAAAATCCCCTTATCGAATGGCTCAAATTGAACATTTAGAGTTGAAGGAGCAATTGCAGGATTTATTGGAGAAAGGTTGCATTTGACCTATCACATCACCATGGGGTGCTCCTGTTTTATTTTATAAAAAGAAATATGGTTCTATGAGACTTTGCATTGATTATAGAGCCTTGAATAACATCACTGTTAAGAACAAATATCCTTTGCCTCATATCAATGATTTGTTTGATCATTTTCAGGGAGCTCAGTTTTTTTCAAAGATTTACTTGAGATCGGGGTACCATCAGTTGAAGGTAAAGGAAGCAGATGTTCTAAAAACCACGTTTCATACAAGATATGGCCATTATGAATTTGTAGTAATGACTTTTGGGATAACCAATGCACCTACTATATTCATGGACTTAATGAACAGAATTTTCCATGAGTTCTTGGATAAGTTTGTGGTGGTTTTCATTGATGATATTTTGGTGTTTTCTAAAAGTAAATAGGAGCATGAAAGACATTTAAGTGTTATTTTTCAAACCATAAAAGAAAATAAATTCTATGGGAAATTCAGCAAGTGTGAGTTCTGGTTGTAACAAATATCATTCCTTGGTTACATTGTTTTTAAAGATGGGACAACTATTGATCCTGCAAAAACAAAGGTTGTTGAAGAATGGCCAAGACCCACAAATGTAACTGAGATTTGTAGCTTCCTTGGTTTGGTAGGATATTACCAAAGGTTTGTTAGAAATTTTTCCCAGTAATCTAGTCCAATGACTAAGCTAACTCGGAAGGGTGTTAAGTTTATCTAGAAAAAAGAATGTGATGATTGTCTTCAGGAACTGAAAAGAAGATTGGTGAATGCTCCAAATTTGGCACTACCTTCCAGGAATGAGGAGTTTGTTATCTACAGTGATGCTTCATTGAAAGGACTTGGTTGCGTCCTAATGCATAATGATCAGGTAATTGCTTATGCTTCACGTTAGTTGATAACTCATGAGGTAAATTACCCTACACATGATTTGGAATTAGCTGCTGTTGTTTTCGCTTTAAAAATTTGGAGGCATCATTTTCATGGAGTAAAGTGTGAAATATATATCGACCAAAAAATTTTAAAGTATATATTTAATCAGAAATAATTGAACATGAGACAGAGGATATGGATAGAATTAATCATGGATTATGATTTTACAATTCATTACCATTCGGGAAAAGCAAATAAAGTGGCTGATGCTTTGCGTCGAAAAAGTAATGCCTCATTAACAATGTTGCATTTGGAACGTGATCCTTTGGTTAAGGATTTGATGAAATTTGGCATAGAAGTTGTTGGTGAATGATTTCCTTCTGTTTTGTTTCAGGTATCAGTGAAATCTTCCCTATCAGATAGAATTAAGCATGCGCAGAAGAAAGACAATGGGTTGCAGAAAAAGGTAGAGCTGGTTCAGAAGGGAAAGTTTCCTGAATTCAACATTGATAATTATTGTGTTTTGAGATTTGGGAAGAGATTGTGTGTGCCTTGGGATTCACAGTTGAAGAGAGAGTTGTTATGTGAAGCTCATAGTTCCCTGTTTTCAGTTCATTCAATCAGTACTAAGATGTATAGAGATCTTTAGGAGTATTACTGGTGGGACGGAATGAAAAGAGATATTGCTGATTTTACTGTGAAGTGTTTGACTTGTCAACAGGTTAAAGAATAGTGGAAGTTACCGAATGGGATGCTTCAGCCTTTACCAGTTCCAGAGTGGAAATGAGAAAATATATCTATGGACTTCATTGTGGGATTGCCGAAGACGCCTCGAGTTAATAATGGAATCAAGGTTATTGTTGATCTATTAACTAAATCTGCTCATTTCCATGCTATATGAGATAATTTTTCCCTAGATCAACTTTCCCGTTTGTATCTTAAAGAGATAGTTAGGTTACATGGAGTTCCTCTCTCCATTGTATCTGATCGTGATCCCAGGTTTACTTTTAAATTTTTGAAAGGCCTTTAGAAGTCGTTGGGTACTGAATTAAATTTTAGTACAACATTTCATCCTCAATCAGATGGGAAGTCAGAACGAACAATCTAGACTTAGGAAGATATGCTACGTGCTTGATCGATGGATTATCAAGGATGTTGGGACCAACATCTATCTGTGGTTGAGTTTTCTTATAATAACAGTTTTCATTCTAGTATACAGATTGCACCATTTGAGGCATTATATGGGAAGTGGTGTCGAACTCCAGCTTTCTGGGATAAAGTGGGTGAAAGGAAGTTGATGGGACCAGAATTGGTATAAGAGTTGGCAGAAAAAGTTCAGATGATATAGAGACACATGAGAATAGCTCAGAGTAGGCATAAGAGCTATGCAGACAATAGGAGGAAGGATCTCTCTTTTGTTGTAGGTGATCATGTTTTTCTCAAAGTATCACCAGGGAAAAGTGTGATGCAATTTGGTAAGAAAGGAAAGCTGAGTCCAAGGTTCATTGGACCATATGAAATTCTTGAGAGAGTTTGATCAGTTTTATACTGAGTGGATTTACCTCCGAGTTTATCTCAGGTACACAATGTTTTTCATGTTTCAATGTTAAGGAAGTACATGCCAGATCCATATCATGTTTTGAGTCCAGAGGTAGTTCAGATGGAAGAGAATCTATCTTATGAGGAACAACCAGTCCAGATTCTTGACCATAGGGAGCAAGTGTTGCGGAATAAGGTTATTCATCAAGTAAATGTTTTGTGAAAAAACCACATGAGTGAAGAGGCAATATGGGAATATGAAAATGAAATGACGGACAAATACCCCTACTTATTCGATAATTAAATAAATTGTGGGGACACAATTTTCTAAAGGGGGGAAGGATGTAACATCCCACGTATGTAATGAATAATATATATTCTTATCTATGTCTATTTATGAATTAGATAGTGTTTTAGAGGCTTAAAATGAGAATAAATCCAATCTTAAACATGAAATACTCTAATATTCTTAAAAGATTGTTTTACCGCTTTTTGATGGAGAACCATTTTTAAATATATATTTTGACAATTTTATAAAGCTATATTTGTCAAAATAAACGAATTCTTTATGATTGGGACATTGAAATTTACTTTTGATAAATTTCTGGTATTTTTATGATAATGTTCATTTTTTAATGAATAGTTAAAAGTGTTGTATTTTAATTCAAAACCTCTTTTTAATCTAATTTATTTATATAGTTTGATTATATTTTTAATTGGTTTTAAAGTTAAATTAGAATATATTTTGACCATTTAATTAAATGGTGGTCATTGGAATTAATATCACTTTGAGATTGGACATAAATGAGTGTTAATCTTTTGATAGATATTGTTTCTTAAAAACACGCTATTTGATTTGAAAGCGGGATTTAATTATAAAATTAATTAATTCAACTTATATGTTATTAATTTTGTAAAATAGACATCATTTTTGAATTCGTAATATCAAATATATCTTAGGGTGAATTTTTGGTATTTTTCTGAAAAACCTTAATTTTTTATGAATAGTGAAACCACAAAGTGGTAGTTACAAAAACTGATTCTCCGTTTAAATGGAAATTTACCACTTCTGTGATTTGAATTTCAAAAATCCAATATAAATGATTTTCATTATTATGTAAAATGTGGTTCAATGGGATGGAATTAATTTTTGATGAAAAGTAACTTTTATGTTTTATTAATCGCGATTGAAGGTAATTAGTGTGATTTAAGGTAAAAATGATATTGTAATAAAATGAAAATATCTTGACACTTGTCCTAACCCTATTGGATGAGTCATGGACGACAAGAAAACCCATGGGATGATTTTTGGGACCCCATGGATCCACATGGGTAAGATAATGACATTAATTCCTTTTATTTAAAGTAATAGTAAAAATGACACAAACATGTATTGATTTACTAAAACAATTTTTACATAAGGTTATACAAGTCAGATTTTTGATTATAAATAGTCATTGGAAATATAAAAAGATTTCCTACATCATAGGAGTTTCTTTAGTATTTTTAGAAATTAAATAAATTAAATTATTTATGACATCATGATGATGCAACGATTACCTCATTATTTAACGATTTAAATAAAATGAAAATATAATGTAAAATCTAAGACCTAAACATGTCAAAAACCACATGGATGGGTGGATTTAGAACAATTATCACCTTATCCTAGAAATAAATCAATTTGGGACCTTTAAAATCCGAAACTCATTTGAAAATAAAGTAACATTTTATACCTTTCCAAGAGTGCCCCTCCTCTCCTCTTATAAAAGTTCTCCACCTCTACCTCCTTACCAACACCTCTCAAGCCTTTGCATCGGCCAAGATTTGATCATTGTGTCTTCAAAAACCCATATCCTCATCCTAGAAGCCTTACCTTAGGCAGGAATCTCTTCAAGAAACCCTTTTGGTTCAAAACAAAGGGAGTTACCTGATTTTAAGGTAATGTCTTCACTTGTGTTCTTTTGTTTTATTTTGCTTCTCCAACCCCCTAAAATCTTTTTATTAATTTCTTTTGTAACAACCAAACTATCTTAAATATACTAGGTTTTTTTTTATAATAAGTATTCGTGCTACACTTATACACACCTACATCTAATGGTTAAAGAACATACTCTTTCTGTGGATGGTGAATTTCTGCCTCACGAAACGATGATTGTTCAATATTCCTTTAACACCGTCAAAAGTGGCCATTAAGATATCAATATATTTATATATGATATATAATTTGTTTATTTTTTTCTTTAATATTTTGTATTTTTTATTTATGTCATACCTTTATGGTTTCCATTATGGGTAAACGAGATATCTTCATTTTAGGAAGTGCGGACTACCGCCCCCTCAAAGTGATTTGATTCATTAATACCATATGTGGTACGTATAATGGATAGATTTAATGATTTTATATATGATACCATAATGGAATTATAATACTATTATGTATCATTTTGTTTTAATTCCATTAAATATGAAATAGAAAGGGAAGTAGCATTCATGCGTACGGACAACTTACCATCTCCATGAATGGTGCATTTCATTTCTTACCTCTAAATTTTGTGTAATATTATAAATTCATATATATAATAGATATATATGATATATATGATATCTACATAATGAATATAATTCTGGATATAATGGATATTTTACCCCATGAAAAAACATGTAATTATACCGAGTTTATTTTTGACTCAAGTAGCAATGATCGACAAAACGACCATTATTAACACAAATAATTACATAGTGTTCATAACATGGTAATAAGTGATATAAAAGGAATAATGAACTTGATAACGGTTCTTAATCAAGTAGAGATTAACTCAAGTTTATTATTCAGGAGGTTAAAGAACGATCGAGTCAAGTTAGACCCGAGGTATGGGACTTCGTCTCAATCTCCTTTCATTAAGGCATATTATGTTTTATACATGGCTTTATTTTATACGGTGCATAAACCCCTTTGAATTTTACATCTAATCAAAAGGAATATTTTATACGAAGCATTTACTAAATGACCAAAGGGAATGTTTTTTTTTGTCGTACATATGTGGCGACAACAACTTCTCCACCGCCGTGACCGTTATTTGAGCTTCGACTTCCTCTACAAGCCATAACATTTTTTTGAATGAAAAATAAATACCATGTTTTACTTTTATTTTATTTTGGTATAGAAAATGGTTTTCATAATGTATTTATATCAATGTGTTGTATTGATATCTTGTGATTGAAAAGTGGAAATGTTATGTTTCCTTTATGCATGTTTTATTTAATACGACTATGTTATGGTTCTTGGGAATTTTTATGAAGACGGGTGGTTCTGTGATAAACTATGGGCGGGTGAGCCCGATATAGCTCTCCAATGAATTTGGTAACGTGAAGGATTTACACGTTATGGTTTCTTCGAAGAGATTTAGGGAATATACTGTGATGAGTATTCCAAATGTAACCAAGAGGCTTTCTCCCTACATAAGAATGTTATGAATGCCTCAAGTTACCATTATGTCTTATGATTTCTATGATTTATTCATGATTTAATGATGTATGTTAAAGTTCTTATGTTTTATGGGTAAAGTATGATTTCATACTTATGTATATATGTACTCATGTTTCCTTTCCATATTTTTATATCCCATACTGAGATTTTTATACTCATCCCAAGTTTCTGAAATGTTTTTCACAGGTCAATGGAATGGTACATGATATGATGATAGTGTCAAGGAAGTTTCAAGAAAGAATCCATGTTTTATTTTAAATATGTTTCCGTTTTTGGGAAAAATGAATACTATCTTTTATGTAACCACTTTGTTTAAATTTGGAATGTAATACAAGTTTTATGATTTAATTCTCTAAAACTCTAAACCTGAAAAGATCCTCAATGTGTAATCTTGTAATAACTCAAGATTAAGTAATGTTTAAGGCTGGGCCATTATATTTAAACCTATTATTTGTTATATTATGTCTCCTTCATAATTTATTATCTCTCTTATCAAGTGGGTATTTTATAAAACCTTTTTGTGATAAAGTATTTCAATAAAGACATTTTGAATGGTAAACCCATTTTTATTGTGCCTGAGTTCAAAAAATTTTAGGAATCAATTACCAGAAGTTTGTACAACGTAACACATAGATATTTAAAAAGTCAAATAATTGAATAGTTCATAAAAATTATAATAAATAGTATTTGTAAATGAAATATTTTTGTTTTATTCATGTTTCTTTATTTTAAATATTTTAGTAAAGAAATAATTACCTAAATAGTTTTCAAAACACTGATATAGTAATTGTTGAATTAATGTGAAATCTGAAAAATTATATTAAATAAAATAAAATAAATATAATTTTTTATATTTAATATAATGATCTAATTTTCTATATTAAAATTTCACTTTAGATATGTAATAAAATATTTGTTTTCAATTATAAGTGTTTTCTTGATATAATTAAAGTTAAAGTATTGAATAGTTCTTCAAATTGGCATTATGGATATTTTTTAGTAAAAAATATTTTATTAAAAGATATAAAATTCCAGTAAATATTAAATTAATAGTAATGATTACTATAAAGTTTAAAATATCTTATATTTTTCTTTTATTGGTAATTTTTACATTTTTTTAACTATATTAACCCTCAAATAACAAAAACCAATGTTGTCACAGTAATAGATAAAATATATATTGTATGTTGTAATTACAAACCATAAAAATTATATATAAAAAATTACTCACATTTGGTCCATTTAGAATTTATATTAATTTAAAATATTTTGAAATGCCAAGAATCCCCCCTCCCTTATTATATAATATAACCTATTTATCCCATTTAAACACACCTAAAAGATATATGTTTCTACTAATACCTTCCCAAGTAAATTATTATAACCCCCCCCCAATTCTATATGTTTTATTTTAGGAATTCCCCCAAACATAGTGGTATTATATTGTCGAAAAAAGAATTGTTTCATATAGATGTATCACTTATAAACAAGAGTTTTAGTTTTGATTTTTTCCCCATCCCTCATAGCATCTTCAAAAATGAAAATATAATCAATCTAGTATCCTATATAATTATATATATTATTTTGTTTCTATAATTACCAATATATATCCCCACATACATCAAATGGAAAAATCATTCATCACTCATTTGTATGGAGGACTACTATCTCATGAACCAATGTAATTTTTTACCATCACCGTATCTAAATACTGGTTATGATGTTGGAATTAATGATTATTTATGATATTAATGATATTTTTTTTGTTCTTTAATTTTTTATATAACGTTAATTTATAAACTTCAATGTATATAAAAATTATAATTGTGTTTCTGTATACATGTGGAATAACAACTCCATGAAGCGATGTGATTCACGTATCATTACCACACTACATTGATGATATAAATGTAGATATATGTATTTTTAAATGTTTAATAATATAAATATTATATTAATATCAATAAGTAAAGACAAATGAATTCTTACATTTTTTGGAAATTATCTTTGAAAAATTGAAACGTTACTCAGCTGTACGTTTGTCATACCCTCTGGATGATTGTAATGTAGTTAATTTTTTTCATAAACATATTTATTGGATGAATTAGAAAGGGTAATTGAATTATAAAAATTATAATTATTTCATTAATATTTATTTGAATTGATTTAATGTAGATATCTTTAACCATAGAGAACATACCAATGTTATTATGGACATATTATCGGAATATTGTTAAAGGGTCCGATGAGAACATCAAAAATTAATTTGATGTTATAAAATTTTTATAGGTGAAATTAAATGAATAATGAAAATTAAAAAACTTCCACATAAAGTAAATAGTAATCCTCAATTTATTATTATTAAATATAAATAACATATGTAATTATTTGGACTTATGGTAAGGGAATTCTTAACATAATTTCCATTCATTGGGTTGGGATTATACACCAATGATTATGTCCTGATAAGGTAATGTGTGAAATGGATTTTGTTATATTTTGTTGTATTTATTGTTTTTTTTATTTTTGGATTTACAACTATTAAACGTAATTTTTTAATTTGATTAATTCTTACTTCAATAATATGATATTTTAAATCAAATTTCATTTTATAAATCTTCTATCACTGTTCTTGATTCATTTTTTACAACGGTAAAAATGTTTTTTTAAACATATAAATCATTATAGTCATTTCTAGTGGTATTAATTCCTTGATTATTTGAAGATTACATTACAAATTTTCATGGTTGTTTCCATTGAAAATATTTTTCCTATATTGGGGATTTTTTTTATAAAATACATGTTTTCAAAATATAAATGATATTTCCCTAAAAATGTATTGTAATGAAAACCTTCATATTTTTTGATTTTTCATTTGATAATGGGAACTAATTATAAATATATTTGGTTATCTGATAAACCAAGGATGAGTGGTTACATTTTTATCTAATGATGGGTGGCTTCATGGTAATCCATGTACGAGTGGTAACATTATAACCTCTAATGTATTGGGTACTTTTGAGTTGGAGGTTGGCCATATGAGTTACCCTGTTTGTAAGAGTGAAATAGAAAAATTATTCCACATGTTTCCTAATAATCATTTATATTCTTCTTAATGATTTTCCTTGAAAACATTCTTATTTTCAAAATAATTTTATAGTAATTTTTTTTCAAAATGATTCCTTTTTCTGGTAAAAGTTTATTTTTTAAGAAATGTTTTAACTATACTAATTATTTATTTTATTTTATGTCCCACACACATTTGTTTTCAAATACTATGTTTTTCATTATTTTATTGATTAATAATGGTTAATATAAAAGAATAACTTGAGTTGAATGTTGTGACGTATTTAATGAAAAAAATCATGTTCAATTTTAAATACATCTATTTTAGGAAGAAAATGGGCAATCAGTATAAGTTTCAATTTATAATGCATGTGTTTACCTAATAATTTTTTTATTAATTCTATATAACTATAAACTTATAAAAAACTTTTAAATTTTAAAAATGAAATTCTATTTCAAAATCACTTGAATATTTCTTGCAAAAATAGGGACCTTCTTGTATCTATCCACTACCCAATAAAAAGATTTATAAAATCAATAATGTATACAGTCATAATTGAAATTCTTCATCATATTTACTCTTTTATAGAGAAAATAATATTTATATTGGGGTTTAATTAGAAAACAATATTTATTGGAATTTTTATAATGTTTTTTATAGTTTTTATTGAATGAAACATTCAAAGATATATTAAAAGTAAAAAAATTTGAGGGGCTATAACTATTCATGTTAGACTTAACTTATGGATGTGTATGTTTATAAATTATTGGAACTAATTTTCCTCAATGGTAGATATCATAATTATAAGTTTCTTATTAATTTATTTTCATGGGAATTATTATGATTCTCAATGAAAAAAATAATCTAATTTTTTTCTAATGATGTAGAAATGAAATTTTTATTCCTATAAATTATGTTTTTTTTATTTGAAGGATTAAATGGGTGTTTTGAAGTTATTTGGAGGTTAATTATAGGGATTATGATACATAGTTATATTTTAAATTTTTTTATAAAAAACAATATGATTTATTAAATATATTATTTTGGATTTATACGTTTTATATTATGAACAATATAGTTAAAAAATGTGAAATTTATATATAATTTTAATAAGTTGTTTTGAAGTGGGGGAATTTAGATCATTAATATGGATCAAGGATTGGAACGCTAATCAAGAGCTCATTTGGAGTTCAGAGAAGTGTTGGTGTGGCCCCAAAGATGACTTTTTTCAATGGGAGTTTCGTCATGTCTGGGCATATAGGTCACACCATAAAGATATTAATCCAGACATTAAGATGTTTCATGAGATAAATAGGTTAATGTATAGAGAGTTTCATAGAGAAATGATGTTTTGTTTGGATAGTTTTGCTAATGGAACGACTCTTATGAAATTGGCATCCCATGAATGGGTATTAAGATATAAAAGTATGCATTATTTTTTCTATTCTGGTTTTCATGGAAGATAATATGTCATGGAAGGAAGTCATATTTTAGTAAATTTGATATTTAGGGATACTAAGGGTCATACTATGGATGTGGGTTCACAAGGATGTCAGATTATATATATGTGGTCATGAGTGAGGTCTCATGATATGATCCATGGCCCACACCATGGTGTTGGATGAAAGATGGTTGATCCTTCTTCTTTAGGTGTCCCGGGGATGAATAGGGAATGTTATTTCACAACTGTAGTTGGATAGAGAGTATTGGGGAATGTATCCCATTGAAAAATGTAATCAAGATAGTATTTTAATTTTTAATGGGTGAATATAATTTTATTTGTGGTCTCCCCCTATGGATTTTAGAGTGAACTATTGTTATTGGTGGGCCATTCACCCTAACTCTACCTATTTTATCATACTATTAAATTCCTCTTAATAAATGTAACTTTTATTATAGATTCATTATCATATTATTTTTGTTCATCCTATTCATAATATAATATTTTTACAAACCAAATCCACCCTATTAGTGAATATATAGGAATGGGTATTGATGTTTAATTATATTAATCAAAGTGGAAACATGAGAGGATGATGGGGAATTTTCTTATAATGGATATACATTGTCCCAATATATTAATCCCATGTTAATTCTCACTAATTCATTCATGTTATGTCTTTATATTAATTTTATATGGAATTTAAATAAAATTGATGAAATTTGTGAGTTGAAAGGTGTCATGTGGTATGACATTTGGACATGGCTGTGATGAAGGCATATCATAGGTGGATACAATACCATTATTTGATGTTTTTATTTGAGGACATAGTGATATTAAATTTCAAGAATTTATTCTTAATTTATTAAATATACTAATATATTATAATAAATAATTTTGATGTTATGGATTGATAAATGAGATTTGATATTTTATTTTCATATATTGGTTTTGTATGATCAAAGGATATTATCACCAGGATTTCCTTTAGGGGTGGTAAATCTGTATGAGGTAGGTGGTCCTTGAAAAATTATGTATATTTTATGCATTTTGTTTCTTCTTATGTCATATACGATCTCACCAACTGATTGTGATTGCCCAAAATTTTAAAATAGAGATTAAATTCTATCCTTAAAATCATACAAGTAGAATGAATGCCTCATGTGACATGACATTCCCTTCCACTAGCACGATGATGCGTCAATATATTTCGAATGGATTTGTTATAAATGCATGTTATGTGACATTTGAACACTAGATGGGTGTGAATTAAAAGAAATAAAAAACCATTTTGGACCTCTAGACAATTTTTTTGAGCCTCCAAAGTTTATAGTATGAGCTTTATTGATATTTTCAGGAATAAAATATTCTAAAGACTATGAAAATAGAGGATAGAGAAGTCAATTAGGGTAATTTAGTTCTCGGGTATACCTTAGTGACTATAATATATGTGTATATCCTTGATTTGATTTTGGATAATGTTGGGAATAAATAAGATAATAGATCCTAGTAATGATTGGTGAGATGATCATACACTTCACATATGGTGTGGAACAACCTCTTGATGATGGATATAAATCCAATAGATTTCCATAAGTGTATGTGTGCATCACTGATCGAATATGTGTATTGGGAGGGTTTCATATTGGGGATGTGTAGAGATCTATCATAGGAAGATGTGAGAGGAGAATCAAGTTCAAGGCATTGACTTTGTTTAAATCTCTTGGCTTGATATTACAAAAGGCCGACTGTGGCATTACTTGGAAGACCCCTTGGTCTATGTACCAAGTTATTGTGTATAAAGATGATGTTTAAGTGTACTATCCTCTTAGGTATGTTATTAGTAACAGACCTATGGGATTAGAGAAAATTATATAATTTTGGATGTGGATTAGAGCTGGTGAGTGGATAATGATATGGGCGGAAGTACCCTAGTTGATTCCTAAGTAGGTCATATGAAAATGTTAATGGGGTCATTGTGATGTTCATATTTGGTTGTGATAGTTTTAAGGTGATTATGTTGAGTGGCTAGATGGATTTTGAGGCTTTCATTGAGGTGTGAGGCCTAACAAGATTTTCTAAAACCCTGGTGATTATTTGTTGAGATTGGGTATGGGTTGTGTTGCCTTATTACATTAGTTCTACATAACAATCCTATGGAGATATTATTCTCATGGGTGTATGATTATATAAGATAAATTAATATGATGATGAACTATTTTCCTTGATTAAATGAGATATATAAGTATATGGGGTTGGAGTCATCTCTCCTAACCCTCTAGAAATATGATATATGTTGGTATTATGTGGTGGGTCATATTCCCCTAATTGAAATGTGAGGTATTATTATGTGATATTTTTTTCACTAGATATGATATATAATCAAAGATATCAATTAGTTATTCCCATAAGTAACTTATTATATAAAATATTATTCCATTTGAGGGGTGGGTATACCCTATAGGGCCTAATGTAATTGTATATGATTCTACTTAGAGAGTGTGTATGATCCCTGATACCAAGTTATAAAATAAATAATTATAAGTGGGGATTTGGTATGATCTAAAGTATATGATATATGATTAAAAAATTGTAACTAGACACATGGTGACACTATACTAATGATTCACTGGTAGGGTGATGTCTCCCTCAGATGATTTGGTAATGAATTAATCTATGGGGAGGTATCATACTCCCTGATTCGTATGACATATTTTAAGAGACATATAGATCTAGAAAAATCACATATTATGGACCTCAATTTTCATAATTAAACATGTGTGTCGATGGTGATTATTTTTTAATGATTTTTTGAATATTTGTTTTATGAAATTTCCAAATGAATACACTATTGTTTATTTATATATATTAGACACCATTGGTGGTAGATTTTTGTGTTTTACTAACACCTTAATCATGTGACCTCAAAACATTGGTACTCTATGAAAAAATCATGATCATAGGTAGTGTATGGTGGAGGCCTTGTATTGGATAACTAGGATGGTTCAACAAAATCGGGATATGGAAACCGAGATTAGGTAAGGCTCTTTAATAGTCATAGAGATTCCATTAATTTTATTCCAATTTATTATCTTTTTATATTTGATGTGACTAGTGTGTGATCACATATGATGTATTAATTTATGATTTAATTTCATTTCCTATAGCATTAAGCTTTTTTATTTGATTTCGTGAATTCCAATTTTTATTGAGGAATATATTTTGTTTTTTCCAAGGATTTATTCACTCTGATATGAGGGTATAATACACAAAATATAAAAACATAGACCCTAGATGCCTGTTGGAAACCACTAATCTAAAGGGAGAAGATCTCAGGTCCATATATATAGTTGGTTGGGACCTTGATGTGTGGACACATATAGAGGTAATTAAAATGTGTTTTGAGAGGATATTGTGTTTTTATAATTTTTTGGAAAGGTTATTCAAGGAATAAGCCTATGTTTAATATTTTATTGGATATTAAAATCCTGATTCATTAACACATTTTCTATTTTAAGACCCGGTTACTAGAGATATGGAATTTCAATTAAAGGTTATCAATGTAAAAATTTAAAATTCAATTTAAATTTGATGTGTGTATTTGATATTATTCTTATGGTTTTATCCTCCATATCATAGTGGAAAGTGGTCAATTTACATCCATAATATAAATCATATAGGACCGACAAGAAATATGTGTTCTTACGTGTGATTGATATCACTAACGATATGAGGTTCAACTATTTAAAGAGTTAACACCAACATATATGGATATTTCATATATGAGTTATTAGTAAAATTCAACTCAGTTAAAACATGGTATATTTTCATTATTTTAATGTCATGTAGATCCTACAAATGGATTCTCCATGACTATATATATATGATCTCTATATGTAAATGAAGTGTAGTGACCACTGGTGGGTAGTTATATAAACTATATTCTTCTGTGATAGACCCCATATTGTTGGTTATGATACTGGTATTATTATTTAAAATATAAACTCAAAATATTTGTTATCTTTATGTATATATTTTTTTGTGTAATTACATGTGATAAAATAATATGAATATAGATTAATCAATTAGAATTTCTATAATATGAAGTAATTTTATATTTATAGAGTTGACATAGATCCTTGATGGGATCATCTAGTGTGACGATTACTAGGGAAGATTTTTTCCCAATAGTGGATGGTGTATTTAGAATTTCATGCAAGATATATATCTGTGAGAGAATTATAATGTTTCTATAACATTTTGAGATTTCTTGATTATGTTTAGTTTTGGTGGAATATTTTTCTGAAATATATTTGAGATATATTTGGCATGGGTAATAGATATGATATGAATACCTGATATGGAATCCACGATTTTGTTGGGATATAAAGGTAATAAATAATTAGGTTCCTAAACCAGTGGATTTTTATCATATATGGTCAAACCATGGAGGGATGTGCATAGATATATGTTTCTTTTTTTTATAATTTTACTAGAGTGGTGGTGGATCATTTATTTTTCCCTAACATGTGTTAGATGACTTTTTTTCTACTTGAGATGGTACATAGGTTCTTCTAATGAGATGATATTGACATATTTGAGAAGAATATAATGTTTTTAGGTGTGTGAGGCTATTTTGTTGTTGTGTTACTCAGTGGGTCATGGGTCTGGTTTCACAATTTTGTTTTATGGGAGCTTACACCCAATGGGTTTGATGACAAAAAGATAATAGTGGATAATAAAATATTAGAGGGTTTTTTGGTGGTTCTTTATGAATTTGGAATAGGATACTAATAATTGGAATGGAATTTCATGATAAGACTTAGGATTTGAGTTTATGTGTTCACTAGATATGATGATTTCCATTTATTTTCTGATTCAATTATTATCTATGTGTGGTTTAATGAATGATAGATTCAATGAGGCACTTATAATCATTAATGCTCGTTGTTTCGATAAGTAGGGGATGTGTTACCTATAATATATATAGTAACATCGTGGATGGATTATAGGTTAATGGTATGATAGATTGATGTTGTGTTAACATTGGGGTTGATAGGATTGGTGATATTTACTCTATATAAATTACATTCAATTGATGATGAAATATTTTGGGAATTATAAAATAGGATCTGTTTAAAGGAATCCATAGGGTCATCAGATCAACAATGGCTTTTTGGAGTCATTGACACTCATTTCATGTAGATCTTGGAGGATATCAATGATGATGTTATATGTGAAGATGGAATGTTAAATTATTTGTTTTCAAAATTTTCAATCAAATATGAGCATAATTTCTATACTAAGTCATTTTAGGTGGTAATAGATAGATCATGGAATTTAGAAATTTGGAATTAGAATTTATATTTAGATAATACGGAAAATACAATGTTTGGTAAAATCTTATCGACCATGTGTCTGTTATCCACATGTCAATTGGGTCATGGATATTGTGAGACATGCTGGAGGATGGTTAAAATGGAATCATAATACAGGGTTACATATAATTCTAATTTAATCTGCATCCTTTGATAATGCTATATCTTAGATTTAGATACATTGTTAGATAAAGTCTAATTGTTTGTATAAAACTAATTATAGAGTTTATTTGATATGAGAGTGGTTTTTATTGGAGTTCTAATGGTGGTCTTAGAGAGTGTATGGTAGCTGGTGTTGGTGGTTAGTCAATGACTCAATTAAGGAATTACACTAAGTGACAGATTCATAATTCAATGTGGATGATGGAATGATCCCATGATTCCATTAAGAATTAAGGAATAGTGATGGGTGACGGGATAATTCATTCATAGGTGGGACTATGATTTTTCATAGAGTTTGAACAAAAATAACCTACCAGATTTATTACATGAAATGTTTTTTGGTGATGTTGAAATAACATTAATTATTTTATAGACCATTGGGAATACTTTATCAAATGAAAATTCATATAGAAAATATCAACATGAACTAAAATTATCTATTTTTGTGGATTTTTATGATTTAGGAGAACTATAATCCTACAAATAAACAGATAAAGGGCACTTTAGTGTTTAGTATAGAGGTGAGAGGTTGAGGTACATCTCAATATTATTGTTGGTGATGATCAAGTAGTTATGCTTTTGGAGGAATATATAACTTTGTGTTTGGAGTTGCATAAATGAAGATCATTTAATTTTCTAGGAGATAATTTAAGGAGTTAGTTATGAATTTATAACTAAAATGGTCAAAGATTATGATTGAAGGACCATAATGAATTCTTAGTGATGAGAAGTTTTATGATGGGTTGTTTTTAGGGATTTATTTCCATATAGGTTTTCAAATTTAGAGGGAATTTTTATTTTCTTACCAGAGTAGGTGATTCTATGATACATTGGATTTGGATCAATATTCTAAGGTTTTGAATGTCTAAAGGAGGTCATTCTATATAAATTAAAGCTTATTAGGATATATTGGTGCCTTGGTGGAAATCAGTGTAGGGCCTGTGTATCCCAATAGTTGATTTGTTATAGAAATAAATAGGTTATGATACGACCCATAAATTGCTAGTTGATGGACCCTGATGTGGGATTGGGTACTTTTTATTAGAATTTTCAAACTATTACCATGTATTTCATAGTACAATGATGATATTTTTTTTATTTTTATCTGAGGCAAGACACATGGGAAATGGTCATTCTAGGAAGGGGTGACACTCTATATGGACTATAATAGTATTTCATTTATGGTTTTCACGGTGGAAGTCTAATAATTCAACAAAGGCCTACTGTGGGAGATTTGGCATGGTGGGGTTCTTGAGAGTAGTTCTATGAAGTGAGAGGGTCATGATATGGATTTTGGGTTATGTGGAAATTTCACCATTGGGGAGTTTACATGGGATATGTGTTACATCATGAGAATTAGGTTATTCCATGATTCTTAGGTCATTCCCTGATAAATTCAGGTTGATTGTTTCTCCCACTTCAAAAGGTGGTCACGTCGTGATATAGAAGGAAGGCAACACAACCATACTAGGTTAGCATAAATCATGGAAGAACTCTCATGGTCATATCATGTTTTATATGCAGGGATATTTATTAAATGAAGGTACGGTGGTCATTTTATGGTATTCCCTTAGGATTTTATAGTGGATAGGTTATTACAAGGGGAAATTTGGTCGGATTCTCCATATATTATTTACTTGTTAGATATCCATTAAAAAATAGTTTTAATTGATTCCATAATGATTTATGGTAAAATATTCATCATCTTCTTGTATTCCAATTTCCACTACAATCCCAAAAATTTGAGGCAATCTGGCTTAGGTCCCTCAATCACATTCCACTAGATAATGGTGGAATTGGATGAGGTTAATGGATCTTTTACATGTAATATACAAAGAATATATAGAGATAGTGATCACATGTTGTTTATCTCTATTTCATTTCAGGTACATATCAATACAAAATTTTCTGGGGTTATTAATTAAATTTATTGAAATTGGTAAGTAATTCGAAACCATGGGATAGAGTTTTGGTAGTGGAGGTCTCATAAGGATATGTTGGGTGGTCAACGTATTGTTATATTAGACATTGGTTATTCGATATTTATTACTATGGTATTTGGTACTTCATACAAGTTTAATTAAATTGAATAATTATTTATAAAAATTTATAATTAATTATTTTGGTTTTATGAATGAAGATAAATGATCAGGATATTTAAGAGCATCAACATGGTCTATAATAGCATAGTTTATTATGATTGATATTTTTGTGAATATATGTTAACTACATAAGAGGTATGTGTTTCTTGAAGATCATTCCATTTTTTATGAATTAAGTGTATCCCCATGCTTTATATGGTATCTTTACTTAAGTGTGGTCGTATTGATGTTTATAATGGAAATTAATTATTTCAATAAACTACTATGAGTATAGAATAAGTGTTTAGTGCCTTGATCAACCCTAGAAAACTAGATTAAATCCTCATAAAAACATGGTAATGGTATTTTTATAAATTTTTTCTAGGTGATACATAGTCCTCATTAATAAAAATAATCAAATGACGTTAATGTACATAGTGGAATTAGAGATACAGTAGCATTGACCATACTAGGGACAGAGTATCTACTCAGATGATGATTGTGGGAATAGAATTTTGAGATGAAAATGATGGCAATGGTTGTAGACAAATAGATTGGGTATAATAGGTATGAGGTACATCACAAAATATATATGGCATGTATATATCCAAGATAAGGTCCTAGAGTTAACTAGGTAATCATGATGGCTTACTTATAGTAATGACATGTGATATAGTTGAACATCTCATGTATGATGAGTAGTACCTTATTAATGGTGGATTTAAATCATATAGAGTTTCATTTGTGGAATGATTCCTTTGTTGATTAATGAGGTCTAATAGGATGGATTACCCTAGGTGATGGGTTAAGATGTCTTCAGTATGAGATGATACCACTGTGAAGGTCATGGTTATTAAATGTATGACATAAAAATATGATAAAATTCATAGTGTAAGATAGATGGGATAGTCCCTAAGATAGAATACCATGTTATATTGTCAGAAGAGGGTGCAGTTTCAGAATGCATTCTTATAGATGTGACCAGAATAGGCTATATGAGCTAAGAGAAAATTAATGGGTGTTGGACACAACATGTAGATATTGAGAAAATATTGAGATTATATTGAAGGACCATAGTATATTTTTATGAAATTAGGATTAGAATTTCAAAGGGTTTTGGGTGATGTTCTTGTAATACCATGATATTTGGGAGGATATTAACCCATATATCAAGATAGACACTTAAGTGTTTCTTGAGGTTTGAGTTTTGTCTCATGTGACTCACATCATAGTTATGATCTGGAGAGATTGTCAGCCAATTAGGATTCCTTGTTATGTGCATAGTGTGTGATGGTCCCATGTATTGAGAATTCTCATGAGTGTATAATGGTATACGAGTTGTTTCTAGGGAATGTTTCTTCACACTTAATGATATAAATTATGGAGATATATGGGGTGGTAACTATTACATACAATGTGATATATAATGGTATTACAAGGAGGGAATAATTACTATCATTGATATATGAGTTATTATAGTGTCGGTGTTGTTCCACTAATATTATATATAATTCTAACTGGGGAGTGTTTATTCCATTTTTTATGTTATTATATATGATTACAGGTGGGCAATAGGTATTCCATTGAGTATTAGAAGATATGATAAATTATTATAGATGGAGAGCATGCATGCCCTGGGTACATAATTGAATGTTATGATTATCGGAATGGAGTAGGTACATCCCTTAGTATTTGATTATATGACATATGATTTCATGATGTAATGAGGGTTCCTAATTATGATATAATACTGAATCATGGGAATGTAAATGGAACCCTATATGATATAGTGATTGTAAAGACCTGTATTTACATGTAAATTATTTTCTTTTAATTTTAATTTTACAAGTCCGTGAATATTAATGGCGTGTGATTCCGAGGCCCGGTGTGCTCGGAATAAATTTATGACCTTTTTTTCGGGTACGTTCAGTAAACGCGCAAGTGGGTTTTTAAAACTTTTGAACCGTTGCTCAGAATTTAAATCTGAGGGCACCGTTGAACTCAAAACACTAGTATTCTCTTAGGAAGACTTTCACCTTGATGGTAGTTGGTCAAGGGTGAATACAAATTTTTTGTTTTTTCGTGAAAGAATAAAATAAAATAAAATTGTTTAACATTTTATTTTATTTTTTCTTTGGAAATCCACTGTGGTTGTTGAGAGGCGCGGACCACCTGAACTAAAACCTCTCAACGTAGGTTATGGTGGTGGGGAAACCTCGATCCTTACCTCCCTTGTAGGGTTTGATGATGGGGACCTCCCGAGACATAAACCCCCTTGAACTACCCTCTTAATAGGGATAAACCTCTTGAGCTTCCCGACTTTAGTGGTGCCACCCCATTTAATTAATTTTTTCAACTCAATTAATTAATTAAACCAATTTGAAAATTATGCCAACAACTTAATGGATAACATAATATATTATTTGGGCTACCTATTCTTTTAGGTGGAATTGGGGAAAGGATTGGAGAAAGGAAATTGGGAGAGAGCAGGGGGATTATTCTCTCCAACGAAGAACACATTTTCCAAAGAAGAACGCACACCCCAACGAAGAATTCTCACACCGATGAGGAACGTCTTCAATATCAACAAACAGACGATCGAGGAAATGCTGACGCCACTGACGTCCGTCTATCCCCAACGACATCGTCTCCTTCCTTGCGGCCTCTGCCGACAAATTTTCGAGGTAGGGGTTTATTCCTATATTATTACCACTTCCCATGTTCTTCCATTCTAAACTAAGAATGTGGATCAAATCCCATAAATTAGTTGATCTACAGATGTTTTCTTTTGTGGGATTGAGAATAGTGATTGAAGAAGGTGGTGGGGATTGATTTTTTAAATATCTTCCTTACATGTTCTTGATGAAAATTTGGGAACCACTTACCACCACAATAACACGGAGGGTGTAGGAAAAACAATA
This sequence comes from Viscum album, assembly GCA_963277665.1. Classification (NCBI taxonomy): domain Eukaryota; kingdom Viridiplantae; phylum Streptophyta; class Magnoliopsida; order Santalales; family Viscaceae; genus Viscum; species Viscum album. Next base: position 1,993,276,453 of record OY728125.1, on the reverse strand, counting down.
TTTTCCCTGATCAATTCACCGCTCTTATTTTGTGTGTTCTTGGTGATGGTGACAGTGACATGTGCCGGTGTTTGGCACTGGTGGAGCATGAGAACGAAGTCTAGAACCACCGCAGACCGCGACGAAGAAAATGTCGACACTATGTGGCCCCGTGCCGCCGCGGCCTCCACCGCTCATGACCCTGCAACTCCACGGCCTCTACCGCCCTGCGGCCTATGCGCCCCGCGACGCTTCTACGCCCTACGCGCCATAGCCTCACTGCTCGCAGCCACACAACACCGCCCCACGACCTTACTACCCATAGTTGGTGAAAGAAAATTTGTAGACTGCATGGAGGATTATTCTCTCTAATGAAGAACTTGTTCTCCAATGAAGAACACACTCCCCAACGAAGAACACCCATGCCGACGAGGAACATCTTCAACAACAATGAACCGATGATTGAGGAAACACTGATGTCACTGAAGTCCGTCTATCCCCAAAGACATTGTCTCCTTCCTTGCGGCCTCCATTAATAAAACATAGAGGTAGGGGTTTATTCATATGTGATTACCACATCACATATTCTTCCGTTATATAAAAACAATACGGATCAACTCTCATTAATTAGTTGATCCATGGATGTTTTCTTTTGCGGAACTGGGAATAGTGATTGACGAAGGATGTGGTGATTGATGTTTTTAAATATATTTGTTACACATTCTTGGTGCAAATTTGTTAACAACTTTCTACCTCTCTAACTCATTGGGTGTGGGAAGATAATCATGGTATGATCCCTCCATCGTTCTTCTTTTGTGTGTTCTTCGTGATAGTGATGATGATCAGTGCCGTCGTTCGGCACCGGTGGATCATGAGAACAGCGTCCGAAACCACAACCGGATGCGACACAGACAACGGCGCTGCTCTGTGGCCCCGTGCCGCCGCGTCCTCTACAGCTCACAACCACCGCCATCTGCAGCCCCGCACTGCCACTGCGTCCGCAGCACTGCAGCCTTCACCCCCTTTAGTGCTTCACTGCCACGCTCCCCGTGGCCACACCTCCTGAGGCCCTTCCGCACCACCCCGTGAATCACTACCCACGACCCCACCGCACCTTCCATATGGATCGACCTCCCTACCCCCGAGTCACGCTGCCCATGGCTCCATCACACCACGGCCCTGCTGTGCTGCCCCACCACCTCGCAGCTTCACCGCCCGCACGCCCCGCGATCTCCACGCCGCCATGCTAGGCCGGGTCAACCCAAATTGGGTCGGCCCAGGTCAGGTCGGGCTGGGTCGGACCGAACTGATACCCACTACAACCCATTTATGCTCTATTAGGCATAACTTTGAAACTAAACGTATGTTTGACAAATTGTCAGTGGTACTGGAAACCATGGAGAGAGACGGTCCCTTTGAGGGTACCACACTGAATATTTGGATAATGTTGGAGTACGGTCATGTGAGATCGAGCGCGAATCCAACGAGACCCTCGGGACTAAAAGGATAATAACTTACAGACTGGGGGTCCGATTGGCGCACTGTCTGCTGTGTTGAGGCCCCTATGATGTGGTGTCCCTTTGAGATACTTATTTTAGAGACTTCATGGAAGTTGTAGTATATACTAGTGGGTTGAGGAGTGGACACTCTAAGAGAAGAGCGAGCATAGATCGAGAAACTTGTACCTGGCTGTGACGTGAAGAATGAAGGTCGATCCTATATGGGTCAACACTTAGCGATCATGTGTGGGTCAGCACCGAGAGATCCTGTGTGGGTCAGCACCTAGTGATCCTATGTTGGTCAGCACCGAGATATCCTGTGTGGGATATCACCTAGTGATCCTGTGTGGGTTATCACAGAGGGAACCTGTGTGGGTCAGTACCTTGGGATCCTATGTGGGTCAACACCGAGTGATCTTTTGTCGGTCCGAACCAAGTGATCATGTGTGGGTCAGCACTAAGCGATCTTGTGTGGGTCAGCACCTATCAATCCAGTGTGGGTCAGCATTAAGAGATCCTATGTGGGTCCACACCTAGCGATCCTGTGTGGGTCAGCATGAAGCAATCCTGTGTCGGTCAGTACAGAGCCATTTTGTGTGGGTCTACCTCTTAATAGAGTATTATGATTCAGTAATAACATCTAATAATCTTTACTACTATACTTAAGTTATAACTAGTGTGAGCTAAATTTGTACCATGTGGTATTTTCCTTCATGGTAATACCTTGGTGGTATTCTACTATGTAGTGTAACTATATGGTACTTTCCTTCATGGTATTCCTTCCATTGTGGAACATTTGAGTTTTGGGATTTTGAGTTGGACTATGTGATTCCTCATGATTGAGATGGGTTTACTTGAAAACTAAAGTATATGAATGGTCATATACCTAAGTAGGTATATCAATTGATTGAATGCTATGTGGTTTATCCTTGGTGGATTTTTGTGAGACATTGAGGGTCTCAGAGTCCATATTGAGTATCGTTATACTCACCCCTGCATGGTTTATGCCCGTACCTCGATGTGTTTGGTGCAGATGATAGATAGTGCTGATAGAGGACGAGAGTACCAGGACTAGAGGTAGCTCACAAGTGGACCTTAGATGAGGTGTACCGTAGAGATGACCATTTGAGACATGTACCTGCCCTTTAGGTTGAATCCTTGGTGGGTGATAGTAGGAGATGGTCCAGTTTAATTTTACTATTAGTTTCTTGTACATCCCTGTGGGGCTTGTATTCTGGACCCTTTTACTTACTGTACTCACTCTGTTCACTATTCAGTTTTACATGTGCTTGTATGGTGTTGTGTACATGGTTGTGCGTGTTACATGTTATAAAGGCAATGCCTTCCCAATTTTAGGGAATACGCCTTGGTGCTAGTCGCCAGCCCCTGGTCTATGGAAGGCGAGCTTGGGGTAGTCACAGTACGAGCCCTGGGGGAAGGGTCATGAAAAATTGATATCAATGTTGTCAGTTCTACCATATAACATATGAATCTGATCATTCATTTTAACATCAATAGTGTTATGTTTAGTGAGTGTGGTTATCAGTTTAGGGAGTCCAGTGTTGGTACGAAGGCTAACGTATCAGTACCCCAAGACCTTGACTTCTGATTTCTGACTCAGTGCATGAAAATACTGATTGTGTGTGTGTTTTCAAGACTCTTCTTTGTGAACTCATTGATTCAGATCACCAGGTATAACTTATTGACCATGGTTCACCTTTCTATTTTTAGGATGCCTCCATGAAGACAGCTAGCTAGGGTTCCGAGATTAGTATGCACAGATATCCCACTGAGTGATGAGGCCTTGGTGCAGGGCCCTATTCCAGTAGAGGCACAAGCAGAGGCATAAGAGGTACCATTAATCATTGGGTCATCGATGCCACCAGCAACAGCAGAAGAGGGTTCATACTGTTTGAGCCCGTTGCACGAGTTCAAGTTCTAGAGGTCACCAGGTTCAGGGGGGAGACGGACCCACAGGTGGCTAAGGATTGGCTGGAGGTTGTAGTGAGAGTCTTCCGACAAGTAGGAATACCAGCTGATCTCATGGTGATCCTAGCTTCCAGTCTTCTATAAGAAGTAGTAGGAAGATAGTGGATCTGGATGCTCCAGTCTCACGGCGAGGTGATGCTTCTCTGGGTAGACTTTGAGAGCTTGTTTCAGGCAGAGTTTGTCCTAATGAATCTTCACGCAGTGCACATACAGGGGGCTACATAATCTTCATTAGGGAAGTTTGACTGTGGCTCAGTACTTAGTGAGGTTCACTGACCTCTCACACCACTCCATAGATATGGTTCGGGACCCATTAATCAGGGCCCAGACCTTTGATAAGGGACTTAGGTGGGTTATCAGGGCTTCTATGATCTCATTCAGCATCCCGACATAGGCGGGGGAGTTAGAGTGAGCCCTCTTAGTGGAGAGTTTTCTTGAAGAGAAGTCATTGGCAACAAGACCCACCACCGAACATCACGTAGAAGTGTCCTCTATAGCTGGCAGTAGACAGATGTCACTGAGGTCCAAGAAGACCAGATTTAGGTGGATGACCATAGGATTCCGGGTCGGTTGTGCATGGTAATCGAGGAAGAGCCAGTCATTCTAGGAGCGGGTAGTGTTATGCATGCAGCGGGCAGGGTCACATGGCTCGTGACTGTCCGAACCACCATATGGATGATCAACAGATGGTCGATGAACCGCCTTGGCAGATACTGATGTTCGACCAAGGAGGTCTGTAGGGAGTAGGTGGACTTGGAAGAGGAGATGATCATGCAGCTGGCGGTGGGCGATGATTCAAGATGTTACCACTACCACTACTAAGAGGTTCACCCCGACCACATGGAGTGGGAGGACATGGGAGAGCTTAGATTCAGGAAGCTGGGGCCTACGATCACGATGCTCCATAGATGATATGAGGTACGATCTATATCTATCCCACCATAGCTTCAATACTTATTGAAATAGGTTCTAGTCATTCTTTTATTGCAACTGACCTCATTCATATCTTAGAGATTCTGATGGACCCATTGGCTCGATCATTATGACTAGAGACTCATACAAGAGAGGATTCGATGATTACTCCTTGGTGCCGGTTGTGCAAGCTTACTCGAGGAGGTGAGAGCTTCGTCTAGGATATCCTATTATTGGGGTCGAGGCCTTACGACACCATCTTGGGTATGGACTGGTTATCTATAGTCCATGATCATATTTACTGTATTAGGTGCAATGTGTGGTGTGTCCATGTGGATGGGACCAGGATTAAAATCACCGGTCAGAAAGGAGCCTTTGCAGCAAAGGATGGACTTACCCAGAGGAGGGTGCAACCGATTACACATAAGTTGGCTAGCCTTACCCTAAGAGCATTGGATGTAGAGAGTCTGATTTATCCGGTTGTGGTGGACCTGTACACAGATGTCTTCCCTGATGATATTCCGTGTATAACTCCTCATAGAGTGGAGGAATTTTATATTGACTTGTACCACAGGACAACACTGATATCTACACCAACGTATTGGATGTCTCTCGCAGAGCGTCGTGAGTTGCGGGTACAACTGGAGGACTTATAGGCGAAAGGGTTCATTCGGACCAGTGTTTCTCCTTTGGCAGCCCAAATTTAGATTGCCAAGAAGGCAGATGGGAGCTTGAGACATAGTGTCAACTATCAGCGCCTGAACTAGGTGACCGTGAAAAAAAAGTACCCACTCCCAAGGATTGACGAACTATTTTATTAGCTGAAGGTAACACGATGGCTCTCAAAGACAGGCCATAGATTAGGCTATCACCACTTAGAGTACAAGACAAGGATGTGTAGAAGACATCTTTCAGATGTCGGTATGACCACTACAAATTCCTGGTTATGACATTTGGTGTAACCAATGCTCCAGCAGTGTTCATGGGACTCATGAACAAGATCTATAAGACATACCATGATCTCTTTTCAGTAGTCTTCATAGACAACATTTTGATCTACTAGAATAATGATGAGAAGCATGCTTACCATTTGTAGGTAGTACTGGATACACTCTGATTGAACCCACTTTATGGTATTCTATTGATGTGCTAGTTTTGGATCTTATAGGTTCACTTTCCAGGACACCTCAGTTGAGAGGCTGGATTTGCAGTAGATCTAGCAAAGATTGAGGTGGTACATGCTTGGGAGACACCAATGAGTGTGACAGAGATACAGAGTTTCCTGGGATTCCCCAGATACTACAAGTGTCTTGTTCCATATTTCTCAAGAGTTGTATCACCACTATCAGCATTTATGAAGAAGGGCAAACCCTTCATGTGGTCAGAGAGATGCAAGATGAGTTTTCAGGAGTTGAGGAAGAGGATGACTAGTGCACCCATCTTGAGGCTTCAGAGGAGGGCCTAGGGTAGTTAGTCTACTGTGATCCATCAGGGACCGGGCTTGGATGTGCTCTGATGCAGGAGAAAGAAGGGATCACATATGGTTGTCAACATCTAAAACAAAACTAGAATAACTACGCTACAAATGAACTTGAGTTAGTAGTGGTGGTCTTCGCCTTGAATATGTGGTGACATTACTTGATGGGTGAGCATTTTATAGTTTACTCGGATCACAAGAGTCTCAGGTATATCGTCTCTCACAAGGACCTGAACCTGAACAATGAAGTTCGCATGAGTTCCTCTAAGACTATGACTTTGAGATAGTCTATACTCCTGGGTAGGGGAATGGTGTAGCTGATGCACTCAGCCGGAGGTCATGTATACAGCTGCTAGGTGAGGCGACGAAGTAGCTGGCCGCTTTGTAGATATCTTTTATGGATCGGGATGGATAAGCTTTTCTTAAATATATTACAGTCACTCCCCCACTTCATCATTTTTTAAGGGAGTCGTAGCATCGGGACGCTGACTGCGAGGCTCGGTGTGCTCAGATATCCACATGGTAGGCACCTGACGGATTTTATGAAGGTGGGGAGAACATCATCCTCTTCAGAGGCTGTACCATGATACCAGTGTCACTTCGGTAGGATTTATTGAGGGAGTTCCACACATTCCCTCTATAAATATATATAGTAGTCGAGAGGATGTACCAGGATCTCCGAAGATAGCAATGGTGGCCGATAATGAAGAAAGAAGTAGCAGAGTTTGTCTCCCGGTGCCTTACTTGTTAGTATGTGAAGGCGGAGAATCAGTTACCAGCAGGCTTGGTTCAGACTTATTAGGTCATAGAGAGGAAGTGGGAAGGGATATCCATAGATTTTTTGACAGTTATTACACATACATTCAGGGGCCATGACTCTATTTGGGAGATCGTCGACCGAATCACTAGGTCAGCCCACTTCCTACCGATCAGAGAGTAGGGTTCATTAGTGAGCGTGTGATGCCACTATGTGCAGGAGATTGTGTGGCTACATTGAGTTCCATTTACAATTGACTCTGATCATGATTCATGTTTTACTTCCCAGTTATGGAAGGTATTGTAGGAGGCTTTCGGGATGCAACTTCATTTGAGCACCCCCTTCCATGCTCAGACAGATGTTCAGACTAAACGGACCATTCAGAACCTCGAGGACATGCTACGTGATTGCGTCCTCGACATCAGCAACAACAGGGAGGATCACTTTCCTTTTTTGGATTTTGAATACAACAACAACTATCACTCCACCATTAGGATGTGAAATTTTGAGGCATTGTATGGGAGACCCTGCAGATCACCATTATGCTGGACTGACCCTGCGGAGTCAACACTAGTGGGAAGAGATGGTACAGTTTACCACGGAAGGTACAGATCATTGAGTAGAAGATGAATACTACACAGAGCAGGCAGAAGTCTTATGCCAACAGAAGTTGGATACCTCTAGAGTGTTAGGATGGTGACCAAATCTATCTATGGGTCTCACCTCGATGAGTTTTGTGGTTATTTTGTTGTGGTTGAAAGTTATCTACTTGGTTCATCGGATTATTTTCGGTCCTTTGTAGAGTTGGCGAGGTGGCTTACCACTTAGCTCTACCACCTCAGTTGCGCTGGGTGCATGACGTCTTCCATGTATCCCATCTGAGGAGATACATGCTTGACCCATCCCACATCAATGACCACAGAGAGTTGGACATCAACGACAGGGAGAATTTTACAGAGGTTCTAGTGAAGATTGAGGATCAACTGGAGAAGGTCCTTTTTGGGCGGTCAATTCCTCTAGTGTGTGTACATTGGTAGCACGATAACCTATATGAGAGAACATGGGAGCGGGAGGCTCAGATTCGTGCTCAGTACCCCCTCTTGTTCCTTTAGTTTGAGTTGTGGCTTAAGGGGCCGTATGGACCTAAGGTGGGGAGAATGTAATGTCACAGAATTTCAATGTAATTTTTTATTGTGAATTTTATGAGTCTGAAAAAATTAATTGCGCGTGATTCCAAGGCAAGGTGTGCTCGCAATGAATTTCTAAACTTTTGTTTTGAGTAAATTCAGTAAACGTGTGGGCAGGCCTTTGTATCTTTTGAACTAGTGCTTAGATTTTAAATCAGTGGACACCGTTGAACTCTCTGCGCCTCTATTAGCTTAAGAAGACTTTCAACTCAATGGAAGGTAGTTGAGGGTGAAAGTTAATTTTTGGGTTTTTCATGAAAGAATAAAATAAAATAAAATTTGTTAACATTTAATTTTATTTTTTCTTTTAAACTCGCATGTGGATGTTGAGAGGTGGGGAACACCTAAACTAAAACCTCTCAACAAAGGTTATGGTGGTGAGGTCAACACGAGCCTAAACTCACATTTTGGTTATGGTGGTGGGGACCACCCGAGACATAAAACCCCATGAACTCCACTCTTAAGGGGGAGAAACATCTTGAAATTCCCCACTTTAATGGTGACACCCCATTTAATTAATGTTTTCAACTCAATTAATTAATTAAACCAATTTGAAAATTATGCCAACAACTTAACAGATAACATAATCTATTATTTGGGCTACCTCTTTATTTTGGTGGAATTTGGGAAAGGATAGGTGAAAGGAAATTGGGAGCGATCTTGGAGGATTATTCTCTCCAACATAGAACAAGTTCTCCAATGAATAATGTGCTCCCCAATGAAGAATTATCCCACTGACGAACAACATCATCAACGGCAACGAACTGACAATCGAGGAAACACCAATGTCATTGACGTCCATCTATCCCCAACAACATCGTCTCCTTCCATGCAGCCTCCATCGACAAATCTTTGATGTTGGGGTTTATTCATATGTCATTACCACTTCCCATGTTCGTCCCTTATAAACTATGAATGTGGATCAACTATCATAAATTAGTTGATCTGATTATGTTTTCTTTTGAGAGATTGGGAATAGTGATTGACGATGGTTGTTGGGATTGATGTTTTCAAATATCTTCCTCATGCATTCTTGATGCAAATTGGAGAACCACTTGCAACTAATATAATGTGGTGGGTGTGGTCCAAACAAACATGGTTTGATCCCTCTGTCGTTCTTTTTTTGTGTGTTCTTCGTGATGGTGACAACAACCGTTCCTGTGTTTGGCACTGGTGGAACATGAGAATGGCAACCGACACCCCCACCGGCAGCAACGATGCCAATGGATCCACTCTGTGGCCACGCGCCACTGCGTCCTCTGCCTCCCTATAACCTCCATGCCCTGTGGCACTTCGCTACCTGCAACCCTACCACGCCGCCCCGCAGCCCTGTCGCGTTGCCGCCCTAGGGCCCCATGGCTTCAGCCCACGACCTCTGTGTCGCCGGGCCGGGCCTCCTGTCGTGGGCCTGGCTACCCAGTACGGGCCGAGAAGGACCTAGAGGGTGGGGCTGGGTCGACCCTAATCGGGTTAGCCTAGGCCGGGTGGGCCGGGTCAGTCTGACTAGGTGGGACCGGACCCAGACCCACTACGACCCATTTACACTCTTTTGGCCATAACTTTGGCACAAGATGTCAATTTGATGAACCGTCAATGGGGTTGGAAACCATGAAGTAAGATGGTCCCTTTGAGTATAACCCACTAATGATTTTGATACTATTGGAGTATAGTCAGGTTGGATCCAGTAAGAATCCATCTGAGCCCTTGTGAATAAAAGGCTAATAACTTACAGACCGGGCATCCGAGTGACACATCATCTGTTGCATTGAGACCCCTATGACGTGGCGATCCTTTGAGATAATTCTTCATGATACTTCATGGAAGTTGGAGTATCAAATAGTGGCTTGAGTAGTGGAACCTCCCAGAGATGAGAGAGCTTAGCGCGGGAACCGTGTAGCTGACTGTGATGTGAAGAATGAAGAGAGATCCTGTATGGTTCAACACCCAACAATCCTTTGTGGGTCAACATAGAGAGATCATGTGTGGGTCAGCACGTAGCGATCAAGTGTGGGTTAAGACCGAGAAATCCTGTGTGGGTCAGCACCTAGAGATCCTATGTAGTTCATCACCTTGCGAACATGTGTGGGTCATCACCTAGCGATCTTGTGTGGGTCAGCACCGAGTGATCCTGTGTGGGTCAGCACCGAGAGATCTTGTGTGGGTCAACACCAAGTGATCCTATGTGGGACAACACCTAGAAACCCTCTGTGGGTCATCATCAAGCGATCCTGTGTGGGTCATCACCTAGAGATCCTGTGGATCTTCCACTTAGTATAGTAAGATGATTCAGTAGTTGCATCTAATAATCTCTACTACAGTACATAAGTTATACCTAGTGTGAGTTGGGTTTCTACCTTGTGGTATTTTCCATCATGGTAGTACCTTTGTGGGATTATTCTATGTGGCGTACCTATGTGGTACATACCTTTGTGGTATTCCTTCCATTGTGGAATAGTTGAGCTTTCTGGATTTTGAGTTGGACTCTATGTTTCCTCATGATTATAATGGGTTTAGTTGATAACTTAGGTATATGTATGGACATATACGTAAGTAGGGATTTCAGTTGATTTCAAGCGATGTGGTTTATCCTTGGTGGATTTTTGTGACTCTTGAGGGTCTCAGGGTCCCTACTAGGTATCTTTATACTCACCCCTGGATGGGCTATGCCCACACCTCACTGTGTTTAGTGCAGATGTGGGACATCGCTGACAGATGATGAGAGTACCAGGACTGGAGGTAGGTAAGAGATGGACCATAGATGAGGCGGACCGCAGAGACGACCATTCGAGATCTGTACCTACCCTTCAGGTAGGATCCTTAGTGGGTGATTACAGGAGCTATTCCAGTTTACTATTACTTTTAGTTTCTTTTACTTTCTAGTTGGACTTGTATTCTATCCCCTTTTACATACTGTACTCACTCTATTTACTATTCAGTTTTACTTGAGTTCGTATATTGTTGTGTGCTTGGTTGTTTGTTTTACAGGTTATAAAGGCAATGTCTTCCTAGTTTTAGAGAATACGCCTTTAGTGCTAGTTGCCAACCCCTGGCCTATGGAAGGTGAGCTTTGGGTAGTCACAAAACGGGCCTCGGGGGACAAGTTGTGATAGTGATGATTGATTCCAGGGTGGGGTGTTATCCCACATAATTGGAAATCATTTTTCCTTGAGACAATTGACACTGAATGAAGTAGGTGTTGTTGACCTCAAGTGTTAGCATTGATATTGAGGCTCAATTATGGTTATTTTTTTTTCTTCTATACTATATTAATATTTATTATCATATCACCCATAAATACAATAATTATACTTGTTATTTTGGGGACACCATTGGTGGTTTATATGATTCCCCAGTTTAGGGACCACTCATCATTAACCTAAATGATTTTGGATAACACCTTAGGGCCTCCTCCACATATTCCTGAGGATTTCATCTAGTGGTTAAGGCCTAGGACATAAAATGGAGAAACCATGACCTCAAATCGGATTCAATAAAATATAGTAAATAACCCATAAAAAATACTTATAATGAGAGAAAAATATGCATAATAAAATAAAAAATAATGATATAAAAATGAATGTAAAATATTACATCCATATGTCCAAAATAATTTCTTAATAGGGTGAAAATATACAAAAAATAAAAAATGAAAATAAAATAAAAAATAAGTAAATATCATTCTTGATCCACATCACAATCCTCATATCAAGTACTCATTTAAATGTCAGAATTTGATCAACAATCCATACAAATATATAACCTAAGGTCTACATGAGCACTACATTTCCAATTAATTGTGTCATAAATAAAATATAGTAGGGCCTCAACAGGTAAATATAATATATTTCATTCTATATATTTTTTCATGAGTTAATGAAATGTCATAAATTGAATACTGACACACAAACAACTACTAACAAATTTTTTTTATCAAGGCCACCATGAATCCTTGTTCACTATGTAATTATATGCTAAATTGACCACAATGAAAACTAATCAGATAGTCTTAAGCTTAATATTGAATCTAGTCACCTTGTGTTACTAAACCTGTAACCCATCCAATACTCAAATACTCAAGGGATATAACCAAGACCTAGTCTAAAACATGTTACTGCACGGTAAAGTCCAATTTATAATACCTAGACTCACCTTCTAACTCAATGTGGTCAAATAAAAAATCCATGAACAACCCATTATTAGTCAAAAATGCTTATCCATCTTGACTTGTCCACTAACCTATCACTCAACCTAGGTTGGCATGTAAAATCCATGCCAACCCACTTCCTCTCATCATGGAATGATCAACCATAAATTCTCAGTCAATGACAAGTCATTTTCACTTCCACTACATTATAACTCAACGCATGTACTAGCGTCACATAACCAACATTTCCTTCTCAACCATGGTAGGGTGTTATCTATAATAACTACATTTTACTCAAGGCAGGGATCATTATTTCAACAAAACCTCTACATTATATCCCATGATTCTGTTTTGTTAGGTACTTTTCAGTCAAGGTGATTCAAATTACTGTGACCTATTATCAACAATTTTGGATATGTATCTAATCAAACTGCTACAAAATATATCTATCATATAAACTATCCCACAATATTACTATATTTTTATTCAACCATAGGTCACATAAAACCTAGATGAACACATCAAAAAATTTCATCATCTATCCGTCCACTAAGGCTATATCCCATAACCATTTTGATTATATGACCAAATAAATTCATCCCCATTGTATTATCATCTACCTTATATGAGAGTCCACTATGGAACCTCTAAATTTTCTAGATTTCAACTCTGGGGAACTAAGTCATATCATACACTATAGGGGTGTTTCCAAAACCAATAGGCTCCAAAAAGTTATAAAATCTGGTAGTCAGCACATTTACAATTCCAATTATCATATATCTCTCAAAAGATACCTCAATACAACCACACATAGATAAACTCTCTTCCTCACACCACATTAAGTCCTCAATGGTGTATCTCACTCACAATGCTAACAATAACTCAATTTACCCTCAATATGATTTTACTCACTTTTTGTGATATGTACAGTTTTCTCACCTTTAAAAATCTTCTTATGAATCTCATTCATTCCAATATAGCCTATGTAATACAATATTGGATTCTTTCACTATATCTTGAACTCCAAGACCTATTTATAATCCCACATTAACTCAACATGAATCATTTATCCTTCCTTAAGTGGACAAGAGGTTATCCCAATTACAGAATTTATAAAGAGAAGCTACCCTATCATAGGAGGATCAACACAATCTTATCCCTTGTATAGGGTACTCTCGTTACCTATTCATCTAACTAATCCCATGAAATATCTTTATGGGAAATAATTTATCCATAATTAAGTATGTTGTTAAATATTATACAAATAACCTACATCATACATGGTGTTACCAAACACAAAAAGCAATGCATAAATTTGGATAATCATTTACATTACTTGTACAAGACCATGACACCACTATATATTCAATATCACTAAATAACATCAAAAAATAACATATTAATATTAATGATTCAATTAAATTCAATGAAACATAATAGCCAATAAAACTATGTAAGAATAATCATGCATCTAAAACCACATCGAAACTCATTTTTTAGTCCTTCCAAAACCTCTTATTACAAGGTTTATAAAAATACCCATTTAAAAAAGATTATTTTACCATGCTATAGTGAAATATTAAATGAAATCCTAGACCAAATCATTCCAATAATAATCAATAGAAAATGAAATTCCATAACATATGAAAGAGGGGGTGAGTAAACATTATTCTACCATAGAATTTATATGAAAAATGATACAACTTAGGTGGATCAAGGGAGGGATGAGTGAGTGAGGAATTATTTTAAATGACCAATATCATTAATTTATTCACCGAAAAACTGATGTGTTTCTCCATCTCTTAAATTATGAGACTTGACTTGATAAATAATAAACAGGGACCCCCGTACAGTTTAGAAAAATGGGACATGAAAAAAAACATTCACCAATCATCAATTCATTTTATATAGTGAGGAAACAAGAAGTGTCCCACACTAGGTGTAGGTATATGGACCTACCCCCTATGTAACCTCCATGGAATATCCCTTCCAATGTGGTGCTACACATCCCTAGCAGGTTTCACTCTAGAATGTCGATCCTTTATGCAATGCAATAGGCCCCAAAAAGGGAGGGTATAATTTCACATAGGCCACCTCCATGGTGAAACTTATTTTACAACAGAGTATTTATTTCCATGTAAGAACCACTTTTTTGAAACACCCTTCTCTATGGCGCAATTCTCTTATACCCTCAAAATAAGATCACACAAGACTCACCACACCTTAATGCCCACTGGCTATAGTGTAGTCTATCACTAATAGCCAAAACTAGATACCAAATCTCCTTGAACATTATTTGAAATTCTCAAAAGAACCCAAAAAAACATTTCATCCTCAATAAACTTATAAAAATACCTTCTTGAAATTTAATAACTGTTGGATTCTGTAGCACTCCAAATTCATAAAATGTATGATGTAATTGAAGTAAAAATTAAAAATTCTGTTTCAAAAAATAACCCATAAATTTTTATATATTTATAAACATCCCACCATAAAACTACTCATCCTCCAGAATTCATGGTATTATATCAACCATAAATCATGACCTACCAAGGTCATCAATTCATCACTTAATCATCATGTTTTATCGTTGAATTTCAAACTCATTTCCACTGTGTAACATAAAACACTAAATCACACTATTACTAAATAATACCAGAAAGAATATCATATGCATTAAAAACATTTATATGGAAATCCACCTCACATATCTATCCCAAATTAAGATAGCATCAACAAACAGTTTATCCATTAGCTTGTGGTGCTCCCAATTATATGACTCTGCTCACAAAAAGATATTTTAAACCATGTTTCTTCTCATTGTATAAATTTTATATCTAAATTCTCTTCCAATGGTATATAAACACACGTTTCATGGTTTCTAATACAATATATCATATTAAATCCAAAATAGAAGTTCATCCTCTAGTAGATGACCTTTCATAAAAATGATTTTCATTACCCCATAACACTCTATCAAACATATCGATTGTAATTCGTTAAATTCCATAGGAATAATAATATCATACAAGTACCCACACATAATTTTCAACTAGAATATAAATATATTTACATAATTATATTACAAAATTCTCATTTCAGCTATTATACTCTCTCTATTATCACTAACAATCCTGGGATCTCACTAAATCTTGGATCACATTTAATTAAACACAAGCATGATGCCATCATCCTGACTCCATCATAAACCAAATATAAATAAGGAATAGAGTGTCTAATAAAGAACTAAATTAATTTCAATCATCTTGAAAGATGGAATCAATGTGACACCTCAACTATCCACAAACCAATCTCACCATATCTATGATGAAAAAAAATGATGATCATACCTCCATGAAGGATTAAATTAACCTAACCTAGAGATATCCTCATAAATTCAATTCCAAGTGAAAACCAAATATCTATTCTCCACAGTCAATATATTAAATAATGTAATTATATTATGTTTTAATCCAACTCAAACCCAATCACAAACAAAAAATATGTATCATCACACACTCTTGGTTCACTATGAATTTCAATTGGGGAACACATTGAAATTAATAAAAAAATTGGGTCACAATCTCTAACGGACAATAGTTATCTCCCCATAATGTGGATTACCATACACTGATCATAAATTTTATGAAATATCAAATTCTATCATCCACCAAATATATATCCTCACCCATTCGAAAACCCACTAACAAATACCATCTTAGATAAATAATACAATGGAATATAAATCCAACACCAGTGTTACCTCCCAACATGGAGAGAAATCAGCCATCAACACTTAAACCATTGGTTGTCATTCTTATTATTTTTTTATAAATCAAATATCTCTCTTCCCACACATGGATATTCACAGATTCAAAAATCAATAGTATTTCATTTAAGCAGTTCAGAAGTTCCCTCTTGCACTGAGGAATTAATGATAAATCCATTCCAACCTCAGTGTTATTTAGGAAGAGTAAACCAATAATAACTCTATAACATATTCTTTCCCACTATCCAAAATGTTCTCATATGAAAACAATTTTTTAACTATCAGATATAACCCAATCAAACAAACATAATCATGCTCATATAACTCACATCCTAGTGATCCAGGGTTATTACACCAAACCCGCTTACCATTCTCCCCAATATTCTAACTCATTAGATGTTTTTAGGAATATTACTCATTAAAGGTCGAATAAATATTTTTACTACCCACCAATAGTCATTAAAAAACCATGAACATCTACCCATGATCTATTTATTTTATATTTTCATACCAAGCATCATCATATAGAGTGATATGCATCCAACTTATTTTTTCCGACAAAAAAACCTAGATAACAAGCATAAGGTATTTCACATGCCATTCGTCAACCCTCTCTTGGAAATATATATGGAAATATAGTTTTGTTAAGTAGAGTGGCACCACAAATCTATATTAGAAAAATGTGTAAAGGTTTTTATTGAATCACTAATGAACCAGGACAAATCAAAATAAACTCAAAGGGTTTTATTAGCAAGGAATTCATTTCATACACTAAACTGAATAAGGATTACTTTATGTCATATATATTATGTGACTATATATATTTGAAAATAGAATATCTCATTGTTGTATCATCATGAAATATCCTTAAAATAAAATATCATGGTTCCTCATTGTTGAAAAATACCAACATGTTCAATACCAGAACATCATATAAATTGTTCTTTAAACATTAGTGCTTTTACACCCCTAAACTTAGTAAAATCTAGTCTCAAACTAGCACACATATTTCAATGAATCCCAAATTCCAAATATGTTTCATAAATGTTTGTCTGTCTACAACATAATGAGATCAAAACAAAAACATTATAATCTCGAATAATTGATTCACATTTGAATAAACCCCCTAAAAATGACAACAAAAACAAATAATAACAAAACCATGCCTTTGGTATCATGGATGTTTTCTGGTCTCAATTGCATCACAATATGTGAAAGATACCAATTTCATATCTATCATACACCAAATAACAATACAATACATGGATACCCTAATACCAAATTTTGATACCTCTATCTAGTGACCAATCCTATGTACATCATCCATGCTAATACAAGACCATGGGTTGAATTCCTCATTTTATAGAGGCTACTAACTAGTAGTGAGTGTCTAAATCAAACATTTGGTGGACTATGAACTCAATTTATGTGCATGAAAAATCTATATATAACCTGAAAAACATCGATAGAAAATCATCAAAGTAGGTATTTTAAAATAAATAACAATGTTATAATAAAAATTAATAAAGATGAATACAGTCTTATATCCCAATTGATCACCCATAAGTCTGATCAAATAAATATAAAAATATTATTAAGAGAATATAAATTTGGTCTTCTGAAATCCTTTACCATCACCTCAATCCCAATATCCAATTAACATAGAGCTTCTATCTTGGATCCACATCACATAACAGGATTTGACCTTAATGCATACAGGAGTTTTGTAAACACATGATATTTCCCATGAAGGATATGATAATTACATCTTAATATAGTTTCACTACTTTCCCATAATATATAACATAATATACATATATCAATTAGGAAATTAAATGAATTAAATTGAAAATTTTAAATATAATATCCTTTGAACATTTTGGGATAAAAAAGCCACAATTACTCCATGTATTTCTGGTTATCATGTGATAAATAGAAAACATCATAAAAATATCAGACCTACTTCATAATGAAATAATTGTAACTCTCAATGTATTAATGAAACACATATCACAACACATACCTAAAGACTCGGTGAAGGGTGTCACCATGTCCTTGCTTACTACCTGATGGTGTTTAGTAGGGTTCATTAAACACTTCTTAGACTAACCTTCTCACTCCATGAACAACAACATCGAAATCCATGACTATCCATTCTCACTTATGAGATTTCATCCATCATTCCATGTCCACTAAAGTACAACTGTAAGTTCAACTTCACATTCAATCAATACTAACACACATCCTATCACCTATTATGTCCCTAGTCACTCCTTCTCACAACAAGGATGTTCTCTCCATAACCATTACATTATAATTAAATTTAAGGCTTTAAATTATAATAACACCACTATTTTCTCATTCAAGGGCGTTTTTATGTAAAACCACTACCTAATCACAGAAGAAATATATCAGTATTATATCGCATCCTATAGCTTATCACACAAGGTATGGTTCCACCAACACCTTTTCACATTAGATAAGGTCGGTTCACGAGATCTATATTCATAAATATTAAGATATACTTATTATCATGCCCATGAAACAATGATTGGGAATTTATCCCATCTGAAAAGATTATCATATTCTCATTCCGGTGTTAGTCACTCGATATATATGCTCAAACCTGGTCATAATTTATAATATATTCACCATATAATAATAATACTTGAGATAATTTTTGTCACAAAATAACATCATTTTGTACACTCATCATTTCAAATTTCCCATAAGGTATTATTCTTTGGTGGTTGGATCCATTATAGTTTCTACGCACTTAAAAAAATTCTTCACTAAAACCATAGAGATGTCCCAATAGTCTGTAGTCTCTATCTATCCCTATAATTTGTTGGTGAACCCAAGAACCATCAAATTCTCAGATAGATCTTGAATGATCTATTTATCACATCACATAGAATGAAAACCTCTTCATTGAACCTAGACTTAACCCAATGGAAATATCCCACTCACAATTACAACTAAATATATATCCACACTCAATGGGTAGTTACTTGCATTGTGGGATATGCATGATCTTCTCATCCATTAAACTAGGCCTAATCCTTCAAAACATAACAAGATACCTAAGTAGTCAATCCTAGGCCACAGATGCTATATGTAAAACACAGGACCAAACTATGGTCTCTATTAAACTCAACATCCACCTTTTACTAATGTAAATACCACCAACTTGAAATCCAAATTACCCGACTATGATGGATAACTTAGGTGATATTTATATGATTGATGACATCCTATCTATTTATCAATGGTTTTATCTATCTCTATCATTCTTCCCGGTCCCTTGAAATTAAAATAAATCAGGGAAGTACTATACATGAAAGCACATTAATTTATTTAATAGGGTAAACCAACCCTAAACATGAAGATAATATCCATTAAATGATTTATACATCCTCAACAAAAGTCTTATATAACTTATCCAATATCACACCACATTATTAAATCAAATTAACTAATTATGCAATATTATTAATTAATTAATTAATTATATCAAATGAGGTAAAATCACTTAAAACTTTTCTATAATAATTTTATCACTGAAACTACTTGATACCTCCTTATTTAATTCTTATAGGACCTATTATGACCATGTCAAGTGAAACCACCAATAAATTAGGATGACTTATCTATGATCTAGAAAAATTATCATTTAAAATTATACCCAAAATTTAATAAATAAAAAAAATAACAAGGGGAAACCCAAAATGAATGTTAATGGGGAAGAAATAAATTTTATTCAAAGTAGAATTTCAATAATATTATATATATTCGTTGATGGTAAAAATAATAGATAATAAGGGTAAAAATAATTAGAGAATACATGTGTTCACCTCTAAAACTAATAATTATGGGTGGGTTACAAAAAAAATGTATATTCTCGAAAAAAAAACTTTTTAAGGACCGTAATACGATGTTCCCATGTGGGACACATTGCTATCCTCTACCTGACCTCCATGTAAGACATAAAGAAGCGGTATGTGAAGAATCCCACATAAATGGATATCATTATAGATTTCATTCTGAATATCATCCATGACACCAGAACTAGGTTGGGGGATGGTTCTTAACCCCCATACCACATTGTGGAATAGAAATTCTAGATGTAGTGGAACTGTACCACAAAAGGAACCAGTTAATTTCACATAGCCAAAAAATATTGTGCAACACTCATATATGACGTGTATTCCTCTCAACCTAATAAAAACTTTTGAGTAGTGACATAATCTATATTTCATTACTGTAATTCGGTCAAAAAATAAACTTGTGTGATACTCATTATGCGGTAATGCCCAAAAACTACGGTGTGATATATCTATAATAACCAAAATTAGAACAACAGTTTCCCAAACCCATATCTAGAATGATCATGAGAAACTAAAAAACATTTTATGTATTTTTTAATATACAAAAATCCTTCCAAATATGTTATGACCATTGGATTCTCAATCTTAGTTCCAATTCAGGGAACTTCCCCTAATTCAGGACATACACTTCAAATTTTCTATGAAAAAATACCAATAAATTTTTAGGTAATTATTGTAGAATAAAGAGCCTTAATAAATATTTTTTATGTTATACATGGAAAATATTATACAAATAATACTTTATAATCATTCGAATTGTTGGGATGAGGTTTAGTGATATATGACCTGACTAGAGCGGCACAACGGGTATTTTTATATAAGGATAAGATGAGGAGTTTGGATAGTCGTGGGGGCTATATTTATTTTATTCATATAATTAATATTTATATATGCAATTATCCTCTTTGGAAATCAATCATGATGAATAAGTTTTTGATAGATTTTCAATATTTATACGATAGTTTGTATTTATTGTATTCAACACACTCTAATTATTATTTTTAATGTTATTTTATTATTTATTATTGTTTTCTCACTCTAATAATATGGTTTATCCTCAATTTTTTAACATAATAGACCATCCATAAGTGTTTATATCCTATTTAATATGATAAGGAATGTATTAGACAATACATAACACCATATTGTAATCATGTTATTTATCTCAAACTGAGGGAATTATATTGGCTACAATTTATAGTTAAAGGGTAATGAAACAATTGGTTGTTGGGTAGTATTAATTGTATTATAATTTCTAATATTATGACATTATTTTTTAGTTTGGATTGTGTTTCAATACATAAAATGATTTAATTTGAAAACTATATTATCCAATATAAGTTTTTGTATTTAGAATTTGACATTAATTTTCATTGGAGTTGTGCATTTAACTATGATGTTACTGATTACATGTTAATGAATTTTGGATGAAATTTTAGACAAGAGTGGTGGTATTAAATAAAGGTATTTGTGGGTGGTCCGATGATATTCATATTAATACCATGCATTGAAGTCATAGAGAATAATGATATCAATTAAGATATGATTTTATTTTTTATCAATAAAATTAATGGGTCGATAGTTCAATGATATAAAAATAATTATAGAGTATTTAGTATATTTAACTAATATTATCTATAAAATGAATCCCACTATATTTAAATGAATATCATTACCTAATTAATTATTAATTTATAGTTTTTATTTTAAATTTGATTGGTATATATATTCTTACTAAATAACATATTATATTGGATGGTTTAAGGAAATTATAATTGTTTTATATATGTGAATTTTTTTTTGGATTAATGATCCCCGAGTTTCTTCACTTTTATAATGGATAACAACTTGAATTTAGGTAATATTTTTGAAATACCTTCATCTTATTTATTATCTCATATTCAATTAGGGTATATAATGGTGGTTGATAAATTAATAACATGGTGATTTATTATTTATTGATCAATTAAAATATTTTTATTAATGAAAGAATTTATTTACGTTTTTCTACACTTTAGTGATTAATTAGGTGAGGGTAGACTAACATATATTTTTTTACATGTTTAGTGATTTTTTAAATTAATTAATGTTAATTGTTTTCAATCCTTTAAAAATACATAATAGATAAAAGAAATTGATGGACTGTGAGTTGAAGTGAGAAATAAATTAAAATATATTAAAAAAAAGATGTTAACAATGTGAAAATATAATGAGTTTTAATACTATTGTACAAAAATGTGGGAAAATAGATAAATATAATTATTATTTCTTAATTATTATATGATATTTTATTGATATTCCATATGTGGTAAATTTATGTTATATTATTGGTGATTTAATTAGTCAGGATGAAGGGAGTGGATTAGGAATAATAATACAAATGAGAACATGTGAATTGAAATTAATTATGTAGAAAATTTGAATTAATTTATTAGGAAGGGTAAATTTGAGGTCGATATCATGTGATTAAGTAATGGATATTATTTTGTGTTTACTAATATATTTTACATGATATTGGTTTTTAATTATGAATATAGTTTTCTTTTGAAAATATATGGTTTAATATAGTGAAATAGAATATAGGAATTTGTGAAGATTTATTTGGATATAAATGTTATAAGGTAGTGTAATTTTAGAAGTGAATAATATGTAGAGTATTTAATGAATAGGGTAAAGGAGAGTATTCTTGATGTTATGTTGTTCTCTCATTTGTAGATGAATTTTTCTGTTCATTATTCTATTTTTTTTTAAAAAAATTATTTTCTATTTTATTGTACATATACCTTGTATTTTAGTTTTATATTTTAAATTATTTATAGATTTTATGTTGTAGATGTTCGATTTTGGAATTTCACTAACTTAGTTTGGAAAGGTTATGATGTTGTTGTGGGTGGGAAGCTGTATTTTGTGGGATTGAAAATTACCTTATGACTATGTGTTATGAGGGATGTCGTGTTTCTTAATATTGTTGAAGAGGATCGACTTTATAATCCCTTCATGGATAACCATTTTAGGTTATACATTTTTTGATATATATTTCTGTGGATATATAGAAATAATTATAATCCTAGGTTGTTATTGTTCTTGAAGATACTACCATTAGAGGTGTGGAACTTGAAATAATTAAAATAATTTTGGTTGCATTATTATGGATTTAAAGTATTTAATGATATTGATAGGACATGAAGTATGATTTTACATGGGTTTTTGTTTCTATATTTTTTGTTCCTAAATGCTTCATATTTTAATAATACATTCCTGTAATCTTATAAATTCTTATTCAATTAACATGGGAGAGGTTGTATTAGATCCTATTTGGTGTTTTAGAACAGTCAACCTTTTATTACCTATTAATTTTTAATTTTAAAATATTATGTTAAGGATGATGTAAAAAAAACTAGGAATAACATAATAATACTAGAATTATTTGTTGTCATATGTATGTGTTTTTTCATACAAGTGATAGATAGTGTCAAGAATTTAATTTCCTTTTCCAAACTTATGTATATGCTTGTTTATATATATGGAATTTAGTTATTATACTTATATGATTCACTTTTATTTGGTTTTTAAATTTATAATTAAAATTATTAATATATATCAAAATTTATTAATAAATAATTAATGATAGTCTCATCATTATATCCTGTTAAATGTAGGATTCATGGTCACTGTTGATATCATATCATGATTTGGAGGAGTTTTTGTGGGATCAGGTCTTACTAAATATATGTCATAGTGATCATTCATTGGTGGAGTTTAGAGTAGTCACAGTTTAGAAATCTTTGTACTGGTAATTTTTTATATTTCTTTAACCTAGTATATGAATAAATCCCTAGAATAAATTTTAACACATAGAGGGAACCATTAAATCGGAGTAAATACTCTAATTAATTTTGAATCATTACTAAAGGGACGACATGATTTTCATTTGAGAGTTTCATATGTGTGGGTTCATGAAACAATTCAAAACAACATATTATGATTGTGTATTCGTTTATGAAAATTTATTCAATCCCAATCCATTCCATATAATATTAACATTGTTTAATATTTTTATATGGAAACACTAAGAGAATATATATTATTTATAAAGTATATTGTTATGATGATGATAATTTCTTATATTTTAAGAGAAATATTATATTTTATTGAAATAAAATTATTAATATTTTGATAAATGTTATATTAAATGTAGAGTATTATGATATTTATATGATAACACATAGTGTAATGTTATTATTGAATGTTATAAATTGAACAATTTATATTTTATGTATAGGTGGTTCATAAAATTAATTTGAGAAAATTGTATTTTCTTATTAATGATTCTACTATATAAGTATTTTATATTATTAATAATGTGGAATATTTTGTAAGAGTTTATGTGATTTTTATTCCAAAAATATTAATTTATTTAAATGAATTAAATATATAACTATGAGGTTGGAAACTGGAATTTTTCATGTTGAAACCTAATTTAATTTCATCTTAAAATGTTGGTATTTCAAAACTTCATAAATAGATAAATCTTATTAACTATTCAATATTTATATTTAATATATAAATTATGTTTTTAGATTATAATATGATGTTGTTTTAATCATTTTGTGATATCATGTGAAAAATATTGACTAAGAAAGTATATTGATTATTATTATTCCATGATTATATGAGAGTGTTTTTTTTAAAATATAGATTATTATTTTTGATTTAAATACGACCATTTTCATTGAAAATAATAGTAATGGGTTACAAATACACTCAAATTATATTTATATATTATATATATATATATATATATATATTTGTTTTTGTGTATTATTGTATGACTATTTACAATATAGTTTTTCAATATTCTATGAATTTTGGTCAGTAGTGTCTTCTATACATAAAATATATTAATGATTAAAACACTTATGTGGGGTGAAGAAGAAATTATGAATGTTTTGGAAAAATAATTTTTCAAATTCCTCCATGATTATCATTTATTTATCATATTGCATGAGTACATTGTGTGATTGAATAAAATTAACTGGTTGGAAGTGTGTTTCATGATATTTATTCAAATAATGGTTTTAGGTAATGATAAAATAGTTTTAAAACCATTATGAGATGATTTATTATATGAATTAGGAATCATGGTTGGTCTTATGTTGTTTAGATGATAGGATTTGATATTAATATACATTAAAAACCGTATGTGGGGTTAATTTATCTTCATTAACATCATTAGTTTTTATTTTTAGAGATCTGGGTCATGTGGAATTTGCCTTTAGTTGTGGTATAAGATATTGTGCCTTCTATCAAGGTAGTGAATTATGGAATATAAAATGAATGATGTGATTATAAAATCCCTATTAGAGTGTGCATATGAGATATGATAGTGAAAACTATGGGGTAACATATTCCTAGTTTCTTCCCTTATGGTGGATGAAATTATAATTTTATTAGAATTGAAATTTCAAATTTATGGTAAGGTTATTATGTGACATGACATCAAAATCAATAATCAAGGGATTGTGGCTCAAAATACATATTTATAACCTTATTTAAGTAATAATAATATATTTATGGATTATGATGGTTTATTAAATATGTCTCTTAAATTATGATCATCAGGGTGATATGTTATAAAGATATAAATCCCAAAATTGGATATATACATATATATATACATATATTAATTTATTAATTGATTAAATTACTCATTTCAAGGTAAGTGTTTATAAGGTTATAAATATAAGATTATAGTGCGGTTATATTTGGGAATTATTAATGTTATTTTTTCCAGTATTGTTTAATATATTCAATTGTTGATTATTAAGAAGGGAGGTTTTTAGATGTTGTATTATGATGAAATTAATTAATAGTGTAATGGTTTAGTTCATTGATCCTCATATGAGTCTGATTGGAAAAAAATAAACTTATTTTTTTACTTAAATGAATTTATTGCGAGGAATTTTTGTTTTGGTGAATAATATATTAGATTAATGATAATGAATGGAAAAATGTTTTGGGAATACATTTTTCACTTGTGTGATGTTAAATCAGTCGATTATGTAGGTTAATAAAAGTAAATTTTTATATGGATATTTTTATGTTGGAAGATAAGTATATTTATAATATTTTTATTATTTAATAGAATGTTTAACATAACTAATCATATTGGTGAATAATTACCTTGAATCACAACATTGATGGAATCATCATGATTATTTTCATTTGAAAAAATGAAGATAACTTGGTTTTTGTTGGGTGTATGAAGTTATTTTGTGGATATTAAAAATATCTATTAGAAAGGGGTGGTGTATTGTAGGGTTGTTATATACTTACTTCATGTTTCAAGAATGTCATAAATTTAGAAAAATAGTATTTTTAAATTTTTGTTGACTATGAAAATTAAATATTACTATTTTTTATCGAGTTTTTAATTTAATCATGGAACAATATATATATTTTAATTTCAATATGGTTTTCTGTTTTCTAGTTGGAGTGAATTGTATTGTTATATTTGGTATTATAGGTGAAAATGTGATTTTATTTAATGTCCTTAGACCTTCCATCAGTAACTATTATAGATTATTATTTAGAATATATTTTTATGAAGTTAAATAGTTTTAAATTTTAAAACATTCATAGCAGTGATTTTGAAATAAATTATAATGGATATTCCGAATTTTAAGTTTTGAATTTTACATTAGATATATTTAATTTTAATTCAAACCAGAAATAGATTTTTAAATTCACCTTAATTTAATTTCAATGAATATTATAAAAAGTTTTCTACAAAAAGACAATGATTGATTCTAAAAAATGGTTTTAAAATTATATTATTTATTATTATTAATTAATATCATATGTGGTATATAATTTCTCTATATTAAAATATATTTTTATTATTTTATATAATGGAAGGATGTAAATAATAGAGGTAATAACAGGGATGGGCTGTGTTATGGGATTTTTCCTGGACCATTTTTTGGTTCATTCATTATTAATATCTAAATAGTGTTATAATGAAACTCTTACAAGGATTCTCTATTCAGTTTTACCCTTAAATGACTCTTTTGGGTGTGGATTTTCTTTGAGGATGAAAATTTATTTTGTTAAATGTGATTATTCCTCGTGAAGTGTTATATTTGATGGAAATTATTAGGGTGATTCCAATCCATAAGAAAAATAATGTGTGGTATTTAATGTACATGATTAGGTCCATGATATATGTATGAAAGATGTGGTGTAGATTATTATTGAAATATATTTCTTCTTTTAGTTATTTAGGTTCATTTACCACTAGGATATTAATATTGTCACTAATTAAAATCATTCTTGGGGTATATTTTGTCTGTATATATTATTTAAACAATTGATCTTCAGCTTTTTAATGTGTAATTTGTTTGATTATGGGTGTGAATGAACTTATTTTGGAGCTATAACTAGTATTGGTTATATTTTATTATAATTTCCTTTAACAATATCATTTTTAATTATCAAAAGGATAATCATTTGAGTGGTATCTATTATAGTGGCCTAAAAATTATTGGTCCTCTACATTGTAAGATTTTTATAGTTTTTAAACTAATGAAGGTGGAACTATTTTGTGAGTTGTCAGAGAAATATATTAATTGATATTATTATTTTTCATTTTTAAAAAATCATATAGTAATTGGCTTATTTATTCCATGATTGGTTTTGGGGTGGATGGTTTCATAAAATGGTTCTAGTTGAAGGTATGTATAATCCCTTCAAAATATTTATTTTTTATTTTATCAAATGAACTTATGTTTACCATAATTATTACCATATATATATTTTTATATGTCTTAATGCATATTCTGTGTTTCAAAGGGATAGAGATAATAACTAAGGTAGAAAAATATGAATGTTAGGAATTTATTTCACCCCTGTAATCGAAATAAAAATCACATGGATTACAACCCAAAGTCCAAATTGAACCTTACATAATTTTGTACACATGAAAATAATGAAAATAATTCTAACACAATATAGAAAAAAATAATTCCTAAATTAGTATATATAACTGGCTAGAACAGGTATATTATAAAGTAAATATAAATAAATTAGTCAATAACCATATACAAAAGAAACCAGAATTCCATTAAGGTTAATAAGAATGATACAATATTTACAAAATGATAGTGATAATCCCAAAATACTCTAGAAAATATAAAAAATAATTGTATCCCATTGTCACTGCCACCAATAAATTAAGTATGGATGATGATGATATCTAAGATTCAAGAAACTACATCGAACCATTTCTTTTACCTATATCCTACCAATACAAGTCTATATAGATGAAATGGATACAGTAATGGTGTTCTTAATGTCCTAGTAGGATAATACCACTAATCAGTATAATTACATTTATAATGAACAATATTAGTTATCGTTTGAATAAAATATTAAAACAGTGTTTATATGAAACTTTTTATAAAAACATCATTTATATTTTAAAAAAGTACAAGCATTTCTAAGATCAATAATAGAGAATCCATATTTTTAATCTGAGGGTGGAATGGAGATTACAATATAATAATATAAATGATAAAATGGGAAATAAATATTAATAAATAACTAATAATCCCAATCCAGGTGCCATAGGGAAAATCCTATTTGTCTACATAGTCCATGAAAACCATTTTGAAAATAAAAACTATAAATAATCCTTGATATTTTGGGAGGTCACTTTTCCTCATTGGGTTTTTAATCTAACATGTTATCTATCCTAGTCAAACTAGGATACTAACATATCAAGTGAACAATATGTACATAGAGTTGTATTAATTTGAATTTCCAACACACCATAGATTTATTTTGTGAATTTAATAATTCATCACATATGAAATAAAATATATAATCACATATCTAAAATTATATAAATCCAAAAATAAATCCCCTTTCATAAAACACCCATTTAAAACACTCTTTGAAACCTTTTATTATTTAAATAATTTCACAAAACATAAGTTCGCATTATATGAATTTATATGATAAAATACTATGAAAGACCCCTTTTCATCTAACACATCATAATAATAAAAATATAAAACCACATTATAGTATTCAATAAACCATTTTAATTAAAATCAATGAATTTAATTTTATGGAAAACCTTATTGCAATGATGTTCCATGAAAACGACCTATTAGTTAGTGACACATACTTCAAAAAGAGTAGACCTCATCTGATATCTATAAATCCCCAAGAAATAAGAAGAAGGGATCTCCAAAAACCTACACCATCAATAATATTCATTAATACCCATCACTAAGAATAGGTTTGTTCGCACATACATCTTTCTTTCTAAAAACCAAAGGAAATATATGAACCTGATAATAGAGTATGGGAAGAGGTGATATCCCCGAGAAATCAACTATTGCCTAGAATGAATCCACAAAAGGATCGGATTGAACCCCAAGGTTAAATGATGAGGAATAAAGATTTATGGAAGTAAATATATAACACAAATAAGATCAAAATTTTCATGGAATTTTCTAAAATATTATTGGTTAAAATTTAAAATTTTTCATTATTAATCAGCCAAGGAAATCCCTTCATGACAAGGTCATAGAGGCCGTGGTGTGTCTCTAACCCAAAAAAGCCCTTTATAGAATGTCCTATAAGTATTTTCATGTATATATCCTTACTAGTAACTACATTTAATGACCAAATGTAATATTTTTTAAATCATCCCAATCTGGATGAACTAAAAAGTCCCAAACACTAGGCCACCATAGTGTGGGGTTTACCTCTATGGCATTGCTCCACCCATGGTACCTACACTATGAAATAATGTGACTAACCATAGTATGTGCACTCATACTATATAAATATATATTATAATAACTATAATAAAAATACAACTTATCATGCAATGTGACATGTTCTACAACATGGTTCTCTACAATTTAAAATTATATGCCTTTGAAAATCACCATAACACCTCCAAAATAACTAAAACCAAAAAATATAAAAAATTAAACAAAAATAAATAAATTAAGTACATATTGTTTAACAAGTGGGTGTAAAAATTATTTTTTGTGATTTAATTTAATATATTATAATTATTATGATTAAACCATGATTCTATATTGAATAGGATTCTAGTTTCATTGCTTATTATTATTTCTAGTATATTTGGTTGTGGTGTTTAAAGGAGTATTGTGTTTTTTTAATGTTAAAAATAATGTCATAGTGAGTATTTATTGTGTTTTATGTTAATAGAGTGAGAATTCATAAAAATTAAAGAGGAGTATGGGTTCTAGAATGAAATATAAATTAATATTTATTTAATAAAAATTTATAGTGAAGTGATAGATATAATTTTTGGACGTTTTAAAATCATTTTAATTGAATGATAAATATTTATATGATATAAGGAGCAGTTAATGTGATTTAAGCTAGGTTTTTTGTATTTTTAATTGATTGAAAAATATTTTCAATTTGATAACTATCATTCTAACTTTTTTAGTCATTATTTTTTATATTAAAT
Source organism: Viscum album (assembly GCA_963277665.1). NCBI lineage: Eukaryota > Viridiplantae > Streptophyta > Magnoliopsida > Santalales > Viscaceae > Viscum > Viscum album. The sequence goes on along the minus strand of OY728125.1, from coordinate 1,993,246,334 downwards.
TGTCTTACCCAATTATACATAGTTTTTTTTTCATTTTATATAATTATTATAAATCTTAGTCTTTCCTAAACTAGACATAATTTTTGATTAAATACTTGTGTGTTGAGGTAATAATTCCTCAGTTCATTATTCTTTTTTACTCCCTATTAAATTTATTATAGAATAATTGAAGTGGGTAATGAAAGATTAATATGGGGATATATTGGTTAAGAGTCTACTATATTTTTAATGTATGATGAAGATATGTTGAAAAAATTATTAACTACCTAGTAATAATGATTAGATATTAGTATTTAACTTAGTTTCTCTAGGTGTTTTTGGAATTTTTATAGTTTTTCTGATTTAGTGATTATTAATTATTGTTAAGAACATGATAATATAAAATAAACTAACTAAATTGGATGAATGTATAAGGGATAAAGAATTATGTTCATATAAATTAAACCAGATTTTGTAATTATCAAGAGACATTGTGATTAGGATTGTTATGGTATATAATGTGGGATTAAGAGAGAAATATGAGGATTGTTTGGGAAGTTTTGTGTATTGTTTAAGGATACTTTGTAATTGGTAAATTTATATGATTGTATAAATTATTTAATAAGACATGTGGTGTTCAATATATATGGAGTAACTATACATGTCTATACTAGTGAAAAAAACATAAATGAAACTGTTTGAATTAAATATAGTGCTAAATGAAAAAGGAGATGTTTATTGTTTGAGAAGGGAATGTGTATGTTTTTTTACGTAAAAAATAACATCATGAAGTTGGGTATAATTTTGAATTTGTTGTAAATTCTTAATGATGGGATTTATTTTAGGGAAGGAAGTTTCTAAAATAATTAAATAAATAATGGAATCATGATGAAATGATTTAGTGGAATTACAATGGTGACTCTTTTGAAAGAAATGTAATGTTTGGGCTACAAACCATTATTCTAACATTTATGTAATAATAATCCTACCATTCATTATTTTTTTCATTTTTGATGAAGATATTATGTGATAATTATTTTTATTTATATTCTAGTTTTTTCAGGTATTTTTATATTGATATCACATACCTATTTTTTATTTCATGTTCATATTACATTAGTTATTATCATAAATATTATTTTCCAGGCATATCCAGTTGTTATAAAAACGATTTTATATTACCTAGGATAGAGTATTACCTTATATTGAGGTGTTTATTAATGATATAGCATACTCTATTATTGTTATTGGGATGATAAATTATATTCACTTCACGGATAAAGTAATGTTGTTTTATCTCTATCAATATATAGTTATTATTATTATTTTATCTATATTATACTCATTATATCATTATTTTTTACAAGTATATTGAGATGCACTCATTGTATGTGTTGATAGTCTGAGTTTTTATTGTATTTTCAATTTTGGCAGTGTGGTTTTGATTAGAAGGATGAATAGGTTAATGATATATGGAAAAGGATTTATATTTTATTTGTTCCCTACATTTTTTACTAATTGGTTAATATTTTTGTAGATAATTAAACAATATTAATTATTCATATTCACTTGGAACTATAGTGGATTAAGGAATAGCATACTATGAATACTAATATACTAAACAAATTTTTCTTATTTTTTCAATAATTTTTTTGATAATATTGAGTTATGTTTCAGGTGATGTTTTTTTATTCATGAAATTGTCTTTATTGAACTAATGTAGGATATTTTCTTGTGATTTTTTATGAAGATGATATTTGGTATCACAGATTTTGTTTCCTGTTGAGGATCAAATGCTAATGTTTATACATTTATATTTAATTTTATTGATATAATAATGGATATGTTAACTATTGGATTCTTGTATTGTTCTAAAAAGATATTAATTCCTCCTATAATATTTTATACCACAGGTTCTATTCACCTTTCCATGACTAATTGATGTTAGGATTCAAGGGTTTCTCATGATCAGAGTATTGGTTATGAGTTAACATAGAGGGATATTAAATAAAAGATAATCTACGAATTCATATTTATAATATATTAAATTACAATAAAAAATATATAAAATACATAACATATATAAAATTTCTATTTTATTGATGATATTGATAGAGAAAATCTAGTAATAGATAAGAAATATTTTAATTCATCGATAATCCATCAATAATTGAATCCCTAAAATATATTGAGTATCATTTTATGATTTCTAAGTGTGTGATAGTGTCCTTAACTATTGGGGATATTGGAATGAAGTAGAGTATAAGAATATTTAACACAAATTAATATAAATCTAAATGTTTAAATGAACACACATTTACAATCATCCATTACTAATGACGACGTTTATTTGAGTTTTTTCATTTTGGAAAAACTTTTCCAACCATAAGATATATATATATGTTACTATGTATTCTTAATTTTAATTAATTAACCATTGAAATAATTAAAAATTAAAACAATTCCTTATAATTTATTAGATTTTAAATCTAAATATTTAGGATGTATGTTTTTGGAAACTATTGAAATAGAAAAAATATAATTTTTTATGTTATAAATATATATCTTCATGTAAAATAAATCATGAAAAATTATATAACCAATATTAGATGATATGTTATTAGATTTACCATTAAATCTCATAATCATGATAAATCCTCATATATCATATACTAATTTTACAACAACATGTAAAATTGTACGAAATCCATTTTGAAAATAGTAGTAAGTAGTATTATATTGTGGAAATATATTATAAAAAATTCAATCCTAACACCATATAATTATTTAATATCCATTGATACTTTATAGTATTAAAAATCATTAATATATCCCAACTGATAAAAATAGGTAACGTTGAGAGACTATAAGCACATTATTTTTACTCAACCTTTAATGTTATCTAGTTTGATCTCTATTAATCACAAATTTATCAATATATTAGTTCTCACAAGATGTATTGTTAAATATTATATAAATACTTATATATTTCATTTATCCAATATATTGATTATAAATAAATAAAATATAACATTTTGTTATTTATATTTTAACTCATACATAATCGATAATATAAAGTATATTAGTGAATATAGATGAAAAAAACATGTTATGCATGTAATTAGGTAACACCAACATGTATCAATAAATAATAAATCACCATACATCTCCTCAACTAAACTAAATTTAAGGCCAAAATATCATAGTTCATATACATAATAATATGTTTTATCTTGGTTATAATAAAAAATATCCAAATAAAAGACATACCCAGCAAAACCTGATTAAATTAAAATTAATAATAGAATAATAAATATATCAAAGTATAAATGTTCACATATTGTATAATTCATTATACATAGGTGATGGTGAATTTTATAACCAATATACCCTATTGTATTTCAAATTTAATATATATTACATATTTGATAATATACATTACTAATTAAATTTACACAATACATCATGTGTATATCTCGTCAATAAAAATTTCATCTAAATATGGTAATATATGACTGTTTATATTAAAATATTAATTAATCATCATAATTATGTTGAAAAAAATAAATTAGTGATATCATAGAGATTTAAAAAAAATAGATAAATGATAAAAAAAATATTATTTTATATAGGAATGTGAAACATTTATAAAATCCAAAATAATAAATCACATGAACTGTATTTAGTGTTTATAAAAAAAATATTATATGAGCACATATCCTTATCAAATAGAATACGAATAGAAATATATCCCATTATTTTTTTTAATAATTGATTTTCTAATGCATCTGTTACACTAGTCTTTGTATCAAATAAATTGATGTTTGCATCTCCTCTCTTATTAATTTATTTTATGAAATGGTACATGAAATGAATATATTTTGTATATTAGTAAAACATGGGTAAAATAGGAATAATTATATCTCTTATACATCACAATAGATCTCTATTGGTTTTAAAACTCTAAGTACTACCCCAATTTTAGTAAATAACATCATAATCCAAATATATTCCTACATAATATTTTATGCTATGATACAATTAAATTTGGTCATAGATCACTCCACATTATCATCATTATAATTTTATTTAAAATTTTCCCTTTTGGTAAAAAAATTTATTTCTAGAAGAATCCATAATATTTTTCATGTTACCGTTAATTAATCCTTTTAAAATGATAAATGTTACGTTAATTTATTTGAAAACCATTTTACAACAATGTATTGGAAGATTTGGATGGACTGAATCAATAATCCCAATTTGAAAAATCATGTTGTAATAGAAATGTGGTGTGAATATGGTCCCAACATATGGAATCAAAAAAGACCATGTGTTGTAGATCAGAACAATACTCCATAAGGGATGTGATATCTATATATGAACTACATTGATATTTCAATGGAGGAATATTATTTGTATGATGATCCATATAATATTAATCTGAATTGTAGAATTTTTAATGACATAAAATTCATCCAAATGAGGTTTGAATTTGGATAATAACATTATATATGTCACAGAATTCCCAATAATCATAGTTCAAAAGAGAATACTCTCTATGATGTTTGGACGGTCATAGAACTAGCTACACCATTTTAAACCTACAAAAAATTGTTTTATGGGTTATTTTTTTCTAATAACTATATGACATTCTAATAATAATTCAATAAATAATAAATATAATGAATCTCTCCCCCATGGATGATTTTATTCAATATAAATAAAATACCATGTAATTTTTTTCTTTCTATAATTATTATTTTATATATTATTTTCTAGGGTGTATGTGGGAATTTTGGTGTGTCGATGGGTAGATTTTTAATTACTAAAATATCATGAATTTCGGTTTTACTAATATAGTAGTCTTATAAAATATTTCTACCTATACATGTTTTGACACATATTTTTTATATTGTATTGTTTTTAACCATCATGTGGTATAATACGATGCATATAGAATTTCAATATGAATAGACCCTTACCAAATTGTTTCATATCCCCATTTAGTTGAATAAATATAACTTATTTATTGAAATATAATTTCTATAATGGGTTAGTTATCCCTCATATATGGTTTATATTTGTAGTGAGTTCATTGATTCATAAAAGATATAGTCTGATGATCATATGTTCTAGGTTCCAATATGACTTATTTTTTATTTTAAAATATTACGATATAGAATTTTCAATAAATGATGACTCTTTATTTTCTATTGAATGATAAAAAATATAATTATTGATGAAGAAATAATAGGAATGTCTATATAAGGAATCATCATTGTTTATTTGAATTTCACTATCCTAAAGGGTCTTTTTTAACATTCATCAAGTGATGAAGGAATCAAAAAATATATATATATATTCATTAAAACATGTATGATTAGAGAACTAAAATGATAAATATATTATTTTTTGATGATATTCATCATGAGAATATTATATGTTACTTTATTGATTGAATAAGATTTTGAATTTTTTATGATCCAGAGTTATTTGGATTCAAAAAAGGAAGTTTCATCAAAACTGGATTGGGTACTTTTATTTCTTTTAGAACTTACAAAATCATGGGATTTGATAGTTACCACATTAATAAAATCAACCAATAAGAAAAAATAATTTTTTTCTGAAAATTTTAGATCATTTTATAAATGTGGTTATTAAATGAGAGTATATCTAAGCTACTAATATAAAATTTAATCTTACAAAACAAGGGAATATTCTATTCTTTGGCAGAGTCATAGGTGATAAAATAGAAGTGGTTTCCAATTCAATGGTAGTTCAAATGAATTCATTACTATATATTATAATTATAGGGGGAATGTTCATATGGAGAAATATATTAGTGGGTGATGTGAAAATTGAAGAAGATATACTACTATTAGTGCATCTATAAATAACATTTCAGAAGATATGAGCATCCAATTTCCAAGTGTAACCAATTCACATAAGACTTAGATTATAAAAACTAGGGATTCATTTTAATATATATCATTTTGAAGAAGTATGGAATTTTATGCATCAAATATATTTGGAAATATAAATCAAGTGGATGGTGAACCGCTTTAGCTAGTGGGAAATAGTGGGGATTTCAATTATATATAGAATAAAACATTTCTTCAATTTCAAGGAGTGAGACAAAAAATTAGGACAAATAATAATTTTATTTTTATTATACAATTTGATGATATAGTTTTTTCTAATATCTTTCTCTCTTGGGCATGGAATGTTACATGTGGTTCCATGATAAGGGACCTGGGATTGAATGATGGAAGAATTTTCTCTGTGGAAGTTTTTTCTAGAGTAGTGAATACTATAATAAAAAACTACCAAAAGTTATATAATGAATATCATTTCCACTTATGTGGAAAATGGATGAAATTAGTTATATATAATTGAATTTTGAATATCAAAAGCATGAAAAATATTTCAAAAAAGAAAAATACATCCTAAGGGTGTAGAAAAAAGGTTCATTCTATATAAAAGGTATGTATCCTAGTGATTGAGTGTTATATCACATTTATATAGATTTAGTGGTTATGGTTCCTATGTATTCTCATGGAGATATGTTATAATTTGATACTATAATGATCAAGGTGACATAATTGGTCAGGGTGACCTTGTTAAGAGAATGTATATATTTTGCGAAACTTCTTCAATGAAGTACCATTTTGAAAAAATAAATAAAAAATAAATAATTTATTTAGGTATTAGAATGGTGGGAAATATAGTGGTTGTTAATTCAATAGATTCTATTGATTCAAATTCATAATGGTTAATAATAATTTACTAGGGACTTTGGATAAAAAAAATATGTTTTAGAAGGGAAGAATTTTATTTTTGTAAAAAAGTATAAGGATTAAAAGGATACATGTTAGTTTTCCTAAGGAGTGGTAGATAAAGGATATGAATTTTTTTGTGCTCCAAGTTTAATAATTCCATATTCAACATTTGGGGAATGATATTTTAGAGTAGTTTTATCTTGCAAATATTATTGAAATTTTCAATCTCAAATTCAATTGTTTACTTACTAATGTCCATGTTAATTTCAATGATAGTTATACATTATAGGCTAAGTCCTGAAAATGTTTTGATTATGGGTATAAAAATACCAATTTTCAATTTCAACTCCTAAATAATCACTCATGTAAGTTATTCATAAGATGAATTGTTATCTTCAAAGAATAGATATTGTGAAAATTTCAAAAACAAGTTGAAGTTGTTGATGATAAAAATGATCATCAAAAGTTTTGTTTTTCTGAATGAAAGTATAAATGTTAGAAAAGTTCAAGTGTTTTTATAAATAATAATTTTTTACAAATATTAGACTATAAAGAAGAAGTAAACCACAATTCAATGATATTTTCAAGTCCAAAAGTAAATTTTTTTTAATTGTAATTAAAATTCATCGATAATATTTGAAAAGTGATTTTATATTAGATGTGATTCCAAAAGGAGAGGATTTTTTGATCCATCTTTTGTGGTCTTACAAGAAACAATTCCCAGTATAAACATATGTAAATGAGTCAAACTACCTATTTTTCATAGATGAAGAATAATTGTAAAATTAAAAAAGGTTCTACAATATTGGTTATCACTATATAGTGGTAGCTAAACGTTATTTATGTAATGGATTTATTTCATGTTTTGGTGTAATGGTAGTTAATTAAATGACATATAGGGAGAAGACTACTTCAAAAAAAGTAGTTTTATTAGATAAAGGATCAATAGGAATATAGAAATCAGATAAAGGTAAATATTTTCATGGAGGGTTTTCAATAAGAATAAACATTCTATTTTTATGAGGAATTTTATTCAGCATTATAAAATGAAAATTAAGATGTTATTTAGAATGGATACCATTGATTGTTTAAATCTAGAGATATTAGATATTAAAATAAAACTTGTTTATAAACATGTTAATAGCGATGTTTACATTGATAATCCAATTTTTTCATTTAGAAAATGAAATATGATTTTAAGGATAAGTTGAATAGGAGCCTTTATAGGCTGAATGAAGAAATTATTAAATTGAACTGGTTCCCCAATGATTTTAAGGATGAATATAATTTCATCCAAATAAATATAAATTATTACTATTAATTGAATTTTTTTTATTATAGGGGATTTATAATCCATCTTCTTAACTTAAAAAACATTATCATAGACAGACTAAGGAATGATTTGCATGAGAATTTAAAATCCCTACTTATTTATAAATTTAATGATGAAGGATATCGGTTTGAAAATTAAGATTTTGAGGATGTGTATTGGAAGTTAAATACATTTCAATAAATTATTATTGAATGTGTTTGAGTGAATCCATTATAGTGGAACATATTGACCGATAAGTAGCTGACATTTCACCCAGTATATATAATGTATGAGGAGAAAAAAGATATGATATACATCAATATTTCTAATACTGATGATAATGTATTAATTTATCGGTCAATTTAAATACATATTAATTATTTTATGTTTTACTTCGGGGACATACAATAATTATAGGACCTCCCTAGGTTTTATGTTTACTTATAGTGTAACAATAATGAGTTAATTGTCAAAACATCAATTCATAGCTATGATTACAATATTTGAGGTAGAGTACATTTTATATACAGATGATCGTAAGAATTTTATTTCACATAATATACTATTAGAGGATCTTAAATGAAGGGAGGATGTTATTATTATGTTAAATTAATCACAAAGTGTGATCCAATTATGAAACAATTTGATGTTTCATTTCAATATAAGGAATATTCATTTCAAATATCACTTCTTCTGAATTTTTTTATTGAATGATGACATATCTATATAAATTATATAGATATCATGATCTATTATATATGTTCTACAATGTTTTAGTACAATATATATTGGGTAATTAGTACACATCTTCTGGAAATTGGATTAGAATCATATAAGGGGGAAGAACATATATATAAAGAAATGTTAAGAGTAATGGTTATTTAAATATTCTTTTTGAGGTCTCGATGTTTAATCCCTCATATTATTCTTATGTAATAAAATTTTATATCAAACCTTGTAAATCCCATTTTAGAACTCAATATTTTTACTTATTAATGGAGTGAATTACTAAAAACAATCATTGAAATTTTATAGAAATGGTATGAAGTGAGATTCGGGTTCAAAAGTGTGGAAAGAGTCATAACTGAAGAATTGGATCAAAATAAAGACTCTGAATGTGAGGGGAAGTCTATATATGAATTTCTATAATAGTTTACAATTCTTTATAATTAATTTGATGAACAATATAAGAGTAATCTATTTCTAATTACTCAAAATGTCATATTATTCAATAGAATGGTGAGTTATGTAATATTCTTCCTTTAAATAAATGAATGAATACTCATAATGATCTGATATAAAGGGTACAATATCTATGAAAATTAAAAGGATGTATAACCTGGTATATAATCTAGTCCTTAATATATGTTGTTGTATGGGTGAATTTGATCAAAGTACTACAAAACAATATAGAAAGTTTTTTCGAAGTAATGAATTTATACCATCTCATGCAACAATTTAGTGTTTTATTGGAAAACATAAAATACCAAGAATTGTTATTTATTTTGTTTATTATATTATTGTTATTCTGAAATTTAATATCTATTGTGTACAAGGGAATTTCATTGCATGGAAATGTTTTTTTATCATCCATGTTCCCAAAACAACATAACTATAGGTTTATTCAAATTTTGTATTTCAGGAATTAGTTTATATCAATGCATGTTCCCGTAGATAGAATTAATATTGGGGTTTTATTAACCCAATAACTCAAATAAAATGACAATTAAAACATTTTCATACCTTATCATGTACATTATAATCATACAAATAATTATACAATGAACATAAACAATATTAAATTAGTACCAATTAGTTAGGATAAAATCATAAGAGGCATCAGGTCAAGAAGACAAGATATAATAAATGAATTATTTTTTATATATGAATTAGTAATATTAATTTTATATCTCATTTCTATTTTCAATTAATGGTATTGTTCGTTCTGATGAAATAAACCATGAAATATTGGTAAAAATATATTTAAACTTTTTACATAAAAATTTCATTACCACTTTACTAATATTTATGATTTGGATTACAATCAATAAAATATAATATTTTTCACTTTAAAAATTCATACCCTATATGTATGTTTCTTCACCAATTTGTTTTAACAAGAATAAATTTGACATAAAGACATTAAAAATTTAAAATAGGATTAAAATGTGGAATTAGTAGTATGTAAACCACATACAACCACAAAAATACAAGAATGATCTAATTATGTTTCTCATATATATATATATACGACTCATAATTTTTCTTAATAAATTAATTTCATTTTGAAAATTGATATTCAAACAACTGTATACATTCATTAATATAACAATATCTAATTTAATCATTAATACTATAGAATTACAATTTAGATCCTCAAAAAAATTGTGATCAATCATGTACATATCATGAAATAAGTTTTAATTATGAAAATTAGTTTTTACATCTAATTATTATATCTCATAATAAAAAAATCCATAAGAAATACTAATAAACTATTTCAAGTCTACTTGTTAGATGGGTTTTTACTATTCCACACCATAATTTGTTTTTAAATCCTTTACAATTATACATATACTTGTAAGTGGATACATTAATATTTTTTTTATTTTTTATTTTTGAACCCCATTTACAATCATTAGATCAATCCCATTATTTATTCAAAAACATTTCTAAATTTTCCCTAATATGTATTCCATTTATATTTTTTATAATCTAAACCCTTCATGCAATCAAAAAACATAATTGAATTAGAATAAGTAGTAAGTTCATTTTATATAAACTCAATAGTAATAAATATATAACTACTGATATTATAAATTCTCTTACCATAACATTAAAAAACCTATGATAAATAATTTTTTAAACTCTAAAACTCGCATGTGGAACTAACTCACTTTCCTTCTCACGAACAATTCCATTCATTATACATTAACATCAATAAGTTCAAATTTTATCCCAATTAATACATAAATAATATATTTTTAAAATTAAACATTTTATTATGATAAAAAATCATTTTTTCTCTTTAGATGACAGAAATAATATTATATTAATTATTTGGGACATTCATTGAATTAGTTTTTATCATATTTGGTTACATGATTTTCTATAATAAATTGACTCATATATTATTCATAATTAATAATGAAATGTTTTAAAATTTCCCTATATATATCTCATAAGTGACTTCTTGATTTATTTTTATGGAATTCATTATAGTATGAAAATGTAACTCTCCAGAACCAAACCCTAAAATCATATAAGAATATCATATATGTCCATGATTTATTGAATCATACATAATAACATTCAATTCATCCTTATATATATACAATTCCCTTAAAATTTAACTTCATTGTTGAGTTGACAATAATTCAATGACTTCTTAGAATATTAATAAACTCCTTTTTAAGTATTACTTGTGTCTATCTAATCAGAGTAACTTAATACATACACCAATTGGATTTTATGACACATTTTTTAACACCATGTACATTTAAATAACACTAAACATGTGCCTCATTAGAAAAATATATCTTTATTGACTAAAATCAAAACTGACGGTTTTTTAGTACTAATAATCATCACCTATGATGTATTAATAGCCCGTGTATAATTGGTATTAAGTGAGTTGTTCTATTTGATCATTTACATTTCATAAAATTAAATTGAAAACTATTTACCCTCAATACATGATGTTACCATGTTCCATGATATATCAAAAGTGGTTAGGAAAATACCCCTATAACAGAAAAGTAAAATAAACCCAAAATAATTGAGTTAGGATCCCCAAATTAGAAAAAACAAGAATAATATCCAACTAATGGTTTCACTTATTTTTTAAAAATGATTAATGTATTGTATCAAAAGGAAATGTTTCCCTTTTTCTCAGCTAAATAGAGAGGTCAATGACTCATCCAATCCAAGTGTAATAATCCACTATGTTTGTAGCAACACATAAAAAGGAATTCTGTATCCTATTAGGGATTCCACCAACTTGTAAAACCCCAATGCATGCATTGAATCATCTAATACCCCAACAAAAAATTATTTTATGAAAAAAAACATTAATTTCATAGAATTAAATCACTATAAACTATAATGACTCTTGATACCAAATCATATCTTAATACCAGAAATTACTAAATCCATCTTCATTTTAGTTTATATTTCATTGAATCCCAAATGTTCATACATCCACATTAATGCCAGTGAAGAACCATAATCCATAAAAACTAACCAGTTTATAGGATAAGCACAACATAATATAAATGAGAAAACACTATAAGGAAATGTTGATAAACTACCACATAGTCCAATTTATAACTATAAATAAAAAATGGAAGAAATAGGGATGTAAAACGAACATATAGATCAAGTATAAAAGATTTCCTATGAGAAAAAACTCGAATATGACCAAGAAGAATGTATATATAAACCGAATCTGATGAAAGGTAGTAATGATACATCCATATCTAAATAAAAATTTATTCCTTAATTAGTTCATGTGATGTAATATCATATCAAATCTATAATGAAAAGTCAATAGAAATAAATATGGTTATTATTTAAAAAACATTCTATTGTTAGTAATAAAGTCTCTAAAACATTAATGAGTCAACTAATACTCTAATAGAAATTAATTATTTAACAAGAAATAAATCCTATATAGGACATCATGAAACAATTATAGCTGAAAAAACCCAATTAATGTTATAAATAACTTTTCATTCACTAGTTATCTTTAACAACTTAAGTTAGAGAGTACCCAAAATATAAATCTAATAAATTGGTATGCCTGAGAAATCATACATAAAAGGATTTGGGAAATAATCAATATCCCAAAAAAATATACATGACATGGTAATATTTAATAAGAAAAAATCAAAATCATAGAGATTGTTTCAATAATATGAATAAAAGATGTAAAATAGCATCATTAAGGGAGAACAACTCTATAACCAATTCATGATAAACCCGCTAAATAATTAAGCCAGGATTTAATAACCCAATCAAAGCTTTAAATATTAATTTTCGATCATGAAATCAATTTTTTTTATTCAAATACCCAAAAGAACAAAAAAAATACAAGTGAAATCATGAACTATAATAGTAATTATTATTTTTTGGGGTGACGAGAAGAATTAATGGAAGATGGATATCACTATAAACTAGAGAATTTGGCCATAGAGAATGTCTATAAACATATCCTTATGAAAATTACATTAAACTAATAAACAATATCAGAATAAATGAAGAAAACTATCCTAATTAAACTAATATATTCCCAAAATGGATTGGATTGATCACCTATTCTCAATGATAACATGTTTTAGGAGATAAACATACAAAAATTTCAGTATACATCTATTTAGTAATTAAATCTAAAAAATAATATTTTATCTATTGAATTATTCTTAATAAACATATACAAATATCCCATTTTTATTCTATTTTTTGGTGTTTCACAATTTCATACTGATGAAATCAAAGTAAAAAAAATATGTAATGATTTAGTAATTAATCATGAACATATTTTTTTTAATGTGATATACTATATTTTCCATTTTTAAATGTGTAAAAAAATCACGATATTATCATTTACATTAGACAATTTCTCTCTAGAATATAGAGAATCTATTTTAATCATGAAAGACATAAATATATATTTTTAAAAATAATAATAATAATTTTTTTGTTTGCAACTTTTATAGTAAATTATTTATAAATAAATATATAATTCTTAGTGTAGATATCGTTTATATTATCATACCTTAAACATGAAAACACTATCGCTATAACTATATTATTATTTTACGTCTACATTATATAATTATATTTTTCTTGAGTAATTTTCCACTTACACATATCTGTGATGTAAAACATGTATCTAAGAGTGATGAGACAAAATTAGAAAAATATAACTTCTATAAACATCAATTATATAATATCAATATGATTTTATTTATACAAAAATACACTTATCATGTTTTTATACAAATCTATAAGGTTAAAAAGCTATCCTAGAATAGATCACAGAATGAGGTTTGAGTTTAATCTCTTAATAATATGTAACAAAAAATATTCATCATGTACCTATCATGATTTATTATGTTGGATATCGATATGATTTATATTAAAATTACATTTAATGTATATGTTCTTAATGGTTTTATTACAGGAGGGGGTGAATACTATTTTATAAACAATAGTTTGAGTGAATTAAACTAATTAAATTCAAAAAACCTCATTTAGTAAAAATATTATATTTAGACATGTACTTATATTGGATTGAATAAAAGCATCGTATTCGATAAGATTATGATAATATCATAGTATAATAAACATAATCCTAAAATATTAAATTATATAAAATTAAATAGATAATATTCAAAGAATTTATGATTAAAATATTAATTTTTTTTGTATAAAAATACATTACTATAATGCAATTACAATTTAAGTAGTGGACAATAAAACTTTTAAGAAACACATAATTCTATATGTGAAAAAATTTAATAATGAATTAAAATAATATATAATGAATATTTCTATTTTATAACTATGAGTACATGAGACAAAAACAATGGATAAATTTATCCATTATTTCATAATAACATATAAATTTTGTATTTCCCTAAGAATATAATATTTTTTGTCTACCTAGACTCGGAAGCCCTCATTAAGATGGATAAGATCATTCTCAATATGCATGTAATCCTTCAATCAGAAGATTAGATTCTCTACCTTTCTACCCACATAGATCCATTGAACATAATCACATGTCGGAAGTGTGATTGAAACAAAATTTAATTATTAAGGATATAACTTCACAAGATTCCCCTCAGAATGAAAAACACCAAAAAATTTAAAAAAGACTATGAACAAGCCATTCATGCTTTGTAATCATCATATCTCCTATACAATATCAAATTACAAAAGAAATGGATCATCACAAAACTCATTAAATGATCAGGTATATGTATGTGATCTCCTGACTGTCATCATGAACTCTCATCGGTCATATTATCTCCGACTTTGTCGCTACAACTTGTACACCAAGTAGTTATAATAATTTTTTTTTGATATCATATTGTTTTACACCAATTCATTAGAAAAGTTATTTCATTCATTATAATCATGTTTTTTATTTCATGTTATATACATAATTTAGTCCAATAGACTTCTTAATATTTCCAATATTATTATCGTAATCTGTGTTAATTTTATTTTATCAATATTGATATAATTCCAATAATGATGATTTTTTAGTACAAAGACAAGAAAATGTCGTTCACCTTTCTGATAAAAGATTACTCAAACAGATCGGATTCAAAGTCATTACTATCCCCATAATGAATAAATATAAGTTTATAAACATATTACCTTTTAACTTATTCTATGTATGGTAAAATCTCATTTTATCTATAACAACATTATAAAAAACATTGGACATAAAATATAGAAATGTAAGATTAAATAAAGTGTTTGTGATTTACAAAAGAATAGAATGCAAAACATTGAAGTAGAACTTATCACTCAAAAATCTACCCCTCTTTGGAAAGACAAAACTACAGATCATAAATGAATTAAAACATTAAAAACTTATTATCCTCTTATTTTAAAATAACATCATATGCAAAATATAACTTTGATCTTTAAGTCCCCCTTAATTTAAAAGTATTATGAATAAGATGGATATAATGATGAATCTGATAAATATAATATTCTACCACTATGAATCATATTCTTACAATTTGTAAAAATATCTCCACCTTAGTGTAATAAATATATCTTTATTTAATTATCTCCCCCTTTATAATCTAGAAAATGAATTGTCCAGTCAATATAATGTACCTGAAAATTTTTTGTATAAAAAATAAAATGGAATAATATAATTAATTAAAAAATTATTGAAAAAATTTAAATGAAAATTTTACTAATTTAATTAGAGAAATAATTAGAAAATCATATTTCAATAGAAGTGTAATTGATTCATAAAAAATATCAGATGTTTACCAAAATACAGATTAAAACAAGAGTTCAAAAATAATTAAACATTATTCACAAAGTTTTTTACAACCTACTTTAACATTCTTAATTCTTTAAGATCTTTGTTCAGATTCACCATTTTATATTTCAAACTCTAATTCACAAATTTTAGTCTCTTTACTTCCTCCACAAGTAACTTGTCTTGACCCTTGATAATGGAAACATCATATTCCAAAAAACTTACTCCCAACATTTCTAACATTATTCATCAGAGTTTTAATTTTATTGAATCCACTTATTTATTGTGATCATCTGTTTATTTATTGAACTCCTCAGAAAAAACATCCCATGTTAGTCATATCCTAATATAATAAATTTATATAATCAGATGATTCGATCACCAACTTCATTATCTCTAGAATCTTATAACTGTGAGATCGAACATCAGTATCAACATCAATGAACCCTTTCACCCTTGAATTACAAGGAATTTTATGGGAAATAGGACATTCATGTATGGTTTTCAATTTAACCTAAATACATATTATTGATTCTATTTTCAATTTAATAGAGTCTAATTTCTGGGAAATACTTTCCTAAATAAATTGGACTATTTCTTATAGTCATGGAAAGTATGGTAAAACTCCTTACAACCTTTTTGATCAGATTGTGCCAACTACATCCACTTTTTTATTCTTATAAACATATTTCACTTTATTTTCAATATTGTAAATTTCATGGGAATAAATTTTTCATTTTATATTTCCATAATTTAAACATATTTGGTGTCAGATTTTTCAAAATGTATTTCTTTGAAACATGATAATTTGTATCCCGCTTTGATGAAGAAATTATTTCTTATGTTGATGAGGATTCATATTTATATCATTTGTGTTCCTCATCATTATCAATTAATGGAAATTATAAAGAGTATGAATTTGATGAGTATGTTCTCAATGACTTTTTTAGATTGAGTTTCATCCTTATAACATTCTTCTTTCTCATTTTTATCATTATCTTCTTTATTACCCCCTTCACATTCCCCAACCTCAATTTTCTCATCAACTTATTTATATTAAAAATCTTCTTGTTCACCATATTATTCTTCTTGTTCATAATTTTCTTCTCCATAATTACCATATTTTACTTTTAACTAATAATCATAATCTAATTTAAGTATTTATTTTTTCTGGCCATAAACCATGTCACTGACTTCATTTATTCTTTTTCTTTAAAGTTAACAAGAAGTTCTGAGTATCTCAATTCTTAAAGAAACTAGTGTTGATTTTTTTCTCAACTGATGGTGGGCCGATATATTTTGGGGTGTCCCAACTGGAATAGATTATTTTAGTTTTGATGGTATATATGATTCTTCTAGATTTTTGTCCATTTATATTGTCTTTAAAATAGATTACGTTTTCAAGGATATTAATGTTTTCTTGAAAGACTAATCATGTATTACCGTTTTCATTCTCTAACATATTAGATGCAAATTCATCTCCATTCATCCTATTTTTTTGTATAATATCATTTCATAGTCTCTTATTTTCAATTTTCTTTTGAGATTGATTGTCAAAAATTTTTGTAGCACAAACCCTTGTAACTTTATCCTCATAAAGATTTATTCTGATTTTAGGTAGACCATGTTGCTTATAGGATTTCAGTCTCATAACATCATCAAAAACATCATTACTGAGCTACTTTGTACTATTTTATTTAATATTTGATATTTTAGTATTTCATTTATTTTAATCATCTTCTTTAAATTGTTTTATATCTCTTACTCCAATACCACTGCCCTAGTTTTTTAAAAGAAAAAATTGGATTTTTCATCGAACATCATCTTAATAATTTCTATTATGTCATTAATAATGAAAGAAATATTTTAGCTCATTGAAAATTATTTATTATAAACATTTATAAATATCAAACATGGAAAAATAATATTAATTAAGAAATACATATTCATAATATTATTTGGCATGATTGAATTATTTTTAATATTATGTATAGTCAATAGAATAAAACTAACAATAAAAATATTTCTCATGTTAAAAAAATTCTAATATGAGGAGAATGGTTAATCTAAGAGTATATTAGTACTCATTCCTTTGTATTAATAAAACATTCATCCAAAAATTAATGATATGATTATCTGGGGTAATATGGGAATGTTTTATAAATTTATGTTCCCTATGAGACAATAAATCCTCAACTCTTTTTTTGAAAATGTTTCCAAGGGTATCAAGAAGTTTGTGTGATGGAAAATCGGAATAACCAGCATAAGAGACTCTAAAAATTATTATAGCTATCTTTGTGATAATTTATATTCGTTTCCATACATATTTATAGAAAAATTATCTTCTCGTTTAATAAATTTCATAAAAGCATAAAATTCGTGAACATGTTTGGGGTAATACTTATCAACTTAATGATCCAATTTTTCTACAAAATATGATTCCCAAACTTGACAAGTAATATCCATCTCAAGAGTATAATCATAATTAACAATTAAATCCCTTTCTACCAACCATTCACTCAAAACAAACCAATCTGTAAAATCTTGTTTTTCATCCATCATAAAGAGAGTGAATACAGTTAGATAAATGGAATGAAAAAATTCTAGAATGTTAATGTTGTGGGTAGTAGTAACTCAAACCAAAATCTCTTGATAAAATTATATGGCATAAGGGGTTTCCCTCTTTTATATAGGTGGTTGGGGTCATGTTTCAGCTGCCAAAACAGATTTACTATTTGAGATGATAAACATTTTGATCTGAAGGTTATAAATCCACTGAATAACGATTTAAATAATTTTGAATTATTGAGGTTTTTAAAAAATAAAATTAATTAATTATGAGTTAACACGATTAGTAAAATTTTAGAAATAGAGAAATTTTTTTATGAAAAAAATAAACAACAAAAAAATATAGAAAATATTAATGATATTGTACCAATATTTAAAGATATGAAGTATAAAATTATGATTATGTAATGTATAATCTGCATTATCATCATGTATTTCCTTATTGTTATAAACTAACAAGATTAATATAGTTTTTTAAGACATAGTGGTATTATGATTATTTATAAAATCTACTTAAAAAATTATTTATAATCCATAATAAATTTAAAAATAATGAGTTTGGAATATTTTTACTGTTTTCATTGTCTAATTATCCTTTTGATAGTACTGACTCCAAAACTTTTATAATGAAACATTTTTCTAGAAAACCAATTTGGAATTAAAAAAATAAAATAAAATCATCAGTAACACATACTCTCTCATATGAAAAGGAGTAACATAATATAAGATGATGGGTAAACAAGAAGAAGATATGAAAGACAATTTTATATAGGTAAATACTAGTTTTTATTTAATGTATTCAAATATAATTGAAGGTCAAGGATTTATAAAAAGACCGGGATGCTTATCTTTCAGTCTAATGAATTATAAAATCAAATCTATTTTAAGTGTGTTATCCCAATGAAATTGAAGGCTAATATCTGTTTTTTTCATGGAAGTGATGTTCAAGGTTCTTACTTATGGATGTTTAACTAGTATTGTTACATATTATATAAGATTTAGTTAAAACCATTTCATATTTAGTGTGTGTGTGTTTCATTAACAACAATTTATAACAATAACTTTTAGTTTCTACGTATTGGACTTCATTAGTGGAATGCCTTACGATGTTTTGTTTCTTACATGACCAAAAAAATTAAAACATTTATTATGAAATGGCATTTTTATGAGGTACTTTTTCTACCACTTCTATAACCACTAAATTCATCATAAAATTACCTTTTTAGTTAAAAATTATTTCTAGATGAATAAAAAATCCGTAAATACATAGTTCAATTTTTTAGATAATTTTTTGTAACATTTAGGTGGGATTAATTTATATTTTCTTGATATATTTCCCATAATCATAGAGAAAACATTTAGTATAGTTGAATTTATTTCATGTTTTGTAATCTTCCAATCAAACATAAAAATATTTTGGTTCACTAGTTTCACAACCTTAGGAATATGTAATGTATTGAAGGTACCAAAAGTACTACTAATAAATATAGTGTAACACACTGACCCCAGTTACCCAGAGCTGGTCAATTATTTTAATACATTGGAATGATTACATGGAATCAAGTCCCAAAGGATCGATCAGTTTAGTAGTCTTGGAAAAATGATTACATATATGAACATTACATTATAATTTATAAAACAAAACACAATATAAGTTATCCATTGAGAATTCAATTATTCTACTAGATAAACCCGACATATGAATCATAACACACTTCTTTGCATCCTCGGAAAATAAAACCATAGAAATGGGTGAGATGAGATGCTCAGTAATAGAAAATTTTTTGGAAGCTATAAACATTTAAAGCAATATGATTAATAAAAACTACCACCTTTTTAAACATAATATTGAATTTAAAATGAGAAAAATTAATCAACCATTACCATATAAACATACACATAGAAATTCTACTAGTCTAATAATCACATATAATAACTAATTTCATAATGAGGGAATTCATAATACCAGACATCATATCCACATAGTTAGGGCCTCATTCCAAGACTACAAATAAAAATTTAGACAAGGCCTTGTTCCATGATAGTATTTTGTCTCATAAGACCTACCGATGCATCAAGGAGCTATAGAAAGCTCTACCTGTCACTTACATTGTCCAATGAATTCCACAAATGAAAAGGGTGAAATATAACATACACATTCGTATTAAAACTAGCATATGAAATGTCAATACATTAACCATAAAACATGAATGGTTCAAAAATAGAACACCCCAAATAAAACATATCATAACTCATTCAATACAATATGGAATATTATATTATAATTAAACAACCTCAATCAAGAATAATATATAGTGAAGGATGTAGACATTGGTGAAAATGGTCAGTAAAATGCTCTCAGAAAAATACCCATTTATCATGAAATCATTTAAAAGTCTCAAAATTTATAAAGGAAATCATTTAAAATATATTTTTTCAAAAAGTGTCCAAATCCACTATGACACTTTTTATTGTAATTAATATTTTAAAACAATTATGTCCATATAAATAAATCCTTAAAATCATTTTGAAAACGTGGACATTATTTAAATAGACTTCGAAAGTAAATCATTAAAACATTTAAAATGATTATATTGATAAAGTTTCTCTTATATAAAAACATAAAATATTAATTTTGAAAATAGTTTTATGAAACATGGACATGCCTGAAATATATTTCCCAGTATATACAAACATATAAACAATCTCGGATA
Source organism: Viscum album (assembly GCA_963277665.1). NCBI lineage: Eukaryota > Viridiplantae > Streptophyta > Magnoliopsida > Santalales > Viscaceae > Viscum > Viscum album. The sequence goes on along the minus strand of OY728125.1, from coordinate 1,993,224,968 downwards.
ATAATGAGATTGGAAAATTAACCCTTACCTTGTACTTTCCTTTCATTGAAGGTATGTTTAAACTACTGTATAATGACCATAATATGTTATTAAATTGTAACATAACCATATTATTATTTATGATATCATAATTGATTTATTCATGACTTTATACTACCCATTAAATATTAATTTCCATGCTAAAATAACATTTTGGGTAATAATCGCTTTCTTTATTGTACGTGTTTTAACTTATTATTCATGACGGTATCACAAAAATCATGATTTAATTTCATCCAAAATATAAATCATCATATATGTTTCAGATATATTCAGAATATAAATATGTATAATAGATAGATTTTTGAAATGGAATACGCTGTTTATGGTGATGGTAGGCCGTACGTACGCATAAACGTTGTTTTCATTTTCATATTGTATTGAACTAAATTAAGTGAATGAGATATATATATATATATATATGAAGTAGAATTATTATGACATATATTAAATACTTATCAATAATATATATTTTTATAATAATCATTTAATGATGAACGTGGAAATGAATATTATCACGTCGTGGAGACGGTATGTCGTACATACGCACGAGTGATGATATCATTTTATTGATGTGTGAAATAATATATAATTGGATGGTATATTATATATACAGAATAATTAACATGTTATATTTATTATATACCTAAATTATACTCATTATTATACTCATCCAAATAATGAAGTGTTGAATAACAAACTACACCACAATGTGGGGATGGTATGTCGTACGTTTGAACAATTGGTGACATTATTATTCATAAGAGGGATAGAATAATGAATATTGTCATTCCATATTTATAACAACATATCACTATGTATAAGGGACTTTATTAATTATTTTTGTATGGAAACAATAATTAATGTGGAAGTGGAAGAAGAAAAGAAATTTGAAAGAGGTGATGAAATAATTACCACTTCTTCAGGCTCTTCCTTTTGATTTGATCGAAAGGGCTTGTTAGGATGGCTTTAATATCATATAAAGGACTCTAGATTGAAGTGAGAGTTGTAGGGAGGATATTTTAGAAGGGTTCAGCTGAGCCAAATGGCTTTGGAGATGTGAATTTGAGGGATGTTGAAGTACCCTTTTATAAGAGAGGTGAGGGGCACAATAGGAAAAGCTTAAAAATATTATATTATTATAAAATAATTTTCAATTTATAATGGATAAAAATTAATTTATTTCGAGTTTAAGGTGGGGATGGGTCGAAATATTTTCAAGAATAGGTTTTAGATAGGTTTAGGTGATCATATTATCCTTATCTTTTATATCTAACTCTTACTTAAATAGTTTTATATTTACCATTTTTCATTGTATTTTTATATTATATGATTTATAAACACATTATAAAATGGAAACTAAACCAAAAGTGGTTCATTAGTGACATATATATCATAAAAAAATTAAATCATCCCTAAAATGAAATATTAACCTATAAAATGTGTGTAATTCATCCGTAGTCCCAAATTTCAATTTTTTTGTATATTTACAATATTAATTATTATAATAATTCATTAATAAGGTAATTACTACATCATCATTGTGACAGAAAAAAAAATTTATATATTTAATGTCTAAAAATTATAAATAAAATTCCATAATGTAGGAAATCGTTTTTGCTTTCTAATTAATATTTATTTTCAAATTTATCTTATGTATAACCCTATATTAAAAATGTTTCAGTTCTGAAAATTTGAATTTAACACTTTTAACTATTCTTTAAATAGAATTATTATAAATGTCCAAATCTAATCCATCTGGATCAAAGAGGATCATATTTTATTCCTATGGTTGATTTTTTTCGAAAAACACTTATCCAATAGAATTAGGACATGGTTTTTGGTAATTATAAAATCATTTTTACCTTTAATTGACCAATTTAATTTTAACCATGGTAAATAAAATTAAAAGTTACTATTCACCATAAATTATTTTCACCCAATTGAACCACATTTTACATACTGATTCCAACCATGTTTCTATGATTTTTGAAATTCAATTCACAAAATCAGTAAAATTACGTTTCATGAAAATTTATAAATGATCCAAGAAGGTGGGTAAAAGATATTAAAAATTCAATAAAATTTTATACATAAATTTTTATTATAAACTGACTCCTATAAATTAAATTGTTCTGATATAGGTATTATGAATCTATTTTTAATTTAAAATAAATTTAAATAAAAATATTAATTATTTAAAGAAAAGTTTGTTTCAAACAATAATGCAGTATTTTTCACTATTCATGAAAAATTGAATGTTTTAAGAAAAATACCAATAATTCACCAGAAGATAATTTAGATATTCTGAATCATTTTTTTTTATATTTTACCAAATTCAAAAATATCTAAATTTCATTAATTAATTTAAAATTAATTCCCATTGTCACAACAAGAAAGCAGGTTTTTAAAAGTAAAAACTATTAAAAGATTTACATGTGTTTCTGTACAATTTAAATGGAAATATACATCCAATGACTTGAATTATATTAAATGATAATATATAGTATTATTATACTATAAAGCCACTCAAATGAATAATTTAACACTATAAATTATTTCAATTAAAAAAGATGTTTTTAATTAAAATTTAGTATTTTTTAATATACATCAAAATATTAAAGTTATCAGAAAAGTACCAAAAATTTATCCAAAATAAATTTTTAATTTCCACTTCATAATAAGAATTAAATTTCATTAAATTTAATATATAAAATTGTCAAAAATTGGATTTAAAAATAGTTCTCCATTAAAAGGTGATAAAATTACATTTTTTTTAAAATAATTCTTTTATCTAAAAAAATGAATTTTTTCTTATATTATGTCTAAGAAACACATATTATAAATTCTGAAATTATATAGATTCTATAAAATTCAAAATTCAGTTAATACTATTCATAACTTTTTTTTCAACCGCTAGTTTGGTATGTCGTGGTACGCTTGTACTCGGAGTAGCATGTAGTGCAAGCTATTGAATTAAATTAAAGAGATAATGTACTATTAAATCCTGGGGTGTTAGATTCTCCCCTCCTTCAATAAATTACACACTCTCAATTTGAAATTGTTCTTCAAAAATAAAATTTAAAAAATAGAAAATACCTTTATGTAAAAACCACATCACAAAAAGGGTTAATAATAATTATCTTAATAAGAGGGAATGGGAAATAAAAAATTCACAACCAAATTTGTATTTCGAATAGAAGAACATTGGTGGAAATTTGAGACATATAATTGGTGGAAAATTTAAATATCTATTCGGAGTGATTTAGTTCATCAATCCAAAACAATTGAACAACAAATGGAATATTGAGATCCTCAAAGAAATATGTCTATGATGATTTATATACCATTGGTTCAAAAAAAAGTATTAGGATAACATATTTTTGGTTTTAATATCCCATCCCTATTGTATAAAATTAATTTTTTCATTGAATTAGAGAAAAAAATACTTGACAAGTAGAGTTCCATCCTTCAACTAACTTATATTATAGACTCATCGTTCACTCAAAAAGATAATAGAATTAAAAAATATTATATTTATCCTAATCGTATTGGGTTTCAAAAAAATTAATTTATAATTCATTTGTCAGAACTTTCTAAAAACTACATTATACAATCCATGACGTCACATAGGTCAGTGGTAGGTGATGCACCCTTTCCTCCCTTTAGTTGTGGGTTAATGTCTCGCAGCCTTTCCCGACACAACGGGCTATCACCAGACCTCTGGGTTGTCCTTTTTATAAAAATCCAAAAAGTTATCTTAAGAAATAATTTAACCTTAATAATAGTATCCAATTTCAAACAAAATCCATTCCAACCTTTATACTTATTCACAATACTTCCGTCTGAACTCACAGACCAAAAATTATAAAGAAGGTCCAATAATATACATGTTAATACCATCATCGTGTATTCTCATAAAATGTATAATAAAATGAATTACCAGAAAACAATATTTGAATAGGTATGTTCTTTTTTATTCATTTTTTAATACATAGAATACTGGATATACTCCTTAAAATCAACAATCTTGTAATCTCCAACAATGATGGAATAAACAAACAATTAATTAGTTCCAAGTTAGTAAATAAAATTCAATATAATTTTCCAAAACCATCATCATTTATTCCAAAAACATCACCTCATTATCAGGACCATATAAAAGATTATATATCCTTCAACCATTTATTTTCTAAAAAAATTAACTTGTTATTGAGTCACTTTTCTTGGTACAATACAATCTCAAATCCTTAATGAAATGGTACTATAGTTCAATCCTTATACTCTCCATAATTCTTATAAATATTAAATCGTTGATACAACAATAAAATTAAATAATTATTTAATATCAACCAAATAAAATTAGTCATTCCAGTTCATCTGTGGTAGAATCATTACTTGATTATTATCCAACCACATCATTTGCGGTATACTCTGATGATTGGGACATTGATTCACGTAGTGTCCCAACTCCATGCAGACGAAGCACTGTGCATTTGAGTCCTTTTTCTTATCCTTGTAATAACATACTTTGTTTCTTTTTCTCCATATATATAAAAAACTCCCATTCCCTTCAAGCATTTACCAAGGTGATTATTTCCATAGTTATCACATATGGGAAAATACTTCTTCCCCTTCTTTCATTTATCCATATTTCTCTCTACCATCCCTTTCTTCTATGGATTCCATTAAAAGCCATAAGACTCATATAATTATTTAATTATTTTATTAACACATGATACTATTTATCCATATGATGAGAATACTTGGGAGAATATTTCTCTTCTAAATGTTTTTTTAAGACCACGAAGGATATGATCCTTCTAACTCTTTGGATCATGCATATTTATGGAGGTTTCATTCCTTCTACTGGGATCCATTTCTAAACAATGGAATACACTAGCTTTGTTTATGAATCACAATGAATATTTCCACACTTGAAAAATACCAAACATAAATTTAATAGTTTATCAATTTAATCAATAATCCTAAAAAAATGTTCTCTTTGAGGTGTTATCTATTCACAAATCCATCTTAATGGTTTATAAAATTTGAATTATCCTCATAATATCCCCTGAAACTGTCATAATCAAGACTGTAGTATGGCCCATTGTCGTGTACAAGGATACCCCGGGTCAAGCCGAAAACTTTTTTTCAGAGTTTTCACCCGTAGTTATATCTATGTCAGAGCTGCCTCTGCCTGCTCATATCCAGACCGAGATGTATTGTAGGAAAATTCACAAAATCACTACATTACCAAAATTCTAGGAAGTTCTTCTATATTAATCTTTGAAGTCTATATTAAGGTAATGTTTGAAAACCAGAGTTTATCTAAATCTATTTCCAAGGATGTTTGAAAATGTACTTTGATACCAACTGTATCGCCCCAACCCCTGTTACCCAAAGTCGGTGCATTATTTTAACACATTGTCATTATTACAAGGAATCATGTACGGAAGGACAAATTTTTTTATCTATATTTGAAAATATATTTCATATATTGACATTACATTATAATTTCTAAAATAAAACAAAAAATAAATAATCCATTGAAAATGCCGTTATCCCTCTAGATTAACCCTACATATCAATAATAACACACTTCTTCACATGATGGTAAAATAAAACCAAATATAGTGGTGATCTCAGACGGTCATTAAGGGTAAATAATTTTGTGGAAGCTGTAAAATATTAAGTCAAGATGTGTAACAAAAACAATATCCTTTTTAAATATAAACTTGAACATAATATGGAAAAAATAAATCAATCATTACAATATAAACACGCACATGGATATTCTACTAGTTGAATAATAACATGTAATAACTAATTTCATAATGATGGATTTCATATTGATGAACATCAGAACCACATATTCAAGGCATTGTTCTAAGAATAAAAAAAATTCAAGGCCTTGGGCCAATACAGATGTTTTTCTCATAAGCTCTACTGATTCATCAAGGAGCTATAGTAGGCTACACCCAACACTTAATAAGTCCAATTCATTCCTCATATGAAAAGGGCGAAACATAACATAGACATTCATATTAAAACTATAATACGAAATGTCAATACTTTAACCAAAACCATCAATGGTATAAAAACAGCACAACCACAGTAAAACATGTCATTACTCATTCAATTCATTATGGAAGATTTTATTATAATAAAACATCATCAATAAAGAATAATATATAGTAAAGGATATTGTCATAGGTGAAAATCACCAGTAAAATGCTTTGATAGAAATACCCCTTTTCCATGAAATCATTTAAAAGTCTCACAATTTATAAATGTATCCTTTTAAAATTGATTTTTTAATCTATGTGTCCCATACAACATTGAAACTTGGGAAAGGAATTAAAATTTCAAAATAATTATGTCCCCATGAATAAATCCTTAAATCATTTTGAAAACACGGACATCAATTAAATAGATTTTGAAAATAAATCGTTAAAAAATTTAAAATGATGATATAGTTAATGGTTACCTTCCATAAAACCTTATAACATTTTTTTGGTATTTTTTTATGAAACATGCACATTCATGATAATATGTCCCAGTATATACATCCATATAAACAATCTTGGGTAATAATGATATTGAGGAATTAACCTTTACCTTGTACATTCCTATGGTCAAGGGTATATTTAACCTCTTGTATAATGACTATAGTATGTTATAAAATTATAAAATGACCATATTAATATTTATAATATCATACATGATTCATTTATTACTAAATTCCACACTTTTAATAATAATTTCCATGTTAAAATACCACTAATAGTAATAATCACTTTCTTTGTCTTACGTGTTTTACCACGTCATTCATGATCATATCACATAATTCATGATTTAATTGCTTCTAAATATAAAAAATTATTTATGTATGATATATATTCTGAATATAAATATGTATAATAGATAGATATATGAAATGAAATAAATCGTTTATGGATATGATAGGTCGTACGCACGCATAAACATTTTTTCCATTTTCATATTGTATTGAATGGAAGTAAGTGAATGAGATATATGTAAAGACACACACACACACACAGAGACATATATATTTCCAGTAAAATTATTATGTCATATATTACATACTTTTTAATAATATATATTTTTATAATCATCGTTGAATGTTGAACGTGGAAATGAATCTCAACGTGTTGTTGAGATGATAAGCCATACGTATGCATGAATGATGATAACATTATATTGATGTTGAAATCATATATACATGGATTATATATTATATTTACAGAATAATTAACATGTAATAATTATTATTTACATAAATTATACTCATTATTATACTCATCCAAATAATGAAGTGTTGAATAACAAACTACATTACTATGTAGAGAAGGTAAGCCGTACAAATACATGTAGACTGACTTTGTTATTAATAGGATTGATAGACTAATGAATATGGGTGTTCTATATTTATAATAACATCTCATTTTGTATAAGGTACTGGAGTTGTTATTTTGGTATGGAAAAAATAATGAAAGGGGATGGGGAAGAAGAAAAGAACTTTGAAAGAGGTGAAGAAATAATTACCTCTTTTGGTGTTTTTCTTTTTGACATGATGAAAAGGGCTCCATAGGATGCCTTTATGATCATTGAAATGATTATAAGATGAATTAATGGTAGTTGGAAAGATATTTTAGTAGGGTTTGGTAGATCCAAATGGCTTCAAAGATGTGAATTTGAGGGAAAAGGATGTACCCTTGTATAAGAGAGGTGAGGGGAACATTATGAGAGGAATGGAATATTATTTTATTATAAAATCATTTTTGATTTATAATGTCTAAAAATGAATTTATTTCTAATATAAGGTGGATATGGGTAGAAATATTCTCATCCAATATGTTTTCGACAAGTTTATGTCACTATATTGATGTTATCTTTTAGATTTAAGTCTTAGTTAAATAGTTTGACATTTACCATATCTCCTTGTAATTTTATATTATAGGGTTTGTAAACATACTATAAAATGCCAAGGGAACCTCAAGTGTTTTATTAATTATATATATATATATCCTTATTTAAGTTTTTTGGCCGAACATTTAATTTTTATGAATATTATATCATTTAATAATATAATATTTGTTTTAAAAACTCATATATGTCAATTTTGAAACTATTTTGTATTTGTTTTTTGTGAAATTCATTAAAACTTGATTACATAATAAAAATAAATTAAATAAATAACAAAATTTAATATTAACCTATAAAATTATTTTAATCCATAAAATTTCCCAATTTAGATTTAATGATATATATATAATATCAACTATTTGTATATTTCACTAATAAGGTAATTATTACATCATTATTGTGTTATAAATAATTTTAATTATTTAGTGTATAAAAATTATTAATAAAATAACATTATGTAGGAAATATTTTTATATTTATAATTAATATTTATAGTCTAATTTATCTTAAGTATGACACAGTATTAAAAATGTTTTAGTTATGGAAATTAGAATTTAAAACTTTTAACTCTTCTTTAAATAAAATAATTATAAATTTCCTAATATAACACAAGTGGATCAAATAGGATAATATTTTATTCCTAAGGTTCATTTTGGACGAAAAAAACATATCCAATAAAATTATGAGATGTGTTAGGGTAATTATAATATCATTTTTACCATTAATAACCATATTTACTTTTAATCGTGATAAAAAATTTAAAAGATATTATTCACTGAAAATTATTTTCAACCTGTTGAACCAAATTTTACTTACAGATTTAAATTGTTTCTCTCATATTTTTTAAACTCAATTCACATATGTGTTTAAATTATGTTTTAATAAAATATGAAAATGTAACAAGAAGGTGGGTAAAAGATGTTAAAAAATTCAACAAAATTTTATACATCTAATATTATTATAAAATGACTCAAATGAATTAAATAGTACTAATATAGGCATTACATATCTATTTTGACTTTAAAATATATTTATATAAAAATAATAATTATTTAAATAAAATTCTGTTTTAAATAATAACACAATGTTTTCACTATTAATAAACAATTGAATGTTTTCATTAAAATACCAAAAATTCACCATAATCGTATTTTGATACTCTAAATAAAAAAATGACCTATATAATATTAAATGATAAAAATTTAATCTTGTTATACATTAAAAACACTAAAACGAATAATTTAACACTCTAAATTATTTCAATTAAAAAAATGTGTTTTCAATTAATATTTAGTATTTTTCACTATTTATGAAAATATGAATGTTACTAAATTAGTACAAAAGAATTATCCAAACTAAATTTTTTATGTCCTGATTCTAGAGAAGAATTGAACTTAATTAAATTTAATATATATAAAAGTGTTAAGTATTGTATTTATAAAGTGTTCTCCATTAAAAGGGGGGAAAATTGTATTGTTTTGAAAAATACTTCTTTTAAATGAAAAAAATGAATTTGTTCTTGTATTATGTCTAAGAATCACATAATAAGGATTATAAAATTATATGGAGTATATAAAATTTAAAATACAGTTAATACTATTAATAATAGCTTTTTGAATGGAATGTTTGAATAGTCGTGGTGCGATTGAACTGAGTGTTGTGTGTAGCACTAACTATTGAAGTACTTTAAAAAGATAAGGTACAATGAAATCCTAGGGTGTTACATTTAGTGTTATTGTATCCAAAGTTTTTTAGAATATAATTTACATAATTATATTGGGATATGATTATCCATTGAAATATCATAATATTCATTGATTATATCGTAATATTAATCTCTTTAAAAGTATATAAAAACAAATTTTAGTGCATTTTATAAACTGGAAATAATTTCTCATCATCTATGAAATTCTAGTTTCTAGTAATATTTTTGGCCTAATAAATCATCTTCTTTTGGAATACATTATTTTCATTATTTCAATTTTATATTTTTTATATTTTTTAACATTATTAGGATCATTTTTTCTTATAGTGAAATGGAGGAACCAAAAGGGAAGATGTACATTTTTTGTAATGAATAAATCTATTTAGGGTCAAACCATAATGGGCCTTAGGGCAAACAATCAAATGTGGGGCCCATAATTCAATCACAATAAAGATAAAATTTTTGTTACAGATATAAAATTTTATGGGTATAATTTCATTAAACAATGTCTAGAGTTAATTCTTATGTTTTCATGAAATTCTAGGGAGCCCATATTGTGGATTAAATAAGGGGATAGTTCAGAAGGACTATAAAAACCATCCATTTAAAAAATAACATCAGAATGGTCGATCTAGTTGAGCACATTTAAAAAAAACATTATATGACACATGGAATAAGTTATTTCTCTATTATAACTATCAAGTAATCATTAATATCATATTAAAAAATTGATCTACATAAGGGGTATTAGTATGGCGGCATTTACTGGTCAATATTGAAAGGCGCCAATTTTCCTTTTTCCCTCACCCTCATTTATTCTCCAATAATTAATGGTTAAGGAAATTATTTTTGAGGGATATACCATATGATATTAATATATATATTTTAGGATATGATTTCTATGTAATTTAGGATTCATTTTTTTATTTCTATTTTAATTTTTGGGTTTGATTTTGTAATTGAACCTTTATATTTTCCCTATTGGTTTTATAAATCAGATAAGTTTCTTTATAAATGGGGTTGTTATTGTTTAATTATTATATCCCACTTCATAAATAAATGATAACATTTAATCAAGTTGTGAAATTATTCCTATAAACAATTTATAAGTTCATCACACATTGGTGCACTATTCTTTATTTGAATATTTCTCTTCATCAACCCCAATTCATAAGGTCATCTTCCCACTTCCATAGAGAACATAAAATCAATGTTGGGTTATTTTTTTTAAATCCTATGGAGTTTCATGTGGTTGATAGAACGTTATTTATTTATATTTGAAATAAATTAATTATTTTAAGACCTCCATTTGATGTGTTATTTCCTTCTTCCCTCCTCTGATATTTACAATGACACATTATAAGTTCTAGTATGATATAATTCCATGGACTGATCAAAAATATTATCCTCTAATTTCATTGTAGATTATAAATGTAATTTTATAGGGATTAAATTAGTGAATGATTTTGTAGTATTATATCATTTTTAGGATACATCTTGAATTAGTGATCTCAAGCATTCTATGGAAACAAATATATCCAATCCACCTCAAGCGGCAACCTATGACTGACTCATCCTAGTTAATTATTATAGATCAGGTAATTTGTGTTTTTATATTCACTAAATTATACCAATAATTCTTCAATTGTAATACACACCCATATTGGACACATCATAGCCAATCCTCCATCAAATCATAGTTTCTATAGGTTCTTCTTTGGTCTATGTGGATTCGATGAACCATGTTATACTTGAAGAGACCACATACACCATAAAATCTGCATAAATTTTGTTGCAACTACATTTTGGAACCATTACTAGGGATCCATGTAATTATCGTTGATACTCAACTTCATTTATCACCGAATTCTTCATTATCTCCCCCATTGCACTATATTTTTTAACTTTTTGTTTGTGTGTGTCTTGAAAATATTAATTAATAAATTATATCTAAACTATTAGTTTATCATCAATATTAACCCAACATAAACTCAAGATTAAATTAAATTTGAAATATATATTAGGATACCACTAATATATGTGATTTATTTGACCAACCCATGTATGAATACCCCTCACCTAGTGACATGTAAATCCTTTTGGATGTTATATTATTGAATGAAAAACTTATTGTTCTCTCAAGAATGGAAAATTATATCAATCATGATGAAGTCATTTATGTACATATACATATCCATTCTAATCCCCAACATCCTCTATAATCATTCGATGAAAAAATGGATAAAATAAATTTATATGTTTCATCACTTAGATTAGAACAACAAATCATATAAATAATTACACAACCCAAGCTGACATAGTTTGTCCCTTCATCAAAATTAATTGAATAATATTTTTACAATGAAATATCTAATGATAAAAATGCTAGTTGTTTCTATATCTATGAGTATTAAATCTAATGAAAAATTGAAACATTAGTTATCATACCCTCTGAGGCATCAAAATAAAATGAAATTACTGATGGACCGACATTAGAATGTGAGAAATTAGATAAAGAAAATGAATTGATTTTTTAGGGAATATTGAATTTTTTCCTCATGAAAGAATAGGGGATTGATGAAGGGTTTCTAGATCATGAGGAAATTTTATTTCTGAATTTACATAAAGGAATCTTCTATCCAATTCTTGAATAACTTATAGACAAATCCAATGATGATTATTTTAGAAACAAAACACTACCCCATTAGGGGAAATCACAAATTTAGATTCCATACCCATTACTAAAACTATCCTATATATTTTTTGATGAATAATATTTTCAAAAGGAACCCATTTTGTTAATAAATTTTTAAAATGAAACTGATATCGATTTAACATCATGAACTATTTCTGAAAGTTTTATCCAAATGGGGATCAAACATATTTTACTTCATTCCAAACAAGAATCCATTTATAGGTGATAATCAAGATCTTGAATTTCTAAATCATTATTCAGTTGAAAAAAATATTATTGGAATAATCATTAATGACTTAGGTATGTATAAAAATTCAAATAAATCAACCATTTCTGATATAACATGGATTTTTCCACTCATTGTAGAGAATATGATTGTTCATCAAAAAAATTTTAATCAACGAATAAATCATAATATATTAGAGTTTAGAAAAATATATTCCTTAAAATGTTTAAAGATGGTCTTGGAGAAGTTGGTATGCCCATTTCTAGATAAAGACTTTATCTTAAGAACATCTCAGGATGTAACTGGTCTACTTTGTGGATTTTATTTTATTTTGTTTTTTATATTTTAATTTGACAAGGGAATCCACCTTAGGATTTCCAATGATTTCTAATGTCTCAGGGGTGTGATACATAGAATATGAAGCATTTGAGTATTTATAAATAAATAAATAAAAATATTGGATTAAAACCATTCTTCTACCATCCCGGAGGGGTTCACTTGTGACATGAACCCAAAGTGATCAAGTGATTTTCATGGTTCATCAACTTTTAATCAAATGGTATAGTTTAATGGTTTAAATTCAAATAACATATTCTAACTTATCAAACCAATTTTAATCTCTTTCAATATATTCTATTAACATTTAAAACTATGGTTAGTTTCATTATATGGTTTGGAGTGAAAATCTATGATTTTGAAAACAATGAGCTTTTTTGATAAATAATAAATTCAATGAAATGATTAGATTAATATTCCTTGGATGAATTATTGTACACTTTAATACATGAAAAATGAATTTCAAATGATTTAGAATTCACTATTTATGATTTCAATTCAAGTTAATATTTATGAGCATAGTTTTTGGAAAGTATGGTAATTCGATGTTTTTTTCAGTGTCTACATTTTCATCTTCTTAGTCAAAAATACACAAAGCATTTCTAATATATTTTTTTTTATTTTGATGAATTCGGTCCCTTTAATCATTACATGGGGTTTAGGGTCACATTTAGTTGAATTTGTGTCATAAAAAAGATGAAAATAATGACAACGAAGAGTAATTTTCTATGATGTTTATGCATTTAAGCACTTGGGGATCAATGATTGATTGTTTTCTTTCTTAGATTTAGGATATAAATATCTATTTAAGAAAATTAAATTTATAATATGTGTGGCTTTTAGTACTTTTGGATCATGAATCCAATGTTTGATTTCACTGAGTTGGTAATTTCATCTCTATTATCATTAAAACAATTTAAAAAAACACAAAATAAATACAAAAATAAGATGAAAAATTGGCTATGAATCTTAAGGTCTAATGTGATTCCCATCAAGAGGATATATTCTTTTCATTGAAAAATAATTATTTCCCCATGTGTTTTTATATGCACAATACATCATCATGAAAAATACAAATTAGATAATAAGTGCTGATGAATTTGAAAAAACGAATAGTCCTAGACTTGGGATAATCTGGTGAAAATAAAATTTTCATATTATTTTTATTGGTTTGATTATTTTTTGGCATGATATCTTTTAATGTTAATTGTATGTTAAATTATTTTAGAAAAGTGGAATTCAATTTAATATTTTTGATATACTTTTTGATTACAACTACCAAAACTCAATTTGGGGGTGCCATTAGCCACTAAAAGAGGCTAATATTTAATTACTATATGTTAATATTCATGTGTTTCAATGTTCATAAAATCTTATTGTAGTGAATTTATAAAATTTCACATCATTTTTAATGAATGTACAATTCATGTTTAATGTAAAAATTTGGGCACAATAAATCATATAATTTTGAAATAAATTATTTTAATTTTTAATAGTTGATATTTTCGTATATTATTTACCACTTTATTTGGAAATTTTTTTATTTTAGTATCAATGGATGATTCAAAAGGAAATATGGTCATTTTTTGGCATGAATGGATAAATTTCTAGACAAAGCATAATGGGCTTTAGGCCGATTAAAAAAAATTGGGTCCCACAGTTCAAGCCCAATGCAGATGAAAATTTAATATTTGATATGGAATGTTATGGGGATGATTTAATCCAATTACGTTAAAAATAATTATGATTTTCTCATGGAAATCCAAGGATCCCAATTATAGGATTAAATTTCATAGCATATCTAAAGGCCTTTAAAATCATCCAAATAGTTCGAACATAATCTTCTAATGGTTGGTCCAATTTTCATAAAATATTTATTTTTATTTTATGGAATGTGGGAGAATATTATAATATTATATGACTATAAAATATTATTCCATACTACATGCTAAATTTGAATGAAAAAAAAGGAATGAAACATAATTAATTTTCTACTCGACACTGAAAGTCACCAATTTCCCAATTTTCCTCACCATCCATTTGACAAAAAATATTAAAGGAGAAGTAATTTAATACTGTAGGTTCGACCCTAGGCCCATAATATTCCTGTTTAGGGAGACAGTGGTGAATGTATCGAGGATAAATGTTTTTTCTTTTAATTCTTATTTTACACTTTCATTTTGTAATGAACCCATGATTTTCTCGATGTATGTTTTCTAAAACATTTTAGTTTCTTTATAATTTCTTTTATTATTAATTAGTTTTTCTTTACAATTTTTTAACTTGATTATACCATTGGATCATGTTTTATTTTATTTAAAATAAATAATTAAACTCTACAAATAATGATAGAATATTTTGTATTTCAATGTTTCTCTTCTGTAATATCTCTTCATTAAGTCAACTTATGGATTCCATTAATATTAATGAATTAATGTAGGTATTTTCTTTAATGGGTTAATCCTAGGGAGTTTCATGGGGTGTATTGAATTTTATTTCATGTTCATTAATATGAATTTATTATTTTTTTACCGCTATTAGATGCGTTATTTTCTTTTTCATCTTCACCAACTTTAATGATGACACATTTTGACTACTAGTATGTTTCAATTCCTAGAACTGATTATGATTGTAATTATGTTAGTGAATTGGTGATCAGAATTGTAATTTTTGTTGGGATAAAATTACTGAATATTATTGTGGAATTATCTCATTTTTTGGAAACATCATGAATTAGTGATCTCAAATATTATATGGAAACAAATACATCTAGTCCCCCCAAGAAACAATCTATGTTCAACTCGTCTTAATTAATTTTTTAGATCATGAAATTGTGTGTTTTGTGTTATTTATTTAAATGAAATAAATTTTTCATCAATTTCAACCAATAGACATGTTGTCCAATTCATATCCAATATTATATCAAATCATTGTGTTTATAGGCTTCTTTATTGGTCAATGTGGACTTGATATCCCATGTAATTATACAAGCAGCCTCTTATAACATAAAACCTTGGTAAATTTGGGAAAAACCTAGATCTAAAATTTTGTTATAGTTTTTAGAAAATTTTAAAACCCGAAATGTATGATCACATACACATAATACTCATTTCATACTCAGATTTCAAAATATAGTCGGTGAAATCAGAAAATAATTTTTAGTTAATATGAATATAAGGTCATCGTCATAGATTTGAATAATAAAAATATTTTTATTATCATTATTTTTTAAATGATTTGGATCGATAGTTTGTAACATAATTTTTTTACGCAAATCATGTTAGTCTATCATACAATGATCAAGTTACTTTTTTATGTCCATATAACACTTTGGTGAACATATAATCATATTCAGGATGTTTTTTGTTTTTAAAACTACAGGTTGTTCAATAAAAACTTCCTCTTAAACATATCCATTAAGAAAATTAATCATCACATCCATTTGAAAATTTAGAATTTAAATAATGTTGAAATGGATGGTAGAATTGGAATAAACACATGTCTAGATACCATGGAATATGTTTCTTAATAGTATATTACTTGTTATTGTTAATAACCCTTAGAAAGAAGTATTACATTATTTATAATAATAATTCTATTTTTATCATGTTTGTTTCTAAAGCCCCATTTATTCCAATTATAAAAGTGTTTTTAGGTCATTCAAAATGTGTCCAAACATTGTTCCTCTCGAATATATTTATATTATCTGGAATAGCCTTAATGTAATCCTCATCACTTAAAGCCTCGCATGGAATTTCAGATTCAAACTGAATAAGAAAGATAAGATGTTAAAATTAAATACATAAGAAACATAAAGCCCTAATAGGTTGATAAAAATCACAAATGATACTATAAATAGGATAATTCCTATGAAACCTATAATCTTGGGATTTTTAATTGATAATCTTAAACATATGGTTAAAATATTCTTGAGGAAAAAAATTCAAAAAATATTTCTTCATTTGATTCCGTATAAGATTTATTTTCGAAAAAAGTTTGAAAATAAATTTCTGAAATATCATTTAAGGATGTTGGTTGTTGTTGTAAAAAAAATAAGATTCATCAAATTATTTAGGTATTATGTCCTCAATAGTACAATATAATTTATTAATAACTATATATATAACACATGTAGATGAATAACATAATAATATTCCATTATTGGATTTGGGTGAATAATTCTGTAAGTTCTCTTTCATATTCAAGATGAATACTTCTCATAAAAAAACTATGATGTAAGAAACTATTGGTTTCTGAGTTGTCCAAAACTCATAAGGAGATTTATTACGAAAATGTAAAATTAAATTTTTATTTATTCTATATATGGAAGTACTAACCACTTTATCCCATAAATGATTTTCAAATCAATATTCACTCAAATTGGGTCATGTTTCTTCTTGAAAAATATAATTTCTTCTGTCAATAACAATATTTTGATTAGGTGTGCTAAGAGCTGATTATTTATGTTCTAAAACATTATTACTACAAAAAGATTCAAATTCCCAATTTAAAAATTATCCACCACAATCACTACGAATTGTTGTCAAGGGAATGCTTTTCCTATCTCAAACATTGGCAACAAATTTTTTGAAATAAATAATGTCTCTTATTTATTTGTGGGGAAATAAACCCTTATGTATCTAGTGTAATCATCAACAATGCATATTAATATATTTTTCACTTAATACTGCAGGTTTTTGTATGACCAAATAAATCCATGCGCACATACTATAAATCATCACAAGTTGAAACTTCACTAGTAGATTTAAATCAAAACTTATGTTTCATACCATATAGACAAGGGTTACATAATTTTGAATATTCAAACCAATTTTATCTAGATCATTAACATGTATTTTCTTATTAAACCTCTAGAAGTTTCTATGGTTATATTTTACTAACCTCTAATACCATAACCAAGATTAATCTCCCACACACTAAGGAAAGGTAAGTCATGGATTCTAGGGTATTATATTTTATGTGTATAAATATTCCCATACCAATTGGCACAAAGAATAAGTTTGTCCATGGAATTGTATTCTAAAAATTAATGACTTTTAATATTCACAAGGAAACCATCATCACATAATTTAGTTATTCTTATAAGATTATTCTTAAGACCATTAAAAAATAAAACACTGGAAATTATAGACTTACTAAGAATAACAATGCTTCATATACCAATTTTATATCATTGAGTATTATATTGGTAGGAATGTTTTCCACATTTTTCTTGATACTATTTTCAAGGAAAATGATTTTACCATTCATATTCCTAGAACAACCACTATCCGTACACTAATTATTATTATTATTGGTACTTTATTTCATTACCAAAAAGAAAAAACATTAGACTTCGGGAACATAAACCATCATTGGTCTGATAATTTAAGAAAACCGAACATTATGAATATACATTTTTCAAGAAAAATATTCTTCATGAATACATTTGGATTGATATTTATTAAATGAAAAATTATTTTTCTAACAGCCTAATCTTTGACACTTTGTGACAAAAGGAGCACTTATAGGGAAAAATAAATTATTACTAATAAGTACTTTCTTAGGAGTGAAATTTATTCTAGAACTAGTACCAAGTGGAATGATTTATTTACTCAACATAAAAAATAAGTGCTCCTTTTGTCACAATAGTTATTTTTTAAAAGAGTTTATTAAAAGAAGAAATTTCATACTTTATTTTAACAACTATTTTATTTTCCTCAATAGTATTAGTTTCAGAAGTAATTTTACTTTCTAAAATATATTTTTCATAAATTATTTTTTCAAAATCATTAAAATTAATATCTATATCATTTGTAACTTTTGAAAAATATATTCATTATTTTTTTTCGAAAAATTTATTATCAATATCATTAGAAAAATATGATATTTATTTAGTTAAAACACTTATCAATGAATTAAACTTATTAAGTATTTTATTAAAATTTAAATTCAGATTTTCAATAAGCTAGCATTACTAGATACGTCATCATATGAGGGTAAAATATTATTTTCCCTTAAAAATAATGATTTTCAACAGATGGTTTCAAATTTTTTAAATTTTTTAGATTTATGATAATTTTTTATGGATAGATTTGTAGAGTTATTATTAATTTGTAACTCATACATTAATTTTTTTTCTACCCTAGAAAGAAGTCCAATGATCTTGTATCATGACCTACTTCTTTCTGAAGAGTTATATGAGAAACACCCTCCTGTTTCACTCAAAGTTTCGTTATCTTTAATCATCTTCATTCCTTTTGACCTTTAAAACCTTTTCTGATTCATTTAAAAATTTATATATTTATTATATTTTCTTTTAGGATTCGGAAAATAATGTCTGATGAGTTTATCTTTCATACATTTCTATCAAGTTACTTCTAAATCTTTCTTAAGCCTTATTTTATTTTTATCTTTATTAATCCATTATTGAAAATAATTCTATCAAACTATTTTATTCATCCACATGGATCGATTTTCCACTTCGTTTTTGGAAGGTTTTAACGAACATAAGTATGATTTTATAAAATGT
This sequence comes from Viscum album, assembly GCA_963277665.1. NCBI lineage: Eukaryota > Viridiplantae > Streptophyta > Magnoliopsida > Santalales > Viscaceae > Viscum > Viscum album. Next base: position 1,993,205,485 of record OY728125.1, on the reverse strand, counting down.
TTTTTATTTCTAGATGATTTCACAACATTCTTAGCAGAATTTCATTTAGGGGGTAAGGTAGATATTTTTGAAAAGGAAACACCCCCATTTTTATTTTTTTACTTATTTCTGACTCTATTTTAAATATTCCATTACACTACCTAAGGGATCCAATAATATCATCCAGAGTAATATTTTTTTACATTATAATATCATCAAAATGTGTACTGTTTGAATGACATTCATTATTCATGGTATCTATTATCATTTCCATGAGTATTTAATCATCTAATATATTTTCTTCAATAGATTATGAACTATTTAATATAGTCATGAACCTCTAGGGAATCAATGAAAAGTATTCACTATGTAAAAAACAAAAAGGATTGATTGTCAGCTCTCAACATAACACTTATAATTCCAAAGATCATTGAATTACCAAAAATTTTTACTTTTATTTTTTTCCAAATACTACTACTGGAATCATAATATGATATATGGATATATATTCTTCTCTTTATTAAATAAAACAAAATTTTCCTTACTCTACTGTTAAATTGATATTATTTGTTAATATGATTAGTGAATGCAATAACTTCTTTATCAGTTAATTTGTAGTTTTCAGTCAGCATGAGAAAATTATCATCCCTAGCTATAATAAAAAAAATTATTACTTTTTTCTCTCCAATATTAATAGTACGCACCATAATAAATTTTTGGTCTATTTAGATTGATATATTTTATGGATATGATATTATGTCCTTAAATTTTAACCGAAAAGCATTATTCTCCAAAAATATGTTTGTGTTGTAAATGTATATACAAAAAGTATTTAACAAAACATAAAAATATTTCAATGGTATAGATAGTTAAAATTTAGGAAGTATTTGAGAAGTGAAATCCAACTCTAATACAAATGTCTCGATATGAATATAAGTTATATTGAATTTATGATCTAAATAATATATTATTGATGGCTTAATTGCAATAGGGTGAACTATAGTTTTAAAAACATTAGTTTAATAGAATTAAACTACCAAAAATTTTCCAAACATCTTTTAGTAAAAAGAATAGATACAGACATCACCCTTACTGCGCTTGAATCAGAGTATCATAATCTGTATGATTTTGATAACATTAGAGTATAATAACTGTAATCATATATGATTCAATTATATAAATGTAAAAATTCTCATATTCACATACGATATGATTAACACACTACAATTTATCATACCAAAATACATTATGATAACACGATTACAATTTATACGGTGGAAAAAAACTTCAATGAAAAAATTCCTTTAATATATATAACAATGTAAGAAGAATTTCATCTATTTACAAATAATAGGCCTTTTTAACCTTAAGAGTACAGTATCCAAAACCCTTGGCTAATGGTATCCAATGTTTTATGATTACAAGAAATTATTTCATGTATCAGTAAGTAAATACTACTATATGAATATCATATTATCTATCCATGTAGCCTTGTAGTACTTAATCTGACGGATCGAACCTATATTTATATCTCTTAAATACCTTGATCAGAAGATTGGATTCTCCATATTACTATCCCCACAATCCCTCGACCGTAATCATATATCAGATTACTGATTACAATGAAAAAGTAATCATAAGGGGAAAATAAGAAAATTATCTAGTAAGATGAGAAAACTCTAAAACAATTTCAAATTTCTAAGAACAATCCATTCAGGCATTGTAATATTTAGAGATCTCACACAGTGAGAAATTAAAAATGAAATCAATCCTCAAAAAACTCTACAAATGGGTAAGAATTTTTAGGGGATCTTCCAATGTTTATAATGATCTCCAAATGGTTATAATGTCTTTATTTTTGTTGAAAACATTTAAACATGAAACTTATAATAGAAATTTTGACATCATATTGTTTTTATATAATTTCAGTGTAAAAGTCATTACATTCATTAGAATCAAATTTTATGTACTCTAATTATGAACATAAATTTTTCTAATGGAATTTATTAATATTTTCAATATAAATATCTTAACAATGGTTAATAATATTTCATTGGTATTTATATCAATCCAATTATAATGAATTTGGTTAGTACAAAGACAAAACATATTCTTTAACGTGTCTGATAAAATTTGAGTTTGATGGATGATATTCAAACTCATTATCATTCCTTTAAAGATTAAATATATGTTTATAAACATAATGCATTGGAACATATTATCTGTATGGTAAAAATTATTTTTTATAAAACAATTATAGTAAACATTATATTTAAAAGTTATTAAAGTAATTATAATGAAATTATTTTTTATTTCTAAAATAAAATTAATGGATAATTTAGAGGCCAAACATCTAACTCAAAATATAGAACTATTTTTTATGTGTTATTATTAAATATTTTACTACTAAAATAACTAATATTTACATGATATCTATTAGTGTTAAAATACATAATTTTTGAGTACACTATTTCATTTCATTCATTACATAGCTATTTTAGAAGGAAATATTTTAAATTATATCATTTATATAATTTGAATAATTATATTAACAAAAATTGTCATGGATTTATATAATAAGAGATCCTAACTCGATAAATCTTATAACCTAATTATATGTTATTAAACTAATTACTTATAACTCAAATATCATAATTGGATGTGGGAAACTACAATTATTTGCATCATCCATGCACACACACCTTCAAAAAAGATAATACATGGGCACCAAAATATGGAATAAAATACACATTTGGATAATTGATGTAATTATTTTTGTTGTATATTGTGTATATTTTGAAAGGAATATACTATGATGAAACTAAAAATTGGAAATGACATGTAGCATTAGGTCTTTTCTAACTCACCTATAATATGGGAGTGCTTAGTAAATAACACTAACATATTGTAAACACATTATGGTTATTTTAGTCATGTAACATGCATCAATACAGAACCACTACACCACTAAAAAATAAAAAATGAAACCAATATAACAAAATTATATGAATAAATACTTGCATACATAATAATTGATCAATAATTAAAAAAAAATTTAACACATGATTCAGAAAACTATATACAAAATAAAAACATAAAAAATGTGTCAAAATATTAAAACACAAGTTATAATCCAATAATGAATGAAAAGTCTTCTACCAACGCATCATCAATGATCACCTTCAGAAATAATCTACTAGTTATCATACCATACAACCAGACTTGTATGTTAACTTACCCATATAAAATATTTTTATCTCATAACCACATGAATTCATAAGAGGTGTTACATGTGTAAATACTACAATACCAAATATGAACTCTGATGTCTGGAAAAATGATGAAGATTAGCTTTTGTATTAATAATAATTAAATCATATGAAATAATAATGTATATTATAGGAATAATAGATCATTAAAATGGTAATGTTTCTCATCAATATACTATGAGACTATTTCATCTTGAGTATAGATCAATATAGTTTGTACATCATTAAAGAAAACATAGAAGATCGTGATCTAATTGATATTACAATATGAAAAGGTATATCATAAATTTATCATGATGTAAAAAAACATAGAGCTATTATATAACTCCATAGCCTCAATCCCCCTAAAATATTTATTTATTTATATTTATAATCTTCATTATCAGATATTTTTTATTCTATTATTTTGAAAATTTTAAAATTTATTCATGGTTCTCAATAGCCACAATCTATATAAAATTCATGTGTAGAGTACTAATGTATTTTTAAGAGGTATTCAAAAGTTTAATGAATTGTTTGGTAAACTATTTTTCGAAACCATGTTTCATTCCCATAATTTTAAAATTTTCAAAATAACATTATTTACTAATATAATATTACCCCCTTTACAACTTCCTCGCCATTCATTTACATGACACCACCTATAGATGCTCCAAGAATAACCTCCCCCACCTTTGTCTTCTATATATTTGTTATCTTTTTGAATTATAAATATATTTTTTAATGTGAAAACATTTTCTCTTCTTCATATTCATTGATTCTTATTCCCTCTTATTCTTCATCTTTTATTACACTATTTTCATTAAACCCTAGGGTTCTATTTTTATATAAAACCTATCGTTTTTAGGTTTGTGGTATAAAAATTATATCGTAGGACCTTTTCTTTTCATATTTAAATTTTTATCACCATCATTGTATGAAATAATAATATATTCCCTTGGAATTAATTTCTCTATAAAATCATTATTATGCTTCATTTTTTTCTAAAATATTATCGTTGTAAAATATTGAATGATATGTGATTATTTATGTTTCATAGTATTTTTCCCATTATTAATAGTATTTTAATATAAAATATTCAATATTAAATTGATTTTACATGGGTAATATCAATTTTTGGAGGGGATGTGGTTTACTATTAAATATTTCATTTAAATGATCTTCCTTCAAGGAAGTCTGTCTATATTATTTATATATAATATATTTTTATAGTTTTTATTTTTCTCTATTGTGGTATTGTTCTTATTTTGAATTTTATTAAATGGAGTCTTTGATATTAATGTCTAGATTACCCCTATGGTTCTAAATGTGTTTTAAAAAATATTACTTTCTTTTAAAAAAAATCTGAAATGGTTCGTAAATATGAATAATATTATTAGTTCTAAAAATGATGGAATTATTGGATTATTACTCTAAAAATGTTATTCAATAACAAAGTTCTACGCTTATTCTAATCTCCATGATAGGAGATTGTATATTTTCTTGATATTTAATATTATATACTGATGATACTAATTGTATTAAAGAATGAATTTTCCTTGAGGTTCTATGGTTGTGGGATGAGTTGATGTCATTTTAATTTGATTCATTGTAATTAATTATTTTAATACTATGTGATGATAAATTATACATCACCTCCATTAGCTAAATCCAAGGGGATCCTATGAAACATAATAATAGATTGAGAGACAATTTAAATCCTTGTTATATTCATTCACTAACTTTCATCCCTGAGTTGTGTGTCACAATATCTACTAGGGGGTTCCATAAGAATGAAGGGTAAATTAATATAATATGTAATATTTAGTGGATGAATCAATATTATAGTTGATGGTTCCACTGGAGTATTTATAATATCATTAAATAAGGTGCTCATGAGTTCTCTATTATTTTATACACCATACATTTACTAATTTATTAATCACATGATTGTTCATTTATTATATTATTGTTACTATTATTCCCGTAATTTATATTCGATTTTTATTTGTTTATATTTTGGTTGGTTTAAATGTATTATCTATTTTAATGATTATTTTCTAGTTCCTAACAGAGTTTTATGAAGGCTTTGATCATGATTTATTTATTTAAACATTTATTTATCATATTTCATAATTTTTTTCTGTGTTTGGTGTCTTTTTTCTGTTAGTTAAGATTGTTCCATTGTGTCTTTTAAAAGTGGGTGGGAATTTTTTTGGAAAGTATCATTGGAAATGGTATTTGTAAATTATTTATAAGATATTTTTATGTATTATTTTGTTTTGAAAAATTATTTAGTTACATCATTTTGTGTTCATTTTTCTGAACGATTTATAAATACATGTTTTTATATATCATTGTTCAAACAATGTTTTATAGATTTTTTTAAAAAAAAATGTAAGGATCATTTGTGATATTCATTTGGGTTTCTAGATGATACCATACTTATACCACATTACGTCATGACCCGACCCTACCGGCCCCGAGCCGCAACTACCTCATGCCTGCCTCCATAGGCCAGAGGCTGGTGACTAGCGCCGAAGGCGTAACAATCTCGGGGAGGCCTTCGCCTAAGTACCTGTACACACGCACGCACAACCCACTCAATGCAGAGTAAGAAGAAAACCAAAGACAAACAGCAATACCCCAACCACAGTCATGCATCAACCACTAAATATAGTAAGTAAAGTGCTGGAAGATAATGAAAAGTAAAAGGGAAAAAACACGTGCCCAACCATAAAGGTTCCACAACCTGACAACAGGTAAACAAAATAAAACAACTAGATAGACTCCCACCTGAATACTCTAGCATGACTGCAGTATGTTTCTCCAACTGATGTGACCTCTACGCACCTCTGTAGTCACGATCGAACTGTCCGTCCTCGGCAAGGGCACACCAGGTGTGGGAAAATCCCAAGAAGAGTGTGTATAAAGATACTCAGTAGGTTTCCTAGAAAGCTTGAGGGAGAAAAAAAGGAGGCACTAAAGAGGTGAGAAGTATACTAACAAATATAGTAGAAAAGTTTAGTAAAGAGAGCACAGCTCAACCCAACAAAAATAAGTTGGCACAGAACCCAAGAAGTGGGAACGAAAGTAGGGTGAAATTATATATATATGTATATGCTCAATAAGAAACCCAAATGAGTGTGTAAGGGGATCTCCATATTTTAGATCAACCCATGATATGTCATCATCGATTCCATGTAAAACCATTTGTACAGCCCAGCATCTCATCACGTCCACCTAGGAAGCCCAAGTCAATGGGGATCAATCACCACACTTCGATACTATCCTCTTTTGACGACACTGACTCGCCCTCATGGTTTTAGGTCGTGTCTCAAGGACGAGTCTCAGTGGTGAAATTACTACTCTTCCTTATGGGTCCTTAGGTAATGATAAAACTGTCACACCACGAATCCACACAATTAGGGTCCCGCTCCAGTAGTCACAGTGGAAAGACACCGACTAGCCTCATAAGAAGTCCTGAGTCTGATATGCCAATGGGTGACCCACTACCTAGCCCTGCTAGAGGGTAAATCCTAATATGATATCAGGCTACCCACTTCCTATTCCTACTAGAGGGTAGACCCTAATACATCATCAGGCGACCCACTACCCAGCACTGATGGAGGGAAGACCTTGAATAAGTCGACAGACAACCCACTGTCCATCTTTTCTAGAGGGTAAGCCTGGAAGAAGTTGACAGGTGACCCACTGCCCAGCCCTACTGGAGGGTAAACCGGGAATAAGTTGATAGGGAACCCACTGGACAACCCTGGTGGAGGGTAGTCCTAGAAGAAGACGACATGTGACCCACTGCCCAACCCTACTGCAGGGTAGACCCTCAAGAGTCGTCGGGTGACCCACTGCCCAGCCCTGCTCGAGGGTAGACCTAGAATTGGTCCAATAGCTCTGCCCCGCTACTGACATCACCAGGTGTCACTAACAACTCCATCATGCATTGGTTCAGAGTACGTCAAAAGGGATCTCTGTCCAACACCTTCCGATGTTTCCACATATTACATGATCTCAAATGAGGCTCCACCAGCCCAAACAGATTACACCATTGATGTCCTCGCAGAAAAACATGCGAGATAGACTACTTACTTGCCCGAAACAGACAACCGGTGAATATGGTACTATTCACCATAGCCAGCCCATGTGGGGCCCGCACCCCGACTTCGATACTCATCGGTAGAACTACGCCATCGTGATGATCTCAGAAAAACACTCGGAAATGACTACTCAAACACCTCAAATAGATGTCTGGTGAAAGAGGCGCAAAAGCGCTGCACGCAACTCAAAAGACGGCCCATAGGGACCACGTCTCAAATCCAATGTCAACTCCCAAAACCATGCTGGAAATATCTGTCTCGATGTCAGGGTCGCAATGCCACTGACGACACTCAAATTGGACATCAGATGTGTCTGCACCATCCAAAACAAGAATCTCGGCGTGGTACATAATGAGTGTATTGAGCTACCGAGCTCCCATCCAGAGAATTAAAAATCCCCAAAACCATCTCAAAACATTATTATCGAGTTGAGGATTACACTGCCATAGACGGCACTCAAAACGGACAACCATAGCGAAAATTACGGGTGTTCGAAGTCGGAGGGGGGGCCACCCCCCCCCCCCCCCCACCCCCCCGGGCTGGACTGGACGACTCAGAGAGCCGGCATGCGGCTCTGCCGCATGGCCCGGCCATGGACCCGTGTCCACGTAGTGCTGACCGGCCTTAAGGCTGGTCGCGGTCTTCCGCGGAGACCCACCAAAGGCGGGTCTCGGTCCTCGCTCGGGTTCGCGCGCCGCGACCCCGGTTCCCTTGTCGTCGACCTCCCGCCGCCTGAAGCCGTCGCCACGCCACGTGATTCCGCCACCGCTGGGGATTCTACCACCACACCGACTTCTTAGAGAGCCACCAGCACTGCCTGGAACGTGCCACACCACTGCCGAAGCTCGCCGGACCTCCCAGGAACCACCGGAGAAAGGAAAAATGGCTGGGAAACTTCCCGGGGCCACCCCGGACGCCCCGGGACTCGTAGTTTTTATTCGAAAGGATAATTGGAATGCTCGGATTTAGCTCTAAAAAAATGGATCTTTCTTGAAAATTATACAGCAAAATAATGCATGAAATGACATTTTAAGGGGGGGGGTTGTAGGGATTGGAATTTAAATAAACGAGCCTACCTTGATGGGCGTAGCCCTACGCTTCACCGACGATCTGCCAGAGTTTCCGCGCCTCATCAGAGTTGTGGAGGAGAGGGGAGGATTTCAACAGGAGGGAACCGACAGGAAAGAAAAACAGGTAGGGGAGGAGGAGAGGGGGAGAGTGTTAAAATAGAAAAACCCTTAAACCCCCGCCCATAGATCCCGTACCCGAACATTCGTCGGGGTCGGGGTTAAGCCGCCCCTAGGTAAAAACCCATTTTCTGAGCGCAAAGGTGGTCTTGGAATTTTAATCCGAGTCTCCATTCAAAATTTTTAAATTCCACGACCGGGGCCTCTAAATTACGAAAACGCCCCTGGTGTCATTTTTCACAGAAGGGTCGTGCCCGCAAAAGTTATACCCCCTCTAGTGTAAAAGGCACATTCTGGACTCAATAGTGCCCTCTGTTTTCCCATATGAGTGAATTTTTAGGAGTTATTTTGTTTATATGGCGTGTCCAGTGTGAACGTCTGTCAATTTTAATTCCGGCCACACCGGGGCTCGGAATCGCACACCATCTGAACATCCTACTTTGGAAACACATCAAAAAAACGCACAGTCTTATAGGTTCAAAAACTGAGTTCTTAAATCATTCCATCCTTCACATTTTTCATTCCCGAAAAACTAAACTACAAAAATAACTCATGATACTGAGCCCGAATCTAGCTCTCCCGTTCCCAGGTGCTCTCCTACCCCCTCCCATGCTGACACAGCACACAAACAAAAAGGGATGGTCTTTCCACGTAGTGTCCACTCGTGGTGGTCCATGATCACTACTTGGTGCTCCACAAAGGTGGCTCCATCCTCAATGTCCAACTCTCCCATGTTGATAATGTGCATGGGGTTGTGCACGTATTTCCTCAGCTGTGACACGTGGAAGACGTCATGCACCCTCTCAAGCTTTGGGGGTAAGGCAAGGCGGTAGGCCACCTCACCGACCCTACGCATGATCTCAAAGGGCCTGATGAACCTCGAGGAAAACTTGCCTCCTCGACCAAACCTACGAGTACCACACCACGGGGAGACCCTAAAAAAGACATGGTCCCCCTGCTCGTACTCCAAAGGCCTGCGATGCCGGTCTGCATAGGACTTCTGTCTACTCTGAGCCATCCTCATCCGCTCACGAATGACCTGCACTTTCTCCGTCGTCTCCTGCACCATCTCCGGGCCCATGAGGGAGGTCTTCCCAACCTCCATCTAGCACAAGGGTGACCTACAGGGTCTCCCATATAGGGCCTCAAAAGGTGCCATGCCAATATTAGAGTGGTAACTGTTTTTATACTCAAACTCTACCAAAGGAAGAGGATCCTCCCAGCTCCGGCCAAAGACTAACTCACAGGCCCTGAGAATATCCTCTAACACCTAGATAGTGTGCTCGGTCTGTCCGTCAGTCTGGGGATGAAAAGATGATATCATCCACAACTGAGTCCCGATTTCCTCCTGCAGGCCTCGCCATAATCGCGACGTAAACCACACGTCACAGTCGGAGAGGATCGTCGAGGGTACTCTATGAAGGTGGATGATCACCCGAACATATAACATCCCTGGACTCTTCACCGAGCTATGCTCCCTAATAGCAAGGAAGTGTGCCGACTTTGTGAGTCGGTCGACTATCACCCAAATGGAGTCATGGCCCTTCGCCGTGTGTGGATGCCCTGTGAGGAAATCCATAGATATGCCATCCCACTTCCACTCCAGGATATCAAGGGGCCGTAACAACCCTGCCAGAACCTGGTGCTATGCCTTCACCTGCTGATAGGTAAGACACCAAGAAACGAACTCAGCTACGCTCTGTTTCATGCTAGACCACCAAAACTGCCGCTGAAGGTCTCTATACATCTTCCCCACACTGGGATGTATGACTAAGGGAGAAGTTTGGAACTCCCGCATCACCTCCTTCCGCATCACCACCGGTGCTACAGCTCACTCCTGAAATAGGATCTCGTGATTCCCTCCATCAGAATACCCATCATGTGCATCACCCGTGGATATCTGATCACGCTGTACCTCACCATCGACATCTCCCAGCTGTGACTCTCTCGCATGATAAAGGTAAGAAGGGGTTAACACCATCGATTGTAGAAAACCTGTACCCTCCTGCTCAACCAAGGTCAGCCGTAGGGAAGCCAACTGCTTTGAAGCTTCCCACACTAAACAGACCTAGGAATTCTTACTAAGGGAATCTGCTACTACATTTCCCTTACCTAGAGTATATACTATCTTGAAATCATAGTGCTATAGAAACTCCAGCCAGCACCTCTACCTCAGGTTCAAATCCCTCTGAGTGAAGATATACTTGGGGCTCTGGTGATCTGAGTAGACCACAAAATTCTCAGCCAAAAGGTAGTGTATCCATTGCCTCCAGAAGAAGACAATCACTGCCAGCTCCAAATCATGAGTCACATAATTCTGATCATGGGGCCTCAACTTCCTTGACCCATACACAGTCACTGCACATTGCTGAATCAACACGCACCCGACCCCATCTTCAGACGCATCACATTATAACACGAACTCAATGCCCTCCTCTGGCAGCCTCAACACTAGAGCACTAGTCAGCCTCTTCCTCAACGCCTTGAAGGCCTTCTGGCAGTGATTAGTCTATGTAAACAGTCGTCCCTTCCGCGTCAATGTTGTCAAAGGGGCATCATTCCTGGAGAAGTCCTCCACAAACCTCATGTAGTACCCCGCCAAACCAAGGAAGCTCCGCACCTCTGATGCATTCTTGGGTGGCTCCCAAGCAAGAAATGCCTCTATCTTTGCGGGATCCACAGCCAAACCATGTTCCGTAATGGCGTGCCCCAAAAAGTGAACCTCATGAATCCAGAACCGGAAATTCAAGATATTCCCGTATAACTGGTGCTCTTGAAGTAATTCTAGGACCATCCTCAAATGCTCTGCATGATCCTGCTCTATCACCAAGTAAATGAGTATGTCATCAATAAAGACAACCACAAAACGGTCCAAGTACGGCTGGAAATATTGTTCATTAAAGAAATAAAGATGGTAGGGGCATTCGTCATGCCACTAGGAATCACCAAAAACTCATAGTGCCCATATCGACTATGGAAGGCCATCTTTGGGATATCAGCCTCAAGAACCCACAACTGGTGGTAGCTAGATTGAAGATCGATCTTAGAGAACCACTTCACACCTCAAAACTGGACAAAGAGTTCGTCAATCCTCAACAAAGGGTACATGTTCTTTATCGTGGCCTGATTCAGGCGACGATAATCTACGCAAAGTCATAGGCTCCCATCTTCCTTCTTCACAAACAAGATCGGTGCTTCCCCGGGGGACACACTGGGCTGGATGAATCCCATCTCAAGATGGTCATCCAACTAAAGTCATTGCTCCCAAAGCTCTGTAGGTTCCATCTGATATGCTACACAAGATATCAGAGTACTCCTTGGCTACAAGTCAATGCAGAACTCCATCTCTCACCTCGGAGCAGTCCCCGCGCTGGCCGACCGGGCTCACAGAGTTGGCCCACGGCTCTGCCGCGTGGCCCAACTGTTGACCCCGGGTCCATACAGTACCGAACGGCCTTGAGGATGGTCGTGGTCTTCCGTGGAGACCCACCAAAGGCGGGTCTCGGTCCCCGCTTGGGGTCATGCCCCGCGACCCCGGTTCCCTTCCCGTCGACCTCACACCGCCTAAAGCTTCCGCTGTATCACGTGAAGCGGCTGCCGCTGGGGAGTCTACCACCACTCTACCATCCTGGAGAGCTGCCGCTGCCACTGGAACTGAGCCACCACTGTCTAGAACGCGTTTCAACGCTACAGATTCTCTCCGGACCTCCATGAAACTGCTGGAAGAAGGCATAACGTCCCTGAAAAATCCTGGGGCCACCCCGGATGCCCTGTGACTCTGATTTTTTTATCCAAAAGGATCGTTGGCAATCACTGATTGAGCTTAAAAAAATGGCTCTTGACCGAAAATTCGACAGAAAAACAATGCAAGAAATGACATTTGAAGGGGGGGGGGTTGCATGGATTAACATTTAAATGCACGAGCCTACCTTGATGAGCGTAACCCGACACTTCACCAACGGTCCAATGGAGTTGTTGCGCCTCACTGGAGTTGGGAATGAGAGGGGAGGAGTTCGACAGGAGGGAACCTCCAGGGAAGAAACAAAGGTAGGGGAGGAGGAGAAGGGGGAGAGTGTTTAAATAGAAAAACCCTTAAACCCATACCCGTAGATCCCATACCCGATCATTCGGCGGGGTTGGGGTTAAGCCACCACTAGGGAAAAAACCACATTTTGAGTGCAACGACTGTCTCAGAATTTTAATCCGAGCCTCCATTCAAAAGTTGTAAAGTCCATGCCCGGGGCTGCTAAATTACGAAAACTCCCCTGGTGGCGTTTTTCATAGAAGGGTTGCGCCCACAAAAGTTATACCCCTTCTAGGGTAAAATGAACTTTATGGATTCATTGGTGCCCTCAGTTTTCCCATACGAGCGACCGTTTAGGAGTTATTTTGTATACTTTGTGCGTCCTGTGCGAACGCGTGTCAATTTTAATTCCGACCACACCGGGGCTCGGAATCACACATCGTCTGAACATTCTACTTTGGAAATACATAAAAAAACAAAACGTATTATAGGTTCAAAAAATTAGTTCTTACACATTATTTCGGTTGACTCGTGGTCAATTTAAAGGATCTAGTTCTAGTTTTTTGGAAGATCCAACTCGATATATGTCATTGTTTAGGATTCTCATGGAGTGGGACATGGTTGAAACGAGGTTTTGGAATTATGTTAGGAGGATATTGTGGTTAGTATAGTTTTCTATATTTATTTTTATTTCTAGTATTTATATATCAGATTGTTTGTGCTTAATTTTGTTTATTTGTATTTTTTTATTTTAATGTGATTTGTATGTTTATTTTTACTCATGACCTTTTTTTTTCTCTATCTTTTGAACTATATATTTATGTTTTAATGAATTTAAAATTCATTGATACATCATGGTATATTCTTAGTAGAATTAAACATTATGTTATATTCTATTTATATTGAATAATTCATTCCAATGGGTATGTGTAGTTCCCTACAAACATTTTCATACCTGTTGGAATATACATTTCTCTAGGGGACTATACAATAATAGAATTTATGACCTATATGAGGGTAGAAAAGGGTTTTTTGTGAAAAAATGTTACTTTAGAATACTATATATTTAGGAAGTTCGGTATATGGAGGTAAGGATTATTCAAACTCGGGTAGAAGGCCATGAGTAGGCGTCTGATCACAATATCTAATGATGAAGCCTGAGATACCATTTTTTTTGTGTTGTGAGTCTAAATTTTAGGCTCTCATCATATTTTATAGTGTATTATTAGTTGAATTATTTTTTTGAGATATATTGATGTTATATGAGATATTTGATGTTTTTAAAATGTTTTTGAGAAACAATTGGATAAGGATTGGAGGATTATATTTTTCCCACATGGAATGAAATGAAATGTAATGAATGTGAAGATTTATTTTTGAATCTCTCTGTGGAAGTCACATGAGTTTCATGCATCTCACAAACTGGGTGGCCAAACATTGTGCATCCACAAATCCCCATTTCTTTTATTTTGTTTAATTTTATCTGTGATGCATTTAGGTTAATCTTTTTAAAATTATTATGAATTAAATTATTTTTAGGATTTTTTTGGATTATTATTTAGAATGTATTTCAATATTTTACAATGAAAAACATGATTCGGAAGGTAAATCATTGTTTTTGGGAAATGATTGATGAAATTTTATAAAGTTATCTTAAATAAATAGTATGTTTTAATTTAAATAAAATATTTTCAAATGAATTCATTGTTTAAAACTACTTTTTAAGAAAAAATAAATGCATTTGAAAATGTTTATGAACTGTGAGATTTTATTTAACACTATAAATTTTATGACTGGAGTTTATGAATTTTTTATATGAGTTTATAATTTATGTTATGATGGAATAAAAATTTTCCAATAAGGATTTATTTTCTATTGTATTAGTTTGATTACACATTATATGAAAGGTGTTACGGGTCATAGAAAAGTTTTATCGGGGCTTGTTACTTAGCCTAGTTCCTTTTTAAGAATATATATAGTCCTTAATAAAGTCATCCCTACCTTGACTCAATAAAGAGTGGTTGATCAAACCTCTTCATATTATTAATTCATCTTATCATGTGACCAAGGACATAAAGAGGCTATATAGTGGACATAGATGATTGATGGAGACATCAATTCCTTTAAAATCCTAGAGGCCTCATGAATTAAAATTGTTCAATATATGATTAATGCATCTATTTAGGAATAATGGTTTATTATCCATCACGAAAAATGTTTTATTTCTAAACAATTGTTTATTATCACATTATTTTAGTTATTTTTTTATAAACTGAATGTGGATATAGTGAAATAATGATTTTGTAGATGTTTAACCCAATAAAAGGATATTATCTTACAAAATGCCTTACATCACACTTCCCTTTAGTGGTGCATATTTTAACCTTATGAATAATAATTTAAATATTGTTATTAAAATGTTACATAACTATATTAATATTTGAAAATACCTTAATTTATTATGTTATAAAATCTTATATCAGATTCATTAATAAAATTTCATTATATTCAGGGCTTCTGGTTTGTTTGTTCCACGGTTTAACAATGGGTTCACTTGTGTAAAATTATGGATGTTTTTTTAAAATGTAACTAAAACTACAGAATTTTAATGTAATGGTATTAATAATATTAAATATTTTTTAATATTCCTTTACATCACTTTTATTTCATACATGTGGATGATTTATTAAATAAAACATTATTGATAAATGGTTACATTATTTTTGCGGTTTTTTTGAACATCGTGAACTAGTTTTGTCGTATATAATAATATGTGTGTATATTTATTCTAGAATAAGAAATAGTTTATAATATACATATTTCCATATTAAATACCCAAAATTATAGTTTTATGAACATCCTTGAATGTGGCAATTGAAAATGAATAAAATCATAATTCATAGTGGCAATTAACTGACTTAAGATGGACATTAGTTTTGTTTCTTTTGATAAGAGGTTATTAGGATTGAAATGGATTTAAAATATTACATTAGAAAAATAAAATAGAATTATATAAAATAATATATAGTTATCAGGGGTTGAGTCATGATTTATTTGAGTATAAATTAGAAAATGAAAAGAAATTAATAGAGGTACTTTAAGAAAACTACCTCTTTAATATCCCCAACATGAGAGTCACTTGATGACCTTGGATTTGGTTTTTTAGTGAGACTAGAAGCACATGGACATGGAAAGAGTTTGTAGGAGTTGTTTTTGCATATATATATATATATATGAAAATTAAAGGCTTTTGGGTCTCAATGGTATGGTGATGTGTGGAATTATCCTTGAGGATTTATGGGTTTAAGAGATTAAAATGAAAAATAATTTATATTTAATGAATTCCACATTGATGTGGAATTAAATTCCCAAAAATTATATTTTAATTAATACTGTATTTTAATTTTACGGTAAATAATTTCCTCAAAACCCACAATAAAATTTTTTGTTTTTATGTATTTTATGCCTTTATCTTTATAACCATAACAGTTTTAATTTTTTACATTAATTGCGATAAATTTGTTTTAGTATGTCAAAAAAATTTATTCATAAAAATAAAAATATCCTTAAAACCTAATTTAAACCACATTATTAAAAATAGGGAATTAATTTTATGTAATTAAATTAACCAAATTTTAAATATTATAATTTAATTATTCCTCTAAAAACCACGAAAAAAGAGAGTTTTTAATGTGAAAAGAACCAAAGTATGAAATTTTTTTATATCCATTTTCAATGTGATAGAAATTTGAATAACCAAAATTATATTTAATGATGTATAGTTGAAATAATTATATATTAAAACCACTTTTAAATATAATTTACTATAAATTTTTTATTAAAAATGATGTTTACACTTAAAATGCATTATGATTTACTATTCATCAATAAATTACATTTGTTATAAAAATAAAAAGAATCACCATAAGAAAAATTTAATATCCTATATTAAAATATGTTTTTTATTTTTTAAAAATAGATTTATAAAATTATCAAATTTTATATTTAAAATAGGTGCACCATCAGTAGGTGGAAAAATTTCATGTTATAGAAACACAACTATTTATTCATAAAACAGGATTAATTGTTTTCTTAATAAAATAAAAATTACAGTTTGAATTAAATAAAATTAAATATAGAAATACTAAATATCATTATGATTTTTTAATAATAGGGTTTTATTTAATTTATTAAGATAAAATGTTCTTATGTGCATAAAAATAGTTTTTTTAATAAAAACACATCATTTATATTAAATAGGTTTTTGTTTTGTTTCTAATTAAATAGAAACCAATGAAACAATTTTATAAAAATGAGTAAAATATATTTTTATAAAATAATTATTCTCATTCATTCCTATTATTCAAATTCCTAATTGATAACTATCACATAATAATAATAATATTTCGTTGTTAATTGATGCTCAATTTGTTGTATCATGTACTTTATAGAACATATTATTTATTTCATAAAGTCTACAAATTTTCAATCCTCCACACTTTTATAAACGTATTCCTCATAATTTAAACATGGGATTAAAAACAAGGTGTTTCCTATTCACATTACCTTTATTGAAATCATGCATCATAAAAAGGATTAACATTACTTCAACTTTAAAATAAATAAAGTGAAGTGAATAAATCACGTATGATAAAATATACTAGGGTTTCCATGTAAAAAAACATGAATATGGAAGTGAAAAATAACTATCACATTTTTATGTATAGGGATGAAAAACATTGCCATTATAAATTTTTCAATCACAAAACCATAATTTTGTGATGGGTTTAAAGGTCATTGATTCCATGGTATGAAAATAAAATGGGTAAAATTTCATTAGGATTATTTTCATGGAGATGTGGAATTTTATTACTACTTAGACTAAGAAAAAAAATATATTCATATGTGAAAATTAGAGTATAATCGTTTAATAGAATTCTATAACTTCAATGTTTATCTTACACCTCTCATTTTTATCCCAACCCATAGATACCTAAACTCCTTAAATTTTTATGTATTTTATATCCTAACATTTGACATTTCATATACCTATTGTTTTCTTTAAACTATTCCAAAATGAAATAATAACATACAAGATCATGGTGTCCACCTTATTTCATTATAATTTTTTCATGTAGATAAAATTTCTATGAAGTACCCAAGTTGATCAATGTAAATTTTACGTTGTGATTGTTTTCAATATACATGTTTCATGAAAAGTCAATGTTAATGTTATTGAAGTATGAGGTTCTACATTTAAATTAGTGTTCATAATTTTTGGTAATATGGAAAGGATGATTTTGTTTAGGAGTCCGAAAGGTAGATTTGGCTAGAAGATTTTCTTCAAATTATTAAACATTTTAATGTGATGATTGCAGTTCTATTTATTAGTTCCAAATATATGTGTCCTGGATTTATTCGTAGACACAAATTTTCCAAAAATATTTCAATAATAATAATAAGATATATGAAAAAATTTGATTATAATTTTCATGAGGGTTTGAATATGGTTGTGTTAGAATATTTTGAGTCTTTTTTATTAGAATATAGTGAATCATTTTTAATGTTGTGTATATAAAAATGGAATAACATATTGACCATTCATGAGGGATATGCCACACTCTAATTGTGTGAAGGTTCTACCTCAGCCAATCCAATATGTGGAAGGGTGTATAAAGGAGTGCCAAATTGAGGCACTATATAGCGGTGAAAAGTGTCCATGGAGGGTTCACGATAGCAGGTAGGCAACATAGGCATATGGATTTAACAGTGCATTATACTTGTTCAGTAACCATTTATCTTGAAATTGAGATGTTACATATATTATAAAGGAGTTGAAGAACAAATATTGTATGAATCTAATATGATATATTGTGTGATAATATAACTCCAAATTGCCATCGGTCATCTGAATAATCAATTTGATTATTCTTGGACATTAGATCACAGAACATTACTATCCTCATGCCATAAGATTATTAAGAGTCTAGTGTATTAGTATATCCATGATAAAACATCAATAGTTGATTAAACCAAATCATCCTAGATACATTTTAGTGTTCTATGATTTCAAATATGATGAAAATTCTATACTGATATGTTTTCATGGTAAAATGATATTTTATCCATGGATTTACAGTCTGTTCAGAATATTAAATTTTCTAATAATGTTGACATCATTCTATGAGAAATACTTTTTTTACAAGATGATTAAATATATGGATCACAATATTTTTTAGAATATTTATTCAATAAGGAAATCTAGAAAAAATACCAGAGTAACTCATTTGCAGGTAGACTCTTATCCCCCATTAAAGAGATTATCACACATTTGAGAGTTTCCTGAGAGGTAAATATATCCATGTGATATATCTAGTTTCAAATGACATATTCAATGTGCTTGAGTGGTATTACTGATCTCAAAATAGCATTATGATTATTTTATTCCTACAAATCTTCAACTATTACAACATTACTCAAAGTTTTTTTGTGAAGAATACTGAAGATCTTATAATGATGGAGCTTTCATATTTCTATTTGATGATATGAGTTACAAAATCATACATGATGTTTATTAAAGGAGTTATATGATCTTTTTTTTGAAAATAATTATAATATTCATGAACAATATTAGAATTTCAACTCTGATGAATATTTTTTGTGAATAAGATAGAAACACTACATGAGAGAAAGTGTGGTTATGGGAAGCATTTCCTTCCTGAATATATTTTTTGGAATGCACATGGGATAGCACTGAAAGAATATCTTAAGACTTATCTGATGTATGATGAGATAACACATAATATCTTATGAAGGATATCTTGTACTGTGAATAGTTATTAATTAATTGAACTAATTACATTATATATAGTGAAATAATATCCAAGAGGAATTGTGACATTACTTGAATGATGATTATAATATTATTCTATACTCATGTGATAGATTTTTTAGTTTGAGATGGTAAACACACATTAATGTAGTAAAGTCAGCGAGAAGTACATTTTTGGTTCATTTCATATGTGAATGTATTTGTGCATAGATTAGTAGATAATATGTGGATACAATATGAGTGATGAAAAGAAATATAAATAGTGTATTTCACTTAATCAAGATCAATTAATATTTAGTGTAAATAGAATAATCATCTACATGATAACATTAATGGACAAAAACATTTGAGTTGTGTAAATTTTAAAATAATGTATGTATGATATGTATATCTGCTTCTATTGGGAGACATAGGTGAAATTTCCAGCCATAATCATTAATATTTGTGCAAGGTAGATCCAGGTGGAATAAGATCCTAAAAATTATATCACAAAATATATTTGGTTTTCATGAAGGTATAATAAATGTGTACTTTCATTAATAAGATCAAAATAATATGTTTTGTTATGAATTGTTATTTCACAAAAAAGAATGATAAATATGGAAGAGAATTACATGAATTAAATACTTCAATGTCATGATAATAACTACATTACTATAGAACACACAATATTTATGTGTGTAATAATTTATTTGATCTAATGAAATATTTTTTTAATAATGAAAAGAAAAAAATATGTATTGTATTGATATATCATCAGTTGTTCATTATATTACTAGACTGAGTTGAATTGGAAGTGTTATCTTCTACAATTTAAGAGGGATTACTGATATGACTAGTATGAAGTGTTATTGATTATATTCTGTGTCATTCAAAGACTTCCAGTTTAACTAAGCATGTCAAGAATCAGTTTATTATTTGTGCCTCTAAGAGGTCGATCAGTTTTGTGTGGCAATGGTAGCTTGATGTTCTTATAACATTTATCATTGTGTTAACTATTGTTATTATAAACACCGGAGTAATTCCAAAATAAATATCATTATTGGGATGCTAGTATAACTTAGTAATTCATTCATACATACCTAGAATTTATTCATGGTGATACATGACCAAGCCATTCATGAATGGTCATTGATTTATCAATGGTTTATATGTGTCTCAAATCATCCCGAACACAGTAAATACATAGTCACCAAAATCAATGGAGAACCTTGTAAAAATATTATGTGTTATCAATCATTTACTTTCTATCTTTAATATTATATATTCACATTTATGGAAATTTATGATCCATTCACACTAACAAGTGATGAGGTTCAAATTAAAAATTTCTATGAAAAAAACAATCATGTTAAATACTTTTATACATTGATTCACCCCCCCCCCCCAGTGGAACTACATGATCCACTGGGCACATCAATTGGTCTTAAATAATAGGTTACGAGTCTAATTGGAAAAAAATTATTGTCCCATGATGTTTGCATCAGATATATATTAAAATTATATGAAGTGGATATTATAATTTTAATAACTAATAGATTTGTCTATGATGGAATTTTTAGATCCTATCTCCATTAGTGTCAACATGGACACTTTTTCAAAATCATGAATAATAGATAAAATAAAGATGTAAGAAAGCTGAGGAAGAATTTAAATAAGAAATACGATACATAATAAACTAGATATATTCAGAAGTAAATTCTATAAATTATATCTATTAAATCAGTTTATACATTTCCTTTTTATGAGTATGGTTTATGTAGTGATTTAGAAGAATTTATTAAATCACTTATAAATTTTATTCATAAATCAATGACTATCTAAATAATGTATCTACAAATGTTTTAAAATATATATTTTATTTTATCAAGGGACTATATGATGAAAATTCACATTATAATAATGAATATGTGAATATGGATAAAGCCTGGGAATATATGTTTCAAAGATGAAAACTTATCTAAAAAATTATTGATGCCAAATAAGAAACTTTATCACTTTGTAGTGAATAAAACTCTCATGTTCAAAAATAATTACAAATAACTGTTTCTGAAAACGAATTAAATAGTATGGTTATCAATGAGACTAATATTTTACTTGAAGAATCTCATAATTATAGCTTCATTATTTAGATCCATTAGTTGTATACCAATGACAATGATGAGATGTACATCTTATCTGAAGAATAAATAGAACGGTATGTATTTTAATGCCATAAATTATTCACTTTAGTTGAACATGAATTGTAATGGAGTTTTTTTGGAGAAGGATGTTAGTATGAATGTTTATAAAAAAGTAATATGTTCATTAGTGTACACAAAACCGATATGAATGTTAAAGAGTCACTTTAAGATGTTAATATAAAGATGATTAAATAGTTGAATAATTATATACTAGAGTAAAATCATATGCATGATGATAAAAATTTTATATTTATGATTCAATGGGAAGACATGATAACAACTGTTGAGTATGATAAGAAATTCATCAAAATGAAGTGCCTTGATATAGAAGTTAATTGAAAAAATTGTAAGGAAACACAATTAAAGACTTCCAAAACAGAATGTAAATATATGGAGGAATCACATGATGACTAGGAGAAATCAATAATACTGAAATATCATTAATTGGATTTCATGTTTAAAAATATAGAGAAAAACCAAGCAGAATATTCAACAAATATTGAGATCTAAAAATATTTTATCATTTTTTCTGAAATTTTTATTACTTCTAAATAGACTAATTATAGTGGTAAGAAGATCTTGAGATAATATAAAGATAAATATTGTGAAATGTAATTGAAAAAAATAACACCTATTCAACAATATTTTGTTAGTACTAATATTGTTTCATATGAAAATCCATGATAAAAAAATAATTATATTCAATAATGGGTGAAGAAGTTTGGTGATAAATCCCACATAATGTCAAAAGATGATATAAAGATTAGATTAAAATCTTATTATCGACATAGATATCATATGAAGATTCATATTATCCAAAAAACAAGATTTTAAAAATAGCCATTTTTTCATAAAATAAAAATGTAATATTTTATTGATATTATTGGTTATCCTATAAATATTTTCATGTATACATTGTCTATTGGAATAATTTTTCAATACATGATAATTATAAAAGGTCCGTATAAAGGGGGATCATATGAAAAGTGAAAATAAATCCTATAGATTTGAATCATAATTCACCGATGAAAAATAATTTGTCTTTAAATAATAGATTTAAGTCTCTTGAGGACTTTTGTGATTATTGCAACAGAAGTGACCACAATTTTTACAAGTGATGTTATGTGCTAACTATGAACAATGAAAATTATGATATGAAGAAAAGGCCACAACAAATTTATAGATATATTATAAAAGAATAAAAGTCTTCCTATCAGTATAAATAGGATATCAATGTAACGAAAAATCTGGAGAATGTCAAACATAAAAATTTCGTTGAAATAATTTTCACACGAATGATATGTTTTTTCTACTGTAGAATAAAAGGTTATATGATAGACCATTCCACACATTTCATAAATATAAAATATAGTGGGATAAAGATAAAAAATAAAAAGAAATTAAATATATAATAAAATTAAATGGTTGATTTGGTGCATGATATTAAATATGAAAAATTAAAATTTCTTGGAAGGTTGTTTAAAATAGATGACACTGTGATTTATATATGTTTGTGCGGATGGATAAAATTGTCCTAGAACGTTGCTGACAAATGCATGACATGATTTCCTAAGCAAATAGAAATTTGGAGGTATAAATATAGAGAAAAAATGACTTCTTATGTTAAAAATAGTTCTGTGAAGAAGGAGTATACCCATAAGAATAAGTCTAATCTTATACAAAAATAGTTCTTATTCATATTTCAAGAGTAGTGATAATTGGATAAAAACTAGATAATGAATAGAATAATGAAAATATAATACATGATAAAGTAATAAATATTATCCCATCTAATATATAAATTTAATAAATCCATAAATACTTCCTTATAATAAATGATAAAAATTTTATTTCAAATAATGATAACGCATGATGAGTATTCTTGAATCTAGAGAATAATTTAATGGAAATTATATGTTGAGAAATAAATCTCATCAATGCTAATCTAATTGAAAATCGTGGGAGAACCACCTTATTCCAATGTATATTTATTCATTTTCCTTCAATGAATTGAAATCATGTTGACTCATAGTTATATGGGGAGTTTCGAAGATATGAGTTTTATTAAAATATTATACTACATTCATAAGGCTTTTCATTAGGGATTTCTTCACTTTTATTTCTGATAAAACTATTCTTGAAGATCAATCTTGATGAAAGTCATTCATGAGGAATTAAATTAATAGATATCATCACTCTAGGGGGAGAAAAGATGATCAACTACAAGATTTAAAAATCAAAACATGCATCAAAAGAATATTTGATGTTCTAGTATGGGATTTATCTAAAAAATTAAATTCTGGAAATAGAATCATATTATTAATGAAAATATTATCTGAAAATCTATATAACAACAACAGAAAGAATATTTTAGTGTAGGGATTAAATTATGAAAAATTTATTGAAACCTTTGTTTTATAAACTGATCACACTTTTTTTTTCTAATCTAGGTAATCCCACATAGACATATAAATGATTAATTAATGACTATATAAATAAAATATGGGGTATATTTCTTTCTCTTAATAAAATCAAATTGAGTTTTTCTTAAGTGTCATCTGTTATGAAATAAGAATATATAAAGAGAGAAAAGGAAATGATTAGTTGCTACAGAATGGGATAAGTTGAATTATTTCTTATAATTGTATATTTGGTTTTTTAGACATGTATAGGGGATAACAAACGTTGAAATTGAATGTGAAATGGTTATTTACAACAAATAAAGAAGGGGATATTTAAGAACACAAATTTAGTATGGTAATATTTATGATGTAATTTTTTTCAATATATATTTTTGATGAAAAGTCTTTGTTATTTTTATATATGTATGAGGTTCTATGTTTGAATTATTTTTGATAATTATTCATAAGATGCAAAGTATTGTTTGTTTGGATGAGTATTCAATGATGATTTGGTTGGAAGAGTTATTTATAATAATGAAATTTTTTAATTGGAAGATTGAAGAAATATTTTGTAGATCTAACGACATGTGTCTATTTGTTTTATTTGAAATAATGTTTATAATAATTATTGCCACAAAAATATTAAAAGATATGAAAAAAATTATATTTTGTGAGGGTTTGAGTTTGGTTGTGTTTGAATATAATAATTTGGTTGGATTTGTATCTTACAAAACGTTTTTCTATTTTTGTGTATATAAAATTCCTACCATAATGACCAGCCATGATATACCCACTACACTGCTAAGGTGGATAGGTTTACCATGAACAAGATATTAGGTTCCATGTAGTGGATATGAGAAATGAAAGTAGTCACAAGGGATGGCTTCAAGTGGCAGTATAGGGTGTCATTGTAGTGGACCAGGGGCATGGGTACGAGGCAGTGCCAGAACGTTATTCTTAATTAGTAATAATTTCTTCTAGGATTGAATAATCACCTAAAGTATAAAGGAGATTGAAAATTTTTATAGTTTTATTGTGGAATCATATTTTTTATATTACTATATCTCCCATATAACACCCATAAAGTGATTCATAAATCTATTTATTATATTTTGTTGATCGTAGTGATATACTTGTCTCCCAAATTTAGTTTTTCAAGAGTCAAGTGCATCGAGATAATCCTGTATATAAATTGATAGTTATTTAAAGTCATGGTTTTAAGAATCATTTGAGTGGTCTAGAAATTCAAATATGAGTGAAATTATATATTGATTCCGTTTCAGGGTAAAAAAATCTAATAATGGATTATTAGAGTGTAAAAGATTTGAGATTATTTGAATAATGTTATATATTGTGACGTGAGTTACAGTTTCAAAAGATTATGAAACTGATGGATTACCATATATTTTTGGAGTATTTTTTTGATAAGTCATGCCTATAAAAACATATATGTTGTTCATTTTCACGAATAATCTCATCTCTGATCAGTGAGATCATCATACATCTGATATTTTGTTGATAGAGAAACAAAACCAATAGAATGGTATGATTTCACAAGTTTCATTCCATTTTTTTGAGTTGTGTATCTAATATCATGTTCATTTGATTATTTTTTTCCCATTAACTATAAAGTATTTAATCCTTACTTGAATATATTTAGATAAGTAGTCATCTAATCAAATGATATTTTAGTTTTTCATATTTCAATTTGTGAAGGTGAGGTATCAACTCATACGCATTGTTTAAGGCAAGAGAATTGTGTAATGGTTATAAAATGAATTATAATACTCATTAATATGGTGATAATTTTATCTCCATTTAATTTTTTATGATAAAATATTGAAACACAACAATAGATATGGGGGGTTCTATATAAGAAGATAACGTTTTGTAAATGTGTTCCATTGATTAATTTTTTTAAAAAATTTAACTGTTTAGGATAGTGAGGAGGTTCTCAGGATTATGAGGTGTTTTGGGAGTGTCCTTATTATTAGGTACATGAATTGTGTGGAAAATATTCGAATCAGTGTGAAGTATATGGTTGGTGCATGGTTAGCACTATCAATGTTCATATCCCTAGAAACCGCGCATCTTGGGAATCCATTCAGATAAGGGATGGGGCACGATTACCACATATTTTCCAAAACCATACAGGTGATTCTAGAATACTATGTGGATTAGAACCTCTTGGACAATGGTATCTTGTAGAAACCTAGTCGTGACAAACATAGACATTACATAACATTTTTGTAACATATAAATCATTTTACAAACAGACATCCAATGATTGTACTATTCTAGTGCACTCTAAACATGGTAACATAAACCTTGGTACATGAGCGGAGCTAAATTATATCCCATTAGGTTTTGAAAGAATATAACCCAACTTATACATATCATACATGTAATATATATTCATAACCAAGGAAAAGATACATGAAATGTTGTGATATCAGCTGCTTAACAAGGGTAAAAAAGGACACATATAAGCATAATCATGGGTATAAGGGTGTGATAACCTGATCATGAAAATAGAATATAATAACCTATATTTAAACGATCTTAAATATGAATCATGTCATAAAACATGGAAGTTCATTAGACACAATTTATAATGAAATAAAGAACATAATACATGAAATCATAACATACGAATAAAACATGGAATTATGGTAAGAACAAAAGAATATATAATTATTTCCATAGTAGTGAAGGAATTTATTCTGAGGCCATTATAGTGGAAAATTTCCATTACTATACCAGGTTTAATCCCTGTTCCAGCCACGTATTATTGAACTGAGTTTAAACCTCCTTGTATTCATATTATACTGAACAGAGTTCATTTCAAATTTCAGCTCTATAAAACATAATCTAATTCATTTCTCTTTCTAGAAAGATATATCTCATGACATATAAATTATTACCAAGTTCATTGAAGGGATATGTAGGCCCAAAAATCATTAAATTAAATTATACATACAAGTGCCACAATATCATAATCAATTATATTATAACCCATGAAATAAAATTGGAATCATAATCATATAATCATTTCATAGCTTAAGGAAAAGGATATATGTTTAATAATAATTTCCTTAAATTCATAACCCATTGATTAGAAATAGATTTCCTAAAAATATATCCCATGAATGTGGCATGTGGTTCTTAAATTTTATGATATCAATCATAACCCATTCAATGAAATAACATGGATGTATCCATTAGATCATTTCCTTTGAAAGAATTAGTTACATCAATGGGTGTTATCTTATATGGAAAATATCTTTGAAGTATATTTCATAAAAATTTATTGTGGAAAATATTATTTCTTCAATAAAAAATAATTTTTAAAACATGAAACATTTTGAAATGCATTTTCATTAATAATCCATTGAAAACATAGACAGAATGATATAAAATACTTTAGAAATACTTTTCCTTATAAAGCTTATAAAAAGATGCCAAAAAGAATTTTGAAAACGATTTTCCTTGAATAAATTAAAAAATAAACTCCAAACCATTTTTAAAAACTTTTACTTTGAAAATACATTTAAAAAATATAAATAAAGACTAAAAACATTTTTACATCCATTTCATTGAAAATATATTCAAAACATATAATCAAATCATGAAAATGTTTTCAAATTCATTCATATAAATTAAATTCAAAGCCTATTATTAAATATTGATTTTTTTAAAACCCTTTCTTTCAAAATAAATTGAAAACATACAAATGATTTATGATAAAATTTTGAAATCCTTTTTAGAAACCATGGTTTTGAAAGAACATAGACTTTTTATTAAAGAGAGAGGTAATGTCGAACATTCATTAAAAAAATTTTCATAATAATTATATATACCAAAGATTATAATAATCCTACAAAATACATGATGATATCATGAATAAAAATATGGGAAAAAATTCATGAATTTTATTGAGAATTAAATTAAAAATTTTAAACATGGAAATTATAATCATAAACAATATTAAGAAGCTATGAGATTGTTTTAATATACTATTATCACCTAGTAACACTGAACAATACTCCCAATGTTAAAATGTGAAATTAATTGAATATTAAAATATCATGAAAGGATGTAGATTCAATATATATCAATTCAATGTAATTTTTCTCTCCTCAAATAAAAGATATAGGTGTAAAACATTGTATGTGTCTTAAATAATGTAAATTTAGAAAAAAAAATTCTTACCAATTTATTATCTTTAGAAACATAAATACCATGAATGGAATATCATAGAATATATATATAAATTAATACAATTTTAATAATAAGAATCATATAATACATCCATGGGAATTATACACACAACACCAAAAGAATGGGTGGTTAGTAAATCTTGTATCTCTTGGAAATAAAAAGTGAGATGAAATACCCTTACCTTATGTCCTGAATCTTGTTATACTCATTAAATTAATCTTTATTATAAATTTATATTTTATATTCAAATGTTGAATAAAAATATTCTTATATTTAATACCATATATGGTTTTATTGTGACCATACATTACCCATTTGTTTAAAATCCTATGTTATGATTTCACTTCGTGTAATATATGCATTGTTCATCACATATGCCTTCATTTGTTATATCATTGGTTCTTATACATATTTCAAGAATTATATAATTTAAAACAAGATATAAATATTATGTATATTCAGTATATTTTTTTATAATAATCCATTGAATGTAGAAGTATGAAATGCAATACATAGTTCATGTAGACTGTATGTCGTACGCATGCATGAATGTTATTTCAATTTAATTTTAATATTGAAATAATTAATTTAAAATAAAAACACACACACACACACACACACATATATATATATATATATAATTTTTACATTAGGTTTATTATATAATATACATTCAATAACTTTCCATAAGAAATTTCATATTCTGTACGAATGAATCACATCACTTTGAGGGGGAGGTAGTCCACAGTTTCTCAAATGAAATTTTAATATTAAACAAAATTGGAAAGTAAAGATATATATGTGTGCTTTTAGGTAATAAATAAGATTAATTTCATAATAAATATAATATATGACATATATATACATATTTTCCATCATAATGTCCATCATTAGAAGTGATAAAATAAAAATGAATAATCGCCTTTTAGTGAGGAGGTATTTCACCATACACATACACAATATATTTGTTACCAATTAAAAGTAGTTGTTTTTCATTGTATATATAACCCAAGTAATAAAAACATGCTAGTATATTATGGATAATTATTATTTTTACAAGCGTAGAATGACAATAGTGGAGGGGTGTAGAACGAAAATAAAATAAAGGATCATGAGAGAAGACGTTACATCATAATTGGCTAACTCCTTTTGGTTTGTGGAGAAATGCTTACTTGGATATCATTATATTCAATGGAATTATTATATAAGTATGATATGGTTTTTTGTATGTGTATTGGGCTGATATTCTCTAAACCTATGTGTTTTGGGAGGTTTGATAAAGAGGGAGATTTCTTGCTTTTTATAGAGCTAGGGGAAGTGCACCATTGTGATTGAAAAATATTATTCAATATTGGGAGATCTCATTTACCTAATCTGCATAAAAAATGGATAAATAATGTATTAATAGTAATTTATGGTTAATCCAAATCTACACCAAAAAAATATGTTCATTTTACTATGTTGGTTCTTTAACTTCTATGATTCCCCAATTTTATAATTTTGTTTTTATTAAATAATCTACTGTTTTAACCTTTGTAATTTAACCATAAATAAAAAATAAATTGATATTTATTATGTAATATAGATCTAATGAATTATAAATTTTATTCAAAATTTAAAAAATTAAAATTACTTGTGTTTTTTAAATTTTTTTCTAAAACAAGTTCATATAACACACACAAAACTTCGAAAACATGGAAAGTGAAAACAATGTTTTTATAATTAACATGTAAATATATTAATTATAAAATATAAATTCCTCCATAAATATTTCATATTTAATATTTTTAACACTTAAAATTATTTTTTCAAAATATGTTATTTTTATTAATTTGAAATTATCTAACAAAATACCATTTATTGTAAAATAATAATAATGTCAAATTTGACATTTTTTATTTAATATTAATTTCAAAACATCAAACTAATATTTTAATTCAAATAAATAATGTTTAAATATGTTTATAATTATAAATTAATCATCTAAAAGAATTAAATATAATAATTCAATCAATTTACTTCACTTTTAACTATTATTGTACCATTTATTTTAGTTAATTTTTAACTAAATAATCACTACATTGGCATTTCATTAGCCTTTTATGAAACAAAATCACAACTAAAAGTTATTTATCATTTATTATGATAAAAATAACCCTCATATCTTGAAAAAATATATATATAACCAATTTTATTACATATCTCAATGATTTATAAATTTTAAATGTAATGAAAGTTCCCTTTTTTATCTTTTTTCTTACATAACATTTTATATAGGAAAAATCCTTTTACTAATATCCCAATAAACCTTAAAATTAGAAAAAACACAATATATTTTCTATCCATTGCAATCCAATGGATTTTGTATAAGTTTCAGGTCATTTTGGTCCTTAAGATTAAGGTTTAGCCCTTAATTAAGCTTTATCATAATTTAATCATTGCGATTAATTTTAATCAACTCTACTAATATTTTTGGTCAAAATAGAGGTTAATAAATATGGACTAAAAATATCATATTGATTAAAAAACTCCATTTTTTCAAAATCATGTCGCATAAATACAAGAGTAATATTTAATGTTAATCCTGTAAATAAGTGGAGAAAGCATAGTTTTAAAGTAAAAACAATCAAAAATTATAAATGTTTTTATATCTAGTTTCAATATAAAATTGACAACAATGAAATAAATTGGGTTAATATATTCATAATTTTTTAATAATTACGTTAAAAATAATCAATATATAATTTTATGCAAATCATTTATTAACTGAAAATGGTTGTTTTCATCTAAAATGAATTAATTTTTCCTATAAACCAAAAAATGATATTTCTTGAAAATAACACAAAAACTAACCATAAGCTAATTTTACCATTATTAATTAAAAAATAATTTTCCATTTATAATATTAAATTCATATTATTTTTTTAAAAATTAATTTTACTATCTTTTATAGAAGGAAATAAAAAGAAGATTATTTAAGAAAATATTATATAAAAACATACAATGAATTTACCCAAAAATATATTTTTCATTATCAATATTTCTAATCTATGTAAAACAATTATAAATAATATTTGAAAATTTTTTATTACTATTTGTGTTAATTTGTTTAAAATCTATGTTATTGTTATCCCATTTGAATAATTATGACTATAAAATGATGTTTCGTAGAAACTTACTGTTTCGTATAATGTATTACATGTCGAGGTTTTGTGAAGTGCATGCCAAGTTGGTTCCATGTAAATGTAATTTTTGACTTAGTGAAATGAATTACATCAATGAAAATTAATTTATAATAGGATATAACATATTTCAAAAAATATTGGGTGTCACATTCTATCCACCTAAAAAGGAATTTCTCGCTCAAAATTCAATGGGTTTATAAAAGGATTAATACTTGCAATTTTTATTCCATGAAACTGACATCATAAAAAATAATACTAAAACATACCTTAAATGGTAAAGTGGTAAAAATAAAGGTTACTAACAGAAACTCAAAATGAGATTCCCAAATAGGATTACATATGTGGGAGTGAAAATAAGGACATGAGAGATAAATCATACCATTATGTTCTTATTGATAGTGATATAGAATACAATCAAGAGAAATTAAACAATAACAAATCGATAAATCATCAATTACCTAATGGATCTTCCAATTCATCGAAAATGATGGTGCTAGGACAAACTTTTTTGTCTTAATGGTCATTTTTCATGAATTTGATTAATTTCCATGAAACAACATACTATCTTGATTTTAGGAAAATGTCTCCCTTTTTCTTACATGATCAACTTCACATATTTTTATAATAAGTAAGATGACATATTCATTCCAATAGTACTAACAGATCAACAAACTAATGATATCCCTTCCCATGATTTATCATCAACACAAAGTAGTTTCAATATGCTGTCTAATATGAAAAAGAATCCCCATATGGGGAGATAACACTTTAATCTTACAAGAATCATCTGATTTTTAACATAAAAATTACATAAATTGTTTACCATATAAACATTCATAAATTTGAAAATTCAAATCATTTGAAATATGTTCAGGAAATAAAAATTCCATTAATCCCCACATATTAGAAACTACCACTTGGTTTTCACATTCAAATTATATGAATAGCATCCTCACCCCGAATAGTCAAAAGGCCTTCATTGTTTTTTTGATTTTTTATATCCCACTTTCAAGGGATGTGGGGGAACCCTTACTAGGCCTATAGGCTCAGAGATTACATGGCCCGTAGGCTTAGGATATTACATGACCCGAAGGTCTTAGAGAATTCAACGAGACTATCTACAATGAATTGCCCCTCCCCAACATCTGCATCATGATAGTGGCTCTTCAACTTCACGTGGTCATCTAGCTAGGTTTCCCATGGAAGCACATGCTGGTCCCGATGGGATAGCAATACCCTCTCAATCTGATAAATTCATTTGGCTCTGCTCTGGTGAGTGAACTTTCTCTGAATCCTCTTTGGTGGATGGTTCATTTTTTTTAACGTGTCCGGGGAAACTACATGTGGCCCAATGACCTTGAGGTGGCCCAAAGGCCATAATGGTGGCCCAAAATCCCTACTGACATGTTACATATTTTCAATCATTATTTCTAGGGTAATCCATACCACACTATTTACTTATTCATATCCACCATATCCTTATCCAAACATCATTATCTAGATGCTAGGAATTAAATAAAGGTTTTCTTCTCATAATCTAAATATCACCATTCCATGAAATCAATTTTCTATTTCTAAATCACCATTCAATATATCCTTTTCAAACATAATTAAAACATAAACTGAAAATGCATATATATTTCATGATTCATAAAAAATAATATTGGAATTCCAAGACATTATTACATCATTCATCCAACATTATTCTTAAACAATTACCCGATATTAATAAACATATTCATTAATACATCTATCCTAGAATTTTAAATATGAATCATGTCTTTAGTTTTATCAACCTCAATATGACCATTCATCTTATGTTTAATGTGAACAATACCCAAATAACTACACATACCGTCCACATGTCATTTTTAGTCTCTATATTTTAAGATGTATAACTAATACTCGAACCACATTCCTTATACCCTTTATGTGATTTCTAATAGGAAAATTGATTCCCATAATTTCCTTAATTTACAAATATTAATTATTAAATGTTAACCATGTTCCTTATAGTTCTCTAAATTTACTAAAATCAAATAGCATAGTTTGAGAAAAAATTATCATATTGGGATGCCATATAATCATGAAATATTACTTATAGGGTGCCTAAATCATTGATAATAATTCGTTAGTCTATGAATCCATTTTCTAATACTAATTTAATTGTATTCTTCCACTATATAAATCAGTTATGATGTTTTAAAACGAGTTTGGGAATTTCCATCGAATATCCCCCATAAGTGTCAAAACAGCTGTGTGGCAAGGACCATTGTGGTGTACAATATTCCCCTAACTCAAGCGTAGAACATATTTTCAATGTTGTTACTCCAAGGTAAATCTATTCCAGAGTAACATAAAATCTTAATATCTAGAAAGGGATGTACTACAAGGAAACCACTCACACTATTATTCACCATAATTCTAATAAATCTTCCAAAATATAAACTCGTCTTTATAATTATCCTTACATATATACCTCTAAATAACCTTAGATATATACCTTATAATATCACTAATGTTTATCATCTTAGATTCAAAATATTAACTTAGACTTTTCTCTAATACAAAACATAGTGACCTAATCTTGACATACATAGACATTAAAAACCTTTTTCAAAATATGTAAAACAGTATAAAAATATACCCCCAAAGGACGTATTATTCTAGTGCCTTTGGAAAAAAGAAAATGTAAACACTGGTATACGAGAGAGATATATTGTCTCCAACTAGTTTCTCCAAGACTAGAACCCCTATTAGAAAAATCATACAATAAATATATTATCATAACCTAGGGAATGAAACCTAAAAATTGGGTGATTTAAGATTCTCTATATGTTTAAAAAGATGAGACATGTAACCACAATCTTCAGAATATTGGTATGAGAACATTATCATGAAAATAAAATATCATACCCTACATATCAAAAAATATAAACATGTATCATGGATTAAATCATGGAAGATTATAAGTCACAACTCATAATAAAATAATGGATATAATCTATGACAGCTTAAAATAGGAATTAGACATTGTTATGTGGACAAAAAATAGACATATATACTTATTTCCATTGTATTCAAGGAAATGTTACTAAGTCCCTATTAATTGAAAAATTATTTTACAGAATTGGGACCATACCCCATTCCATCCCCATATTGTTGAACCATGTTCACTCCTAGATACAACCTTGTAATATTAAACTGAATTCATTTATCTTTCTAGCCATGTAATACTGAACTAGGTTCATTTCACATTAAATACATGTCTATATCAGGAGATATAAACCATTCCCAATTCATTTAAGTATATATAGTTCCCACCCATCTCATAATTAAATCATACATGCATGTTACAAAAAATCATAAAAAATCATAACATATCCCATGAAATGAAATGAGTGTCATAAACATGTAATCATATCAGAACCTGTGGAAAAATGTTGGTTTAGTAATCATTAAATAAAAAACATATACCATATAAAATTAATAGATTCACTAAACATATAAAATGGGAATGAGAAATGGGTTTCATAAAAACAATAATACCAAGAATACCCCATTCATAGAAATAATACGAATGGAACATTTAGATCATTTATTAGAATTCCATGTGTAACATAAATGTATTTCTCCGTATATGGGAAATAAATTTGAAATATATTTTATAATAATTTCTTGATGAAAATATACATTTTCAATGAAAAGGTATTATTAATACATAAAACCTTCTGAAATGATTTTCATTAAAAATTCATTGAAAACATAGAACAAAGTCATGAAAATAATTTTGAAAAATGTTTTCCAAAGAAGACATAAAAAATAATCCAGAAATAATTTACAAAACCATTTTCATTGACAACATATAAAATAAGAATCAAAACATTTATTTAACATTTTTCCTTGAAAATGATTTTTAAAATAGATAATTAATTATTGAAAACATTTTGAAACCCATTTCCATGAAAATTGTTTGAAAATATATAAAGATATCATGAAAGAATTTTGAAACCCATTTCATTGAAAATACATCAAAAACTAATAATGGAAGGATGGAAACATTTTTAAAACCATTACTTTTAAAACAATTTTAAAACATATAAATAATTTTTGAATACATTTTGAAAACCTTTTTAGAAATCAGGGTTTTGAAGGAACATAGATTTTCAGATAAAGAGAGAGGTAAAGTCGATCATTCTTAAAAAAAATCATAACAATATTATGTAAAAATTGGTATAAAAATAGTACCAATATCTGAATATATAATTAATAAACATAGTATAAAACATTTCCTCATTTTTCTTGATATGTGGATTATATTATTTTATTATGTGAATCATAATCCTAAACAATCCCGAGATGCGATGAAATAATTTCAATAAAATCTTATCACTCAGTAACTTTTAAACATACACCCCTTGTAAGAAAGTGAAATTAAATTACCTTAAAAAATCTTTAATGGAAATAGATTCATGATATAATATGTCAAATTCTCTATGTAAACCTCATAAAAAAAATATAGGTTCACAACATGGTATCAATTTTCTATACTAAAGTAGGATTTCTTCCTGCTATCGTGTCTCCTTCCCATCACTCCACGTCACCCAAAACCCTCCTATTCTACCTCCAAACAAAAAAATTCACCGTATCCTGCCCTCAACCGATCAGGATTTTCTCCCGCTTCTACTACGGTTCACGCACCCCTCCTCTCTCTGACTCCCCTTTCCCGCTCCCATTCCCGACTCTCCATCTTCGTGTGGTCCACCTCTGATAACTCCGACTCTGGATCCTCCGCCTTGGGCTCCTCCCCAATCAGAAACTCCGCTTTCAGCTCTTCCTTGTCCGATTCCTCTGGTCTACCTAGGGTTCTCGTGCCCTCGATCGCACAGTGAGTAACCTATTTCATATTCTTCCTTCAGCATGGTTCTTCTATGGTTTATTTTCATGTTTATCTCCCCCGGTTAGTCCTCTCAGGTCTTCTCTCGGGTCATTCTACCTACTCTTTTTTATTTTCGGCTTCAGTGACGGCACATTGGTTCTTGATCAGCTACCTATTATGCACTTTCAATTCACAATAAGCTTCTCCTTTACAGGTCATACTGGGAGTGTCAGATTCAGTGAGTTTTTGGGATTTGCATCTGGAAGTTGTAGATATCCAAGCGTCTTCTTCATCTTCTAGGTTTTTGGTCCTATTTTCTTTACGATTTAATTCCCAGTTCCTTTTACATATTTCGTTTTTTGGGGATTTTTTTAGTTTGATGCATTTCTTGCGGTTGGTTGTTCACTTTGGATGTTGGGCGTCAGTGTATGGCTTCATTTTTTAGTTTCTCTATTGACTCGCTGGTCTCAATGGAGGGTCGCTTTCATAGGGGGTGGGTACTGGTGGTTATCTGGGATATCAATGACATACTGTTGGTTTGGGATGATGCGAATGTTGTGTTAGGGTGAGAAGCTCGAGTCTCTATGGTTCAATGTCTAATGGCCATGAAAACTATGGCACAATGACCTCTTCAACATAGTTGGTGTTTTGTAGTTGAATGTGATGGCAGAGTCAGTTCAGTCTTCAACATCGACGGTTCCAGGTGATGGGTCACAACTGATTCCATACATATACTTTTTCAAGATGCTTATACGTAATTATTTTCAATCTATAGATTTTATATTGCATATACTTAGATGTTTCCATATTTCTTATACATTTGAGTTTTCTTATACATAACTATTTTCAGATTTCTTACACATAAGTATTTGCAGATTACATATTGTAGATTGATTGTTGATTGCAGATTAGCAGATTTAATTTTCAATAAGTGCAGTTATAACATAAATCTTTAGTTTTTATATATCATAAATATTTTATTGTATCAAAAGAAAAATTATTCTATATTTTGTTTCAATATACAATACTTTCTATGTTCTGTAAAATATGTTTTTTATTTTATATCATACGAAAAAAAATTGAATAGGTATTTATATTTCTATTTTCTTTATTTTATTCTAAACATAACATTGAAATCATTGAAATTTCAGTTTTTATGAATGATGATGAAGAAATTGAGTTGAACACAGGTTGTTGAATTGATGTTGGGTTTGTAAAATTAATCGTACATGTTTTATCCACTCAGGTATATATCTGTACTCTTGATTTATAGTTATTTTTATTGAAACATTATAATTGAAAAAAATTCATTTTTGTTGTCATTTACATTTTTTGATAATTAAAACATACGATTCATTTATTCTTTTAAATTTTTTTAACATCAAAATGATTTGCAGATTACTAATACATAAGTCTTTACAGATTTCTTATATCCATTTATGTATTTTTTTTTCAACTATCCATTCTGATTTTCCACTTCAGGTTTTCCTATACATTGGGCCTAAACATTTAGAACATGAACATATTTTCCCCATTATGAA
The DNA here is from genome assembly GCA_963277665.1 of Viscum album. Lineage (NCBI taxonomy): Eukaryota > Viridiplantae > Streptophyta > Magnoliopsida > Santalales > Viscaceae > Viscum > Viscum album. The sequence goes on along the minus strand of OY728125.1, from coordinate 1,993,167,689 downwards.
GTTTACCTGGTAATGGATTGAAATTTAAATTATAACATTCGAAAGTTACCTCTATGTTGTTTTCATTCCCAATATCATAATATACCTATTTCAATTGATTCTTGTTGACTTATTCTTGTGTTTAACTAGGTTGTTCCTTTAATTTATGCTAGATCAAGTGGACATGGTTTGTGGGAGGATTTTTGAAAAAAAAAATACAATGTTCTGCTAGATCAAGTGGAAATGCATCTGTTTTCCTTTTATCCAAGGCTGATCGAATAGCTCTAGTGTGGGCTTATCATGTTTATACAACATGTTTTCTTTATCTAATTGATTATCATTGAGACTCACTATACCTACGAGGCCTATCATTGAGACTCCTTTATCTACTGTTCGAATGGATTATTTGATTTTGGTCATCTATATGGCTTCCATTCCACATGCCACACTTTATTTGTTTGTTATATTTTTTGTCTGGCATGAAATCCCTACTACTTTATCTCATGACATTTCATAGGAATCTCTCATTCATTAAGTTTTTATTTGAGTGATTCCAAGAAATATGTTCATGTTTTTGGAAAGATCTCAAAAAAGATGAAGTGACAATTGAGGTTCCCAATTGGATATGTTCTCCTCAATCCATGTCGTGCTAAACCCCTATATCAGGTCCTATAGTATGATGGAGATTTGGGGTAGAAGATGAGTTTTTTGGAAGCTCTATGGTGGCAATTCATGTGTGGAGGATGTAGACATGATACATTATATCATAACCAGGTTTGGATCAAGAAACATGTCCTTATAAGTGATTTATTATCTTCCCTATAGTGTCCATTTCTGTATCCTTTTTCTTTTGTGCATACATGAGTCCATCCTAGAGTGCATAGTGAAAACTATTTATGATGGAGTTAAACATTGCCACAAGTTTCATCTTAACCTTCTTGCTCAAATTGTTTCATTGGTTTGATTTTGAGTATGATTCTTTCCCATTTTTCTTTTGTAATAAAATATTACTTTATGCGTTGTTCTCATCATATAGGTAGGATCAACATTATCTGAAACATGTTTTATCATGGTCTCTTTATACTAATTTATATTTTCTTTTTAGAAGAACACAAATTTGACTCTATTAAATTCATTCATGGTTTTACTATTCAAAACAATTTACCTAATCATTTTTTAATCCATCAAATATGAATTGATAGATCTTGGCTGATCTTTAAGACAACCACTTCAATGTTTCCCTACAAAAAATGGCACCAGAGCCCTATAAAACATAAAATGTGGTCTAAAACATTAACTAGATAAGCTTCATGATTAAAATTATTTCAACCCATAGTTAGTGGTCTGGAAAATAAGGTCACCACTCTATCCCCCCAATAGAAATCCCACTATTTCAATTTGATATTTCATAACTGTAAAGTGGACTGCAATAATTGAGAATTTCTTCATAATGTTATATTATTGAGAATTATTTTTTCCCTCACAAGTAATGTTATAGGGGAGAGGGTGGATATTTATGAAAATTTCTTGGGTGGATGTGTCACCTATGATGCATACAACAGAACTGAACCTCACCCAATAGATAAGTGATTATTTTTGTTAAGATGATTTATATCAAAACACTTGGAGAAATTTGAATCAATGCTGATAGTTTTTATGCTGTTTTCTCTTAATATTTCTGTTCGACTTTCAGAGACAGGCATCATTATTTGCATTGAGAAATCCCTATCCCAGTCCAAGGCTGCCAAATGAGATGTTAATTATGTAAATGTGCATGCTACATCGACATCGGTGGGTGACCTAATAAAATATGAACCTCTAATTGACTGAATTGTCTAGAATGATGGGGTAAGATGATAGTTCTATCATAATAAAATTAGTATGTATGCCTTATAATTTATGTTCACTTTGATCCTCTTGTGACCCTTTTTTATTTAATGTATTTTTTCTAAGCCATATTTCATGTTTGAAGGTAAATTTTAATGTTACAAGGTTTATGACTGTCCACCTTCTTATTTCTACAGGTGATGTATAAGATATTTCAGCAGTGAAGGTATTTCATATATACCTCTTTACCTTATAATTATGATGCATGTTGCTTCTGTTGTGGGTATTTGATAACATGTCATGATTGTTACTACAAAGATCCAATCAACAATATAAATTAATAACAAACAGTTTAAAAGGAATTAAAGAAAGGTGTTAAAATCGATTGAACATATGTAATTTATCATTAGTTTTTTTTACTTTAACATTTACATTATATTATATTTTCTAATTAATGAATAATGTTTGTGTGAAAATAGAATTGAATCAACTAATTGATGAAGTGTTGTGAAAATGATTAACCAATCTGGTTAGGCTTCCACTTAATAAAGCTATTATCTATTATCTATACTAAACTTGGCTTCCTCCTAGCCTATGTGTCACCACCACAATGATCCTTGTCACCAAAAACATAATTATCCTCCCTCCAAAATCACTATTCTACTCCTACGTGGTCCCATTACCCCCGACCATCATTGGCTCTTCCCTCCCTTTTAGCGTTTCTTTCCTTCATCTCCTCCATCCCATTCTCAGTCACCATCCACCGATGTGCCTAGGGTTACGCCTCATCTCCCTCCCCGAGTCGCCTCTCCAGCCACTTCCTCTATCCCCGGCTCTCCTCTCCCTCTACCTAGATTTCCCACCTCCTCCCTGATTCCCTCCATCCCTGACTCACCATCTCAGAATTGCCGCCATCCTCGAATCACTCAACACCTCTCCACACCGCGTGACTCCCCTCCCCCTTCCTCGACTCCCCTCTCCTTTCGCATCACACTTTATTACAAACCAACGCAACCCTCACTGGCTCAAAAACAAAAAACTATATGCCATTTGAGATGTTTGTATAGAATGGTTTCAAGGTGCTCATGTTTTTTGAAGGGCCGTAATTTGATGAAATACTTCGTGCCAAGATCTCAATCATGGCTGGTTCCAAAGATGACCTTCAAAATTTCTCAGGGTCAACGCATAAACTATATTTTTGTTAAACTAGGACGGCCAGGAGACCTCTTTTATCTATTGATTCACTACTGATTCCAAACAATATTATTTTTCCCATTTAACGTACTGAGACCCCAACCCACTAAAACCAGGAGACCTTCTTTATAAACCAGTGTCAAATGTATAAACCACTATCAAATATCTTCATGTCTTAATGTATTTGATTTTTTATGGTGATTTTATTAAATGATTAATATGTATTGTTTCCATGGATGATGGGTCTATGAATCCAAATTCTAATTCAGGGTGATCGAACTCAGAATAGAACATCAGTTTAAGAGTTGCAAGCATATACTTGAATTGAATTTGAGCAGCTGTATGGTATATGTTAAAATATAAAATACATGTTTATCAAATATATATTAGTGATTCTAGCTTGGTTTGTGTGTGTGCTACAGATAAAGATTACAAAAACAAGAATATAGTATGAGTTGAAATGTGTTTACGAAATGATCTTAGTTGTCTTAAAGATGATATTTATGTTGCAATTTGGAATTGATTTGCAGTTTCCCAATAACCTTGGTGTACGAAGGACTGCCTTCTATAGATTTTTTTATGATCACATTAATACCTAGAAATACTTTTTATGAATGCACATATATATTATATGCATCTGTTTGATTGAACTTCATTATGAAAATAATCAAGTCCATTGAGTAATTGATGGATTTTGTAAAGCCTAGAAATCAAAAATTCTTGTTACTAAAGTATGGACATCCTTGAAAAAACTGCTATTTATTTTGGTTTTCTGGTCACAATGTGTAATATTCATGTAAGGAGACTAAATATCTTTGAAATTTTGATTCTTTTATGTTTCTTCTTCCTTTTTAATTAGCTTTACAATTTCCTTTTTTGTATGATCACATTCATACCTAAAAATGCTTTTTATGAATGCACATAAATATTATATTCATCGGTTGGATTGAACTGCATTCTGAAAAAAATCATGTTCATTGAGCAATTGATGGATTTTATAAAGCCTAGAAAACAAAATTTCATGTTACTGATGTATGAACATCCTTGAAACAACTACTATAGATTTCTGTTTTCCGGTCAGAATGCATACTATTCAAGTTAGGGGTCCAAGTATCTTGGAAATTTTGATTCTTTTATGTTTATTCTTCCTTTTTAATTAGTTGTACAATTTCCTTTTTGGGATCTCCTTAAGATTCTACTAGATTTAGAAATAATTTTTTTAATATGCCTGTAATATTATATATTTATATTTATAGTACTTTTATTTAATTATATCTCAATACAGGAGTAGGATACATCGATGTTTAATGGACATTTAATTTAGTGTGTATCATTTTACTATTGCTGGAGAGCATCAACAAATCAGCATGTGGTTTACTATATGAACTTGAAATTTCTTTGACGTGAATTTGAATTCTTCCCTCGAACAAACGAGCTACAAAGTAATTTTCATCAAAAATAATGACAACTACATCAGAAGATTTAATGAATGCATTGAACACATTCGGGTAGGAGTGTATAATTTTTTTTATTTATATTAGAAAAAAATACACAAAATACTAAATTTTTCCTGTTTATTGGACATGGAGATAAAATCAATGCATCTTCACAAGTAGTGGCATCGAATATAACCTGGTAAAATTTCTTTGGTCTTTAATTTTTTTATTAACAATTGAAATTATTATTACTGTTATGTTAATTTTAACAATTCATGATTGGATAATCAAAATATTTGGTCTTCTCCAGGGAATTCAAGCATTCATACATGATTTGATAATACAACCATGAATATGTCCACTGTAAAGGTATTCAATAGTTATATTTAATGAAATCTAATTTAATTCCATTAACATAAACACATGTGTATTAATTTAATATAGAAATTGTATTCTAAGTCTTTCAAAAAAACTGTTCTTTATACCTCGTAATTGTCTACAGTTACAGAAGTGTGTACATTTAAATATTAGCATTATCATAAATATTTCAATTTTTTCTATATGTTTTCTCATGACAATGAACCACAAAGATGGAACTAACACCTTCTCTGATAACCATTGTTGACAAACATATTTATCATGTAATATGTACATTTTTAGTATTTGTGCTATCTGCTTAAGAACCTACAACACTTAAATTTGACGACAAACATGTTTTTCATGTAATCTCCTGATTAGTGTGAGTTCTGCTATCTGTAATCTATTAATTTTTTGACAAACATGTTTAACATTACTATCATCTAAAAATGGTTAACATTTCTTCTAATTAGTGTGTTTTTTATCATACATGTTTAACATTCTTGAGTAGGTAGGTAATTTTTATATATTACAAATAAATTACCTATGGCATTCTGCTATTTGAAATTTGTACATATTATTGAAAAACACGTTTAATATTTCTGTGATCTATAAGTTGTAAATTCTTATCATTTTTATCATTTTCTAAGAATTTTTTTAACATTTTCTCAGAAAATATTTAATTTTTTTTGCAAACAACTTTAATATGTCTGTCATGAAATCTGGTGATTATTGTGATTTTTGAAAATCACCTGTATCATGTAATCTGTACAATTTTTGAACCAGTTTTATTTTGTTGGAGACTACAGTTCATAGAAATACATATAATGTTTAAATTTTTATTTTATAGTTGGATGATCATATATTTGAAATACGTGTAACAAAAACTTAGGACATAAGGCTTTAACTATTTATGTTTGCTTGCAGGGTACTCTATAGCCTGGTGAAATCGATTATGGTTGAAGTTAGTTTGGGGGAGGGGCGGGGAGGGTATGGGCAGGGGGCGGGGATGAGAGGGGAAGAACTAGGCAGGGGGGAGGAGGCTGATGGGGGATGGGGCTGGGCAGGGGGGAGGGGCTGGTGGGGGAAGGGCCTAGGCAGTGGGGAGGAGGAGGTGGGAGGGGGAGGTTCTTCTAAGGGGTGGGAGGACAATCTGGGCAGGGGGGAGGGGAGGGGAAGAGCTGGGTAGGGGGTGGATAAGGGGGGACGTGCTGGGAAAGTAGGGAGGAGAAGCTGGGTAGGGGGGAGGGGAGGGGCTGGGTAGGGGGGAGGGGAGTTCAAGCTTAATTATGTTGATGTTTGAAATCGCTGAATGGTTTGGTTTATAAAATATTCAGGATAATTTTCCCTATCTCTGTTTGCATGGTCATGTGATTTTTCAAGAATAGTAGATGTAAAAAGTGATGGTATTGTGTATTTATGATATTTAAAAAGGTTTTCTGCATTTGTAACATGTTTCTATAAACATGTATAGGTACCATATTTCTACCAACCATCAACCACCAATACATGTCTACTACAGCGCCACATGAACCCAATTTTGGAAAGTTTTTACTACCACAATTTATTGAATTTAGTTTCATTCCAAAGGGGACACCTTATACTATTATAGTTTTCTATTACTGTAATATTTTTCACCCATCTATTTTATAAATAAACAATGTGTCCACACAATCCGTTTTTGTTTCCATGTGTTCCATTGAAAATTAATCCTGAAACAATTTTTGTTTCAGTTTGAATTTTTCACTGTTTATATTACTTTTTCAAAATTGATCAAATTAATACATCATTTATCTTATTTATCTTTGTTGACAATATATTACTATTCCTTTTCATATGAACTTTCTTCTATTTAGTAAAATATTGATTTATTCTCTTTACTACAATATTGAAATTTCAGTAACATTAAAATAATTGTTTCAGTGCATTGAGTACAATGACATTACATTTTTTTTAAATTAAGAAGAAAAATACTATTTCATTGAAAGATGATTTCAAAATAAAATTTAATAATCCCATGAAAATTATAATTTCATAATTTGTTTCTATAAATAAAGTTATAATTTCAATATATTATTTATTAATTTTCATTCTGTTTCACCATTGGTTCCTTCATTATAAATTTTATATAGAAGGATGATCAGTATCAAAATTTTCATCCTCAATATATGTAACATTTATTCCTCATTATGTATGTCATTTTATATTCAAATATATTCAATATAAATTTAATCTATTATGTTTTATAAATAGTAATCTATAGTTAACAATAAGAATTATTTTATAGCTTCGTACATCGCACGGGCGGAGTACTAGTGTGTATAAAAGAAGGAAAACTGAGACCAAACTATCTTATTGCTTTGGTATATTTACAAAAATGATCCCCTTGAAATGAAAATCATAGAATCGATATATAAATACACATTATTTTAAATATAAAAATAATATATTATATCCATGGTATGTATAAACACCACACAAATGTAATGAGTGGTGAATAATGAAAGTATCTAATGAAAAAAAGTGAAATGAAATCCCCTTACATTGTTTCTTGGCTATCTTAATAATCATTCAAATAACCTGTATAATAACTATAAATTTTTTACAAATTATATAAATATCAATATTATTATATTCAATACCATATTTTTTTATTCTGACCATAATTTACCCCTTTTTAACAATCCTATGTTATGGTTTTACTTCATGTAATAATCTCTTTGTTCTTCACATGAGAATAAATTTTTTATATAATTTGTCCTTATACATATATCATGATTTAATGAATTTAAACCATGATATAAGTATTTTGTATATTATATATATTTTTAATATATATATATATATATATATATTGTAAGTATGACTTGGAATACCTCGATCATCGAGAGGGTAATCTGTACGTATGAATGAACGTTGTTTCCCATTAATTTTGGTGTTGAATGAAATAAAGTAAAATACATATATGTATATTTTTGGGTATGTATATATAATTGTTATATTATATTTATTATATCATATGTATGATATTTATTCAACAAATCCATCATTAAAACATTCCATTTAGTGTACGAACGAACTAAATTGCTTTTAGGGATGGGGGTCCATACATCCTCAAATGAAATTATCATATTAACAAAAAATGGAATGTAAAAACATATTTGTGTTGTAATAGGATTAAATAATATTAAATAAATAATAAATATAATATATTACATAAATAAATATAGTTTCCATTATAATTTCAACCCTTAGTTGCGGGAAATGAAAAATAAACAATCATCATTTAGTGATGTTGTATTTCATCAAACACATAAACATTGTCTTTTTTACATACTAGATGAAGGATTGTGTATGTGTATGAAAACAAATTGGCATAAAAGTCCTGGAATATTTAATATATTGTTATGGTAAAACAATGGTGGAATAAAGAGAGTGGAGGGGGTGGGGAAATATAATAAATCAAATGAGGATGAGATAAGACATTACCTCTTAATCAGGTAACTCAATTGGGAATGTTCTAAAATGATTCTAAGTATTTATTTCATTAAAAAGAAATTATTCTAGGATGAAGGGAGGGATTTTTGGCCGAGGGTTTGGTAGATCTTGTTCGACCATATGTTTTTTTAAGAGGCGTGAAGAAGAGGGGGAGTTATTTCCTTTTTTATAGTGGAGGGGGAGCGACACAATTTTTAATACCAAAAGTTATTCAATAATGGGAGATGTATATTACATAATGTGCATCCCAAATAGAAAAATTGTTGAATAATGTGAAATTATGGTTAACCCAAATAAATATTACACAAAAATATGATCATTTTAATAATTTGGTTTGTAAACTTCTATGATTCCCCAAATTTATTATTTTGGTTTTTATTAATCATATAGTTATATAACCTTTGAAATTTTCCATTAACACTAAAATAATATTATATTTACAATATAATATAAATAAAATTAATTATAAATATTATATAATATGTATAAAATTAAACTATCATGTTTTTTTTTGGAAATTAATGTTTAAAACAAGCGTATGTGGCGTGCAAAACACTACTTAAACCCGGATCGTGAAAAAGATATTTATGTAATCTATTGGTAAATATGATTACTATGAAAGATAAATTGGCCCATTAATAGATCATATAATTTATATTTTTAAAAACTTAAAAACTAATTTCAATAATTTTGTATTTTTATTAAATTTAAATCATCGGATAAAATATTATTTATTGTAAAATAATAAAAATGTAAATTTTGACATTATTTATTTTATTTTAATTATAAAATATCAAATTAATATTAGCATTAAAACAAAAAAAATATTATATATTTGAAACATAATATATTAATCTTAAAAAATTATTATATACATTAAATCCATCAATTGACTTCACTTTTCATAGTTATAGTATCATTTATTTTTAATAGTTATTGACAAAAAATCACTAACTTCATATTACTTAAGTATTTAATGTATCTAAATAATCTATAAGATATTTGTATTATTTATTATGATAAAAATAACCACGTTACCATTCAAAATTATACCAATAGCAAAAAATAGTATGTTTTTTACATATGTTAGTGGTTTATAAATTTTAAAGGTAAGGAATGTTCACTTTTTACTTTTTTCATTACTTATCTTTTTATATTGGAAACATCCTTTTAATAATAACCCAATAACCCATATAATTAGATCCAAGAGAATATATGGTAAAATTATTTTCATCAAAAGGATTTTGGACAAGTTTCAATGTCTTTTTTTTCTTATGATTAAGGTTCAGTCCTTCATTAACTTAATCTTATGTTAATCATTTTGATTAATTTAAATCACTTTCATGAATATTTATGGTCAAAAAATAGGTTGATAAAATTATAGTAAAAATAAAATAAAAATAAAAATGGTTTATTTATTTTTTATTAATTAAAATCACAGATCTGGGAAAATTTTGTTAAATGCTAATCATGAAGATGTTGCGAGATATCTTGGTTTTAGAGTGAAAACATTCAAAAGTTCAATAAATTTTTATATCAAATATAAATATAAAAATTAACTCCAATGACACAAAAATAATTAATATATTCATAATTTATCTATTGTGACTTTAAGCCCCAATTAGAAATATAATTTAGCACTAATCATTATTTAAACGAAAAGTCTTTTTTTAACAAAAGTGTAGTAATTTTTACTATTCACCAAAAAATGATATTTCCTAGAAAAATCCCATAAATTTACCATAATATTATTTCAAAATTATTAATTAAAAAAATAAGTTCTTTTTAAATAATTGAATTTATATTAGTGTTTAAAATTAATTTTACTATTCTTCACAAAATAACAAAAAGACCAATTTCTTTTAGAAAATATAATTTTATAACAAATAAAGACTTTACAAAAAAATATATTTCATTATCAATATGTTTTATTTATGTCAATGTATTATAAATAATATATGAAAAGTATTTATTACTATTAATATTACTATTTTTAACTTCTTGGTAAAAATGATATTGTTTAAAAAATTATTACAATAATATGATGTTCCGTAGAAATGACTCATGCGTATAACACATTTTAAGATGGAGTTTCATGTAATGAAATCCCGTAAGGTTCAATGTGAAAGCCCTATTTAACATATATCATTGAAATAAATCAATTAAAAATAGATTATTTGAAGAAAAAATTATTTCACAAAATATTAGGGTGTTATAGAGCAGCATTGTTGGTACACAGTTTGGCTAATCATGCTGCCAAACCCTATGCCACTAAAAAGCGGGAAATTTCAGTTTTACCACTCAATAATTTATTGTTATAAGATGATTTTATTCTCATATCCTCCAATGAAATCGTGGTTCATGAATGAAAACCTCTATGACTTCCATGATATGAGTATCCTTTGATTCATAGGTGTTTAAAGTGTGTTTGGTTGTGATTTAATGATATGGATTAGTCTAACACTCCTATTTTATATTTTTCTTGATTCGGGATTTTACAATCTATCATCATCTTTTGGATCTATAAAACAATCACTTTTCTAGAAGAATCTATTTATTGGCTTCAATGGGTGTTTGAGTTCGAATAAATATTGGATGTTATGAAACAGTTCGTCACCAAACTAGTGTTAAGTGGTCTTAAAGTATTTTCCCATAGTCATGTTGTTATATATATGTAAATTTTGTCCTTCCAATATATTATCATTCTTAGTTTTATCTTTTTTTTATTATGTAGTGTGATTTGTTCTTCAAATTGATCTATAAAAACCTTCACGAACCCCATTGGTTCTACCCATGGGGCGAGTCAATCCCTTGTAAATGTTGAATAAAATATGTAAACATTGAGATATGAGAATTATGAGAGAGAATGTGTAGTACAAGTGAAATTCACTATGTTTTTAGTGTCAATGGGTTAATTGAATTGATTATTATTTGACTTTTGAATATAAAAAGGATGTTTTGAATAGTTTTTAATGGTTTATTATGGGTTTTATTCTTGATTATATATTTATTGAAGAAAAATAAAATTTTAAATTTTCATAAAGGTGGTGATGACCTGTATGTGATTCAATAAGGGGTATTTATAAGATATTTAAAAAGATGTTTGAAATGTGGCAAGGGATCCCTTTTTAAAAAAATAGTTTAATGGTAGTTTTGGATGTTTGAATTGAAAAAAAACCTTGGGGCATGATTTAGTTTTCAAATATGAATTCTTGTGGGTTATTTAGTGTCTTCAATATGATTTCAAATAAATAATGTGAATTGTGTTTTTTACCATGATGTGGGTTTAAAGTGTTCATTTGGAAAATATTCATTCCATTGATCTGTGCGATAATAAGATATAACCCATGAGGATTATGTTGGCATGCTAAAAAGGTTCTATAATGATCTAAATGATTAATGTGTATAATATATGACACTTCATAAGTGGTGTTATGAATAATGATATATCTGTATAATAGTTATGGTTTATGTAGGAAATGTGTACCCATTTTTAAATGAGAATAATGTTACTTTTGTAAAATTAATAAAGGGTTAGTTTGGTCATGGTAAAGTGGGTTAATGGTTTATCTCATGAAGAGGATTTATGTTTTGAATGAAATATCAAATTTGAACATTATTTGTATTGTTTCAGAATGGTTTTGGAAATATAATATTTTCTAAAAGGTTCAAATTAGAATGTGCACATGTCTTGGTAGTTGTGGGGTATTGGACAGGAGGATATATGACCACATGGTGGGTTAGACTATGTCCTTAAACCACACCCTAATAATGCATTGGTTTGGGATGTGTACTAAGGATATATACTCTCTTAAAGTTGTATTGGATGAGACTACCTGGACTGCAGCTCCTTGTTTTGTGTGATGAAATTGTTTATGAAATGTTTATCCCTAATGAGATAAGGAACATGACTAATTCCCTTATTCAAGGTAATTTAACAACAGGGTCTGTATTGTACTTGAAATAAATTCCTATACTATAGGGTATATGAAGAAATGGTTAATTAGTAAATTTTTAAATGTTAATCATGTTACTTGATAATAGTTTTTTAAATTAGTAATTGTCAATGGTGAAACAAATTACTTCTTTCCATGTTTTTATTGAACTTTTGTTCTTGCATACACTATTTTATGGATGGGTTATTTCTTTACAAGACATTTTTGGTGGCATATTGTGTTGTAATCACAAAATTCTTGAGCCTCCATGCACTTTGGAGACGATTTTATTCAACTTGCTTACTAATATTTGTTCAGGATAGGGTCCTGGTGTTTGTGTATAACTGGGTCGATAGGTTGGGGCATGGGAGATCATGACCTAGTTAGAACTCAATTCCATTTTCGGGGTATTTTAGTTGATTCAGTATTGTTTTATGATGATATGATTATCTGGCAAGTAGTGTATTCATTATGTTGTTATAACATGTTCTTCTTGATTACTTATTGTCATTTTCTCTACTTTTCCTTTTATTTTTTTTGATGGTTACTATATCATTTAAAATAATTTTATGGGGAATTACTCTAAAAATATTCTATATTCTCCTTAAAATTTCTCCATAGACCCGCCCTATTATTCGGTAGCTTCTAGGGTATGGGGAGGGGCATATTAGTTCATGAAATGACCTGGCTCGGGGCTCTAGATTATATTCATCAGTCTAGGGTTGTTATAAAGTAGTAATAGAACATTAATGTTGTCTTACTATTTTGTGTATGATAGACAAGAGACATAGACCAATAAAATGCCTAATAATTATCTCATTTCTGGGTTCTTGTAGCATCACATTCTAGGGAAAATTCAATTCACTATTGGTGGGGATTGTAGTTCAGTTTGTGATTTTGTGGATGATTGATATATCCACCATGAGTGAAAAACATGGATTTGATTTTTTTTTTCATTAAGAGGATTTTCTCTTTGCTCAGTATAGAAAGAGGGTGTGTATGAGTTTATAAATTTTAATAGGCATTGAGGATTTTTAGGTCATCTGTATGTTTCCTGTGAATGACAATACACTATGATTCATACGGTGGTAGTGTACTTCCCTTCTGGTAAATTTTATCTATTGGTTATTTCCATTAAAATGAATTATATGTTATATGGATTAGAATATGAATTTTAATAAACATAGAATTCATAAATGTTGGGTTAATAAATAGGTTTATTAATTTTTTAATCCTTTGGATATAGAAAATAGAATGTTTCTAAATGTGAACCCATTGGTTTTAATTAGTAATGATTAATAAAAAAGGGAGATGGTATATGATGAAAGTGGTAGGGATATTTTAGATGGTTATCCTTTTTTGAGGATTGGAAAATATGTATGGGTGGTTTGGGTAGTGAATATTGAATTGTTTAAGTCATTTTTTTTGTCTTGTAGGGCTTCATTGTGTTTCATTTTATTGTAAAAATAGATGTTCACTGTGTTACCTTTATAGGGATGTGACAATGGGTTATGAGTTGTTATCCTAAGATGAAGATGTACACACTCTTAAGGGTTTAGTCCGGAAATTTGTTTTTTTGGAAACTACGGTGTGTGTTTGGATCATAGATTCAACATATGTTTGTGGGTTTTATTTATTTGAGTCCTAGAGAAAATGTCTTCTTGGGTGAATTATAAGAAGTATGTCTAGGAGCAAGGGATGTAGTGTCATCGTGGCCAATGAGTTGGTTGAGGATAGATGTGTATGGCAATGAGAGAGGGATCTGGATACTGTTTCATGACATGAATTTATTTTTGGATTTTGGTACTATTTTATCTTCATTGATTCCAAGTGAGATAATTATTCTGTGTTGTTATTGATTTTGTGTTCGTATGGAACATGCAGTTGTTTTTTACATTGATAGTGTAATGCAGAGCATGTTTCATATAAACAGTTTATCCTAGAGAGACATGTGTGAAATTTAATGAATTTTTAAATGTTACATGATTGGTGGTTATGAGTTGATTGTCTTGGGAAATCATGTGTAGCTTCATGAATATTGGCCCAATGTGGAAGGTTTCATAAAATTCATGTCACGGTTGGTTTCCCTAGAGATAGAATTGTTGTGCAGTTGGTGTTTTCGATTGAGCTAAATGTGTAGGGTTATGAGTTAGTTTCTTTGTTATAATGAATCTGTGTTCTATGGGTTCATTGTAAGGAAATTATTGGGAAGAGGAATAGTCTTTAGGAGCCTTCCATGTTATTTTTGTTGTGGTTGATGCGGGAGCCGATGTTGATTTTTGGATAACATGATAAGAGTGACCATAGCATGGGCATACACTTATTCTATGGATGTGACACACATGGGTGGTTTTGGATATGTGGTTGGGATTTCATGTATGTATGGTTTGTTTTTTTGATGAGAATTTTGACAATGACACATATATTATGATGATGATGTATGAGGAGGCACGTTTAGCTGAGTGATTGGGTGTTGGTCCCAGCTCTGGTGATTCATGGTTTGTGTGATCTATATTTAAGAATAGTGTGTGATCATAGAAAATTTTGTGAAATTGATGTCCTTGAGGAGTTCCAAATATGGTATTTTTTGGGAAAGACATGATTTATTTGGGATGTATAAATGGGTGTCTTGGTTTAAACTCTTGTATTATTTCTCTATGATCATAGTGTGAAGCATGAGTTATGTGAAAGAGAGTTGGGTTGTGGATCAGTGTGGTGGTCAATTCGCTTCCATGTATATCATCAGGTTCATGGTGTAATTACTTGAGTGGGGTAATGGTAGTGATGTGAATGCTAATGTTGGGACAAGAACACATGAAAGTGGGTCACAAAATAGTAGTTATTTAAGTTTGGAAATCCCATTTGAGTTGTGGTGTTTGATGGTGGGTGAAATGATTGAAGGTAGGAAAGCCCAAGACTTGTGTCAGGTTAAGGTGCCCCGATAGTTGAGGGAGACATCAGTGAAGGAACGTTTTTGATGGTGTTCATCAAAGAAATATTAGCACATTTTTTTCTAGTGATGATCATTCCCAATATATTTACTTTTTCATGGGTGCACTTAGAAATCTCTGAGTTTACACTTAGATACATTAATGTGTTTCAGTAGTATATGGGACACCTTATAGGTTACTCTCTTATGGAAGCACATGTAAATTCATGTGGTGTGGAGAACACTATCAACTAGTTATCAGAGAGGACCATGACATGTGTAGGATGTCGATGAATAATATAGATTCTATTATCAAATTCTGATAACATGTAGCGGTTAATGTTGGTTTTTATTCTAGGAAATGATGGAGAGACATGTCAATGTTTCATGTTCATCTTGTTATCAAACTGTTATATTTGGTGGTTGAAATTACTTGAGGAATTTTTTTAGAAGAATACTCCCAACGTAGGGAATGGTTGTTCAGTCATGGATGGTTGGAGAAGACTGTGGAGTGGATGTGGTGGAATCAAGATTCCAATGAGAAGTTTGTAAGAAGGTGTTTAGTTTTCTTGGGGATGTCTAGGTGGGCCTTGATTGTAGGGTAGATTGAGACAAGAGATGGACTCAGATTGAACTTGGTTTTTATAGGTGATATGAGTTTTTGTTATATAGATTTTTTGGTGTGTACTGTAGATCCTGACAATGGTTTTCTTAGGAAATGGAATCTATGGTGGTGTGGTTTCATCACAGGCAAATAATGGACTCTTATAAGACTTCACAGATGAGGTAGTTATACCTTATCTGATAAGTATTCTTGTCCTAGTAGAGGTGAGACATGTTAATAGAGGTTTTTGGCCATCAAAGGTGTGATTCAGTTGGGATAGAATGACTCTGTTGGGTAAAAGGGAATAGATGTGCTGGGATGTAGTCAAAGTTCAGATAATGTTGTTTTAAAAACTATGATCTCGTGATGGGAATGTGGTTTGAGGGAGAAAAAAATTATTATTTTGTTCATATGAGGATGATGGGAATATGACCCATTGAGGTAGTTTTTAATGGGATGATGAATGGTATATTTTGGTGGATTCATTGTGTATTTTTTTGAATTCTCATCTTTGAAATGTATCAGGTATGTGTGGAAACACGAGTTGAAGTAATTTTGTTCACTTTTTGATGGTGGAAAGTCACAACACTAAAAAATACTAGTGAAGAGATAAATTTTTTAGTTGGGATCACCCTGGAGGTAATGTGATAGGTTTATGAAGTGAGTTGTAGTATTGGTTGGATGGATATATATGAGTATTTATTCTATGTTACAGTTTTTTTAATAATCATCAACTAGAGTTTTGACCGGTTTATTACTTTGAGATGAAGGTTATGCTTGGGTTAGTCCTTTTAGATGTTTTTAAGTGGACTAGGATCGTTGGGCCTCATCTTGTAGACCATATTTGGATTTTGTAAGTGGATTTAATCGATATGATCCGTTGGGTGATTTTAGGCTTGAGTCACTATTAGAGCATTCATGAATGGGGTGAGAAGGCGCTAAGCTATTTGTATCATGAATTGTGGATATGATCGAACCATGGGGATTCTTATTTTTTCTCCCAAGTAATGTATTTCATTATTTGTGTCCATTTGATGTGTTTTTTGGGTGTTACATAGATTAAAATCTTCTATTTCTTGTATATGATGTAGAGTGTGAGGTAGTTTCATCCTTGAGTGGAATCATATCGTAGTGGTGGAGTATAATTTGGGGGAGTTTCTTTGTGGTAGGAAGGTTTCATTAATCTAGGTGCAGTGAATGTGTGTCCATTTCTTGGAGAAATATTTAGAAATAAATGTTGATAGTTGGTCCCCATGTCCTAACCAATCATCTTGAAGGCTCAATATGGTTGGGAATTATGTATCATGGATGAGCTGTTATAAGGTAGGGGCTTGTAAAATCCCAACCTTTTGAAATTTTGCATCCTTGATTAAATATTTGTGAAGAATCCTTTATTGTGTATAATGGTTTCATTATCACGCGTCTTAGTATTTTTTGGGGTTTCCTAGGGGGTTCGGGATGTGAATGGAGGTGAAAAATATGCTAAATCATGTAAAATGAATAATTGGAGCATGCTTTGTACAAACTGTGTGTCTGGAGAAAGAAATCGTGTGTATTGGAGACCGTTTTGGACTAATAATTGGGCATGGTTTCCAGATATATTTCCTACCCATTTGGGTGCTTCTAGGAAATAGTTTTCCTTGGCCCCTCGTGGATTGCGGGAGCAGCACAGTTAGCCCATGGTTTGGATAATCCTATGGCCAAACCACGTGTCTCTTAAAAAGGGTAGAAATCATGCCCCCCCCCTTGAATTTAAGTTCTCTAACCCAATATTCTTCCTTATTCCTCCTCAAATTTCATTGGTGACTAACCAAATATTCAATGACATCCAAGTGATGGTTCTACTTTTATTACTATGTTTTTTATCGTTTTTCTCTACGAATTGTTGATCCGGGAATGTCTACCAATCCTCATTACACTTTTTGTTCTGGATTGTTGCTTGTAAAATCTCACCTCTTCTTCCAAATCCATAAAAACCTAAATTATATAGAAGATTATTATATGGGGATTTAATTGGTGTTTGATATCGAATAATGGGTGGATTTTAAGAAACTGATCATCAATAACCATCAGGTAAGGAGACATAAATCTTTTTACCCACAGTCAAATTATTATATATATTCATATATGTAGTTGAACCAATATATTACCTTTTTTTATGTTATAAAGTATGAAAAGTGATTTTAACCTTATATTGAGGTGTCAGTACCATCACATTCCATGTTTAGTCCGTGGGTGAGTGATACTAAACCTATGGCTACCCAAGGGGTGATCCAGACCCTTGTAGTTGGTGAATAAAATTGGTAAACTTTTAAATAGGGTAATTAGGAAAGGTAATGGGTAGTAAAAGTGGATGTGGTTATGTTGGTGTGGTTAATCGGTTAATTGAAATTATTATGATTGTGATTTGTAAATACATATTAGGTTTTGAAATGGATTTAATGGTTTGTCACTGGGCATTGATATGATTATATATTTATTTAAGGAAAATGATGTTTGAATGTTAATAATGTCATGAAAGTTAGTGTTTCCTACAAAGTGATTCAATATTTGGTTCTCTTAATAGATTTTGAATTAAGTTTTAAATGAGGTAAATTTTTTATTTGGTCAAAACGTTTTAGTAAATTTTTGTGTGAATGAAATGGATCTGAAAGCCTTAGGTTTGTTTTTAGTATTCAAAGAAGAAGAAATGTATTTTAAATGGTGGATTTAAGATTATTTAAAATAAGTATTTTGAATGTTCTATTATAATATGATTTCTGTTTATTGGTCCTTTGGGACCATTGTCATTGAATTGTTCTATGGGCAAGTGAAATAAGACCCATGATGATTATGTTGGAATGATAGCATGGTTCTTTAATGAACTAAATAATGAATTTATATAACTTATGACACATAATAAGGGTTTTAAAGAAAAATATATATGTGTTTAATAGTTATGGTTTGGGTTGGAAATGCGAAATGGGTTCTTATTGATATTAATGTTAATTTTCTTAAAGTAACAACATGGAATAAGGATTTGCTTTGTATTTGGAAAGAGTGTAAATAGGTTAAGTCATGAATTTGATTTATAGGTTGAATGAAATATATAATTTGATCATTATTTATATTGATTGAGAATTGTTTTTGAAATGATATATGTGGTAAATGCATCGAAGAATCATTTTTACATGGCTTGGTAGTTTTGGGATATTAGAATTGAGGATCTACGCACACATGTCAGGTTAGACTGAGGCTCTAATCCCCAACCTTATAATTCACTATTTCAGAAAGGGGGGATAGGGATCTATTCACATAATGGTGGAATTTGACGAGACTCTATAGAATGAGGTTTCATGGTATGTGTAATAAATTTTTTTAATAAATTTTTATCCCTAATTATATATAGAACATTACTTATTCCCTTATGCATAGTAATTTATTGACATAGTTTATATGTTACATGATGAAAATGCCTAACTTGTGGGACTTATGAATTAAATGGTTAATTCATAATTGTAAAGCGTGAAGCTTGTTCATTGATAATAGTTGGTTAAAAGTATATATTTTAATGGTGAACCATTTTTCTTCATTACATGTTATTTTATTTCACTTGTTTCCATTCATTCAATATTATACATACTACTTATTTCATTAGAAATTGTTGGTGGTAGCCTACTGATTTGTACTCACGCCCTACCCAGGCTTCCATGGACCTTGTTTACCCATGTAGATGTTACATGTTTTCTTTTATAGGTTCATGATTGGGACCATGTGTTTGGGTGTGTATTGGGTGATGGGTTTGGTCATGGGATATCGTGATAGGGTTGGGACTCTGGTCCATTTTTTGGGAATTTAAGTTGGTTTTCATTAGTTTATAATTGTATGAATGCCTGAAATGTAGTGTATTCATGATGTTGTTATTACATATTATACTTGGTCACATGATGGAATTAATTTATATTGTCATTTTATTTCGTTTTACTGATTAATATTACTATTGATAACATTTTCTATTGTAGAATTATTGTGGGAACTGGGTATGGTCTCTGTAACGCATCTTCAATGTCCCATGCTACTAGTCAGTAGCCTCTAGAATACATGGAGGTTATCCTAGGGTCATGTAATGACCCAGATCAGGGAACCAGATAGTGGCCACCAGTTCTTGGATGATACATTATCTTTAGCATTTTCTTCTTGAAGATTTTTTTGGTAAAGCACATGGGATTTCATTACAGTCATATCTTCTATCATTCTAGAAGTATACCCAGAAAATTCACACTATCTTCTGATGGATTACATGAATAGTGAATAGGGTCTTATTAAATTGAACTCGATACACCATTTGAAGTTAAATAATATCTAATAGTTAATGTTACATTACTTGTGTGATTATTAATTTATTGTGCTACAATAGTGTGAAAATGTTTTGTGTTTGAGAATGTCATGCATACTATTATGTGGGGAATGTAGTAGAAATTATCTGCATGGTTTTCTGAATATGTGAATGTATTTTTTTCATTGAGTTGTTGAAATTATGTTCACAAAATGTGAGTAAATAAAACATAAATTTAAAAATTGTATTTCATATAATCATGATCAATGTATTTTCATGGTACATCAAATATGCATCTATGTGAGAAAATTAATGAATGAAAATAATTGCATTGTTTAAAATTTGAAAGAATGTGTTGAAGTGTTTGTATACATTATACTTTTGTGAGACATAGGTGAAAATTACAATCATACTCATTTCTATTTTTTTAAGATAGAAAAAAAAGGATTCAATGATTAAGGTCCCACAATATACATGGATTCCTTGAAGGTTTTAACATTGTGTTCTTGAAATAATAAGATCAACAGAATACGTGGTGGTGAGAATTTTATATTTCCCAAAGAAGATAGATAAATAATGTGGATAAATACATGCCTTAAAAATTATCATGCAATGATTAGAACTACATCCATATAGAACACACTATATTAATGTGTTTAATAATTATGTTGCTCTAATGAAATATTATTATGTGAAGTAATGATGAATAAACCTTGTAGTTTATTGATATATCATAAATTATTACTTATATAACTATATTTAATTTAATTGGAAGTGTGATATTATACAATTCATATATTATAATGAGATGACTAGTATATAGTGATGTGGATTATATTAAATGGCACTCAAAGAGTTTTAGTTGATTTGACAAAATTAAGAATTATTTTATTCTAAGTGGATCAATGAGTGAGATCCATTTTTTGCAATGTTTACTTGAAGTTCATATTATCTTTCTCATTGTGTTATGTGTTGTAATTGTAAAAATCGGAGGCAATATAGTGTAAAGAACATCATTGGGATGATATTATATTTTGGGAAAATTTTCAAACCTACCCACAATGGTTTTAAGGTGATACCTGACCAACCCACTTTTAATGGTTGATTGTTTACTTAGTAGAGAGTTACTGTATCTTAGAATACTGAACACAAAAATAATTCAGTCACCCATGTAAGGGAAAACCAAGTAAAAAAATATTGTTCTTCATGTTTCATTTACCTTTTATCATTTATATATAATAATTGTTTTTGGTAAAATGGTAATATATATTCACTATAACAAGTTAGTAGTTTTAAATTAAAAAGGGGGAAGAGAATAGATAATATTATTGGTAAAAACATGTATACACTGATTCCACTCCCCCATATCGATGTACCTACATGATCAAATAGTAACTTCAGACCATGCATTGAAAAATAAATAAATGATCTTGAAATTACCTTGATTAATTTTTCTGAATACACCTTGCACAACATGTGTTGAATTGGAGTTGGTAGAGAAATAATAATAGAAAATAATTTATTATGAAGTATAATTTGAGAGCATATGATAAAACATGATTTCTATTAAACATTCTTATGGAGTTTGTTTTGAAACATTCAATCAATGGTCCTTTTAAAATACCATATATATGTCCTCAAAGAATAGACGTTAAACCAAATATAAATAGTCCTTTCTATAATCTCATTTTTTATACAGATTTATCAAAATCATAAAATGCTTTAAAATATTATGAAAAGGTAAAATATCTGAAAATTACAAGATAATATTTACTATTTTTAAATAATAAGAATATTTATAAAATATGATTTGATTAAAAACAACACATGAAACATGTTTGTATCGATTACAGTGGATGTGTTTGATATATCATTCAAATCATTTCAAGGGATTTATATATTATTAAAATCTTCAGAATCACCAGGATGTGACTTTGAAATATGTATTACATGCAATTCATGGGTAATGGATTGGAATGTTGTTGGGGATAGTCCTCCTTCAATTTTTAATGGACTATCCTTTATGCAAAAAATATATAGAAAAATAGTTTAACTAAAAGAAAACACATTTTAATATAACATATTTTTAACCAAAAATCCAAATCCAAAACGATATCAAAATAGTTATTTAATACCAATTATAAGGACAAAACTTTAAAATTCACAAAATCTTATGAGCTTAAACTATAAGAAATAATATTAAATTTCAATTAATATATTTGGTTTATTGTTATAGATTAATAGTAATATACTATAAAATGTAGATCCATTCATTATGAGTGGAAAATTATTCTTAGTCTTAATTTCATCCAACATAAAGCCTTAAAAATAAAAAAATTCTTTATTTTCATGACAAAATATTAAAAATATTTAAAAAATATCATCATTGCCACCATTTTAACTTAAATCTAGTGGAAAAATATTTTGAACATGGTATGACCACAAAAGATCAATAATGGATAGAAAGAACAAAAATTGTTTATTTAGTGAAAATATGAAAACACGTTAAAATTCTTTTATTAAAAACACATTATCATGAATAGAAAAATAAGATAGGTTCCATGGGATATAATTTCTAAATCACTCTTAAATTAACCTTTTAATATGGAATAATAATAAATTTTATATCCATCTCTAGAGTACCCATGGAATTGGAGAGTAATAGTTGGCATCACCCATCACATCATGATTGACACTAGCGCTCAACCCATCATATCTTGAGCTATATTAAGGATAACAAATTCATATACTAAGCAATAATGGGATATTCTCTTTATTTATTGACAAATAATTTGATCATCCACAAATATACAATTTAATATAACAATATAATAAAAATAAATTATGAATTATTTAATCATAAACAAATCATTACAGAAATAGAACTTTTCATTTTAAAATCATTTATTTTGAAAGAAAAAATTATGCCCTTAAAATGTAATAACATTTATATGAAATTGAACAAATGAAATTATAATACAATATTAAAAATACTAATGTGACATGATGACAAAAACTTCTTCTCAATCTATATATATAATAAATATATTCATTTGGTATTTTTTTCATAAATTTCACAAAGAAATTGTTTTAGAAAAAGGAAAAAAAGAAAAACTTAAAAAATTGGTAAAAACTAAAACATGAGTAGAAATGATTCTATGAAATAATTTTAGAATATTAAAAACACTTTTTAAAATAATTTTAAAAAACACGGACATGGGGGAAGAATATAGTTTTAAGGTTTTTTATAAAATTATAGTTTTAGAAGAATGTCCCTTACAAATATCATATCGTGGAAGTAGAAATTATCTAAAGTAATAAAATATGTTTATCCTAGATAAATACATATAAAAAATTATTTATACAGTATAATATATTCACATTTAATTTCACACATAATATTACCATGGCATAATCACGTAATATGAGTTTTACCCAACGAGTGGATATTGGTTTAAGGAATCCCTTACCCCACACTTCGATTTAGTGGTGCATACATTAACATAATGTATAATTGTCTAAATAATGTTATTAACTCATTACACAAATTTATTCATATTTATAATATGTTATTTAATGATTTTATAACATCTTATGACCCATTCATTATTAATATTTCATTATTTTCAGTAATACGAGTGTGTTGGTTCCATGGTATCATGATCAGTTAGCTTGTGTAAAATAATGGATGTCCATGTAAAATGGAATTAAAACTATACATGTAAAATGAACTAGAAATAATTATCATACATATATATTAATGGTACCTTATGTCACGTTTATTTATTACATGAGACTGACTCATTAGATAAAACATTAATGATAAATTTTTAGTTTATTATGGTGGGTTTTCGGAATGTCATGAATAGGTTTTGTATTATATAAAATAATGTGTTTATATTGGTTCTGAAACATGAAATTGATTATAATATACCTATTTTAATATTATATCACCATAAGCATTATTTTATTACCATCCATGAATGTGGTATTGGAAAAAAATGAAATCATTATTCACCAAGATGATTAACTAACATAAAATGGACAATATATTAGTTTCTATTAATAAGTGGAGATGAGATATTAAATTGACATGATATATTCAATTATAAACATAAAACTGTAGTATATATAAGATTTGGGTGTTCTTATGAATTTATGTATGAATTAGGTAAGGATAATGTAGAAAAATAAAGGAAATTAAGAGATGTACTTTTCAAAAAATACCATTTGAATATATCCTCCTTGAGAGACCCTCAATACCCAGGATTTGTTATTTTGGTGATACTTGTAGAATGTGATTTTGGGGAGAGTTTTGAGGAGTGTTTTGGGTATATAATTTAGGACAATGATGTATTTATGTATTGAAATGGGTTGGTGATGGGTGGTATTTTTACTTGAGTATAAGTGGGTTTAGGTGAATAAAATAATGAATATTTTATATTTAATTACAAACACATTGAACTATACCCTCACAAACTATAGTAACTCATGTGTATAGTGAACTACATCCTCACAAACTAATGTAATTCATTTTACAAAAAAACTTCTCACATTTTGATATAATTATTGATTTAATATATATATATAATATCTAGAATATAAATATACTTTTAATAAAGAATATCACATATATGATCTTACTTTACATTTATATTTAAATACAGTACCAACCCCATGTGTACGGTGGATGACCGGATCATGAAGCGATGTGGTTCAGTTTTCACTTAAAATTACAATGACTGTAATAAGGTTAAATTAAATAAATATAATTAATATATATTTCATTCTATTGATTTTTTAAAATTAAAATATCAGCCACATACTTTACCTTTCACCAATTCAATGAATGATATTGTTTCTTGTGAGTACGTACAACCTACGATCTCAATGAAGAGATGCAAATCAGTTTCCTTGTAGAAACTCCAAGAATGATTATAAAGGTGTATATAATTTTCGAATCTGATATTTATAACATTAGTATAATTATAGAGATCATTTATATATATCCAATATACATGAACACATACATTCATGAAAAAACACACATGAGAATATGAAGAAATTAATCCCCAAAACATTTAAAGAAAGAAATATTATAAACAAAAGGGATATAAAATGATATATGGGTGTCATATGTGATACTATAAATATTAATATATTTTTAGAATAAATAAATAAAATTATCAAAACAATTATACTAGAGTTTAAATCATGATAAAATATTTGGATGAATGAGTTAATGGGATTTTCCCAAATTTACTTTTCATTGAACCATGTTTGTTAATATGCACCTATTAAATTTTATGTGATGTATATACTGCCAATTTGATATATTTAATATTACTTTTTTGATACTAATTTTTAATATTTCATACAATGTTTATACTTTCAAACTGTAAAAATTTAAATGTTATGAAAGAGTTCTGAATATATATTACACTCTCACATTATTTTGGGATTTCTATTAATCTCATTAATGGAATATTAGTATTTATTCTTCATAAAATCGAATTTTTTTATCAATATTTTTTTTATCATGAAAATGATAATTTTATAAATTGTATACCATTTTTAAATACTGGGTTTACTACTAATGTTATTTAATTAACATGTTCAGTATTGATAAATATGTATGCTTTATTCACTAAGTATATTTTTTATATGGCATGTTTTTAATCATAAATCAACTATATTATATATGAGGAATTGGTTTTACATTCTACAACTGGTGGGGAAAAAAGTAAATTTTCCCTCAGTTCCTCAATTGGTCTAATGAGAAAAATTAATTCCCAAATTAAACGGGTTTTTACCAATATTTTTAAATTTTCTTATGAAATGTCTTAATAATATCAGTATTATTTTTACTATGATCATGAAATCCTGTAATTATGAAATTACATAATTTGAAATTTAGTTATTATTATTATCCATGATATTTTCCCATTGATAATATATTTAGATGTATTTTATTCTAATTTTATATATTTAATAGAATTTTTTTTGGTGTTATTAACTTTTCTTTATAAACTATTACTTATCTAAATATGATAGTTATGTTATTGATTAATTGGAATGTGTATTCTTTTACATATCGAGGCGTATTTATCATGCCTTATTAATTAATGATATCTACCTATGTAAAGAACCCATATTAAGAATTTTATCTCACCCTTATTCGGTTTCCATTCCATGGGATATTTTAAAGGAATCCTTCAATGAGTTTGAGGATGCTGATTACATAAATTTCTATAATTTATTTTCAATTTCTAATGTAAAATGGGATTCATTTACATATCATGTTTTCAAAAACTACTAAAAAACATTTCCTTTTTTATTTAGTCAGTTTATCTATGCTAATTTATTAAATTATCCACCAGCTCTAGGTTATTGGAATCATAGTTATTACCAAATTTTGAAATCCTCATATCGATCAATGATATATTTTTATTTTCTTGGGATTTGAAAATGTTAAAATATCCTTAAAACATTTATTGAATATACTCTAACACAATCAATATATTTTTATGTTATATAATAAGTTTATGTAAGAAACATTTAATCCTAAAACCAAATATTCATATAAAAAGTAAATTTATAAATATATGAATAAAATATATAGATTACATAGCTAATTATGTGTTTTATTTGATAATTTTATTTTGAATTTAGGACTAATAAATAAATAAATTAATCTCACCAATTTAGAAAATATATAGGTAATGATATATATAAACTCTTCTAAATTAACTTACATGATTTTAAATTTAATTATAGTAAAAATTTTCCTCATAACACCATAAGAGGAAAGGGTGAATCATGGTGACAACATTTAATTTTAAATTTATGGATCTGGTTTCCAAAATATTAGGATCCTGTTAAACCCATTTGAAGAGAAGGTGCAGAAAACAAACAATCACATTGAATCCAATGAAAGAACAATTTTATTTTGTTCACCACTAAGGGATACGTTTGAGAAACATACGTCGATAGTGTTTCAGGTGTACAAATAACTACTATTCATTACATGTTAGGAATTATAATAGTTTAGCATAGTCACTATGTGCCAGTTTCACTATTTTTACATGGTTATCGGGATAGCACACTGCATCCCTTGACTCACTTCCACTAAATCCCCCTTTCTCACAACATTTTAATAAAATTCACTCAGTTTATTGACTTGAATGTATTTTTAATGGTTTAGTATTAAATCATGTACCATCAACTTTAAATGGATTCTCTATTGATGTATCTTTATCACCCATAGATATAAATTATTTTCACATACACTGATTAGTTATGAAAAAAAATTCACAAACTGATTTTACCAATTTTTAGGCATCCATGGGTGTTCCATGTACCACATTACCTCCTCTCAGTACTATGTAGAGGGTATGGATTTCAGATCACCCCTATGTGCACCACAACCATTTTAGCATACCCCATCCTTACTACATACTGCCCTAATCTACAACATACTTCCCTATTCTACTTACTGCATGTGCAGCGTACCAACTCCGTAAACTACCTCCACAATCCTCCTTCCTCAAAAATCATCTTCTTATCGAAATTCCTCTACTCTGCTGCATTATGTAAGAGCTTCCTATGTGAACTGAACTCTCTTCCATGGACTATTTTCTCCTCTATGGACCACTCCTTCATATGCGGAGTTCCCTTCCCATAAACCCTTCTATACATATCCAAATTCTAACTAGTTATCATAATAATTGTTTCCTTTTTTAAATAAAGGGGATTATTGCTAATTATATTGGAAAAAATGGATCAAAAAATCCACTAATCAGAGATTTACAAAATCTTTAATTTTGGTACAGCCACCACCTAGTACCTCTCGTATCCAGTGAACCACCACAATTTTTCAAACCCCCTACATTCCGTGTACTGCACAACTTCATTGTGAACCATCACTACAAACCATTATTAGTTCCACAAATTGCTCGGTGTACCATTCCCACTGACTGGTATGCGACTGAAAATCATTCTCAGAACATGGTATGTTGTCCATGTTTTGAGGAATGTGGTTCTATTAATTTTATTATTTTCATTTTTGTTTCTCATACCATTCACATATACTTGAATAATGTTCTGTTTCAAACAAAAAACTCTCAATTTTGATGGCCAATGACTTGAAAACACTATAAAACACCACCATTAATAATTCATTGAACCTCAATCGTAAGGCCTGATTCCATGAAAACTCCCTAATCATCCATGTGAAGATTGAAATCACCCACGAACCATACTCCATTATTATCCTTGAAACAGACTTGGTTACATCAATCATCCCTTTGGGTTTCTTGGAAATATCCTAATAAATGCACTGAAGCACCTATCACAATCAAAACCAAAACCTGATATACAAGAAACAACCCATCCAACTCTCTATCTCAATGTGTGCAATACTCTGTGTTGAAAACAAGTGGGAAGATGTGAATTGTGATCTTGTGTGTTCGAATGGAATCTTTGACTATTTCCTCATAACACCACATTGGTTTCTTTCATCACATTGTCTCCTTTTTATCTCATGGAATTTCACTTTTCTCCACCTTTTTAGCATTTGTGACTTTCTCTATTCTCTATCATTACTGCAACAAAAAAACCCTTTAACATCTTCCTTTTCTCGGTGAATTTATCCATTATCACCCATTGAAAATAATCCAAATAAACAGAATCATGACTTTAGGATCTCAAAAACATGAACTCCAAAGATTTTATCTCCCCCACAAGCCACCAACACTTACAAAAATAGATTACAATAGTTACAATATTGGGAAGAGTGAAATTTCATGACCTCCTTATATAGTTGGAGGTGGTTTAATACCCTGGTCAACCTAATTTTTCTCAAACATAGCCATTGATAGTGGCATGGTAATAATATCATTCACATTTTCATCAATTCCAACATGATCCATTTTATGCCCACTTTTTTCAAATTTTTACTTGATGATGTGATAACTGAATTCAATATGCTTCATATGAGAGGGCTGAATAGAATTCTTTGTAAGATCAATTGTGGTCTTGTTATTAGAGTAAATCACCTTTTTTTATTTAACATCATCACCAATTTCTGTTAGTTTTTGCATCATCCAATGTAGATGAGTGAAATCTTTTTTTTGTGGAGAAATATCCATCTTTAGTAGTACAAAGATAAGTACATTCTTATTTATTTCTCATCCAGCCCACACATTTCATCCCAATATAGAATGATTCACCACTAGTAGACATTCTATCCACTACCTCTCTATCCCAGTAAATATAAAAAAATTTGAAAGTTAATCATCACTTCGTACAGAAAAATATAATCCATTGTTGTGAGTACCTTGAATGTACCTCATTATTCGTTTCATTTCCTCCATATGTTATTCTTTTGGATTACCTTGAAATCAGGCCACTAAGCATGTTGAAAAGACAATATTTGATCATTTCAATATCAGGTTCTATAAGCTTCCAATGAATACCATATACATTGTGGGATCCACAGAAGTCCCAACTTTATGCTTTCTATTTTTTACCAACCAGAATTGGAGTTTATTTTGGTTTGGGATCATGCATATTAAATTTCATCAGTATCTATCTTGTATACTTTTCTTGAGAAATGAAATTTTAATCCTTCTTCTGAATCACCTACATATCAAAAAAAGTATGTGGGTTCACCAAACATCGAAATTTAAAATTTCTATTTCATGTGATTAGAAAATTCATCAACTAATCCATGCATGCTTTCGACAAAAATAATATCATCAACATACACAGATAAACTGTATTGATCCTTCTAAGAATTATTCTCTTAGAGATTTTAATCCACTCTTCCTCTTTTGAATTTAGGATTTTTGAGGTAAGAATCCAATCGATAGTACCAAACTCGTGGTGCCTACTTCAATCCATAGAGCACTTCCATTATTCTAAAGACCAACATTTCGAAATTTCCATGTATGAAACCCACTTGTTGTTCAATGTATACTTTTTCCAATAGAACACCATTTAGGAAAGATGTCTTGACACATATCTGATACACATTACATTCTCTTCATTTTAACATGGCATGAAATATCCTAATTAAATGTAGTCTAGTCACTAGAGACAATTTTTCTTCAACATCGATGCCTTCAATCTTTGAATATCCTTTACACATCAATCACTAATTGTTTATGATTAAATTTTGATGTTCATTAAATTTATTCTTGAATATCATCATTTTACAAATAACTTGGTGATTTTTAGTTATCTTAAATAGATCCCATGTTTCATTCTTATCAATATGATCCACCTCTTCATTCATTGCATTAAAATATGATTTATCCTATTTCGCTTCTTTAAATGAAGATGGTTCCACAACTAACATGAATTGATATTGTGTAGTATTTCTCCATCTCCCTGTCTAGATGGGCATTGTGGAGTCCCATATGAGGTTAGACTGATCAATTTCTTCTCTTCGATTCCTTTTTTGACATTCAACAATATTTTCTTCATTCAAAGTTTCCTCTTATAATTCTTCGTCTAAATCAAAATGCAGTTGTTACTCCTTAGTTTTTTTTCAAACCTTCCTCTATATTGTATTTTAATTTTTTTCATGTTCACATTCTTCCTCATCTTCTATCACATCCGTATAATACTTCCTTGAAGCATTATTAGATTTATCTTCAATGATCATAACATCACTAATTTCCACATTCCTTCCCAAGTTCTTATTTAAACACTTGTAAGATTTTCTATTCATTGAGTATCCAAGGAATGTTTCTATGTTTGTATTTTCACTATAATTAACTTGATTTCCTTATTTCCTTCTAATGAAACATTTAAATTCAAAAAAAGAAAATATTTCATATAGGGCTTCCTTCCATGAAACAATCCATATGGTGTCTTTGTATATCCCCTGTAGGGCCTTGTTTGATTTGGAATGTACTCTACATATTAAACATATTCTTTCCAGTAATGGAGAGTGATACGACTATCCATTGGAATAATTCTTTATATGTTGTTCACCTATCAATTTTAGCACTCAATAACTCCATTTTCCTATAGAGTTCCCATAGAATATACCTCATGATGTGTTCTATGTTTTCTAGGAAATTTTTGAACTCAATTGATTTTAATTTCCCACAATTTTTAGATAGAATATCATTGATGGTCCATCTAGTATCCTTCTTAGTGATTTGAAAATACATTTTCATACAATCATGCAGTTATCATTTTCTATCTATAAACATCACACATGCCATTTTACTGCAATCATTTATAAAGAGGAATATGTTCCTATATACATGAATTATAGAAAAATTTATTGGGACACATATTTATGATGGAATGAGATAAAAAATATTAGATCATTTTTTCTTCTTTGGCCGGTAGGAACTAATGACTAGCCTTCACCATATGAAAGAATCCCAAAACTATTATTATTAATGATTCAGGTTGGGGAAATCTATGACAATATTTATATTGTATATCATATCTATGTCATGTTGATTGATATACCCCATTATCTAATTCAACAAGTTTTTTTCTTCTTCAATGGTCATGTAGCAATTTTTTTATTACTATTGACTTGATACAAGTTTCTCTATATTTCTTCATCATTTCATAAGATAATTCTTTATCATTCCTCTTGCAGTACCGCCCATCTGATTGAATGTCATAATAAAAAATGAGTCCCAATGTTGACTCACACTCTTGAGATTGTGACATAATCCATCCACATAAAGAACTTCATTCTTCTTCAACTCTCCATTTTCTATTTTAGTTTTTCCACATCAGTTTATCTTAAGATCACTATCATTACCGAACCACACTGCTCCATCGACATTTTTCAAAATATTCATTAATTGGTATTCATTTCCAATCATATGGGGTGGATATCCACTATAATGAAACCTAGTATTTTAGTTCTTGGATAATTTCAGAGCAACTTCTACAAAGATAGATTTCAAAATTTTATCTTATTCATTACATGAGATTTTATTGAGTGTAGATCACTAATGGGCTATAAATTCTCTCTTCATTGTTCACATGTTATTCATACTCCCAATAGAGAAAACTCATTTGAAATAGAAACACTCTTTGGTTGATGAGTATTGACTGATAACTGAGGATTGTATGAATTTTCAGTTCCATATCTCTGCCTATAAAACACAGCATTATGGCCAAATTTAGAATAGTAAAAACAATATCGATATAAATTCTTTATTCAATAAGAAGTAGGATATGTATATGTTCTCCTTTTATGAACTCCTATATCTTCCCCATTTATATAGATCCTTTACTCCTCTTAATATGAGATGGTAAGTCTCTAATAACCATATAATTTACATTTCATTAGGGAATGTGTCTTTTCTTCATGATTCATTCTCATGTATCAAACTATAGGAAGACTTTAGGGATGACTTACATTTCTAGATACATCGGGATAGTCTTCAACTCTTCTTCCAGATTTAATTGAGGATTTATTTTTCAGCACTTCATGTTACTTGTCAACATGACCCACATTTTAATAGAATTTATTATGATCAACATTATTTATGACATTTGATGTTTTTGAAATGTAACTGATTCCACTATTTCCCATTCATGTGGGAATTTGGTCCTTAAAAATATTTACAACTCCATTGGAACCATATTTAGAACTTTCTAGGAAATATGAATCTGATAATTTTAAAAAATTTATTTTCTTATTTTCTTCTTTTTCAATTGATATACTTTTAATATTACTTCTATGAGTAGAAACTTATTTCTCTATACCCTCAATAGTCCTGTATTTCCCTTCCATTCATGACTTAAGGTCATTATGGATCTTTCCTTGTTCTTTAATTCTAAATTTTAGATCCGCAACATCATTTGTGCTTTCATGGATTGAAAACTAAACATTCACAAATTCATCCATTCATTCAATATCCACTTCACAGTGATAAACATATTTTTATAACTCTTCTATTATTATGTTCCACCCATTTAATCTCCTACATTGACTCTTTATCATAACAAACGCATCCGTAGTTTTCAACATGGATTGACATCAGTGGCAACTGATTGTCACCATCCTTTTCTTCTAATGGTTCTTATTTAACAATTATAGCCACCATGGAATCATGGTTCTTAGATTTGAATTCTTCTTCCACTTCCTCAAATAGTTCATTATCATCATCATCTTTTTCATAGAAAAAACACTTCCTTTGATTTTCATTCCAAATTTGAAGTATCTCTTTTTGAAAATTAATTTATGATGCTTTTTTAAAGTATTATCTTGTCTTTAATTTTCATTGAATTTTCTTGGACATCGAGGGGTAATGTGCAGAATTCTTTAATAATGAAAACAAGATAGAGAAGTATTTCCTTAAAATGTAACTATTCCTTTCTTGATTTTCCTGGAAACAAGAGAATGAAATTATTTTTCCTAATAATCTACATCATTATTATCAGCTGAAATTTTTAATTTTCCATGTTTTGGAATTCAATTTCTTCTCTTATATAATTCATTGCATATTCTAGTTTGACTCTCATCACATGTGACACTAGGATTGTTAGTAGATTATCCAAAGAATGTTTAAAAATATCCCTTTCTTAAAGATAAAATCCATTTTCATTATAAAGAGTTGGACATTTTCTGAAGACATTACTTACAATATCAATGTATTTATCTCATATCCAATCCCTAAAATTTATCCTATAACATTAGAAGTTTGATTGAAGAAATAATATTCATTTTCATCATGGTGAATATTTTTATCATCAAATCTATTGTCTAAAACATAGAGTTCTGACACCCTCAAATTTTTTTCACCTTGACAAATATTCTACAGTTTCTACCCCATAAACATTATTGATGTAAAATTTATCACCATATTAAATATTTAATTATAAAGAGAATTGATAGAGAATTATGTGGATTATAATTAACATACAAAAATTTTCTGTACGTTTTAGTCATAAATAGATGTTTTGGATAAATAAATTGTATTCATTGTGAAGGGGAAAAAGTACATCCATTCCATGAGATCTTATATGATATCTCATCATGTTCTTCCTTGTCTGAAAGTTACGTCAATCAAAAAATGGAATTCCTAGGACATTAAATATATTATCCATGTCATTAAAGTTAGATAGAATTAACACCATCAACCATTTCACTCTAATACCACTTGAAGGTCCCCTGAATACTCTAAGAGGGGAGGGGGTAATCAGGGTGTCAACATTTTTTAAACTGATAGATCTGTCTCCCACATTGGTAGGAACCTATTAAACCCGCCTGAAGAGGATGTGTAAAAAATAATTAGTCACTTACAAAGTAATGACACAACAATATTATTTGGTTCACCACTAAGGGATATGTCAAAGTGATATACGTTGATAGTGTGCCAATCATACAAAAAAACACTTATTATCACAAGTTTTGGATTTCAAGAGTTTTTCACAGTCCCTACGTGCCTGGTGCACTGCCAATACATGGTTTAGGGATAGCACATTGCACCTCTCAGATAAATTCTGCTAACTCCCCCTTTCCCACCACATTGGAAGAATCATCACTCAGTATGATGACTTGAAGGTCTCTTCAATGGTTTAGCATTAAATCATGCATCCTCAACTATAAAAGGATGCTCTGTCGGAGGCCAGTTATTACTCACAAATGTAATTTATTTTTCAACAAATTGATAGGTCATTGAAATTAATTTCGAAAATTAATTTGATTGATTTTTAGGATTCCTTGGGTGTTCCACATAACACTTTACCTCTTCCACATATAGAGTAGCAAGTATTGTTTGCAGTTCTCCTCCTCAACATACCACTAATTTTTTTCTATACCATCTAGCCACACCACGTACTTACCTAATCTACCACAACTACCAAACTCTACGAATAGCTTGTGCTTTGTGTTCCATCTCCGTAAACTGCCTCGACAATATTAATTCCACCAACTTCCCATGTTTTGCAGACTACCTCTGATATGCTCTGTTTTATAATAGATTCCTCTGCGAACCTCCCTCTCTTCAAAAGAATCCATTCTCCTACAAGAATTACATTTTCTTATGTAGTGTTTCCTTTTAACAAACCACTCTGGAAATCTCTAAATTCTTGTATGTTTTATTAATCTTCATTCAATTCTTTTAATAAAGGGGATTACTGATCCTTATATAGGAAAAAATAGATCCCAAAATCCATTAATCCATTATTTACCAAATCTCAAATTTGGTACAGCCTCTACCTCATACCTCACTTATCCCATGAACCACAACAACCCCACAAACTTCTAGCATTCCACATACTGCATGCCTTAACTGTGAAATGTTTCCAGAAACCAATTTTTCTTCCATGAACCGCTCTGCATACCATTCCCACTTAATGATACATGATATGGAACCATTCATTGAACATGGTATGAAATCCATCTTCTGAGGTATGTGGTTCCATTATTTTTCTCTTTTTCATTAACATTTCCCATATCGTTCACCCCTACAAGAAAACAGTTCTTTTACAATCATCAAACTCTGAATTATGTTGCCTAAAATTTTGAAACTCTTGGAGATAGGGCCACCTTCAATAATGATTTTATCCTCAATCATAAGAGCACATTCCTTGTAATCTCCCTGGCCATCCATGTGCATATTGTTAAAAAACACAAACCATACTCCATTATTATCCTCAAATAGTCATGGATCAAACATGTACAATTCTCAGATAAAAAATAATGAAGAATAGGGGTTTATAGAAAACCTAAATTATATAATTTTATATAAAATAAACCAATCCAATTCCATTTATATAACCCATAATTAATAAAGTATCCACTTTATGTTGATGAATTTCCAAAAATAATTTTTCCCCTTATCAGTATATTATAATTTTTAAAACAATAGTTTATTTGACTAAATTGATTATTTAATACAGAAATAATTAAACAAAATAATCTCTGAACAAATATATGATCTAATTTCATCAATGATAAATGAAATCTTATATTATGTGAATCTATTTGAAATGGAATGGATGTAAGATCTCCATATTTCCAAGATAGTTCATTGTATAATATATATCGTAGATAGTGATATAACATATATTATATATTTTAATGTGACATTCAGTGCATTTCCTTCAGTATATGATTATGATGGGAGTGGAAATCAATAAAAAAATGTATCATTTTATATTTTAATTTATAGAGGATTATGTATACTAAGATTTCATAATTGATGATTTTTTCATAAGGTTTTATATTAACATGTTCACTATATAGAGTTATGTGGAATAACCTAAGGAATTAATTGTGGAAAATAATTTATATCAAAATATATTATAAATTAATATAAATAGACATATAATTATATTATATGAATTTTTATAAAAACTGTCTAGAAAATAGTATGTATGAAGGAAATATTTCAAATAATTATTAGGCTGAGAAATGATTTTCATTTTTCAATAAATTTTATAATGATAATAATAAATTTTAAGATGAAGGAAAACCAAAAAATATATATTTTATGAAATCCAATAAACCAAAATGGATCCCATATAAAAATATAAAATACCTTTCATGATAGAAACAAAATTAAATCTTGTGTGAATTGAATGAATTTTTTACAAATAGAGTTACATGCCTTGAGAAATTATTAATTTGATGTTTATACGGGGATATGAAATGATATATGTGATATATTTTTTATGTCCTATGAATAAGTATATAAGGATTAATATTGTAGTGAAAAATATTAACATAATATGGAATAAGTAAATGTAAGAGAATATATTTATTATAAATAAGAATTTGAAAATAAGTAAGATTTCCCAATCAGATGTACATAATATATTTAAAATGAGTAATTAATATTTATAACATAATGAGATAGAAATATTCATATTGGATGAAAATTTTAAAATAAAATAAAATATCAACAAATTTTTTATAATATATAAAAATTTAATTGATGATGTCAAATAAAATTTTCCCATATATATATATATGATGATATAAAAATAAAAAAAATAATTTGTTCATAAAAATACATGGATATTTTAATTATCCATTTCAAGAAGTTTTTTGAATGTTATTGGAGAATGGAAAAAATCTAATGAAATTAAAACTAATCATAAAGTATGTGTGATTTTTTTTAAAAATATCACATATTTTAGGAGATAAAAAATTTGACATATTATAGTATAATATATTAGTTCAAAAAATAATAAATGATTTTCAAATAAATAGAAAAAAATATAGATCAATTTTTTAAATTAATTATATAAATTGAAAAAGAAATGTCAGTCTATGTGGGGGAATAATTGGGTAAAAGTTTTTAAATTAAAAAATGATTATATTATGGTATCTGAAAATTTAACTGTTTAAAATAATTGAAATGATACCTTCTGGAGTTAATGTTTTTACAGTATATGTTTATATATATATATATATATTTGGTATCCTTTAAAAATGTAAAAATATAATTATTATTATTGGTTATAATAAGTATTTATAAATAAATACATTATTAATATTACACTATTACATATATTATAAAATGTAAAGGCATTGAAGAGTGGTATTTAACTCCTAAAAAACAAGAAAAAATCCCAAAATCAATTACTACAGTGAATGACTAATGTGAATAATAAATCTATTTATCATGATATAACCTGATTTTTTTAAAAACTTATTAAAATGGATGATTTATTAATTAAAAAAAATTTCATATAAACTCATTAAAATATTACCACATGCTTTTCATTCTCAGTAGAATTCATTAACTAAAAACATTATAATGTATATATGTTATATTAAATATCATGTCTATAAGTTGAATGGGGAATGAAATTTTTATCCTAATTTATATAAAAATAGAGGTAATATAAGTGATTTGTTTTTGGAATTAGTCTACAGTGATTTATTGGGTTTATGGTGATTAAATATTTGAATTTTGGGAGTATTGGGCCTAACTACAAGATTTGTTTTTGAATTTGACTTCCTTTTGAAGCCTCCAATAATATTGAATCTACTACCATGAAACCATAATACATGTTTACATACATTAAAAATATGATGGAATTATAAAATTCTTATGTTGGGTTAGTTTGAATTAGGTCGACAATATAATATTTTTTTTAAAAAAATTAAAAATTATGAAATAATATAAATTAAAACAAAAAAGACATCCTTAAATATTAAAATTCATACATTAAAGGGAGTTTGACATCAACATATTAATTTTAGTAATATTTATCCCTTGTTTTTATCGTATTATTTTGGCTCTTGTGTTTGGTTGATTTTGGGTACTTTTGGTTTTCTAGAGGTTTTGTGGATATGAATGATTGACACATGGTTTGGTAAAACTATAGGTTCATCCTAGGAAATATTTTCCAAGATTAGAGACTCTAGAATATTGTGAACAATTTGGAAATTTTTAACTAAAAATAAGATTCCTCTCCCCTTAAAATCTATGGAATTGGAAAAAAGTTATTTTTACAGTTATTGTCAGTTTTTTAAACCATGTGGCTAGACCATGAATCTTTTCTAGAATCAGTGTGATATGGTATGGTTAAAACTAAATATGCAGCCCGACTTAGGAAAAATGTAATCATATTATTATCCCCCTAAAAATTTCAATTAAAATAGTTTGACCGACATTATATTACCCAAAACCTCACATTTAAATGTAATTATATCCTTTAGATGTTGTAGGACCTAATGATGATATTTCCTCCTCTCACCACTTCTTCTCATATCTAAGTGATTATAAGTATGATTAATCTCCCCCCAGAAAGTGTAACCTATATTATTTGGAAACCCCCTTTCATTAATTTTCTCTTTCTATGTGAGTTGTTAATCATCATGCTGTTGTTGGATTTAAACTTTTATTTGATGGATTATATTCTTAGGTGATCCTCATTAATCATCCATTCATTTAACTTTCAATTGGTGATTTCCATTTTGGCCATTTACATAATCATGTGATTAAAGTTAGGTGGTTCCGTAATAATTTTCTGAAATTTGAAAAATTTATTTATAGAATAACATTAAATATACATTCAACTAATTTATTTTATTTGGTATGATTTTATGGATGATTTCATAGACATATATATTTTTAAATGAATTCCGTTTTCAATTACTTTAATAAATCAGGTGTATTTTTAAAAATATTGTATTGGAATGTTGAATGATTTTATGAGTTTGATTTAGGTTTATTATTGAGAAAAATATATCTAAATATAATATGATTTTAAATGTTTTTATTTTGAAAAAAAGCCATGACTTGGATTTTAAGATGAAATAGAATATTGAAAAGTGAAACTAGCTAATTAAACTATGAATAATGATTTTATTTTATTTGATTTTCCAATGATGTCTATATTGATTGGATTTTGTATCATATAATCTTGAGTAGTTAGTTGGTTGTTTGGACAAGAAATCTAGGACTCTAACACTTTACAAATTAATATCAGAAGACAAATCAAACAATAATATGTTCAAAATTAATTTCAATCATTTGGTGTTAATTTATTTTATCTGAATGACCCAATCCATGGGGACATGTTAACAAAATGATAATTTATTATTGAATATGTAGTGAAAGGTTCCTATAACCAAGACCAATCAGACCATATTCCATATGACCAGGGTTCTTGTTATATTTTATTATGAAATTATAATGATTATCGAATTAGTATATTTTGGAACTTATATTTTATACAAATATTCATTTTTTACTATTCTGATATACGATCCATATACCAATGTTGAAATTATGTTTTCATAAATAATTATGGAAATTATTTACTAAGACATGTCTTTATGTAAATTGAAACATAAATGTTTTATTTTTCATGGAATTTTTTAGGGAATATTTAGTAGAATCATACTCAGTTTTTTTCTCAACACATACCTTAAAATTTGTGAATTTCTATATTATCCTAATATTGGGCCAAGAAAAGGTAAAACACTATTTTTAGGTGAAGGTTCTTCTTGATTATTGGGACCATGGGTGTTTATGTTGACCATTGGAGTGTTGACCAACTTTTTTCATGTAGATTTTTGTTTTTTAAGATGGATGTAGAGTCTTCTTTTTTATTATTTACCAATTGAAATTTTCTATATTTTTGAGGTAATTATCTCCTTAATAATAGTTTTTCCTATACTAATTCTCACTTTTTTATCTTCCACTGATACATCTGGGTTGTTTACTCTAGGGATGAATTCATCGCCTCTTAATTTAATTGATGCCTATGTGCATGTTATCGGCCCATGGGTATCTAGATCACCCTTTGTATCATGTCAGTTCTATCTTGGGTACCAATGTACTTGGGAATTCAGTTTGGAACATTATAGGAATCATGGAACCTCTTCATCCCTCCTCCTCCATTCACACTCTTATTATGAGTCTTATTAATCACATATAATCTCTAATCTATATATGAAAAAATTCACTTTGTGATAAGGGTAAACTAATGTTCCATCTGTATATTTTATTTATTTCATTAATCATAAATTATCTCTAAAATATTTAATTTTAGTGGTATTCCATAATATGTAAATTTTAAGGATTTGAGAGAAACTCAACTATCAATTTGGCTTAATATTTCCCCAAAAAACTATGGTAGGTACTCCATTTCATGTTTATTATATATATATATATATCTGTGTGTGTGTGTGTGTATTTTTCTATTTGTATATGATTTTATATTTGGTGTAATTGATATCCTAGGTAATCTTGTGTCTATAACCCAAGATTAATAAAATAGGATATGTTATACGTCAGAAATATTGTTTAGGATTTTAAGTGGATATTAATAATTCTAGTTGAGATTAAGGATTTTTGGGTTTTTAAATTGATTATGTTAATGGATGATCAAGTAATATATATTTAATTAGAACCCACTATGTGTATTATAACCTTAATTTAATCCTGAATATAATTTTGAAGCTCAATAGAGAGGTTTTATACATTTTATCTTATGATTTGTGTCCTGTTTGTGCAAGGTGTAACATAAATATGAGTATTTTAATTTAAAGTGTTACCATTTAGTGGGGTGACTCTTTATTTTAAGGGATATTTTCAATTAGGGGTCCTCTGGTGTTTTATTTATCTTGTGAATGACATAATGTGAGTTGTTTAGGTTATGGGTTCATATGTAAGTTGTAATTTTTGGAGATTATGAATTGTAAAGGTATATTGGTTTAAAATGTGATATTATAAAAAATGATAAATTCAATTATCTTAAATGGTATATATTTTCCACGGTTAGGTGTCACCTTAGGTTTTCCTTTAGTATTAAAATTTGGAGGGATTCTATTATATAGTTCAGTTATGTAAATGAGCAGTATGAGTTCTCAAGATGTTTCTACAAGTGGTAGGGTATCTTTATAAATGAGTAAATAACTCTTTCCAAAACTAAGATTGAATTCTATTCATTGTGATAAGTGTACATTCAAATCAAAATAACCCTTTAAATTTTTAATATATTATATAAATATTATCCTAATATTGATTTTTACATATATATAAATGGATTTTCTCATTTTAATATAATGAATCTTAAAAATATTATAGGAAAAGATAAATAATTTTTATTTGAGTTAATTAATGGCCCTTTATCCATGTAAATTTATGCATGTGTCTGTGAAGAGATTTCAAAGATAAAAATATGGTTTAATTTTTTTCTATCATGTGTGTGTATATATATATATAGATATGCTTTTTTACTATAATTGATGATTTTATATATTGATAAAAAAGTCGTGCTTTTTTTATTGCTTCCTTGACTTTAATATGATATTATTATTATTATAACACATAGGAATATATGAAAATGATGGTGAAAATATTTATTATTTTTATATTAATTATTTATTGAGTTTACACTGTATTTGAGTAAAGTTGACTACCATATTATATTTATATTATGATTGATATTTTTATTATATCTCTACATATGCTATAAATTATTGTCTGATACCTTAGAATATTAGTTCTTAATGATAATGGTAGTGAGTTCAATGCGCACACTAGTTATTCATAAATAGAATGGTATTAAAGGTATATTATAGGTTCTGAATCCCAATGAATGGATTTAAATGTATATTATATTTTTTTATTTCATATCTTGTGGAAAAAAGGACCCCTATGTTTTATTTTCTCATGAGGGATGCACAAAATGTTCCCTTCAATTCTCTTTTTATCAGGGTAATAGACAATGGTTCCTTAGTACTCTTTTACTCTATTTACAATTTCAAGAAATCTATAATGTTGGTATAATGTTTCTTCAACATTAATCAACACAGGAATAATAATGTACACCATAATTAACTAAAGAAAATGAATCATAAAAAAATTATAGGTTTCGTAAATTTAACTAGAGGATATAAATAATAATTTTTCTATATTATTCAAATAATTTTATACCAATTTTATGATTCTATTAGATTTTATTATCCTTACAAATATTATCTTATATATATATAGTTTTTTATGATAGACACATCATTCATAGTATCCTATTGAGTTATTAACTCACACACTACATATATATATATATATTAGTTTGTATTTGTCATCACTAATTTAATTTTATATATGAATGGGTTTATGGAGTGGATTTATATTTTGAGGATTTAGAGACCATCTTTTTGTGGATGTCCTTAAGAAGGTAATGTCTCTATGATGAGTTAAATTATTTGTCAGCAATGTCATAAAATTTCTCAATTTATCATTTTATACATTTTCATTTTATTTTCAGTTAATTTTTATTGTAATTATATATTAATATTGTTGGACTATTATTATATATCTTATAAACACATTATAGGACCACAGAACACACTAAGAGGGGAGGGTGAATCATGGTATCATGATTTTCTTTTAATACAATGTACCTGGTTCCCGTGTTGGTAGGAACTTGTCAAACCGATCTGATGAAAACATTTAGAAAATAGAAAATCATATTCAAAGAGAGAGAACAAACCATTTTCTAGGATCACCAAAAAGGGATCGTCTAAAGATAATACACTGACAATGTTTTGAGTGTAACCAAATCCACTAATTTTCACTAGTTTTTAAATAAAAATTTTCATACATTGTTACTCTATTCTAAGAACACTTCTGTTATAATTTTTTACAGATATCACGCTACCTCCCTCAGATCACTTCTGACAACTTCCCTAGCCCAGTACATTGGTTGAAGTCTTACTCAGTTTAGTTACATTATAGACACTTAATTATATAATAATTTAATTATATTTCACTAATGAGAATAATAATTTTCATACACTGTATTCCTTAATTGATGAAACCGAAATCACTGATTAAAAACTATATTAAAAAAATTGGAAGTAACTCATCTCAACACTTGTGTGGAATCCCTATTCTTCTATGAAACTTTTTTGATTGTCTCGAAACATATCGTTTACACTACCCTTATCATTCATTCAACCACACTACATGTTTTACATGACCTTTAAAGACACAAGGAAAATTCTGTGGCGATTGTTTATTGTGAAAAACAATTTCACATGGCCAACACACCAACTAATCATTGGAAAAATTTCTAAATTCTTTATAGGGTTAACCTATTTTTTATAAACATGGATGAACCTACATAAATGTTCCATTCATTCCGTCCTATAATGTTGTAAACCTTGTTATGATGTACTATTTGGTGTTTAATATCGTTTCACTAATACATTAATTTTGAATGGATATCATGAAATTTTCATATTTTGACATGAAGCTATCCAAACACTACTTGTGCATAAGTCTAATATGATGACATATTTTGTTCATAATATTATTTCACACCTTCTGATTTAAATTAAAATTTCCAATCACACTAACTGTCTTTC
Source organism: Viscum album (assembly GCA_963277665.1). NCBI lineage: Eukaryota > Viridiplantae > Streptophyta > Magnoliopsida > Santalales > Viscaceae > Viscum > Viscum album. The sequence goes on along the minus strand of OY728125.1, from coordinate 1,993,123,782 downwards.
ATGAAAAACAAATCTTTCAAGGAAATATTCCTTCTGGAATATTTCTATGTGACAATCCTTATACATAATTTCTGCACAAAATATTGATTCACCTTCATCATTTCTGTCAATTTCATCTTCCAAAAACACCATTCTTCATTCTCCAATGTTTGGACCCAAAAATTTGGAAAACACTGTGAAATTAATTTAACCTCAACATTGTTTCTATCATATACTATAAGATCACATGACATTAAAAGTCCATGATCATCCTAGTGTGGATTGATATACAAATACAAACAAAACTCCATTTCCCAAAAGATAATCCTTGTTTTCAATAATCTCCCCCATTGGGATTTTTGGAAATATATAGAAAATATCAATAATATAATAAAATTATTATCAAAACCTCATACTCAAGAGAAAAATCATCCAACAATCTATGTATTTGTGAGAAAATTTCAATATAGAGAGAAATAATGAATTCATGAATTCAGTTTTCATGTTTTTATTTCAAAAATATTTCCAGGATTAGCTCTGATTTTTCCTCACAACATCTAATTCTAATTGTGTCATAGAATCATTGCATAGTTTTTTAGAAACATGCAATTAGTAGACAATTATCCACATCATTTAATTTATCCATTACCCCCCTTTGTAAATATACCCAATAAACTTATATTTTTTATTTTATAGCACAAAATTGAATCCTTATGGATCGTATATCCCCCATAAACTACAATCACATTCACAAACATATTATAATAGTAGACATAAATGTGGAGAGGAGACTATCTATAACCTCACCATGCACTAAGAGGTGTTTGAAGACCACGATTCAATAAATGTTACTTGAGAGAATGATATACCAAAGTTTTTGTTAAAATTTAAATAACTTGTACATGAGTTTCAACATGCACCATTTTAATCACACATTGTACAAATATTTCCTTGATGAAAAGATATATGAGGTTAATATGTTTGGTTTGAGGGTGATGAACTGGATTCTTTTGTAACATTCCATGTAAATGAAGAATAAAATATATATTTCATATTTATTTATATTTGTTAATTAAATATTAATTTTACTTTAATGGGGTTTCTATGTTCGACAGCGTACCCGATATGCAACATTGGTTTTCTTTGGAAACTTACGTTGCACACTAATAGTATAATATTATTATTTTAAATGGTAGTTAACTCATAGCCGTTGTATTGGAGGGAATGAATGAAACTAACAACAATATGATTATACATATTTGTTAAATATATTTACATTTATCCAATAAAATTTAGAGGCTAAAATGTGAATGAATCTAATTTTAAGCATAATTTAAATTAAAAGGCAGATTTATCGCCTTTTAATGGAAAACCCTTTTTAAATCTAGTTTTGGTCACCAAAATACATTCTATATGAAAAAATAAAATCCTTCTTTAGAATGGGGACATCATAATTTACTTTGTGAAAATATTTGGAATTTTATCGATAAAGTTCATTTTTGTAATGAATAGTGAAAAATATTGTATTTTAATTCAAAAGTACTTTTTAATCAAATTTATTTATATAGTTAGGTTATCTTTTTAATTTGTTTTAAAGTGAATTAGAAATTTTTTTTACCATTTAATCGAATATTGGTCATTGGAATTAATTTCAATTTGAAATTTGACATAAACAAGTGTCGATCTTTTAATAGTTATTGTTTCTTAAAAACACGCTATTTGTTTTGATAACATGAATTAATTTTAAAATAAATTAATTCCACCTATATGTTTTGAATTTGGCCAAATAAAAATCATTTTTGAATTTGAAAAATCAAATATAGCTTAGACTGAATTTTTTGTATTTTTCTGAAAAACTTCAATTTTTGATGTATAGTGAAACCACTTAGTGGTAGTTAAAAAAACTGACTTTTTCATTTAAATTAAATTTTACCACATTTGTGAATTGAATTGCAAAATTCTGACATACATGGTTGTTATGAAGAAGTAAAATGTTGTTCATTAGGATGATAATAATTTTTGGTGAATAGTCACTTTTGACTTTTATTTACCGCGGTTAAAATTAAATAGGGTAATTCAAGATAAAAAGAATATTATAATAATTTAATATTACCTTAAAACTATTCCAAACCTAATTGGTTGAGTCATTAACAACCATGAGAATCTTTGGGTCGATTTTGGGACCCCATTGAGCCACTTGGGAGTGAAAAGGACAATTTAGATTAATTAATTTAATGTGAAGACAAAATTGACATTAACAAAAATCCTTTAGTAATTAACTTTTATATGATGTTATATAAGTCATATTTTCGACTATAAATATTAATTGGAAAGCTAAATATATTTCCTACATCAAGTTATTTTATTTATAATTTTTAGACATCAAATAAATTAAATTATTTATGACACAATAATGATGCAGTATTTACCTCATTTGTAACATCCCAGGTAAATAAAGAATAAAGGATTTTCATATTTATTAATATTTAAAAATTAAATATTAATTTTACTTTAAAAGGGTTGCTATGTTCGATAGCATACCCGATACGCAACAAAGAGTTTCATTGAAATCTTTCGTCGCACACTAGTAATAAAATAATAACATTTTATATGGTAGTTAACACATAGCTGTTGTATTGGAGGGAATGGATAGAAATAACTAAAATATGATTGTATATGTTTTTAAATGTTTTTACTTTTATCTAATAAATGATAAAGGCTTAAAATACGGAAAGAATTCAATTTTAGATGTATATGCCCTAGTTTTCACTAAAGGTTCACTTATCGCCTTTTGATGGCGAACCATCATTAAATATAGTTTTGTTCACACTTATACATTCTATTGGACCAAATAAAACTCTTCTTTTGAATTGGGACAACAAAATTTACCTTGTGTAAATTTTTGGTATTTTTCCGATAAAGTTCATTTTTATAATGAATAGTGTAAAATGTTGTTTTTTAATTCAAAACCTCTTTTTAATCTAATTTATTTATATGATTAGATTATCTTTTGAATTGGTTTTATAGTGAAATTAGAATATATTTTTACCATTAAATCCAATAGTGGTTGTTGAAATTAATTTCACTTTGAAACCGGACTTAAACTAGTGTCAATCTTTTGATACTTATTGTTTCATAAAAACACGCTATTCGCTATGACAGCAGGAATTAATTATTAAATTCATTAATACAAATTATATGTTTTGAATTTTATAAAATGGACTTCATTTTTGAATTCGTAATATCAAATATAGCTTAGGGTGAATTTTTGGTATTTTTATGAAAAACATCAATTTTTTATGAATAGTGAAACCACTAAGTGGTACTTAAAAAATTGATTTTTTGTTTAAATGAAATTTTACAACCTCTGTGTTTTAAATTTCAAAAATCCGACATACATGTTTGTCATTAAGAAGTAAAATGTGGTTCAATTGGATTAAAATAATTTTTTGGTGTATAGTAACTTATTAAGTTTCTAATCGCGATTAGATGTAATTAGTGTAGTTTAAGGTAAAAATAATGTTTTAATAATATGAGATGAGTTTGACACATGTCCTACCCTCATTGGATGTGTCATGGCCGACCAAGACAATCCATAGGTCAACTTGGGGACCCCATGGAGCCACTTTGGTTGGGAAATGATATTAATAAATTTTTATTTAATGTTAAAGTAAAAATGACACAAACATTAGTTGTTTTACTAAAAAAAATTTAAATGGGGTTGTACAAATTGTATTTTTTACTATAAATACTCATTGGAAAGGTAAAAAGATTTCCTACATCATTGTATTTTTTTTAATAATTTTAAAACATTAAATAAATTAAATTATTTATGACACCATGATGATGCAGTGATTACCTCATTTTTTTACGATTTAAATAAAATGTAATGATAATTTTAAATATAAGACTTACACATGTCAAAACCCTATTGTATGGGTGGATTTTGAACCCTTATCACCTTATCCTCGAAACACATCCAATTGGGAACATTAAAATCCAAAACGCATTCTAATATAAAGTAACATTTCCATACTTTCCAAGAGTGCCCCTCCTCTCATCTTATAAAAGGCCCCCACCTCTATAACCTTACACACAATTCCAAAGACATTGGCTAGGCAAAACCCTGACCATTTTGTCTCTCCACATCCCTCTATTAATCCTTGAAGCCTCAATTTGGTCAGAAGTCCTCCCAAGGAAGCCTTTGAGCTCAAATCTAAGAGAGTTACCCGATTTTAAGGTGATGTATTCACTTGTGTTCTTTTGTTTTATTTTGCTTCTCCAACCCCCTAAACTCTTTTTATTAATTTCTTTTGTAACAGCTCCAGTATAATAAATATACAATGATGTTTTTATAAGAAGAATTAGAGATAAACTTACGCACATCTATATCTAATGGTTAAAGAACATACTGTTTCTGTGGTTGGCGAATTTCTGCCTCACGAAACGATGATTGTTCAATATTCTTTTAAACACCTTTAATAGTGTCCATTAAGATGTCACTCTATTTATATATGATATATATTATGTTTAGGTTTTCCTCATGCTTCTTTATTTTTCATTTTTGGTATACCATTATGGTTTCCATTGGGGGTAAACACGATAATTTCATTTTAGGAAGTGCATACTACCGCCCCCTCAAAGTGATGTGATTCGTTAATGCCATATGTGAGACGTATAAAGGATGGATTTAAAGTTATTATATATAATGTTATACTGGAATTTTAATATACCTCTATATCATTATTATTTAATTCCATTAACGTATGAGATAGAAATGAATGTAGCGTTCATGCGTACGTACGGCTTACCGTCTCCATGAACGTTGCTTTTCATTTCTTATCCCCAAATGTAATGTACTATTATAAGTACATGTATATAATGGATATATATGATGAATGATACATCTAAATGATGAATATAATTCTGGAATTAAAATATACATACCTCTCATTTATTTTTAATTCCATTAATATGATAAAGAAATGAAAGTAGCGTTCATGCGTACGTACGGATTACCGTCTCCCTGAATGGTGAATTTAATTTCTTACCACTAAATGATTATGTAATATTATAAATAAATGTATATTCTGGATATATATGATATATATGATATCCAAATCAGGAATTTCATTCTGGATATAAAGTACCATTGACCACACGAACGACATGTAATTGTAAGAAGTCCACTTTCGACTTAAAAACCAAATATCCACAAAACAAACATTATTAAGTAAAATGATTACATAATGTTTATAACATGGTAATATGTGATATAAAAGGAATAATTAACTTGAAAAAGGTTCTTAAGAAAATATAAATTAACTCAAGTCTATTATTCAGGACGTTAATGAACGATGGAGTCAAGTCAGACCGGAGGTAAGGGACTTCATCTCAGTATCCTTTCATTGAGGCATATTTCGTTTTATACACAACATTCTTTTATATGGTGTATATTCCCCTTTGACATTTACTTCTATACAAAAGGAATCTTTTTCTATGATGCATTTTACAAAACGACAAAAATTAATGTTTCTTTTAATGTACGCAGTGACAACGGCCTTTTCCGCCGCTGCGAGTATTATTTGGTCTTTGGCTTCCTGAACAAGCCTTAATGTTTTTTTTAAAATGAAATAAATACCATATACTCTTTTATGTATTTTGGTATTGAAAATGGTTTTTTATAATGGATTTTTATGTCAATATATTTAAGTGATACATTCTGATCAAAGTGTGGAAATGTTTTCTTTCCATTATATTTTCTTATGTCTTATGATTTTTATAATGGTACTTGGACATTTGACGGGTGGTTACGTAATAAACCATATGACGGGTGGTGCCGTGAATACCAGTACGGGTGGTTACATTATAACCTCCAATGCATTGGGTAAGGAAGTCGGCCGTATGGCTATTCCATTAAGTATGTATGGATGTTGGTCGTATGTCTATTCCATTAAGTGATATGTGTGGAAGTCGACCATATGGTTATTCCACTTAAGTATGTTTATGTCCCAGGTTACATTTATATGTTATGTGTTCTTTATATGAGGTTTATGGTAATATTTTGGTTACAAAAGGGTAAGTAATGATATTTTATTCAGTGAAGTGTTTTTACTACTTCATAAAGGTGAAGGTATTACTTTGATAAAGTATAACTGGTTTACTTGTTATTTTAAAAACAAACAGTTTTCATTCTTTGTGTATCCCTTACTGAGCTTTTTATGCTCACCCCATGTTTTTTTAAAATGTTTTTCACAGTACATAATGTGGAATAGGGTCAAGGATGGGATCAAGGGAAATTCATGCTATATAAAACATGGAACTAAACATGTTTCTTTTTAAGAGTTTTTTATTCTATGGAAACTCAGTAGAAGTGTCTACTTTTTAATCTTTTGAGATGTAACAGTTATATCCTAATTCTCTAAAACTCTAAACCTGAAAAGATCCTCAATGTGAATTATTCATTTAATTCAATATTAAGTAATGTTTAAGGTCGGGGATTTATAGTTGGTATCAGAGGCAGGTTTAGACGACTTTAGGAGTTAGAAAATTGTTAAATTATAGGTTAATTTATGGTATGACTGAAATGATATAGCATTTAAAGATTACCATGTTGCATCTCCTAAGATATTTCTATGTTCAGAATGGTTTTCTTTAGAGAAAACAAAGAAGCTATATTGGGATGACATCAGGAGGGAGAAACCTTCCAATTCAACAACCTGAGATTGTCGGAATCAGAACTGAACAGTTTGTTGAAGTGATGGCACAGTTGACTCAGGCTATAAATGGTGGTGGTATCCATGCACGAGATCAGCTAGATCAACCGCAGAGGAACATGTCATTGGTGGAACATTTCATGAGGCAACATACCCCATCATTCAGAGGATCATCTGACCCCGTTCAGGCTGAAGGGTGGACTAAAGTACTGGAGAATATTTTTGATGTCATGGGGTGTTCAGAACATCAAATGGTTAGTCTTGTTGTTTACCATTTTGATGGTGAAGCTGGTCAGTGGTGGTCGATGGTGAAAAATATTAGGGATAGTGGTGAGATTTAGGATCTTCACTGGGACTAATTCAATGGTATGTTTCTTGAGAAATATTTTCCTATGGTTGTTCTTCTTAGTATGGAAAAACAGTTACTAGAATTGAGGCAAGAGGATGATTCAGTGACTGCTTATGAAGCAAAGTTCACTCGATTGGCATGGTATGCTCCAAACATCATATGAGATATTGATAGTAAAATAAACCATTCTTACTCAAGTTTAAGGCCAAAGTATCGAAGGTCTTTAGCTTCGCGTGAGTTCAAAAGTTATGAAAAACTTGTTCGATGTGTGGAGAAGGTAAAAATGGAGTTTTCCGATGATCAGGTGTTCTATGAAAAACAACAGAATAAGAGGTCCAGTTGGCAGGAAAAGGGGAAGAATTCATCAAAGAAGCAATGAGGTAAGAAAACCAAATATCCATCCTGTGAGAAGTGTGGTAAAATGCATCCTGGAGAATGTTTATTCAAGTCTGGTAAGTGCTTTAGGTCTGGTAAGTCTGGTCATATTGCTCGTAACTGTAAGGAAGATGATCAAGCAGGCAATGAAAAGCCAGCGGTAAGATGTTTTAAGTGTAATAAAATGGGTCATTATGGAAATGAGTGTCCAATGAAGAACTCGATTGGGGTGAAGAATCTAGACTATAAGTAGAAAGGGGTTGTGAAATCCTTTCCAACAACATCATCAGATGTTGGGCCATCGAATGAAGTAGTATCAGGTACACTGTTTGTTTGTTCAGATTATGCCAATGTGTTTTTTGATTCTGGGTCTACGCATTCTTTCATTTCCGAGAAGTTTTCTAGTAAGTTTGAAATTCCATCTCACGATATGAACCCTTAACTTATGGTAAAAACACCCGGAGGGAACGTTGAGACAAAAAGGAATTATAAGAACCTTCATATCCTTATGTGTGGAAAGAATCTACTAGCAAACCTTATTTTTTTTCCTCTAGTAGAGTTTGATGTTATTTTGGGCATGGATTGGCTTTCTGTTTATCATGGTAAGATTGACTGCAGTGATAAAATGTTTTCTATTTAGAAGGATTTTCAGTTTGTGTACAAGATTGAACCCTTGATTTTGATAACATATCAATAAGTTGAGAAACTAGTAAAATATGGAAATGAATGTTACCTTGCACATATTGTTGAAAATAAAGGAACTATTCAGATTAATGATGTGCCAGTGGTAAATGAGTATCTTGATGTTTTTCCTGACGAGTTGGCTGGTATTATTAATGATCGAGAAGTTGAATTTACTGTTGACTTAGTTCCTGATTCTAAGCCAATTTCAAAATCACCTTATTGAATGGCTAAAGTAGAACTTTTAGAGTTAATAAAACAATTACAGGAGTTTTTAGATAAAGGTTTCATTCGACCTAGCACATAACCATGGGGTGATCCTATCTTGTTTGTTAAAAAGAAAGATGGATCAATGAGACTTTTCATTGATTATAGAGCCTTGAATTAAATTACTATTAAGAACAAGTGTCATTTGCCTCATATCGATGATTTGTTTGATCATCTCCAGGGAGCTCAGTATTTTTCGAAGATTGACTTAAGGTCGGGGTACCATTAGTTGAAAGTAAAAGAATTAGACGTTCCAAAGACTGCGTTCCGTACTAGATATGGACATTATGAATTTTTAGTTATTCCTTTTGGGTTGACCAATTCACCTCCTGTATTCATGGACCTTATGAATAGAATTTTCCATGAGTTCTTGGATAAGTTTGTGGTTGGTTTCATCAATGATATTTTGGTGTTTTCTAAAAGTAAAGGAGAACATGAAAGTCATTTATGGGTTATCTTGCAAACCTTAAAATAAAAGAAACTATATGGAAAATTCATCAAGTGGGAGTTTTGGTTACAACAATTTTCTTTCCAGGGTCACAGTGTTTCAAAAGATGGCAAAACTTTTGATCCTGCTAAAACAAAAGTTGTTGAAGAATGGCCAAGACCCACATATGTAACTGAGATCCATAGTTTTCTTGGTTTGGCAGGTAACTACCGAAGGGTTGTTGAAAAATTTTCATGGTTATCTAGTCCAATGACTAAGCTAACTTGTAAGGGTGTTATGTTCATATGGACAAAAGAATGTGATGATTGTTTTCATGATTTGAAAATAAGATTGATGAATGATCCAGTTTTAGAACTTCCTTCCAGTAATGGTGAGTTTTTTATATACAGTGATGCTTCATTGAAGGTACTTGGCTGTGTCCTTATGCAGAATGATCAGGTAATTTCTTATGCTTAACATCTGTTGAAAACTCATGAGGTAAATTACCCTACACATGATTTGGAATTAGTTGCTGTTGTTTTTGCTTTAAAAATTTAGAGGCATCATTTGTATGGAGTAAAGTGTGAAATATATACTGATCACAAAAGTTTAAAGTATATATTCACTCATAAATAATTGAATATGAGACATAGGAGATGGCTGGAATTAATCAAGGATTATGATTGTACAATTCACTACCATCCGGGAAAATCAAATAAAGTGGCCGATGCATTGAGTCGAAAAAGTAATGCTTCATTAACCATGATACGTTTGGAATGAGATCCTTTGGTTTTTGATTTGATGAAAATTTTCATAGAAGTTGTTGGTGCAGGAAGTTCTTCTATTTTGTTTCAGGTATCAGCGAGATCATCTCTATCAGACAGAATTAAGAAAGCACCGAGGGAAGACAGTGAGTTGCAGAAAAAGGTAGGTCTGGTTTAGAAGGGTAAGTTGCCTGAATTCAACATTGATAATGATTGTGTTTTGATGTTTTGGAAGAGATTATGTGTTCCTTGTGATTCACAGTTGAAGAATGTGTTGTTATGTGAGGCTAATTGTTACCCCTTTTCAGTTCATCCTAGCAGTACTAAGATGTACAGGGATCTGCGGGAGTATTACTGGTGGGATGGAATGAAAAGATATATTGCTGATTTTACTATGAAGTGTTTGACTTGTCAGAAGGTTAAAGAAGAGCGGTAGTTACCAAAAGGGATGCTTCATCCTTTACTAGTGCCATAGTGGAAATGGGAGAATATATCCACAGACATCGTTGTGGGGTTGCCGAAGACACCTCGAGGTAATAATGCAATCTGGGTTATTGTTGATCTCTTGACTAAATATGCTCATTTCCTTGCCAAATGAGATAATTTTTCCCTAGATCAACTTTCCCATTTGTATCTTAAAGAGATAGTAAGGTTACATGGATTTCCTCTCTCCATTGTTTCTGACCGTGATCCCAGGTTTACTTTTAACTTTTGGAAAGGCCTTCAGAAGTCTTTGGGTACTGAATTAAATTTTAGTACAAATTTTCATCCGTAATCAGATGGGCAGTCAGAACGATAAATTCAGACCTTAGAGGATATTCTAAGAACTTGTTCGATGGATTATCAGGGAAGTTGGGACCAACATCTTTCTTTGGTTGAGTTTTCATATAATAACAGTTTTCATTCCAGTATACAGATGGCACCATTTGAGGCATTGTACGGGAAGCGGTGTCGAACTCTAGCTTTTTGGGATGAAGTGGGTGAAAGGAAGATGATGGGACTAGAATTGGTAGAAGATATGGTAGAAAAAGTTCAGTTGATTCAGAAACACATGAGAATAGCTCAGAGAAGGCAGAAGAGTTATGCAGACAATAGGAGGAAGGATCTCTCTTTTGAGGTAGGTGATCATGTTTGTCTCAAAGAATCACCATGGAAAGGTTTGATGGGATTTGGTAAGAAAGGAATGCTGAGTCCAAGGTTCATTGTACCATATGAAATTCTGGAGATAGTTGGATCAGTTTCTTACCGAGTGGCTTTACCTATTAGTTTATCTCAGGTACGCAATGTTTTTCTTGTTTCGATGTTGAGGAATTATATGACAGATCCATCTCATGTTTTGAGTCCAGAGGTAGTTCAGCTGAAGGAGAACCTATCTTATGAAGAACAACAAGTCCATATTCTTGACCGAAGTGAGCTAGTGTTGCGAAATAAGGTAATTCACCAGGTAATGGTTGTGTGGAAAAACCATATTGTTGAAGAGGAAACATTTGAATCTGAAAATTCTATGAGGGATAAATATCCCCAATTATTTTAATAAGTGAATAAAATTGTGAGGATGCAATTCCCAAAAGTGGGGAAGGATGTAACATCCCAGGTAAATAAAGAATAAATTATTTTCATATTTATTAATATTTACGAATTAAATATTAATTTTACTTTAAAAGGGTATCAATGTTCGATAGCGTACCTGATACGCAACAAAGAGTTTCATTGAAATCTTTCATTGAACACTAGTAATAAAATAATATTATTTTAATTGGTAGTTAACACATAGCCATTGAATTGGTGGAAATGGATAGGAATAACTAAAATATTATTATATATGTTTTTTAAATTCATTTACTTTTATCTAATAAAAGATAAGGGCTTAAAATACGGAAAGAATACAATTTTAGGCGTATATGCCCTAGTTTTCACTAAAGGTTCACTTATCGCCTTTTGATGGAAAACCGTCATTAAATATAGTTTTTTTCACTCTTATACATTATATTGCACCAAAGAAAACTCTTTTATAGAATCGGGAAATCAAAATTTACATTGTGTAAATTTTTGGTATTTTTCCGATAAAGTTCACTTTTTTAATGAATAGTGTAAAATATTGTATTTTAATTCAAAAACTCTTTTTAATCTAATTTATTTATATGATTAGATTATCTTTTGAATTGGTTTTAAAGTGAAATTAGAATATATTTTTACCATTAAATCCAATAGTGGTCATTGGAATTAATTTCACATTGAAACCGGACTTAAACTAGTGTCAATCTTTTGATACTTATTATTTCATAAAAACACGCTATTCGCTCTGACATCAGGAATTAATTATTTAATTAATTAATGAAACTTATATGTTTTGAATTTTGTAAAATGGAATTTATTTTTGAATTTGGAATATCAAATATAGCTTATGGCGAATTTTTGGTATTTTTCTGAAAAACTTCAATTTTTGATGAATAGTGAAACCATTAAGTGGTACATAAAAAACTGATTTTTCGTTTAAATGAAATTTTACCACCTCTGTGTTTTGAATTTCAAAAATCTGACATACATGGTTGTCATTAAGAAGTAAAATGTGGCTCAATGAGATTAAAATAATTTTTTGGTGAATAGTAACTTATTATGTTTTTAATCGTGATTAGAGGTAATTAGTTTAGTTTAAGGTAAAAATAAAGTTTTAATAATATGAGATGAGATTGAAACATGTCATATCCTCATTGGATGTGTCTTGGATGACCAAGAAAATCCATGGGGCAACTTGGGGAACCCATGCAGCCACTTTGGTTGGGAAATGACATAAATAACTTTTTATTTAATGTTAAAGTAAAAATGACACACACATGAGTTGTTTTACTAAAATATTTTTTTCATGGGGTTATACAAATCATATTTTTGACTATAAATATTAATTGGAAAGGTAAAAAGGTTTCCTACATCATCGTATTTTTTTTTATTTTTATACATTAAATAAATTAAATTATTTATGAAACTATGATAATGCAGCGATTACATCATTATTTAACGATTTAAATAAAATGGAAGGATAAAGTAAAATCTAATACCTACACATGTCAAAAACCTATTGGATGGGTGGATTTCGAACCATTATCACCTTATCTTCGAAACACATCAATGTGGGACCATTAAAATCCGAAACTCATTCTAAAATAAAGTAACATTTCATTACTTTCCAAGACTGCCCCTCATCTCCTCTTATAAAAGGCCCCCACCTCTACCACCTTACCTATAGTTCCAAAGCCTTTGAATTGGCCAAACCCTTCCCATTTTGTCTCCCCACATCCCTATCTTACTCCTTGAAGCCTAAATTTGGGCAGAAGTCTTCCCAAGGAAGCCTTTGAGCTCAAATCTATGAGAGTTACCCGATTTTAAGGTGATATCTTCACTTGTGTTCTTTTGTTTTATTTTTCTTCTCCAACCCCCTAAACTCTTTTTATTAATTTATTTTCTAACAACTCCAGTATCTTCAATATACTAGGATGTTGTTATAATAATATTTTGAGCTACACTTACACAAGTCTACATCTGATGGTTAAAGAACATACTGTTTCTGTGGTTGGTGAATTTCTGCCTCACGAAACGATGATTGTTCAATCTTCTTTTAAAAACCTTTAATGGTGGCCATTAAAATGTCAATCTATTTATATATGATATATATTATTTTTATGTTTTTCTTATGCTTCTTTATTTTTCATTTGTGGTATACCATTATGGTATCCATTGTGGGTAAACACGATAATTTCATTTTAGGAAGTGCGGACTACCGCCCCCTCAAAGTGATGTGATTCGTTAATGCCATATGTGGGAAGTATAAAGGAAGGATTTAGAGTTATTATATATGATTTTATACAGGAATCATAATATAACTCTATATCATTATTATTTCTTTACATTAAAGTATGAGATAGAAATGAAAGTAGCGTTCATGCGTACGTACGACTTACCGTCTCCATGAATGGTGCATTTCATTTCTTATCCCCAAATGTAATGTACTATTATAAGTACGTGTATATAATGGATATATATTATGAATGATACATCTAAATGATGAATATAATTCTGGAATTAAAATATACATACCTCTCATTTAGTTTTAATTCCATTAATATGACAAAGAAATGAAAGTAGCGTTCATGTGTACGTACGGATTACCGTCTCCATGAACGGTGCATTTCATTTATTACCTCTAAATGATTATGTAGTATTATAAATAGATTTATATGCTTGAAATATATGATATATATGATATCTAAATCACGAATGTCATTATGGATATAAAGAAACTTTGACCACACGAACAACATGTAATTGTAAGAAGTCCACTTTCGACTTAAGAACCAAATATCGTCATAACAAAAATTATTAACATAAATGATTACATAATCCTTATAACATGGAAATTATTGATATAAAAGGATTAATAAACATTAAAAAGGTTCTTAAGAAAATATAAATTAACTCAAGTTTATTATTCAGGACGTTAAGGAACGATCGAGTCAATTCAGACCCGAGGTAAGGGACTTTGTCTCAATCTCCTTTCATTGAGGCGTATTTCATTTTATACAAAACTTTATTTTATACGGTGTATAAAACCCTTTGACATTTAACTTTATAAAAAAGGAATATTTTTCTACGAATCATTTTACAAAACGACAAAAAGGAATGTTTCTTTTAACGTACGCGGTGACAACGACCTTTCCCACCGTCGTGAGTATTATTTGGTCTTTGGATTCCTGAACAAGCCGTAATGTTTTTCTAAAAATTAAATAAATACCATATACTATTTTATGAATTTTGGTATTGAAAATGGTTTTTTATAATGGATTTGTTATGTCAATATATTTAAGTGATATATTGTGAACAAAGTGTGGAAATATTTTCATTCCATTATATTTGTTCTATGTCTTATGATTTTTATAACGGTACATGGACATTTGATGGGTGGTTACATGATAAACCATATGACGGGTGGTGCCATGAATACCAGGACGAGTGGTTACGTTATAACCTCCAATGCATTGGGTATGTAATTTGGTCGTATGGCTATTCCATTAAGTATGTATGGATGTTGGCCGTTTGGTTATTCCATTATGTGATATGTGTGGAAGTCGACTGTATGGTTATTCCACTTAAGTATGATTATGTACAAAGTTACCTTTATATGTTATGTGTTCATTATATGGGTTTTATAGTAATATTTTGGTTACAAAACGGTAAGTAATGATATTTTATTCAGTGATGATTTTTTACTACTTCATAAAGGTTAAGGTATTACTTTGTTAAAGTATGCATGGTTTACTTGTTATTTTAAAAACTAATAGTTTTCATTCTTTATGTATCCCTTACTGAGCATTTTATGCTCACCCCAAGTTTTTTTTAAATGTTTTTCATAGGACATAATGTGGAATAGGGTCAAGGATGGGATCATGGGAAAGTCATGCTATATAAAAAATGGAACTAGACATGATTCTTTTAAAGAGATTTTTATTATATGTATACTCAGTAGAAGTGTCGACTTTGTAATCTTTTGAGATGTAACAGTTATGTCCTAATTCACTAAAACTCTAAACCTGAAAAGATACTCAATGTGAATTATTCATTTAATTCAATATTAAGTAATGTTTATGGTCGGGGCCTTATATCATTAATAAATGTTATAAATAAGTATGATTATAATGATTAAAATATTATCAAAAACTTGTCCAATTCCTATTCACAGGTGGTGCCGGGAATACCAGGAAAGGTGGTTACGTTATAACCTCCAATGCATTGGGTATAGATGTCGGCCATATGGCTATTCCATTTAGTGATATGTGTGGAAGTCGACCGTATGTTTATTCAATTGATGTATGTTTATGTCCAAAGTAACCTTTATATGTTATGTGTTCTTTATATGGGATTTATGGTAATCTTTTGGTTACAAAAGGGTAATTAATGATCATTTATTCAGTGAAGAGTATTTAGTACATCATAAAGGTGAAAAGTATTACTTATGTTAAAGTATTCATGGTTTACTTGTTGTTTTAAAAAACTAACTATTTTATTTATTTGTGTATCCCTTACTGAGCTTTTTATGCTCATCCCAAGTTTTGAAATGTTTTTCACAGGACATAAAGTGGAATAGGGTCAAGGATGGGATCAATGAAAAGTCATGCTGTCTAAAACATGGAACTAGACAAGACTCTTTTTTTCAAGAGTTCATGTTTTGTAAAAGAAATGGCAACTGAGTAGAAGTGTAATAGTTATGGCTTAACTCTCTAAAACTCTAAACCTGAAAATATCCTCAATGTGAATTATTCATTTAATTCAATATTATGTAAGGTTTAAGGCCGGGTCCTTATAGTTGGTATTAGAGGTCGGTTTAGATAACTTTTGGTGTTATGGTATTTTTAAAGTAATATCGATAAAGTAATTTATGTTAATGTTGAAATCATATAGCATTTATATATTACCATGTTGCTTCGCCTAAGATATTTTTGGGTCTAGAATGGTTTTCCACAGAGGAAACATGGCAGCTATGTTGGGACAACATCAAGAGGAAGAAAACCTTCCAAATCAGAAACCTGAGATGGTCAGAATCGGAACTGTACAGTTTGTTGTAGTGATGGCACAGTTGAATCCAGATTTAAATGGTGGGGGTATTCATGCACGAGATCAGATAGATCAACCGCAGAGGAATATGTCAGTAGTGGAGCATTTCATGAGGCAACATTCCCCATAATTCAGAGGATCATCTGAACCTGTGCAAGCATAATGGTGGATTAAGGAACTAGAAATGATTTTCGATGTTATGGGATGTTATGAACATCAGAATTTTAGTCTTTCTGTTTACTTTTTTGAAGTTAAAGTTGATCCGTGGTGGTCGATGTTGAAAAATATCCTGGATAGTGAGGAGATTGATACTCTTGATTGGGATGAATTCAAAGGTATGTTTCTTGAGAAATATTTTCCTTAGTTGGTTCATCTTAGAATGGAATAACAATTCCTGGAATTGAGGTTGGAAGATGACTTAGTGGCTACTTATGAAGAAAAATTCACTCGACTGGCAAGGTATGCTCCAAATTTCATATGAGATCTTGATAGTAAAATCAACCGTTTTACTCAGGATTAAAGCCAAAGTATCGAAGGGATTTAGCCTCTCATGAGTTCAAAAGTTATGAAAAACTTGTTCGATGTGCGGAGAAGGTGGAAATGGAGTTTACTAATGAACAAGTGTTCTTTGACATACAACAAAATAAGAGGTCCAGTTGGTAGGAAAAGGGGATGAATTCATCAAAGAAGCCTGGAGGTATGAAAACTAAATATCCAACTTGTGAGAATTGTGGTAAAAAGAATCCTGGAGAATGTTTATCAAACTCTAGAAAGTGGTTTCGGTGTGGTATGTCTGGTCATGTTGCTTGTAACTGTAAGGAAGATGAACAAGCAGGCAATGAAATGCCATCGGTAAGATGTTTTAAGTGTAACGAAATGGGTCATTATAAAAATGAATGTCAAGAAAAGAACTCAACTGAGTGTAAGCAGTTGGAAATCAAGCAGAAAGGGGTGGTGAAATCCTTCACAACTACTTCAGCAGATGTTGGGCCATCGAATGATGTAGTATCAGGTACACTGTTTGTTTGTTCAGATTATGCCAATGTGTTGTTTGATTCAGGGTCTACACACTCTTTCATTTCTGAGATGTTTTATAGTAAATTGGGAATTCTATCTCATTATATGAATATTGAACTTATGGTGAAAACACCTGGAGGGAATGTTGATACAAAAAGAAATTATAAGAACCTTCCATTCCTTGTGTGCGGAAAGAATCTTCCTGCAGACCTTATTGTTTTGCCTCTAGTAGAGTTTGATGTTATTTTGGGAATGGATTGGATTTCTATTTATCATGATAAACTAGACTGTAGAGCTAAAGATGTTTCTTTTCAGAAATATTTTCATCTTGTGTAAAATAATGAACCCTTGATTTTGATAACATATCAGAAAGCTGAGAAACTAGTAAAATATGGAAATGATTGTTACCTTGCACATATTGTTGAAAAAAAAGAACAGGTCATATTAATTATGTTCCAGTGGTAAATGAGTACCTTGATGTTTTTCATAATGAGTTGCATTGTATTATACCTGATTATGAAGTTGAATTTACTGTTGAGTTAATTTTTGATGCTAAGCCAATTTCTAAACCCCTTTATCGAATGGCTCAAATTGAACGTTTAGAGTTAAAGAATCAATTGCATGAGTTATTAGATAAAGGTTTCATTTGACCTAAAACATCACCATGGGGTGCTTTTGTATTGTTTTTTAAAAAGAAATATGTTTTAATGAGACATTGCATTTATTATAGAGCATTTAATAACATCACTGTTAAGAATAAGTATCCTTTTCCTCATAACGATGATTTTTTTGATTAGCTACAGGGAGCTCAGTTTTTTTCGAAGATTGACTTGAGGTCGGGGTACCATGAGTTTAAATTAAATGAAGTAGATGTTTCGAAGACCGTGTTTCATTCTAGATTTGGAAATTATGAATTTGTAGTTTTTCCTTTTGTGTTAACCAATGAACCTGCTCTATTCATGGAACTTATGAATAGAATTTTCCATGAGTTCTTGGATAAGATTGTGGTTGTTTTAATTGATTATATTTTGGTTTAATCAAAAACTAAAGAGGAGACTGAAATTCATTTAAGGGTTATCTTGAAAACATTAAAAGAAAAGAAACTTTATGGTAAATTCAGCATCAGTGAGTTTTGGTTACAATAAATTTCTTTCCTTGGTCACATTGTTTCAAAAAATGGCATAACTATTGATCTCGCTAAAAGAAAAGTTGTTGAAGAATGGCCAAAACCCACAAATATAATCGAGATCCGTAGTTTTCTTGGTCTGGTAAGTTATTACTGGAGGTTTGTTGAAAATTTTTCACGGTTATCTTGTCTAATGACTAAGTTAACTTGAAAAGGTGTTATGTTCATCTGGACAAAAGAAGGTGATGATTGTTTTCAGGAATTGAAAAGGAGATTGGTGAATGCTCCAGTTTTGGAACTTCATTCCATAAATGATGAGTTTGTTATCTACATTGATGCTTCATTGAAAGGACTTGATTGTGTGCTAATGCAAAATTATCAGGTAATTGCTTATGCTTCACATCAGTTGAAAAATCATGAGTTAAGTAACCCTAGGCATGATTTGGAATTAGATGTTGCTATTTTTTTCTTTAAAAATTTGGAGGTATCATTTGTGTGGAGTGAAGTGTGAAATATATAATGATCACAAAAGTTTGAAGTATATATTCACTTAGAAATAATTGAACATGAGACAGAGGAGATGGTGGGAATTAATCAAGGATTATGATGCATGATCCATTATCATCCAGGGAAAGAAAATAATGAGGCTGATTCTTTGAGTCGAAAAAGTAATTCTTCATTATCCATGATACGTTTGGAACAAGATACTTTGGTTTTTGATTTGATGAATAATGTCATAGAAGTTTTTGGTGCCGGAAATTCTTCTGTTTTGTTTCAGGTGTTAGTGAGATCATCTCTATTAGACAGAATAAAGCAAGCACATAAAGAAGATAGTGAGTTGGAGAAAAAGGTATAATTGGTTCAGAAGGGTATATTGCCTGATTTTAATGTTGATAATGATTGAGTTTTTAGGTTTGGAAAGAGATTATGTGTGCCTTGTGATTCATAGTTGAAGAATGAGTTGTTATGTGAAGCTCATAGTTCTCCATTTTCAGTTTATCCTGGAATTACTAAGATGTACAAGGATATTCGGGAGTATTACTGGTGGGATGGAATTAAAAGAGATTTTTCTGATTTTACTATGAAGTGTTTGAATTGTTAGTTGGTTAAAGCAGAGCAACACTTACCGAAATGAATGCTTCAGCCTTTACCGGTTCCAGAGTGGAATTGGGAAAATATACCCATGGACTTCATTGTGGGATTACCAAGGAAATCTCGAGGTAATAATTCAATCTGGGTTATAGTTGACCGATTGACTAAATCTGCTCATTTATTTCCTATTAGAGATACATTGTCTCTAGACCAACTTTCTCCGTTGTATGTTAAACAGATAGTCAGGTTGCATGGAGTTCCCCTCTCCATTGTATTGAATCGTTATTCCAGGTGCACTTCTAACTTTTGTAAAGGCCTTTAGAAGTCATTGGGTACTGAATTATACATTAGTATATCTTTTCATCCTCAATCAAATGGGCAGTAAGAAGGAACAATTTAGACCTTGGAGGATATGCTATGTGCTTTCTCGATGGATTATCAGGGAAGTTGGGACCAACACCTTTCTTGGAAAAAATTTCATATAATAACAGTTTTCATTATAATATACAGATGGATCCATTTGAGGTATTATATGGAAAGCGTTGTCGAACTCTAGATTTTTGTGATTATGTAGGTGAAAGGAAGTTGATGGGACTAGAATTGGTAGAATAGATTTCTGAGAAAGTTCAGTTGATTCAGAATCACATGAGAATAGCTCAGAGAAGACAGAAAAGTTATGTAGATAACCAGAGGAAGGATCTTTCTTTTGAGGTAGGTGATCATGTCTTTCTCAAAGATTCTCCATGGAAAAGTGTGATGTGTTTTGTTAAGAAGGGAAAGTTGAGTCCGAGGTTCAATGGACCTTATGAAATTCTGTAAAAAGTTTGATCAATTGCATACAGAGTAGATTTACCTCCATGTTTATTCAAGGTACACAATGTTTTTCATGTTTCAATGTTGAGAATGTATATACCAGATCCATCTCATGTTTTGAGCCCAGAGGTAGTTCAGTTGGAAGAGAATCTCTCTTATGAAGAACAACCAGTCTAGATTCTTGACCAAAAATAGCAAGTGTTGTGGAATAAGGTAATTCACCAGGTAATGGTTTTGTGGAAAAACCATATGGTTGAAGAGGCAACGTGGGAATCTGATAATTCTATGAGGGATAAATACCCCCACTTATTTTGATAAGTGAATAAAAATTGCGAGGATGCGATTCCCAAAAGAGGGGAGGATGTAACATCCCAGGTAAATGAAGAATAATACATATTTTATATTTATTAATATTTTTGAATTAAATATTAATTTTACTTTTGATAGGGATCTATGTTCGATAGCGTACTCGATACGCAACAGCGAGTTTCTTAGGAAACTTACGTTGCACACTAATAATATAATATCCTTATTTTAAATGGTAGTTTACTCCTAGACGTTGTATTGGTGGGAATGAATGAAACTAACTACAATATGATTATACATATTTTTTAAATTTATTTACATTTATCTAATAAAATTTAGAGTCTTAAAATGTGAATGAATCTACTTTTACGCATAATTTAAATTAAAAGGCCAATTTCTGGCCTTTTAATGGAAAACCCTTTTTAAATCTAGTTTTGGTCACTTTAATAAATTATATATGACCAAATATAATCCTTATTTAGAATGGGGACATCATAATTTACTTTGTGAAAATTTTTGGAATTTTTTCGATTAAGTTCATTTTTTAATGAATAGTGAAAAATATTGCATTTTAATACAAAAGTGTTTTTTAATCAAATTTATTTATATGGTTAGATTATATATTTAATTGGTTTTAAAGTGTAATTAGAAAATATTTTTACCATTTAATCCAATTTTGGTCATTGGAATTAATTTCACTTTGAAATTGGACATAAACAAGTTTTGATCTTTTGATAGTTATTGTTTCCTAAAAACACGCTATTTGTTTTGATAACGGTAATCAATTTTAAAATTATTTAATTCCACTTAAATTTTTTGAATTTGAAAAAATAGACATCATTTTTGAATTTGGAATATCAAATATAGCTTAGAATGAATTTTTTTTATTTTTCTAAAAAACATCAATTTTTGATGAATAGTGAAACCACTTATTGGTTGTTAAAAAACGTACTTTTTCATTTAAATGAAAATTTTCCACTTATGAGAATTGAATTTTAAAAATCCAACATTAATGGTTGTTATCTAGAAGTAAAATGTGGTTCATTAAGATGAAAATATTTTTTTTGGTAAATAGTAACTTTTGACTTTTATTTACCGCAATTAATGGTAAATAGAGTAATTCAAGGTTAAAAGAATATATAATAATTCAAAATTACCTTAAAACTTGTCCAAAGCTTATTTGATGAGTCATTAACGACCATGGACATATTTGGGTCGATTTTGGGACCCCATTGAGCCACATGGGAGTGAAAATGACAATTTAGATTAAATAATTTAATGTGAAGACAAAATTGACATTAAAAAATATTTTAGTAATTAATTTTTATATTGTGTTATATAAGTTCTATATTCTGCTATAAATATTCATTGGAAATATAAAAATATTTCCTACATAATAGTATGTTTTTTATAATTTTTAAACATCAAATAAATTAAATTATTTATGACACAATAATGATGCAGTATTTACCTCATTAATAAATGATTTAAATAATTAAGATTATAATGATTAAAATATTATCCAAAACCTGTCCAATTCCTATTGGATTATTTTATTTCAAATATTAGTCATCTTATATTCTAATCTATTGTGTTTTTGACCTCTTGAAACAAAATATACGTTTATAATAAAATAATAGTTTCACACTTTCCTAAAGAGCCCCTCCTCTCCCTTATAAAAGGAGACAACTTCTATGCAATTCCTCACACCTCTCAAGCCATTTGGCTATCCAAACTCGGCCCAGTTAGGCTCCCTAAATCCATCTCCTCCTTCTAAAATCGTTTCCTTAGGCATAAGGCACTTCAAGGAGTCCTTTGGTTCAAACCAAATGGATTTTCCCAAATTAAAGGTAATGGTTTCTCTTGAATTGTTTTCTTTTATTTTACTTCTCCAACCCCTATAATCTTTTTATTTCATTTATTTTGTAACAAAACCAGTATCCTCAATATATTAAAATGTTTTTATAAGAGGTATTCTAACTACACTTACACACACCTCCATCTAATGGTTGAAGAACATAATGTTTCTGTGGATGACAAACTAACGCCTCATGAAACGATGATTGTTACATTACATCTTACCGCCTCTTATGGTGGCCAATATGATAGAACTGTATTTATATATGATATATATTATTTTTATTATTTCCTTATGCTTCTGTAATTCCATTTTTATAGCATTCCTTTATGGTTTCCATAATGGGTAAATACGATAATCTCATTTGAGGAAGTGCGGACTACCGCCCCCTCAATGTGATGTGATCTGTTAATACCTTATGTGGGATGTATAAATGATGGAGTTAATAATATTATATATGATATAATACTAGAATTATAATATTCCTATGTATCATTATGTTTTAATTCCATTAAAATAAGACATAGAAATGAAAGTAGCGTTCATGCGTGCGTACGGCTTACCATCTCCATGAATGGTGCATTTCATTTCTTCCCTCTAAATGTTATGTATATTATAAATACATGTATATGCTGGATATATATGATATTTTTGATACCTAAATCATTAATATCATTCTGGATATAATTATCCTTTGACCACATGAACAACTTGTAAATATAAGGTGTTCATTTTTTACTCAAGTACCAAATATCGAAAAAACGAACATAATTAACTTAAATATTTGCACAATGTTTATAACATGGTAATAAGTAATATAAAAGGAATAATAAACTTTAAAAAGGTTCTTAAGAAAGTAGAAATTAACTTTAGTTTATTATTCAGGAGATTAAAGAAAGATCGAGTAAAGGCAGACACGAGGTTAGGGAATTCGTCTCAATATCCATTCATTGAGGAATATTTTGTTTTAATACACGACTTTATTTTATACGCTGTATAAACACCCTTGAATTTTCAAATGGAATCTTTTTCTATGATGCATTTTACTAAAAGACAAAAAAAATTTGTTTCTTCTAACGTACACGGTGACATCTTCCTTTTCCGCCGCTGCGAGTATTATTTGATCTTTGGCTTCCTCAACAAGCCCAAATGTTTTTTTAAAAGAAAATAAATAATTTATACTCATTTACGTATTTTTGGTATTGATAATGGTTTTGAAAAGGGATTTTTTATTTCAATATATTTAGGTGATATATTGTGATTGAAATGTGGAAATTTTTTCTTTCATTTTTATTTGGTGTATGTGTTATGGTTTTATATTGGTACTTGGACATTTGATAGGTGGTTATGTGATAAACCAAATGACGGGTGGTGCTGTGAATACCAGGACGGGATGAATTCAAAGGTGAAGCTGATTAGTGGTGGTCAATGGTGAAAAATATCAGGGATACTGAGAAGATTGATGCTCTTGATTGGGATGAATTCAAAGGTATGTTTCTTGAGAAATATTTTCCTAAGGTGGTTCCTCATAGAATGGAAAAAAAATCATAGAATTGAGGCAGGAAGATGATTCAGTGGCTACTTATGAAGAAAAATTCACTCTATTGGCAAGGTATACTCCAAATTTTATACGATATCCTAATAGTAAAATGAACCATTTTTACTCAGGATTAATGCCAAAGTATCGAAGGGTTTTAGCCTCTTGTGAGTTCAAAAGTTAAGAAAAACTTGTTCAATGTGCGGAGAATGTGGAAATGGATTTTGCTGATGAACAAGTGTTCTTTGAAAAACAACATAATAATAGGTCCAGTTAGAAGGAAAAGGGGAAGAATTCATCAAAGAAGCTTGGAGGTAAGAAAACTAAATATCCAACTTGTTTGAAGTGTGGTAAAAAGCATCCTGGAGAATATTTATCAAAGTCTGGAAAGTGCTTCCGGTGTGGTAGTTCTGGTCATATTGCTTGTAACTATAAGGAAGATGAAAAAGAAGGCAATGAAAATCCATCAGTAAGATGTTTTAAGTGTAACGAAATGGGTCATTATAAAAATGAGTGTCCAGAGAAGAACTCAATTGAGGGTAAGCAGTCAGACAACAAGCAGAAAGGGGTGGTGAAATCCTTCGCAACTACTTCAGTAGATGTTGGGCCATCGAATGAAGTAGTATCAAGTACACTAATTGTTTGTTAAGATTATCCCAATGTGTTGTTTGATTTAGGGTCTACACACTCTTTCATTTCTAAGAAGTTTTCTAGTAAATTAAGAATTCCATATCATGATATGAATACTGAACTTATCGTAGAAACACCTGGAGGAAATGTTGAGACAAAAAGAAATTATAAGAACCTTCATGTCCTTGTGTGCGGAAAGAATCTACCAGCAGAACTTATTGTTTTTCCTCTAGTAGAGTTTGATGTTTTTTTGGGAATGGATTGGCTTTCTGTTTATCATGCTAAGATTGACTGTATAGCTAAAGAGGTTTCTATTCAGAAATATTTTCAGTTTGTGTACAATAATGAAACCTTTATTTTGATAACATATCAGGAAGCTGAGAAACTAGTAAAAGAAGGAAATGATTGTTACCGTGCACATATTGTTGAAAACAAAGTAACTGTTCTTATTAATGATGTGCCAGTGGTAAATGAGTACCTTGATGTTTTTCCTAATGAGTTTCCTGCTATTATACCTGATTACGAAGTTTAATTTACTGTTGATTTATTTCTTGACGCTAATCCAATTTCAAAACCCCCTTATCGAATGGCTCAAATTGAACTTTTAGAGTTAAAGAAGCAATTACTGGAGTTATTAGATAAATGTTTCATTAGAACTAGCACATCACCATGGGCTACTCTTGTCTTGTTTGTTAAAAAGAAAGATGGTTCAATAAGACTTTGCCATGATTATAGAGCATTGAATAACATTTCCGTTAAGAATAAGTATCCTTTATCTCATATCGATGATTTGTTTGATGAGCTCTAGGGAGCTCAGTATTTTTCAAAGATTGACTTGAGGTCGGGGTACCATCAGTTGAAAGTATAGGAAATAGACATTACGAAGACCGCGTTTCATACTAGATATGGCCATTATGAATTTGTAGTTATGCCTTTTGGGTTAACCAATGCACCTGCTATATTCATGGATCTTATGAATATTATTTTCCGTGATTTCTTGGATAAGTTAGTGGTTGTGTTCATTGATGATATTTTGTTTTATTAAAAATGTAAATAGAAGAAAGAAATTCATTTAAGGGTCATCCTGCAAACCTTAAAAGAGAAGAAACTTTATGTTAAATTTGGAAAGTGTGAGTTTTGGTTACAACAAATTTCATTCATTGGTCACATTGTTTCAAAAAATGGCATAACTGTTGATCCTGCTAAAACAAAAGTTGTTAAAGAATGGCCAAGACCCACAAATATAACCGAGATCCGTAGTTTTCTTGGATTGGCAGGTTATTACTGGAGTTTTGTTGAAATTTTTTCATGGTTATCAAGTCCAATGAATAAGTTAACTCGAAAATGTGTGAAGTTCCTCTGGAAAAAAGAATGTGATAATTGTTTGCAGGAATTGAAAAGGAGATTGGTGAATGCTCCAGTTTTGGAACTTCCTTCCAGAAATGGTGAGTTTGTCATCTACATTGATTCTTCATTGAAAGGACTTGGTTGTGTCCTAATGTAGAATGATCAGGTAATTGCTTATGATTCACGTCAGTTGAAAACTCATGAGTTAAATTACCCTACACATGATTTGGAATTAGGTACTTTGTTTTTGCTTTAAAAATTTGGAGGCATCATTTGTATGGAGTGAAGTGTGAAATATATACTGATCACAAATGTTTAAAGTATATATATTCACTCAGAAAGAATTGAACATGAGACAGAGGAGATGGTTGGAATTAATTAAGGATTATGATTTCATGATCCTTTATCATCCAGGGAAAGAAAATAAAGTGGCAGATGCTTTGAGTCAAAAAAGTAATGATTCATTAACCATGATACGTTTGGAATAATATCCTTTGGTTTTTGATTTGATGAATTATGGCATAGAAGTTTTTGGTGTAAGAAATTCTTCTATTTTGTTTCAGGTGTCAGTGAGATCATCTCTATCAGACAGAATAAAGAAAGCACAGAAAGAATGCAGTGAGTTGCAGAAAAAGGAAGAATTGGTTCAGAAGGGTATGTTTCCAGATTTTATTGTTGATAATGATTGTTTTTCGAGGTTAGTAAAGAGATTATGTGTGCCTTATGATTCACAGTTGAAGAATGAGCTGTTTTGTGAAGCTCATTGTTCTCTATTTTCAGTTCATCGTGGCAATACTAAGATGCATAGAGATCTTCAGGAGTATTACTAGTGGGATGGAATGAAAAGAGATATTGCTGATTTTACTGTGAAGTGTTTGACTTGTCAGCATGTTAAAGAAGAGCTACAGTTACCGAAAGGAATGCTTCAGCCTTTACTGATGCCAGAGTTGAGATGGGAAAATATATCCATGGAATTCATTGTGGGATTAACAAAGCCATCTCGAGGTATTAATGAAATCTAGGCTATAGTTGACTGATTGACTAAATATGCTCATTTCATTACTATTAGAGATACTTTGTCTCTAGACCAACATGCCCAGTTGTATGATTAAGAGATAGTCAGGTTTCATGGAGTTCCCCTCTCCATTGAATCTGATCGTTATTCCAAGTTCACATCTAACTTTTGGAAAGGCCTTTAGAAGTCATTGGGTACTGAATTAAACTTTAGTACAACTTTTCATCCTCAATCAGATGGGCAGTCAGAATGAACAATTCAGACATTGGAGGATTTGCAATGTGCATTCTCGATGGATTTTCTTGGTATTTGGGACCAAAACCTTTCTTTGGTTGAATTTTCAAATAATAACACATTTCATTCTAGTATACAGATGGCTCTTTTTGAGGCATTATATGAAAAGCGTTGTCAAACTACAGATTTTTGGGATGAATTAGGTGAAAAGAAGTTGATGGGAATAGAATTGGTAGAAGGGATGACAGAGAAAGTTCAGTTGATTCAGAAGAACATGATAACAGCTAAGAGTAGACAGAAAAGTTATGCAGATAACCGAAGGATTAATCTTTCTTTTGAGGTAGGTGATCATGTCTTTCTAAAAGTTTCTCCAAGGAAAAGTGTGATGTGTTTTGGTAAGAAGGGAAAGTTGAGTTTGAGTTTCATTGGACCTTATAAAATTCTGGAGAAAGTTGGATCAGCTGCATACAGAGTAGCATTACCTCCATGTTTATCCCAGGTACACAATGTTTTTCATGTTTCGTTGTTGAGAAAGTATATACCAGATCCATCTCATGTTTTGAGCCCATAGGTAGTTCAGTTGGAAGAGAATCTCTCTTATGAAGAACAAACATTCTAGATTCTTGACCACAGAGAGCAAGTGTTGCAGAATAAGGTAATTCACCAGGTAGAGGTTTTTTGGAAAAACCATATGGTTGAAGAGACAACGTGGGAATATGAAACTGCTATGAGGGATAAATACCCCAACTTATTTTCATAAGTGAATAAAAAATGTGAGGAATTAATTCCCAAAAGGGGGGAAGGATGTAACATCTGATGTAAATGAAGAATAATACATATTTCATATTTATTAATATTTTTGAATTAAATATTGATTTTAATTTAAAGGGGTTTCTATGTTCGATATCATAACTGATACGCAATAGCGGGTTTCTTTGGAAACTTACGTTGTATACTAATAATATAATATTATTATTTTAAATGGTAGTTGAAGTGCCCAGATCAGTGTGAATCACTGAGAGGGGGAGGGGGTGAATCAGTGATCCTTTAAACCTTTTTACTAATTGATTCCTTAATCAATTAAACCTCTATGGCTGGTTAAAGCCTCGATCCACTCTTCTTGTATCTCTCACCTTTCCACGAATGATGCAGTAAATGTAAAGGCACTGGACACAAGGATTTACAAGGTTCGGCACCAAAGGCCTACGTTCTTGCCATGTTGGTTATACGCCCCAACATGGTTTCTCCCATTATAATCTGTTAGTATTACAATGGTCGATACAGCATCCCACTGTATCTCTCCTGAGTCCCACAGGAGGGTCTTTATACTGCGTCCCACAATGTTACCAGAGTCCCACTGGCCTGCTCCAGAATCCCACTGAAGACTTCTTCCACCCTGAGTCTCACAGGGGGATTCTCCTGGCTCCTCGAGTCGCACGAGTATCTCTTCTTCACTTTAAGTTCTTCAAGTATCTTCAGCAGTCTGGGATAAAGACTGCTGGCCTTGCTCTGTACCTCTGATCACTTGTGATGATCAGGTCTTCTCGTCTTGCTCAGGCTTTATCACCTTCTTCTAAGGATGACCTGACTTCTTTCTTCAAGAATCTTCAACAGCCTCTGAAAAGGTCTGTTGATCTTGCTCACAACTTCTGATCACTTCTGTTGATCAGGGTCTTCTCAATTACTGAAAAACTCAGACAAACAATATCATTCACTTCAGTCTGGCTCAGTCTCACTTCACATCAACTTCATGCACTGAATGCATGGCATCACAATATCTTCAAGATCTCCTGGTCTTGGACTCCTCAAATGCACACAAGCAGATTCAGACTTGTTCACGTGTGCACATGCGTGCATGCAAACATGCACTTCCCTCTTTCTTCTCTTGGTGCAATAAACTCACAAAGGGTGTAGTATCTTTAAGCACACACCGGCTTCTCACTACTTCACACACTTTATTCAATTTTCTTACACACACTTAAGTGTATGTTTTTCTTTTGTGTGAGAATCCTCTTCTTATTATTCTATGTGTGCACAATCACTTTGCACACACCAAGGCTCGGCCTTCACTTGTTCTTGTTTGCACCCACTTTGTTTACTTTGCAAACACAAGGTACAGCCTCCACTTCTTCATGCACACACACGGCCAAGATGTACTCTTCCACTTTGTACACACACTTTTGTTTTTCTCTTTTAATCTTCAAGTGTGCACAACCAACCCGTAGAGTCTTCCTCACTTGGCACACACCACTTGGTGTTGTTATTTGTGCACACACATGGCCTCGGGTCTTCCTCCTCTTGCTCACACCCGAATACCAACACCTCCACTTCCGCGTAGGGTCACAAGCAAGGATCTTCTCCACTGCCTCACCGCACAAGGTGCCAAGCCGCAAGGGCCGCGCAAGCCTCAACCAACCTTGGGCGTGCAAAAGGATGTGGCTCGGGTTGTGCAGGCCTCAAGAGTGCAAGAGCACCTTGGGTGCACAAGCTTCTCCTGCCGCGCAAGTATGCGGGCAGGGAGAGCTCTTCCTTTCACGCAAGTGATGTGCGCAGGGGACCTTCGGGCCTCGGGTGGGACCGAGACTTCAGTCGTGCAAGTGTGCGCGGGGCTTCAGCTTCGCGAGGCACAATGTGCTCCGCAGGACTTCGGATTTTCAACAAAACTTCAGCAAACTCCTAAGAGGGCTCGGGCTCTCTTTTTATAGGCAGAGGCAGTGCTTAACATCCGTGGAGTTATATCTTTGAATCCCCGAATTTATCGGGTTTTCAAGATTTTGAAAATCTTGAACTTTCTCTCTTGTTTCACACGGGTTAACTAATTTTTGATTTCCTTTACGTGCATGTGACATAGAACGCATGCACGACCTTCGTCTCTTCTATCCCATGCAAAACATGAACTCACCGAAGCCTCGGCAACTTCGTTTTGCTTCGGCCTTGTTCAAAATCTCCCAAACATTGCATGCATGCCTATTTTCTTGCATGATCGTGTTCGGTAGGTCAAGACGAGCTCAATGGAGCCTTCGACTTTGGAAATGGTGGCCGGGATCTCAAAATCCATGCTCGGATGGCGCCTGGTTCGTTGGAGGCTCGCGGGTGGCTTTGGGCGAGCTCAAGGAAGAGGACGGTCTCTTAGCCGTCGGATCAGATGTTTGAAATGAATCGGACGACCGCGATTAGAAGATCTCGCGCGGGATCGATCGTGCGGTCGAGATCTGGCGCGCGATCGATCGGGCGGCCAGGATCGCTTCTGCGGAAAAATCCGCCGTCCCACATCGAAACGCCGCAGGATTTTCTCACAGCTTATCAACCTAGCGCTCCCATCAGCTCAGTAATTGAATCTCCTCCCCTCTCGGTGCTGCCCCGCGCCGAGTTCTCCCTGCGGGTGCGCTCTGCGCCCACCTATGCTCCCTGCAGGCGCGTCACTGGCGCCCACTATGCACCTTCGTGCGCGCGCTCTGGATCCCATGCTGCGCAGGACCTGATCCCCTACGTGGCCCCGGCTTACACACGGCCGCGGCCTCTCGGGCTGGCCCCATGGGATCCCCCTTGGGCGTGGCGACCTCGAGTCCCACATGTGCCTCGGGGTTGAACCCTTAAGGCTGGCCCTTGGTGGATAATTTTTTTCTTAAGTATAGAACAAGTCCTTTGTGTAAAAACAAAGTGACCAAGTTCAAATGCCAAATGCCACAACTCTTCATCTTCTCCCAAGCCATTCTTCTTCTTCTTTATTTCTTCTTCTTCATTAGAATTCCTCCAATTCTATTCAACATTTATTCATCACTTAGGAATGGAATTCCCGAAGGTTCTTCATCAACCGAGCTCCTGAATCACATAGATCTTCAATGTTCTACATTGATCTAATCAGATATCAAATTGGATCTTCTTCAAATTCTCATGCACTAAGTGATAGTGCATGGACTTCTTTAATCCACTTCATCCACTTAGAACTTATGGATGGATCACTTCATCTCCTCATGCATTGTGAAGACAATGCTTGGTCTTCAAACATTGTTGTGACTTTGTATCATCAGGATACAAGTTCTATGAACTTAAAGATCAGCTCAACAATCGTCAGATATAACTAGAGAATGTTTCAACCACATCTCCTATGCCACTTAGTGAATCTCCTAATTGACATGCATCTTAGTACTATGGCCATTCTCTCTTCATCACCAACACCATCACAACCTTTGTCATTCACATCTTGACATTCCTTGACTTCCATTCATTCCAAGACAACCTCATGCCTTATTGACAACAAATGCAACACAGTGCACTTCAATCTCCCCCTTTGTATTTTTTGTCAATATCACAACTTCAGCACATATGAATGGGTCAATATGTGTGCGCAATATTTTCTCCCCTTATTGGCAATAAAATGAAATGGTGTGGTGTGGTTCTCTTCAAAAATCTCTTCCTCCCTTATAAAAGCATTTTCTTCAAAATCACTAAGAGAGGGATGATGTCACATGTTCTCTTGAGCAAGGAACCTTTAGTAAATCATCTCTAAGTCTACTTGGGCTAACCCGGTGTAGAAAACAAGAGTGATGTAACTAAGATTTTCAATGTTGTCCACAATTCACTATACATGTGAGATCATGCTTCAGGGGTTTGAAATTTTTCAGATATAACAATAAATTGCTAAATCCTGCACATGCTTCACAAAACTCATTAGAAAGTTCAGGTGCAAAGATAAAGCTCCCCCTTTCATCCATTTGTCTTCAATCCATACACCCCCTTAATTGACAAGATGAATACAATTAAGAAACAAGGGATGAAAGTATGATTGGAATACCTTCACTTTTCTCAAGATGGTATTAAATCTTAGAATACCATCTTCTACAGATTGGCTCCCCCTCAAGGGGTGCACTCCATTCTGTCCAAACCATCCTCCAGTTGAGAATGATCATCATCTTCAATTCCCTACAATGTCAGCACATGTAAATACAAGTGATTAGGGAATAATATGGAACCTCCTTGGTTCATCAATGTGAACAACAAGGTTGAGAAGATTCTCTCAACCGAGATGTCCCATTTTCACCATTCTTCACACTTGAACATTTGATCTTCAATGATGTTTTTGCTGGTGTGGATCTCAATACATATTCATGTGAAATCTTCTTCTTCCCTTTTGCCTTAGCAATTGCCAGAACATAATCTTCAGCTCTCTGCAGATCATTGGCAAGTTGCAACTGATTTGGCCATATGACTAACAAGTCATTTGGAAGTGAGGCCTCAGTTTTGGAAATTCCACATGGTTCTTTTGATGCTGTTAAGCTACCTTTCTTAGGCAACTTATTTTCAATCAATCCCTACTGCTTCTTCTAGATTGATTGTCCTTTTGAGTCCAGTATGCTTCTATTCAGTTCCATGGCTTGTTTTCAAAGATCTATGGTGTGTCCTTTCTTTCCACAGTAGAAGCATGTTTTCTTGGTGGTCCTTCTGGATGCATCACCCTTCTTGGATTTAGACTCCAAGGACTTCTTTTCCTTTTTCAAAATCTTCTTGGGAGCATCTTCCACTTTCTTATGTTTGCTTCCCAAGGATTCTTTCTGAGCCAGGTTCTGTGATCTTTTCTTCTTTTGAGCTCTGGATACAGTTGGAGATTGACATGTATCTTTTTGACCACTTTTGCAATCATCCCAGATGTTGTCAAGTAATCCAAATCTATTTGCAGTAAACAGATGTCTCTGGACCTGTGGATGCTGCTTCTTTTCTTCTGGCTTGCTCCCCCTAGGCATGGGCTTCCTTTGTGCTTTAACATTCAGTGGATTGTACCAACAATCCTTTGCACAGTGCCCATACTTATTACAACACCAACATTGACCCACAAATCTTGACCTCTTGAGTCCTTTTGATTGTAGGGTACTTTTCTTGACATGTTTTGCTATTTCAGGAGAGCTTTCTTTCTTCACCGTCTTCATCCATACGTGTTTGGATTCATTCTTCCATCCTGAACTTTTAGTAGAAACACATTTAGAAACATGAGTACAAGATGAGATGGATGGTACCTTCTTTTTAGAAGATGCTGCCTTTTCATTAGAGGATGTCTTTCTTTTAGAATCATCCTTCTCAATGCATACTTGAGTAGCAACATTTCTCGTTTCAGCTGACTGGGAGGCTTTGGCTTTGGGTGATTGCTGATTGTTCAATATCACCTCCAGTTCTAAGCATTTCATATTGAGGGAGTTCTTCTCATCCTCAATAGTTCATAGCCTACCTTCCCAATTCTGTTTCAGCTGTTCCATCTGGTCATCATGCACCTTCTTTATTTCATGCAATGAGTTGTCAAGCTCTTTTACCCTGTTTACTTTGTCTTCAAGTTGAGCATATCTGACATTCATTGAAACTTTGTGCCTCTTTTCCAGTGCATGGAAAACATCTTTGACCACAGTCTTAAAGAATTATTTCTCAGAAAGACTTCTTTGCAATTCTTCAGCAGTGTCTTCATATCTTTCATTGCAAAGAGAAACAGTTTCATCTTTAGCCTTCACCAGCTTTCTGAGAGTGTTGGTTATGCCAACCCTTTTAGCCAATTGGACTTCCAGAGAATTGGCTTCATCTTCCAGCTGTAATTTTTCTTCTTGAAGATCAAGGAGGCCTGTAGCTATACACATTGACACTTACTTGGGGACTGTCTTCTGAAGATATTTGATTGCATTTAGAAGATCATTGTTCCTTCCATCTTCATCACAGCTAGAGCAGGCTTCATCAGAAGAATGATAAGAGGAATTTTCATCTGATGTGACTTTCACATTTCTTTCGATAGAAGGAGTTTCTCTGATTGCAACAACCTTCTTCTTCATATTCTTTGCCTGTTTCTTCATTCTGTTTTTCAGAGTCTTGGCAGATATCTCCATTTGAGGCTGTTCTTTCATTTCCTCAAATCTGCACTCCATATAGACTCTCTTGGATCTTTTAGAGGTAACCTTCTCTCTGATACCAATTAAAGTGCCCAGATCAGTGTGAATCACTGAGAGGGGGAGGGGGTGAATCAGTGATCCTTTAAAACTTTTTACTAATTGATTCCTTAATCAATTAAACCTCTATGGCTGGTTAAAGCCTCGATCCACTCTTCTTGTATCTCTCACATTTCCACGAATGACGCAGTAAATGTAAAGGCACTGGACACAAGGATTTACAAGGTTCGGCACCAAAGTCCTACGTCCTTTCCATGTTGGTTATACGCCCCAACATGGTTTCTCCCATTATAATCTGTTAGTATTACAATGGTCGATATAGAATCCCACTGTATCTCTCATGAGTCCAACAGGAGGGTCTTTATACTGCGTCCCACAGTGTTACCAGAGTCCCACTGGCCTGCTCCAGAATCCCACTGAAGACTTCTTCCACCCTGAGTCTCACAGGGGGCTTCTCCTGGCTCCTCGAGTCGCACGAGTAGCTCTTCTTCACTTTATGTTCTTCAAGTATCTTCAGCAGTCTGGGATAAAGACTGCTGGCCTTGCTCTGTACCTCTGATCACTTGTGATGATCAGGTCTTCTCGCCTTGCTCAGGCTTTATCACCTTCTTCTAAGGATGACCTGGCTTCTTTCTTCAAGAATCTTCAATAGCCTCTGAAAAGGTCTGTTGATCTTGCTCACAACTTTTGATCACTTCTATTGATCAGGGTCTTCTCAATTACTAAAAAACCCAGACAAACAATATCATTCACTTCAGTCTGGCTTAGTCTCACTTCACATCAACTTCATGCACTGAATGCATGGCATCACAATATCTTCAAGATCTCTTGGTCTTGGACTCCTCAAATGCACACAATCAGATTCAGACATGTTCACGTGTGCACGTGCATGCATGCAAGCATGCACTTCCCTCTTTCTTCTCTTGGTGCAATAAACTCACAAAGGGTGTAGTATCTTTAAGCACACACTAGCTTTTCACTTCTTCACACACATTATTCAATTTGCTTACACACACTTAAGTGTATGTTTTTCTTTTGTGTGAGAATCCTCTTCTTATTATTCTAAGTGTGCACAATAACTTTGCACACACAAAGGCTCGGCCTTCACTTGTTCTTGTTTGCACCCACTTTGTTTACTTTGCAAACACAAGGTACAGCCTCCACTTCTTCTTGCACACACACGGCCAAGATGTACTCTTCCACATTGTACACACACTTTTGTTTTTCTCTTTTAATCTTCAAGTGTGCACAACCAACCCGTAGAGTCTTCCTCACTTGGCACACACCACTTGGTGTTGTTATTTGTGCACACACATGGCCTCGGGTCTTCCTCCTCTTGCTCACACCCGAATATCAACACCTCCACTTCCGCGTAGGGTCACAAGCAAGGATCTTCTCCACTGCCTCACCGCGCAAGGTGCCAAGCCGCAAGGGCCGCACAAGCCTCAACCAACCTTGGGCGTGCAAAAGGATGCGGCTCGGGTTGTGTAAGCCTCAAGAGTGCAAGAGCACCTTGGGTGCGCAAGCTTCTCCTGCCGCGCAAGTATGCGGGCAGGGAGAGCTCTTCCTGTCACGCAAGTGATGCGCGCAGGGGACCTTCGGGCCTCGGGTGGCACCGGGACTTCAGCCGCGCAAGTGTGCGCGGGGCTTCGGCTTCGCGAGGCACAAAGTGCTCCACGGGACTTCGGATTTTCAACAAAACTTCAGCAAACTCCTAAGAGGGCTCAGGCTCTCTTTTTATAGGCAGTGGCGGTGCTTAACATCCGCGGAGTTATATCTTTGAATCCCAGAATTTATCGGGTTTTCAAGATTTTTCAAATCTTGAACTTTCTCTCTTGTTTCACGCGGGTTAACTCATTTTTGATTTCCTCTACGTGCATGCGACTTAGAACGCGTGCACGACCTTCGTCTCTTCTATCCCATGCAAAACACGAACTCACCGAAGCCTCGGCAACTTCGTTTTGCTTCGGCCTTGTTCGAAATCTCCCAAACATTGCATGCATGCCTATTTTCTTGCATGATCGTGTTCGGTAGGTCAAGACGATCTCAATAGAGCCTTCGGCTTTGGAAATGGTGTCCGGGATCTCAAAATCCATGCTCCGATGGCGCCTGGTTCGTCGGAGGCTCGCGGGTGGCTTCGGGCGAGCTCAAGGAAGAGGACGGTCTCTTAGCCGTCGGATTAGATGTTAGAAATACATCGGACGGCCGCGATCAAAAGATCTCGCGCGGGATCGATCGTGCGGTCGAGATCTGGCACGCGATCGATCGGGCGGCCAGGATTGCTTCCACGGAAAAATCCGCCATCCCACATCGAAACGCCATGGGATTTTCTCACGGCTTATCAACCTAGCGCTCCCATCAGCTCAGCAATTGAATCTCCTCCCCTCTCGGTGCCGCCTCGCGCCGAGTTCTCCCTGCGGGCGCGCTCTGCGCCCACCTATGCTCCCTGTGGGCGCGCCACTGGCACCCACTATGCACCTTCGTGCGCGCGCTCTGGCGCCCATGCTGCGCAGGACCTGATCCCCTGCTTGGCCCCGGCTTACACACGGCCGCGGCCTCTCGGGCTGGCCCCATGGGATCCCCCTTGGGCGTGGCGACCTCGAGTCCCACATGTGCCTCGGGGTTGAACCCTTAAGGCTGGCCCTTGGTGGCTAATTTTTTGATTAAGTATAGAACAAGTCCTTTGTGTAAAAACAAAGTGACCATGTTCAAATGCCAAATGCCACAACTCTTCATCTTCTCCCAAGCCATTCTTCTACTTCTTTATTTCTTCTTCTTCATTAGAATTCCTCCAATTCTATTCAACATTTATTCATCACTTACGAATGGAATTCCCGAAGGTTCTTCATCAACCGAGCTCCTGAATCACATAGATCTTCAATGTTCTACATTGATCTAATCAGAGATCAAATTGGATCTTCTTCAAATTCTCATTCACAAAGTGATAGTGCATGGACTTCTTTAATCCACTTCATCCACTTAGAACTTATGGATGGATCACTTCATCTCCTCATGCATTGTGAAGACAATGCATGGTCTTCAAACATTGTTGTGACTTTGTATCATCCGGATACAAGTTCTATGAACATAAAGATCAGCTCAACAATCGTCAGATATAACTAGAGAATGTTTCAACCACATCTCCTATGCCACTTAGTGAATCTCCTAAGGTACATGCATCTTAGTACTATGGCCATTCTCTCTTCATCACCAACACCATCACAACCTTTGTCATTCACATCTTGACATTCCTTGACTTCCATTCATTCCAAGACAACCTCATGCCTTATTGACAACAAATGCAACACAGTGCACTTCAGTAGTTAACTTATAGCCTTTGTGTTGGTGGGAGTGAATGAAACTAACTACAATATGATTATACATATTTTTTAAATGTATTTAAATTTTTACAATAAAATATAGAGGCTTAAAATGTGAATGAATCTAATTTTAAGCATAATTTAAATAAAAAGGCCAATTTATCACCTTTTAATGGTAAACCGTTTTTTAATCTAGTTTTGGTCACTTTAATAAATTCTCTAGGACCAAATAAAAATATTCTTTATAATGGGGACATCATAATTTACTTCCTGAAATGTTTGGAATTTTTCTAATATAGGTCATTTTTTATTGAATAGTGAAAAATATTGTATTTTAATTCCATAGTGCTTTTTAATCAAAATTTTTTATATGGTTAGATTATATTTTTAATTGATTTTATAGTTTAATTAGAAAATATTTTTACCATTTAATCCAATGTTGGTCATTGAAATTAATTTCACTTTGAAATTGGACATAAACAAGTGTCGATCTTTTGATAGTTATTGTTTCTTATAAACATGCTATTTGTTTTTATAACAGAAATTAATTTTAAAATTAATTAATGCCACTTCTATGTTTTTAATTTGTAAAAATAGACATTATTTTTGAATTCCAAATATCAAATATATCTTAGACTGAATTTTTTGTATTTTTCTGAAAAACATAAATTTTTGATGAATATTGAAACCACTTAGTGGTAGTTAAAAAAACTGAATTTTTCATTTAAATGAAATTTTACCACTTCTGTGAATTGAATTTCAAAACTCCAACATACATGGTTGTTATCAAGATGTAAAATTTGGTTCATTAAGATGCAAATAATTTTTGGTGAATAGTAACTTTTGACTTTTATTTACCGCGGTTAAAGGTAAATAGGGTAATTCAAGGTAAAAGGAATATTATAATAACTCACAATTACCTTAACACTTGTCAAAACCATATTTTTTGAGTCATTAACGACCATGGGAATCTTTGGGTTGATTTTGGGACCCCATTGATCCACATGGGAGTGAAAATGACGATTTAGATTAATTAATTTAATGTGAAGACCAAATTGACATTAACAAAAATAGTTTTGTAATTAATTTTTAAATGGTGTTATTTAAGTCCTATTTTAGACTATAAATATTAATTGGTACGCTAAAAATATTTCCTACATGATGGTATTTTTTTATGATTTTTAGACATCAAATAAATTAAATTATTTTTGACACTCAAATGATGCAGTATTTACCTCATTAATAAATGATTTAAATAAATAATATTATAATGATTAAAATATTATCCAAAACCTGTCCAATTATTTTTGGATTATTTTATTTTGAATACGAGTCATCTTATCTTAGACATTAATGTGTTTTGGATCTCTTTAAATCGAAGATAAGTCTATAATAAAATAATAGTTTCACACTTTCCTAAAGAGCCCCTCCTCTCCTTTATAAATGGAGACAAGTTATATGCAATTACTCAGACCTCTCAAGCTATTTGGATCGTCCAAACTCTCCCCAATTAGTGTCCCTACATCCATATCCTCCTCCTAAAAGCCTTACCTTAGGCATAAGGCACTTCAAGAAGTCCTTTGGTTCAAACCAATGGTAGTTACCCAAATTGAAGGTAATGGTTTCACTTAAATTGTTTTCTTTTATTTTACTTATCCAACCCATAAAATCTTTCGACATACTTTATTTTGTAACCACACCAGTATCCTAAATATACTAGGATGTTTTTATAATATGTATTATAATTACACTTACACACACCTGAATCTAATGGATGAAGAACATAATGTTTCTATGGATGACAAACTAACACCTCACGAAATGATGATTGTTCCATTACATCTTACCGCCTCTCATGGTATCCATTATAATGGAACTGTATTTATATATGATATATATTATTTTTATGATTTCCTTATGGTTCTTTAATTCCCTTTTTAAATCATGCCTTTATGGTTTCCACAGTGGGTAAATACGATAATCTCATTTGAGGAAGTGCAGACTACCGCCCCCTCAAAGTGATGTGATTCGTTAATGACATATGTGGGATGTATAGAGGATGGTGTTAATAATATTATATATGATATTATACTGTAATTATAATATTCCTATGTATCATTATGTTTTAATTCCATTAAAATAATAAATAGAAATGAAAGTAGTATTCATGCGTACGTACGACTTACCGTCTCCATGAAGGGTGCATTTCATTTAATACCTCTAAATGTTATGTACTACTATAAATACATGTATATTCTGGATATATATGATATATATGATAGCCAAATCATTAATATCATTCTGGATATAATGAACCTTTGACCACATGAACAACTTGTAAATATAAGGTGTTCGTTTTTGCCTCAAGTACCAAATACTGACAAAACGAACGTAATTAACTTAAATGTTTGAAGAATATTTATAACATGGTAATAAATAATATAAAAGGAATAATAAACTTGAAAAAGGTTCTTAAGCAAGTAGTAATTAAATTTAGTTTATTATTCAGGAGATTATAGAATGATCGAGTCAAGTCAGACACGGGGTAAGGGGCTTCATCTCAATCTCCTTTCATTGAGGCATATTTTATTTTAATACACAACTTTCTTTTATATGCTTTATAAACACCCTTGACTTTTCAAAGGGAATCTTTTTCTACGAAGTGTTTTACTAAATGACAAAAAAAATGGTTTTTTTAACGTATGTGATGACAACGACCTTTTCCACCGCCGAGAGTATTATTTGATCTTTGGCTTCCTCAACAAGAAGTAATGTTTTTTTAAAAGAAAATAAATACCTTATACTATTTTACTTATTTTTGGTATTGAAAATGGTTTTAAAAATGGATTTGTTATTTCAATATATTTAAGTGATATATTGTGATCAAAATGTGGAAATGTGTTCTTTCAATTATATTTGTTTTATGTGTTACGGTTTTGTATTGGTACATGGACATTTGATGGGTGGTTACGTGATAAACCAAATGAAGGGTGGTGCCATAAATACTAGGATGGGTGGTTACGTTATAAACTCCAATGCATTGAGTATGGAAGTCGGCCGTTTGGCTTTTCCATTTAGTGATATGTGTGGAAGTCGAATGTATGGTTATTCCAATGAAGTATGTCTATGTCCCAAGTTACCTTTATAGGTTATGTGTTCTTTATATGGGATTTACGGTAATCTTTTGGTTACAAAAGGGTATGTAATGATCTTTTATTCTATGAAGAGTATTTACTACTTCAAAGAGTCAAAAAGTACTAGTTATGTTAATGTATTCATAGGTTACTTGTTGTTTTGAAAAACTAACGGTTTTATTTTTTTGTGTATCCCTTACTGTCCTTTTTATGCTCATCCCATGTTTTGAAATGTTTTTCATAGGACATAAAGTGGAATAGGTTCAAGGATGGGATCATGGAAAATTAATGCCATCTAAAACATGGAACTAGACATGGCTCTTTTTTTCAATATTTCATGTTTTGTAATAAAATGGAAATTGAGTAGAAGTGTCTACTTTGTATTATTTTGAAGTGTAATAGTTATGGCATATCTCTCTAAAACTTTAAACCTGAAAAGATCCTCAACGAGAATTATTCATTTAATTAAATATTATGTAAGGTTTAAGGTCGGGTCCTTATATCTTTGTAAGATTGATTGTGCCCTTATTGACATAAGAAATCACCATCAGTTGTTTCATCTCATTATCAATATCAGTTAGTTGTTTCTTCATCCACAATATTTATGTGAAACCCTTATAAAAGAGATATTCTATACCTGAACCATACTAAGAAAAATGCATTCTAGATTCATCCTCACCCATTTAACACATTTATTTCAAATAATAAAATAACATACACTAGTAGAGGCTCTATCCACCACATTTCCACCCCATTCAGCATTAGAAAATTATATTAATTAATTTTCTATTCATGTACCAAATAGAATGATTTTTTTACCACGAATATACACTCTGATTCTCTTCACTTCTTCCAGATGATATTTATTTGGATTTTTTTAATTTGGATTGCAAAACATGTTGCAGATAATGTATCTATCAATGTTTAAGTAAGGTATAATAAGCTTCTAATGATTTTCCTTTATAAGTTGGGGTCTACAGATGTCTGGTCCTCTTACGTTCCATGTTTTTTCCCAACCACAATCACAAATGACATTGGTTTGGAGATATCCATGTCGAATTTCTTCACCATCTCTCATTAATGTTTTTTCTGATAAATAAATGTGTAATCATTCTTCTTAATAACATGTTACCCCAAAATGTATGTGAGTTCACCAATAATATACATTTCAAACTATTAATTCCTTTTATTAGTAAATTCTTTGGCTAATAATTTCATGTTTCATCCAAATATAATATCATATACATGCAGAAGGACTATATGTTCAAATTTATTTTAATTATTCACTTATATATTATGATAAACACCTACTCTTTTTATTTAAAGCTTCATTGGATAAGTATTATATTGACTATTCCATGCATGTGGTACCTTCATTAGACCATAGAGGGCCTTATTTAATCTATAAACCATTACGTAGTCATTTCCTATCAGAAAACAAACTAGTTGTTCAATGTTGACATATTATTATATAACTCTATTTAATAATGTTGTTCTGACATCCATAGGATAAAATTTGTTCCCTCCTTGAATAGCTGTTTAAATAAAGGGAATCATTGACTCCTTTCTAGCCATTTGAGACGATGTTTCTTCAATATCAATTCCATCAATATTTGTAAAGCATTTACACTCCAAGAATTCCTTATTTCATATCAAACTTATATTATCATTGAATTTTCGTTTAAAGATCTATTTTTGCAATCACTTTTTGATATTCTGTTCTATTATCTAGATCCAATGATTGGTTCTTTTCAATCTGATCCCATTCACAATTCATAGACTTTACCAATGATTAATCCTTAACTTCTTCTTCATATGAGGCTACTTCCATAAATAATAGGAAGGTATAATGTGTGTCATTCCTCATTATCCTTTTTATGAATGTGTGGTCAGATCCCCAATGATTTTAGATGGATAAATATATTTTATTATATTTCTCCTATGATATTCTAATGATGTAGATTCAGTCATGGGTTCCACTTTTGAA
Organism: Viscum album; assembly: GCA_963277665.1. Classification (NCBI taxonomy): domain Eukaryota; kingdom Viridiplantae; phylum Streptophyta; class Magnoliopsida; order Santalales; family Viscaceae; genus Viscum; species Viscum album. Next base: position 1,993,081,285 of record OY728125.1, on the reverse strand, counting down.
TCTTTTCCAGAATCATCATCATTTTTTGAACCCAGAATGTTTTTTATTCCTTCCTCTATTTCTCCATTTGTATATGTACCATGTCTATTTTATTCATTATCTTCAATCATATCATTATATGATACCCTTGATCAATTTATGGTTTTTTCTTCAGTGATATTGACATCACTAGATTCCAATATTATTCCAATATGATTATTGTTAAAATTTTAGGCTTTATTCTTCATTGAATATAAAAGGATAATTCCCTCATTAGTATTATCACTATACTTCACTTGAGTTACCTCATTGTTTTGGATGAAAAATTTAATTCCAAATACATTAAAATGCATTATAGAGGGCCTCCATGAATACCATAATTAATATGGTTTCTTCATTTCTTCCATCTATTACCCTGTTATTTTTTTAGATTACTCTACTTCCAGAATAGACTCTCTCTAGTAGAAATAAGAAATAAAACTCTCAATCGGTATTTTTATCACTTTGTTGTTAACTTATTTATTTATACATTCAATGAATCCACTTTTTTGTGGGGATATCACTATAGCCACCTCATGTTTTATTCAATCTTTTTATAGGTTTTTTATCAATTCAATGGATGTGTACTCCCATCCATTGTAAGATTATATAATATAGATTATGTAGGAAGTATCATTATCATAAATTTGATGATGACACTTTATGAAATAATGTAATTTTTATTTCCACTCTGTAATCATTACAAGGGACATTCTACTATAATATTAAACATAAATAATGAACTACCACTATCCATGTGTTTCATACACTTTTATTGGACCTCATTGATTTGTTTGGACCTGATCAGTCATATTTGATGCCCTTTTGTTCTGTGGATGATATGAACTACAAACCATATTACAATGAATGCATGTATCACAAGTATTTTCTCATTCACACATTATATTTCTGATCTGCATGAGTAATCATATCTTATATTTATTTTCTATGTATTTTTAATTAATTTTACCCAAACTCTAATTACATGATAGTTTTCATCTTCAATAGATATGTAACAAATGTTTTCATACTATCAACTTGGTATTTAAAATCATTTCTAAATCATCTCATCAGTGAATTATTTTTTGTTCATTTGATAGTCCATCCCATATGATTAAACTTCACTGTCAATACCAATTCATAGAGTGGACTCACTCTCTAGAGAATATGCTACAAACCATCCACACTAAGAAATTTAGATTTCTTAGGTATTTAATTCTCCAATTTTGTACATCCACTGACCTTGATCGGTTAAGAAACATCAACCTGAAACCACAAAATTAAAAAAACTCTTTTTCATATAATTATGTAATAATCTATATTTCTTGTCATATTGGATTAGCTACTACTAACAATAATCCTGCAACGATGGTTCTTTGGGAGCTATTTATAAAAGGATTAATTTATAGATCTTATTTTGTTCTTCTATATATTACATTATTAGGTAGAAACAAAGGATGGATTATACAGTCAATTTAAAATTTTCATGGGTTCATCATACTCATATTCCTCTTCCATGAGAGAATTTTTTTTGAAAGGGTGACTTCTCTTAGTTGAAGTGTGTTTACTTTTCTCTGAAATCTATTTGAATTGTTCCAACCATTTCTCTACAAGAAATGAATTTCTTTATTCTCATGGTTATAAAAATAAAAAATTATCCATAGAATCTATTTTATATGTATGACTAAGGATATGATCTCATGTTTTTATTGATCTTCATGCGCTTCCCTATTCAGAGATCCCCTTTCATCATCACAATATGAAATGGTATGAACACACTAGCCACATAATTGACATTTCATAAGAGGAAATTTATAATAACTTCTATTCCTTATCAAGTCCACCTCTATTGAAAATTATTTTTAATGGAAATCATTTTTGAATACTTGAGGGTAATAATCAGCTCACTGTTCTATTTGATCTGATGATTTCATCAATTATGACATTAAGATACTTTGTGATGTGTATCACTTTCTACATCCCATTATTGTAGATCAACTTATTTCTAGACTTGGATAATTTATCATCATATCAAATTCCCATTTTTCCTATACATGTGGATCTCTGGTCATTTAGATCCTTCTTATGTTTTTATGAACCATGTTTATCTCTTTTTTAGAGCTCTTCACCTAAGAATATTATGAACTATAATTTCATATTTGAATCCCATTGATTTGACTCAGTTTCAAGTTTATTGTTTAGAGAAACATCTTCTTATTTATGACCGTAAACCCTATTAGCCTTCTCCTCTAGTCACGAAGTCATTTCATTGATGACATTTTCCAACACTTCAACCCTGATCATAAATTCCAATACATATTCTATGCTTCCAATTGGTTTGAAATGTGTTTTCTCTAGTTCCATTCAAAAAAAATATTCTCCCAAATGATCAATATAATATGATAACCCTTCTATAATAGCTCTCAAATATTTTTTTTTCATTTTTCATTGATTGTCATGCTTATCAACTTCCATCTCTAGTTCCACCTTGAGGTCAACAACACAAATCAGTAGATTGTCATTATATATTTAGGTTATTTATTTTAAAATATTTCCATCATGTATTATTAAGTTTCAAATATATACTCCTGTTCTTTATCCGTTAAAATTTCATTACCATATTTTTCTTATTTACAAATGAAACTCCTTCCCTATAATTGTTTCTCATATTGGAAGTCTCCTTTTTGTGGAAACTAGTTATGACACATATTCATACTTCTAACTTAACATTTCTCATCATCAAACGTCCTTGGCCACCAAGAGATAATGTTCCCAACTCTACCACATAGAAAACATGCCAATATATTATTTTAATCAAATCATCCTATTACTCCCTTGAATTTATCTAAAAATTTATATATATGTTTTTATTCCTCAATATCATCATCAAAAAAATATTTGGAAGCTCAATATTTTTTATTTATTTTAATTCCATTTCATTTATTACCGTAGTTAATCAATAATTTGGTTTGACTCTTATTTCATAAGATAGTAGACTACCTAGTAGTCCATCAAGAGAAAGTCTTGAGAGATCCCTTTCTTCAAGGGAAGAAATTTTTGGATAGTAATGCGATGAAAGACTTCTAAAGATTTTCATCACGATGTAAATATCTTCCATTTATACACCAAGCACTAAAATTTATCCAAAAAAATTATTAATTCTATTAAAAATGCTACTATATTTCCATCCGGAAGCTTTTTTATATCATCGATCTTCTTATGAAAAAATATGTTGTATTTCATATTTGACATTGTTTTTCCTTAAATAATTTTACAAAGTTACCACATAGACTTGGGGTATTTGAAACTCCTCACATGTATATATATTTGATCCTAAATATGTACAATAATTGAATTCTATGCTTCATAATATACATCATGAATTTTCTTACAATTTCATTCATAGAGAGTCATGTAGCATCTGTTACATGAATCCCTTAAGCAGTGAAAAAATGAAAAAAATTCATAGTGATCTCAAATGATATCTAATCATGTCCATCCATATCTAGTGTTTAATCTATAAAATTAGGGAACTCCCATGATATTTACTATATACATCATGAAAATTGAAGATGAAATATTTATATCTTGCAACCTATTCCCTATGATACTACTTATAAGTACTCAAAAATCCCATAGAAGTGAGGGGTGAATCTGGGTGTGAACTTTTTTTTAATGAAAAAGATAATTTTCCCACATTGATAGAAACTTTTTGAACATCTATGAAATAAACATACATAAAAAACAACCATATGAAGAGATACAACATAACAATTTATTTAGTTCCCCATTAAGGGATAGTATAAGGAGAATTTGTCGAAAGTGTATTGATCATACCAAAATCCATTAATCATAAATAGTTTTGGAATAGAAATGTTCATTAACAGACACATTTTTCATAGAACACATCATTTAAAATATTTTAGGAATATTCCATTACCTCCCTCATAACCCTTCTGATGAATCCCCCAAACTCATTGCTTTGGGTTAAGTCTTAATAAGCTTAATGGCCTGATTCTCACTAATGTATATTGGAATTTAAGTCTTTTTCTTGACTAGAATAAAACAATAATTTCACTATAATCCTAAATTTATTTACATTAATGAACTGATTCGTAAAAAGAATATTAATAAAATTGAAAGTACATTACCTCATCACTTGTGCGCAATTAATATTCTTACACCCAACTTAGAGGATGGTTAATAATGATGTGTTTCATACAACCATTATATTTCCAACAACCGCACCACATATTCAAAATGGACTTTATAGACACACTGAATATACTTCATGAATTATTTACTACGCATAAGCCTTATGTACTCAACTATTTCATGTGATAAAGACACAAAATCTTCATTAGAATGATTTCTACATTCTATAGGGTGTCGACACTTATTGTTATACATAGAATAACCTACACTAAAGTTTCTTTAATTCCTGAACCTATACATATATTCTGAATTATGAAATCATGTTTGGTGCATCATATATTTTCTTCGAAATTCATCTTTTACATGTAGATCATGCCTTTTCTTTATTTCAACATGAATATCTCAAAACTCCAGTTATTCGTAACTCAAATTTGACATCATATTTTAAATGTAATATTATTTAATTCATTCTATTGTAAACTCAACACATCATATCACAAAAACTATCTTTAAAAAAATCATTCATGGGAATCATTACTTTTCATTATTTTGATGAGATGTTGTTCATTTTAAATTTCCCAAAAAATTATATTTCACCTAAAAAATGAGAACTAATTCATTTTCTAAAAACACTTAGAGATGGGTCCACTTTTAAAAATGTATTTATCATGTACACTATGATCATTTTCCTTCCAAACTCTTTTATCATCTTACTGAGGATTGATGTCACACACAAACCATACTCCATTTTTAGAAAAGATGAACATTGGTTCCAACACATATATGCATTGGATAATTTATTTAATAATAAATTTGTAATTGGTATACCATGGTATTTTTGTTATATGTATATTTTTGGAAATATTTTATATATTACTATTTTGTGGAACAAATATTCATAATCAAATGATGGCATATTTTTTCCCAAAAGTGAGAAATTCATTACCCTAGGATGCATCATATAACATCAGTAGTAGTTTATCTCCACTATTGATCATTGAATTCACTTTGGTTTGTTGTTGATATAAACAAATATAAGGAATTTTTTGTGTTGCGACGTTATAGTAGCGTAAAAATTTTATTTATGGGTTTATTGGAAATTAAAAAACAAATATATGATGGTTTTGGAGTTCATAGGTAACCAATAATTATACTTGATCACCCTATTAAAGGAATAATAAAAAGTTATTAGGGATGATTGAATTTTATTCCATTGGTATTATTGATCTATTTAGTTTGGTATCATGAGTACAAAATTATAGAACATGGGAGTAAGTAAAATGGATTAGTTTTGAAATTTACTATTCATCATAATGAAAATGTATGTTCTAATGACATGTTCAATATTATTTTTGATTGTTAAATTATTTTATTGAATTAGTTTTTGTAAAGTATTCCAAAATTTTTATTACATAAATAAATTTTTAATTATTGTTTCGGTTTTTTAAATATTGAATTATAATTTTAATATTTTTTCAAAATAAATTATTATTAGATCAATATATAATTCAATCTAGCCTTATTTAAAAAATTTGAATATTTTTTTGAAATATAACAGGATTTCTTGTTAATTAAGATTTCAACATGGAATTATTAAATGCTTTCATGAGTTTCATGTGGAGACTTATTAGTTAATTGATCATAATTATATAGGTTCCAGTAAAAATTTATCACTTGATAGTGACATTTTGGGAGATATTTGCTTGGAATACAACCCATGTATAAAAGAAAAAATGATAGGCCAACATTGACCCTACCTAGAAATTCTTAATGTGTTTTGTCACAAATTTTTTGAAAACATTTAATATACAGTTTGATCTGGTCTATATTTTATGAAGGCAAGTTAGTGTGCTAGACTACATTTGTAATTAATATTTTTAATAATTTTTAAAAATATATAAAACACTTTTCGTTATGGTTTATGAAATATAAAGCACATAATAAATTTCACAGTAATTTTAATATATATATTAATCATATACTTATATAAATAAATAAATATATATATATATTTATTTATTTGTTTCTCATAAAACAATTTTAAATTAAATTTAAAAAGTATTAATATATAAATAAAAAATCCCAAGCCCAAGGTATAGAAAGTATTTTTTAGGTCATAACACTTAAGATCATGTTTTTTTCCTCAATACATTTATTTATTTAAAATGTTGAATTTTTTTTTCTAGTCCATATCACCTCATAAATTTGAGCAAGAGGAATTGGCCCTTGGGCCCAAGATATTTAATCGTGACTAGGTTTGAGGTAGTTATTTTATGTTTAACTGACTATATGAATTGAGAAGAGTGAGTAAGGGTCATATGTATAGACTATTATTGTGTGAATTTGGTGTCTTATTATAATTATATGTGTAGGGGGTTTCACCCTATGATTAAGCATAAATTTTGTGGATTTATGTGATCAAACTAATTATGATATGAGATGTGTTTGTATCAAATTAAAACTCAAATGTATTATTTTCATATATTCAATAATTTATAAAAAAATTGGATTTTTATCTATATCATAAGTTTTTTAAAAAAAATTCATTAAAATTTTGATAGAATGGATCATTATATTGTCTAGCATGGGTAATTTTTTAATACACTTTTGAGGTTATGTTATCCATCATTTCAAGCTGCTATAATATCTAATGCTTATCCATGTGTCAAAATTATTTAATATAGAAAATTTTAATGATGATACAAAATTAATTGTTAGATTAATTTCACATAATAGAAGTAAAATTGTTTCATGATAGACATTGAATTGGTAAGTGATGCATGAGAGTAGAAAATGATCTATTGTCGAGAAATGGGGATGAATATCATCATAGAATAATTTCATACACACTTCAATGGAAAGTTTTATTTATAGATAATATTTCTAAAAATAATTCATAAAATCATGAATCTTAAAAATTTTATTCAATAGGTGATGAAGTATAACACTACTTTTTAGAATAATTTTTTCTTATATTTAACATTAATAGAAATGTAGTCATGTAGATAGATCTTTTTGTAAGGACATAATTAGTTGTTTTAGGTACATAAAATACTCATTATAATTAACACATTCTCTATGTATTCATGATGGATTTATAATTAAATTTCTAGAATAAATTATTTTATGTTATGGAAAAATATTTTTTAGAGGATATAAAACCTATTATAGTGTGTATAAATATATTTAACAAAGAATTGTATCCCAAAAAGTGTTGTGTATATAATGTTGTAATAATTTTTTCAATGTAGATATCATAAAAATATGTTCTCTTTTTCTAAGGTAATACCGGTTAAAAATAATAATGAATAATATAATTTAGAGTTAGGCTGACGAATATAGTTTTTGAGGGTTTTATGATTATTTCTCATAGAAAATAATTCTTAAACAATCATGGGATCTAAAATCATCTTTTCCTAGAAAGAGTGAAATAATTTCATCCATACTGTATGGAGAACACGAAATATTATTCATGGACATGATCTTACTCATGGGAAATATATTTTGAATATAAAGGATGACAGGTTTATTTTAACAATTTCAACAGTTGTGGTGCTTTATTATTTTCTGTAATGTTTGTATTCTCTATTTGAGACTATTGTAGAATGTTTTAAGATAATAGCGATATTTACATTTTAAATAATAATGTTAATTGTAATATTATGATAGTAGAATCATTAAATGGATGAACTACTTACCAACTCAAAAATCACTGTTGATACTTAGGTGTAGATGGTTTGGAGGTTCTAAATATCATCTACTATGAGTTGTGATGATACTTATATTAAGGACTTAATATTGTTTTTATTTAATAACATAGATAATGTGTTTATATGTGATTTCAGGATTAAGAGATCTTCATGGGATCCAAATGGGTTTTTTCCATCTTGGTGTATATGACGCTGCTGTATTAGGTAGAAAATGTAATATTAAAGTCACAATTGAAACTGTTCATGAGTTATAATCCATGATGAAGATAATTGTTAATGTGGAATACCATTCTAGATATTATTGTTGGATATTTAGGGTCAAACTAATTATATTTACTAAGGAATAAGTAATTGCGATTTTCATATGGAATACTTTTGTCATTTATTGACTGTGGAAGTGAAAAAAATAATTAATTTGTGTGATTGAGTTTTATATGAATAAATCTTGTTAGAGCTTTTCATATATTATATATTGTATTGTTCTGATTTTTTAACAAAAAATAACCACTTGTATCACTGTAATCAATTGAAAATGAAAATTCATACATAATAAGAGGCACATGTAATTTTAATTTGATGTATTAATTGGATAAATATTTTTTTGGTTAGTTTTTATTTAATTAAAGGCGATTTTGGAGGTGATAAATTTGGTTTAAAATTAATGGGAAAAAGTCACATATTGGATTTAATTATTTAAATGAATGACGGGTGCACTAATCTTCGACTACAATCCATGTTGGGTGTCACTAAAAGTCATATAGAGTTCATAGTGGAGTTGAAGAAACCTCGACACCACTAGAATCCCATTTTATATTTATTATGAGTTCAACAGCCTATCATATCTCTGGTGGAGGATTTCATCGATTTTCTTAGATCCTCATAATACTTTTAAATAAATAAATAAATATATATATATATTATAAATTAGTTAATTTTCATTAAATTTAATCAATCACCTCTTGTCTTATTTTCATTAATTATTCAAAATTTTTCTTATAAAACCACAAATTTTGGAATTTTTTATGATTGACCAATTGTAGTTGTTTAACGGAAAACCAACTGGTGATTTTGGTCATGTTTTCTCCTAGTTGAATATGGTTGGTGTGGACTATCATTTTTAATCTATTTATATAATATTCAATGTATAGTGTGATGGTGAGCTTTGGTAAGAGGGTACATGCGACTTATGATTGAGATGTTAGAGCCTTGGAAGATTTTATAATGTTGTGTATGCCTCTCAAAACATAAATGAATGTATCCCTTTTGTTATATCAGGGTTATATAAGAGTTCACTTGGTTTTAATATTTCAAAATGATTATATAAAAATTAAATTAAAAAAATATTGGTTATACTATAACCCATGGAATGTTCTTGGAATTAAAATAATCATTTAATGGTATTGTGAAAGTTTTTGGATCGGTGTTTCAAATTTCATCAATTAAGTTGTGTACACATTGGGTGATGGATACTGATAATTTGTGTCTTATATTTTTATGTTATATCATTTGATGGTGCGACTCATTGGTTTGATGGATATTTCAATATATGCATCTTGTATGTATTTTAATAAGTAGAAACAAGTTTTTGTACACTATATTATTGGCTTCATGGTGAGTTGTTTTCTTATGAGTAATGGTATGGGTAATAGTGTTGATGGTGTCCATATACCCTATTATAATGAAACTTAATCTAAATTATTTATTATAAAAAACTAGGAAATGATAAAATAAATCATTTTAATATTTGTTATTAATAATTAATTATGTAGTTATAATCATTATAAAAATCAATCAATATTTTTTAAAATATAAATGGAATAGTTTTATTAAACTCTTTTATTATAAGGTTTTCATTAAAACTTTTTAAAAAAAATAAAGATTATTCATTTAAAAAAATGAATATCAGTTTTAAATTCAGTAAGAAAAACTTACCTTAAGAGTAATTTTTGGGAATTTTTGGGAAATTTTTATTTTTTAACGATTAATGAAAAATAATAATTTTTATTAAAGAAATTATTTCCATTTAAATAATTTAAATGAAAAATTCAAGTGTAGACTAGTTTCAAAATGTAATTATTTCCTATTTTTTAATATAATTTAATTATGCTTCTTTAAATTAATTTTATGCTTGATTTTTGTACAAAAATACATTATAATTTCAAAAAGAAATTTTTCTAAAAAAACTATTTTCAATATAATTTTTGCGTTTTAATTTTAAATTAATTTATACCAATTATATTTTTAACCCATGAAAACTAAATTCCATATTTTTAATTTAATGGTAAAAATTTTTCTAAATATGTTACCTTCATTTTGGACAATATGAATAGTATCCTTTATATTTTTTGTCCCCACATGTCACGACCAATCCCCCAGGGCCCAGGTCGTGACAACCCCAAGACCACCTCCCAAAGGCCAGGGGCTGGCAACTAGCGCCGAAGGCATTATCCTAAAAATGAGAGGCATTATCGATGTACCAGTACACATGTAAACTCACAACCCTATCCCATAAATGTGAAAAGTAAACTATAAGTAAACGAAGAATAAAACGACTAAGTATTCCAAAAATATAGTACACTAGAAATTAATGTACAAGGTGGAAACCTGGGACTGTATAAAATCCCATAAAAAATGACTGAACACAAGTAACACCCCAAGTCACTAAAAAATCATCCGTTCAGAACCCTACTAGATGTGTAGGTGGATGGCAGCTGCCTAAATCCATAGAAGTATGCCTCATATATCTAATATCACTAAACCCAACCTATTCCGGGTCCTTCTAGGACTCTTTCAAAGCCTCGATCGTTTGCATAAGACATGACATGCGAGAGAAACACCCCTTCTAGGGTGAGTAAAAAAATACTCAGTAGAGGAACCTAAAACCAAAAATATAAATACCATGAGAAACCCAAAAAAGAACTGCACGGTTATCTTTAATCAGTTATATTCTTATAGATATCACTAGAACATCCAAATATTCTCATCTCATCCACTAAGAAACATGTGGTCCCAACCTCATAGCCAGCATCAGTATTTTCATCGAAGGCTCAAGTAACCACACAAGGACTAGAAAATCACACTCAACGACTTCAACCATGAATGGTGTAACCAATCCAAGAGATAATCTCTACCAGGGACATTCTACATTTTCTATATATAGTGCCCAAATTAGTAGTCTAGTCATCACAGTCTTGCGTTCAACACAAGACTAAGGAAACCCACGTGGGAAGGTCCTCCCATTTACAATACACAGAGTTGAGGGAGCCCTACTCCATATTATCCCACTATACCTCAATAACTACTATATTTAGTGGCCCACACCTCAGTTCATCCATTGAAAACTAGATCCTACCTATTTATAGTTAACATCAAGTGAATGGGACCGATCCATAAGGATATTTCCTACAGTTGAGGGAGCTGCATTAAATATGGACGACCCACTCCCTGCTTCTACATGGATATGGGGGAGTACAACTACGTAAGTGAAAACCCACACCCAAGATCCAATAGGAGAGAACTACTTATGAAGGACCTGCACCATACCCAATATGAATGTAATACTTTGTGAATAGAAGACTTGCAGCCTGGTACGATAGGGGAGAACCAAATACATAATTTTATTTAGTATGGGGGTCTTGTAAACTAGTATGTTAGGGGAGTATTGAACCTTGGAAAGAAGACATGCTCTGTGGCACAACATGGGAGTAACGACTCTACTGGAATAATGCGTAACGGGGACTCACAGCCAGAAATGGTAATGGAGTAATGTCTCTTAGAATACAGGACCTAAAACCTACTCGTTAGGGGAGTTACCGAATCTATGTACATTAGGTATACATGACCCATGACCTAGTCCACCAGCGGAGTACAAACTCCATGGTTAAAGATCCTACTCCCTGGTTCCACAAGAGATTACATACTCTTTCTTCATGAACATCTCTGAGAACCCACACCCTAATTCTACAGGTGAGTAACAGCCCCCAAGGAAACAAATCAGTGGAAACTAACCCACACCAATGATGGGGGGATTACCATATCTATAAAAGAAGAGGTCTAATAAGTACACATGCCCTGAGTTGTCAGGGGAGTAACTCTGCTAACATTTCATTCTTAGAACCACCCTTGTAATGCACAAAGCCTGCATGTATCGAAAGTTCATATTTTTAAAATCAATAGTAAGTACTCCAGCTCCTTCAAAAACTAAAATAGAGTATAAAAAAATTAATTAATCATTACAAGGGTTCCGACTTCACATAAGGATCATAAAATAGATTCTTTGTATGAATGTTACATGTATTTTAGCGAAATGAGGGTTGATTGGGTCTGGGTCCGAAGAGGCTCCGCCTGATGGGCTCGTTCCGCTAGGCCGCAGGTCTGGCCCATTTGGTTTGGTCCACTATCGTACCTACCCATTTGGAAGGTCACATCCCACTAGTATGATCCCGACATGCTGTGGGAGTGGTTTCTTCAGCCCGGACACAGCTCCACCATGTCTGTCTCGCACAAAGTTTTACCAGCTGGAGCTGCCTCCCTGGCCAATCTGTCCCCTCACGTAGACAATATTTCCTGCACCACCCACATCTTGTTGTGGATATCTATCACTACCATGGGTGTATAAACAACTCAATTTCATTTAGAAAGTTTCAATTTGGCTAAACCATCACAACAATGTGCTGCCCCCATCGCCTGGCATGCGACCGCCAACAACGCGCCGGTGGAAACATCTACAGGCCACCAGACTCACTCAAGTGGTATGTTTTCAACTACTGAAACATTACTGCATCCCTATGGCCATGTTCATCATAATATATGGTTCAAATCTCTAATTATAGCCCATAATCCATTAAGCACTCAGTCGATAGTATTTACTGTTCCTCCTTGATCTGATTGTCATTGTCATTGTCGCACCTCGGTCATTGTTGCGCCCTGAATGATTATATAACAACTGACCATTCATTGACCCATGAATAATGAGAAGAACTTGAGTAATGTTGAAATAAAACCAATAAAATAAATTCCAAAAATAACCCACACCATCTTTATTCAGGGCGTTAATCCACTCCCATTAGAAGGATCAAGAACATAAACCAAAATCATCCTGGAAGAATGATCAAACTAAGGATTGATCTGCATTTTAAAAAAAAACCTACTATGGGGGAAGATATAATTGAAATAAAAACACATACTAAGAGAATCCAGGATTATAGTGAAGGCTCATTGCTTCTAGTGACCCATCTTCATGGATTCACTATCTCTTCAAAGCTGTTGGATTTCATTGATCTGTAGTCCCAGATCAGTTCTTCAAGGGTGTAATCGTATCTTTCAGATTCACTAGTTTTTTTCATTGCAGAATATTACTTCATCATTCTTAAAATAAATTTTAGCTATATATTTTTTTATCCTACCACATTATCTTATTAAAAGGGAAACCCATCACAATGTTTCCGTTACAATTAGTCATCGTGTTGTTACACTATTTAATATAATAAATGGTGTTTCTGTTATGCTTCAGTAAATGATTTTTTACTCTATTTTATTTATGGAATGAAATAGTGACCTCTCCAATTCATTGTAGAAAAAATATTTTTTTGAATAAAATAAAATTTTTATGTTTATTTTATTTTTCTTAAAAATGTCCGAAAATTAACATTTTTAATCCACCATCACCAGTTCTGGTTAGGTCCACTCTTAAGTGACGTATACATTCCGAATGCAATGGTGTACTCATATTTTTAATCCCAAAATCCATTTAAAAGTTTCCAAAACAACGCATGTTCTTCATTCTAACTCACATAAGAAAAATTCAAAAACTATCATTCACCCTCAACCTGCGTCGGTTGAGGTGAAGCTTTACCTAAGAGAAACACTCCCGAATGATCTCAAAAGTACAATCATATTTATAATACGAGTTATCATTTAGGATTTATAAGTATTTTAAAACAATATAATTGTTAATTATTTTATTTACAACCAAAAAAATTACTTTTTTTGGCATGTACCGACCAACGTTATGCAATTTTAGGGTGAGGCCCGATTCTCTTAGTTCAACGGTGCAATATTTTTTTCCATGCACCAGTTTATATGTTAGAAAAATGCACTCACATGCTTATTTAATGAAGATCAAAAAATATTAGAGATACATTCTGGCCTCTCTAAGCCTCAAAATTATGTTTCATCTTAGTTACTAGTTTGGAAATAATCCAATAGAATTTTTCTTAAAAAAATAATGGAATTCTGGGGTATTACAATACTCCCCCCTTTCAGGAATTTTTTCTCAAAAAAAATACTACAATCAATGGAAAATGATTGATATCACTAAGGTTCCATGCACGGCTTATAATCACACCCCTCAAGGAACCACCGAGATTGACAATGGTCAGGTCTAGCTTCTACTAGGCCAATATTATGGAAAAATGGTAACATTTATCATTAGATACGACATATGGGAATGAAAAAAATCACTGTGATCCATCTGCATTCCTGGGGTCTAGAGACTCCCCCCATGATAGACATACATATATACATAAAGAATAACAAAATTCACATCCTCCATTTTATGAATAATTATTAGTCTTCCACAAGTGTAACTTGTTTATAGTTTACGCTAAACGCGTATTGGTATTTATGAGATAAACAAGGTTAACTAAGTGTGAATGTTGAGTATTAGTAGTCCCTCTATATACAACCATCTCCAGCATTATCATTTTCTGAAACAAAAACACTACCATAATCACTATAGGCATTGTAGATGAGTATGGATGGTAAGTCACTATCACATACTACAGAAAACATCAAAAAGGGTCTAAATCTACCACTATGAAATGATCCCTAGAAAGAATCTTTGCGAGATTCCTCATTACACTACCCAGGTTTCTGTTTTCACCATCAGAGACAAACTGCATTTTTTTCCTGATATTGTATATCATTGTATGAATGGTAGTTGACCATACCAATAATGACGTCGTAAGTCCTTGACGCCACAACGAAGAGAGCCCAACCAAAATATAATCTCTATGAGTCAAGTCACACTATTAGATAAGTGTGATATTAATGGGTATCATCTAGAAGGTGTGTCTAAGAATGAGGGTCTTGTACACTATCCAACTAAAACCTCAAATTCTTAATCAGAACTCGTGAAAAAAAAAGTTATTGACCAGAACCCGTGTCTATTAAAAAGGAATCTAAAAGAAAATACACTGGTCATACCTTGAATCTCTCTTGGAGCTTGTAGGTTATGAGCCATGACCGTATGGTATTGTCCTTGCCCACATCCCCTATCTCTCTATGTGTGACTTGGACCACCTGGGGTTGGTGGGGGAAATGATGCACAGTCCCTACCCCCTCATGATGCTCATACAACTCCTCTTCTCCAACCACAATCTTCTAGAAATCATTTCCCCAAGTGTTGTCTCTACCAAGTCAGCATGTTACTAGAATCCCTCTCAGTGAAACAGTGGGTTGAAAAATCCCTTGCATGATGTCCCCATCCATTTAAAGCATAACACCACCTCTCTTATGTGTAATCTCCTCCTTGGAGCATTTAATGCGCCACATACCCATGTGTCTGTGTTCAGACATTGCTAAACCTCAAACGCCATGATACTATCACCTATCATCTGCTATCTCCAATAGACGACTATACCTCATGACCTCGGCTATAGGACACATCCATCAGATCTCCCAACAGGAATCTCTCAACCATTAGGACTCACTCCAGAAACCTAACTTATGATGGAATTCATAGTGGTGTCATGGATACCCTGATGTACTGGTGTATTCTATGCTCGATTTTCGGGGCCCTAATGTAATGGACTCACACCATATATATAGAGTAGTAAGAAAAATCAGTGAATCTTGCCGAGTACTCTCCTACCGTCATGCTGCCCTTTTATAGTTCCATCAGCTCCTGTATAGGCACAAAGTGTAAAGTCAGTAAATATAACTCTTCCATGAAGAGGTGATAAAAGACTAAATAGGTGAGGGTCTCCTCAACATGTGTTTGGGTCATTAATCTCCAACATATCCCCACTGATCCCTAAACAAGGATATCATCTATGATCGATATCTGGTTGAGAGGTGGCCTTACTAGGGGGAAGACTCCTGCCACCACCTCAATCCAATCCTCTACTATATGATGATTTGAATTGCCTCAGAACCTGTGAGGTCTCTATCTCTGGAACGCTTTAATTTCACTCAGTTTGCACGTAACCTCTACTGGAAGTTCTGGTAGAAACAACTTCTCGACTGGTGGTGGTATTACTGGTGCACCTTTCAGTAAGGCTATCTCTGGTATGGGTCCGTGTATCGACACCTTTATGCTCAACAGAAAATCATCGTGATCTTTCCCCAGAACCCTAATATTCACTCTGGTGGCATCATGAAAATATTAATGGTGACCCATGGTTAAAATAGTAAATCGTTTCAGCTTACTCAAGAAGGGCAAAGAAAGAAAAACCAATTCTTATATGATGAACATACCATTTATTTTCGATTGACCTGTGTCTAAATGCACTGAGTTAGAAAAACATGTTATCAATGTTTCAATTAATGGATATGTTGGCTTCTACATCTTCTATAAAATATCTAATCTATGTTTCAAAATCAAAACATATTTACATTATTTTGATACGACCCAACCAAAATCTCACAAACTCTCTATCCAAAAGTGGAACCAAGCATGACCCTGTGATACGAATTTTTCATGACCCATCCCCAAGGGCATGTGTCATGACTACCCGAAGACCGCCTCCCAATGTCCAAGCTCTGGTGACCAATGCCGAAGGATTTATACTTCAAATGGGAGGCATTTCCAATGTACATGTACACACACACACACACTCACAACCCCATCCCAAAAAGGTGAAAAGTAAACTTAAAGTAAATGATGCAAGCAATAACAAAGTAAGCCCCAACTAGAGTAAAAAAATTAGTACAAAGTGTAAAACTGGTAAAGTATACATTCCCACCAAAAGAAATATAGAAAATTGGTAAGGCCCCATGTCTCTAAATGACATCCACCAAGAACCCTACCTGAATGGTAGGAGAAGGGTAGCTTCTTGATGTCGTAGGAGTATGAATTGTATGTATTCTCTCACGGAACACCACATGATCCTAGTCCTCCCTGGACTTTGTTAATGTGTCAATTATCTACATAAGACACGACACATGCAGGAAAATCTTGGGATGGGGTGAGTTAAACCATACTTAGCTGGGGACCCCAAAAACAAAAAGATAAATCACAAGTGAAAAAAAAAACAAATAAATGCATAGTAAACTTTTCTCTAGTATGCACCCTTATATTTTCTATGAACATCTAGATATACTTGTCTCCTTCACTAGGGAACATGTAGTCCCAACCTCATATCCAACATCAAGATTTTCTCAAATGTCTAATGTCGCCCCCATGAATCTAGAAGATCACACTCCATGAGTTCAACCATCACTGTTGGAACCCACCTGAGAGATAAAATCTATTGGAAACATTATACTTGTTCCAATTCTCATTCCCAAAACTATAGTTCGTGTTATCATAGTCTTGAATCCAACGTTTGTCAATGGAAACCCAATTGGAGAGGCCCACCCCTCACCACTACGCAATGTTGATGGAGAACAGCCTCAAACTATCCTGTGATACCTTAGTCACTCTTATATGGAGTGGAATGTGCCTTAGTCCGTCTTGAGATCCCCAGCTCCTACTTAGGTATCATTCATATCAAGTTGTGGGGCATGCTCCACATAGCTGTTTCCTACAGTTGAGGGAGCTCCACTTCCTATAGAGGACCAACTCTCCACTGCTACTCGAATATGGGGAGTAAGACTTCATAAGTGCGGGCATTCACCCTATTCCCAATAGGGGAGGACAACTCAAGAAAGACTCACACCCTACCTCATAGTGGAGTACAACTAAATAAAAAAGAGGAAATGCACCCTGGAACTATAGGGGAGTGCCGAATCAGTTAGTTTTTTTTTCTATGGGGGACCCACACCCTTGTACTTTATGGGATTACTGACACCGAGCTAGAGCAACAACTTCCTGGCAAAACATGGGAGTAACGACTCTTCCAGAACAATGCATTAGGTGGACATGCACCCTGAAACAGAATAGGAGTACTGAATCATAGAATTGAGGACCATATCCCTACCCAGTAAGACATTTACCAACTCTATGCATTTTAGGTATGGAGGACCCACACCCTTGTCTTTCAGGGGAGTATTGGCTCCATGGATAGACAACTAACTTTGTAGTCCCACAAGAGAGTACATACTCTTTCATCATGAATATCTCTGAGAACCCACACCCTCATCATATAGGGGAGTAACACCCCTAACGAAACCACTCAACAGAAACGAACCCACACCCTTGAGGGTGAGTGTCGTGTCTTCCAAAGTAGAGTTATAAGGAGTACCCGCCTCTGAGTCATTAATGGATTTACTTTCCTAACATTTAATTCTAAGAACCACCCTGGTTCTGCCCAAACACTTCTTACACCATGAGATCCTACACTTAAAACAAATTGTTCATCCTCTATATTCTACGAAAACTCACATACAGTGTCCCAAAAGGACTATCTCATCGAAAAGGTCCCAACGACACAGATGGTTCGTCAAACAGATGCTATGATTGAATGTTACAAGTGTTTTAGTGAAACATGGGCTGGTGGGGTTCGGGTTTTGGCCTATGAAAATGGACAGACTCAACCCAACCAAGTCTAGGGTCCCTCAACTTTGGTCTAATCGGCCCATTGGGCCCCGCTCGGCCTGCTAGGATCGGTCCTCTTGGCTGCGGGTGCAGCCGGTTGTGTTTTACTTGCTATCGGCCCAGCCTGCCTTGCTGAGCACGACCCTCCAACACCATCCCAACCTACTATGGCGAGTCAGTTTATATATATCAGACATGTCTCTACAATGTATGTCTCACACCATGCAGCACTAGTTGGTGATGCGTCCTTAGTAAACAATTCTACTCAAGGGGACCACATTTTCTTCATGACCCACGGCTTGTTCCAGGTACCTATTATCGTCGTGGCCGAAGCCGAAGCCCAACTTCATGCCGAAAACCACAATTGTGGTTGTCGCTACTACCATGGTGCACTACCCCCACCACCTAGAACATGAATTCTACCAGTGCCAGTGTGCCAGGGGAACGTCTGTGGTCAACTGACCTCGCTCAATTTGACCATTTTCAAATCCAGAAAAAGTTCTGGATCCCTTAGGTTGTCTTCTTCATCACCTGTAGTTCAAATCGCTATTTCCATCTATTCCTATGGGAAGAACTCAATCAATTGATTTTTTGTGCCACCTTGATCCTCTTTTCAACATCATCTTCAGACCACTTTCATTATTACTCCACTAACGATTGTGCAATGACCATCCATTCATCGAACCGTGAAGAAAGAGAAGAATTTGTGTCAAGGGGGAGAAGAAAATAAAACAACAAATCAAGGGAATAATGACCAAAATTGTTCATTATGGATTTAATCTGCTCCAATTAGATGGATCAATAATATAATCCAAAATCATCCCACACGAATGATCAGACCACAGGTCATCTTGTTTGAGGGTTGATACGCGGATTCCATTTAATAACTAAGAATGAGGGAAGATATATATCAACTAATAACCCCTACATAGAGAATCTTTGATTCTATGGGATGTCTCATTACCGGGGGACATCCATCTACGGTGATTCATAATTTGTTAAATGCGGTTGGTGTTTTTCGATCTTCTTTCTGTGGTCTGTTCTTCATTAGTGTCTTCGTCACATTCCAATTAACCAAAATTAATCTTTGGAGAGGATCACATTGTCATTATTCATTAGAATTTTTATATAATGATTTTTCTTACTAACCCTGTTATCTCATTAAAAGAGAAATATATTACAATGTTTCAAATAAAATAAGTCATCACATCATTATGTTGTTTCATTTATGAATGATTTATTCTATTATGCTTTAGTTAGAGACTCATTACAGTGTTTCAATTAGGGATAGAAATAGTTGGCTCACCGCTGAATCATAGAAAAACTATATTTTTTAATAATGTTATATTTTTTATGTATATTTTATTTTTCTATAAATTTCCAAAAACTAACTTGTTTCCATCATCCCATTCAGTTTGCTATTAATTCAATTATTCAGTAATGATGTTATTTGAGGCGCAATAGTTCCATCATAATTTCAATCTGGGAACCCATTCAGATGTTTCCAAATTGGTGCACGCATGCCATTTTAATTTTTTTAATAAAATTTAAAAACATCCATTCACCCTTGACCCATGTCAGTCGAGGTTAAGCTCCACCTAAGGGAAACCTGTTCAAATGTTCTCAACAATACTCTCAGATTTCCAATCCAAGTTAATGTTTGGAAGTTATGAGGATTTGAAAAAAAAATTAATTGTGACGTAATTACTTTATTTATAGTAAAAAACTGACATGAAATGTTGGCCCACACTGACCTACACTAGGCCCTTTCCAGGCAATGTCTGACGCTCTGAGATCAACAATTCCCTTGGATTTATTATCCGGGCATCGATTTAAAAGTTAGAAAAACCCACTCACACAATTATTTAATGAACCTAAATAAATTCAAAAATACATTCTAGCCACTCCAGACATTAGAATATTGTGCCATCTAAGATCCTAGACTCGAAGGAATCCAATTTAATTTATTTTTAAAAAAACAATCATGAAATTCAAGGGTATTACACGAAAGTAGAGGGTAAATGGTGTAATTAAGGATAATTGTGAAATGATAATAAAAAAATGACCTTATCACATTCTTTAATTTAATTAGATTAGTATAACTCATCCACAAACATCCAAGAAATTATTTTATGGACTTTTCATTCATTTTGGAAATATTTTTTACATTTATATTATTTTATAAAATTATAAGTCAAAAATTCTGTTATCATTGTTCTATTATTTCTAAAATTTTCACATATGAATAAATAGATGATTTATTCAATTATAAAACTTCAATTTGCATATAAATAATTATTTTCAAGGTAATTTATTTTAAATATTAAGTGATGTAATAATTAGAATTAAATATTATGAAACGCTGACACATTAATTATTCAATTAACAGAAAAATAAAATTAATGGTATAAATTTTTTAAATGTAATCTAATTAAATAAATATTTGTCATCTACTGATCATTTTGACAAATATATAATGTTAGAAAATATATAATTTATTATATTTAATTTCATTTATTTTAATGATGTATTTAATGTAAAAGTAAATTAATTGTTATAAAATAGACATTAATGATATATTATAATACATTACATTTTATTTAATGATTTGAAATCCCTAAATATCTAATTCATAACTATGTTATATTGATATAGTTGAAAATATTAACCATGTTCCCTCTATTCTCTTTTATTACTTTTATAGTGAAGTTATTAACCAATTAAGGGAAAGAAGTATTATTATAACCTTAATTATAAAAAATTGATGTTGGTTGGTTAAACGATGAGGATATGGGTAAAATATTGATCGAAACATGTCTCACTTTTATTGGATAAGATTATTTCTACTCACCATTATGTAATATTTAAAATAATTTGGTTCCATTTGAACATAAAAATTAATTTATCATAATATAATATATTAATAAATTTCATGAGTACACCTCCCTTATATTATATAAGGTCTCATCTTCTTATCATTTATTTACACTTCAATAATGAATTTATTTTTGAAATCCATAAAAAATATTTTTTTCATCTATCCCAATATTCATGAGTCCATTTTTAGATCAGAAAAAAAATTAGGGGATCATTTGGTGTTAAACAGAATAGGTTTTTTGAAAATGAGGAAGATAAATAATGTTTGGGATGAGTTAGTATCATGATAGGGGATGTTATTTAAAAAATATCTTTTTAGTGTTTCCTTTTTTCCTTCCATGTCTATATTTTTATAATTATATAATGGATGAATTTCTATTGACATAAATTAATTATATAACAAGATTTTTACTATTTTTTATGTTTCTCAAAATGAATATTTTTACATATTTTATATTTATTGTTTGCAATTATTTATAAAAAGAAAAAAAGTAGTGTAACATTTAAACTTATATGGAAACAACACCATTTATCACCAACTTAACATGCATTGATATTTATATTTTTTTAAAATATTTCACGTTTACATCAATTAATACCTATCTTTTCATATTTTCGAGGAATTTTAGTTATTAAAAATTATTTTTAATGAAAAGGTGTGGATCAATATCCAAATTATATTTATTATGGTTATAAATAATGTTTTAATCATGTAAAATTGTATGTGTTATGTTTATGTAATAGTTATTCAAAGTTGTTTTCTATGAATGGTTGTCCCATTATATATCATAGAAGGGTGATTACATGATATCCCTCTAATGAATTAAGTATGAATTAATTTTTAAGTATATTTTTAGGGTTTTTCAATCTATAATTAGGATATATTTTTCTAGTATAACTATGATGGTCACTCTATGTTTAACTGTGATAGTTATAACATGTGAACATTTAATGTTTTTCCATATTTAATTATGAGAGGAAAATGATGCCTCATGTTACCTATATAATTTATCTTGGCCTGTTTTTTATAGAAATACTTGGATTTCAAAATGTATGCAAAATGACTTATTTTAAGAAATAGATTGTATATAAACCTTTTTAAGGGTGAAAATTTTGGATTTTTGAAATACATTGATGTGTTTCTCATGATTTCAATATAACCATTATGAATTTAAAATTTCCTCTCAATTTGTTTATGAAATGTCTTATAAAAATATTTGGGAAGTGAGTTTCATATTTTGGGTTAGAAATTGATTATATTGAACTCATATATTGTATTGGTTAAGGGAAATAATTAATTATTTGTCATCTAATGGATTATTTATTTATTTTTATTTAACTTACTAAATATTATTTTCTTATCCCATATTTAAAAACACTAGAATGTTTAAGGGTGGTTGAGATAAAAGAAAAATCCATGTTGAAATTCATAAATATTTGTCATGAAAATAAATCCTGTTATAGTTTTAATTTTTATATTATAGGAAAAATAATAATAATTAAAATTGATCAATTTTTATATATGGTTTTATTCGGGAAAATTTATGACCCAATTCTCTAAAACTATAAACTATACTTTTGATTAGAAATGAAATGAATTGTTTTATTGACTAAAAACTAAGGATTATGTAATGTTTAATGTAGGATCCTTTATGCTTGATTAATATCAAGGGTTTATATAATTTTTTATTATTGTTTGATGAATTTAAATACGATTAAGATGTTTTAGTTTATAGTTATCATAATACTGAATTTGATGAACACAATGATTATTATTCTAATTTATATCTATTTACAATGTTTTTCTATATAAGAAATATCATAATTCAATTATGAAGTTAAAAATATGAAAATATTAATACAAACCAGAAATATTTAATGGATATAACTTATTCTACATAGTTTATTGTATGGTATCTCAATTGATATGATCTTTAAATTGAGGTGGTGTCTGTATTAGAGAGAAAATAAATATACTATAGAAGAAAATATCAATAGTATAGATTTTAATAAGTTAAAAAACTTCAAAACTTAGTGGGTATTGTAATATTGTGGTAGCTAAGAGGTATCGTAAGTCCCTATAAAATATATAATTTTATCATGGGATGTTTGGATCACAGAATGGTATATCATTCTATTTACCAATTATATAGTGATGTTGATCAAGGATGTAATATGGTTAGGAATAATATAGAAAGTGATAATATTGACAGATTGGAATATGTTATATTTAAGATCATATTATTTGGGAAATAATTATTTAATGCTATATAAAAAATGATAATAAAGCTATTATTTCAAATAAGGATGAAGGAGGAATATTATTTGGTATCATGTGAAGAAAACTTAACCATACTAGTAGGGTTTGAAGAAAATTTTATCTAGGATCTTCATAAAAATTTTAATTAATTTTATTCGTTTTTTAAGGAATGATATCAAAGGTAATTGGATTAACATTAATTTAAGAGTCATGATAAACTTATCTGATGTTTTAAGAAGGTGTAAATGAAGATTTCTAATTAAAAATAATTTTATTAAAAAAATAATAAAATGAGGTTAGTGATAAGAAATGGGAAATAACCAATTAAAAAAATATACAGTTGAAAAAATTAGGATTCTAGTATTTGAGAGGTATGGTAAAATGCGCCAGTGGAATTCAGTGGGAAATTGGGAATATTCATTGTTGTGGTATGTCAGGGAATATAGATTGTAACAGAAATGAAAATGTTCATAGTTGTGATGGCCCTAAGTTTATCAATGGAAATTACCTTCTTATAATTATGTCATAAAATTACATGAAAACAAAACATAATTAACTATTTAGTGCTAAGTGACCTTTAAACATAAGTTTTTCACTTCTCTGTTGGGAATTCTAAAAATCTGACATACACGGTTGTGTTAAAGATGATTTTTGGAATCTAACAAAACAAAAAAAAAATTTGGTGAATAGTAACTTACCCTTATATATAGTAACATACCATTATGAATAGTGATATACCTTAATGAATAATAACCTTAACTATGACAGTATTAAAGTAGTATTCATGTGAAAGTATGATGTACATATATTTTAGAATAACTAAATGAATGTTTTGAAACTGGTTTTTAATAATAAGTAAAGATTTTAATTAAATATTAAATTAATCAAATTTAGAAAATTATTTTTGAAAAGTGGACTTCATTTTTGGATTCTAAATATTGAAAAATGGTTGGGGTAAATATTTGGGATTTCTCCAAAATACATGAATTTTTTATAAATAGTGAAATACCGTAATTTACAAAAATAATTTAAATAAGCTAATTTTAGAGTTATGTGTGATGTTCTGTTGTTGTAAGCCCACATAATTCATTATGAAATGATAAAATTACTATTCTTGGTTATGGAATACTCTATATTCCTTTCCATGTGGATAAATAATAATCTAAGGAATTTTATATTAAGAAAACCCATCTCCCCTCCACTATAAAAACAATCCTTCACACCCTAATTTCCTCACACCAATCAAGCTTCACGACTTCTATAAACTCTGCCAAAAATTCTTCCAAACACCCTCCCCCATGTCCAAGAGTTGATGATCTCATCAAAAGACCAATCTGAGGCCCTTAAGTAGTATTTCTAGAGGAGGATTCCAGAGGTAATTTCTCTCCCTCTACTCCTTTAATTCCCTTTCAATTTCAAGTTCTTTTCTTATTCTCTCCCCACATATATTCATCCAAATGGTATTTTATCTCCTCTATTATACATGTAATTCAATGTTATGATGCTAATGGGATATTATATCATCCAAAACCTTTTCCCACTTCCTTTTGTTTTATTAATGATAACACTGTTCATGAGGTGTTAATTTATCACCTTCAAGAATGACATGTTTTCTTCTTCAATTTCTACCTTCAGATCTGGTCCTGAAACCATTTTTATGGTTGAAACAGAATTTATTATAGGTATTATGTTCTATATAATGTTATGGAGATAACTTATGTCCCTATTACTAGTAATAAAATAAAACAAGTTTATTATGATCGAAAAAACCAGTTCAAATTAACCCAATCAATCATCAAATGATTCATCAACATGGATATAATATGATTAGTTATAAGATAATTCAAACTAATGTAATATCCTTAATAACATGTAATATAATTTATGTATGTTTACCCATTTTCTACCTGAGCTTCAATTTAGGAATACAACTGAACCACTCATGAAAACCATAAAAACAAACATTCTCGAACAATATCTTAAAACTCTTTAACTCATCCAAAGGCACATAAAATAACTTAATGAAACCATAATGAACCATATTAATGTAAAAAAGGTTATGGATTTCTAATTAATGAATATAATGTCATTATACAAGACATTAATGAGAAGGAAGAATTCGTATACAAGGTAAGGGGAAATTCACGAACCCAACTTTCATACTTCGGGTTCTCCCTCTTGCACTGCATTTTTGATATGGTTACTCCTTAAAGATCACTTATTCATCATTTTCTTTCATTATTTGGGATATTAATGTTGGTCCCTGGTTTTTGTGTCAAAAAAGGTTTTTCCCAAAAAAAATCTTCCTTTAAGAACACACCTTTTACTTCTCACTTAAAGCGGACGGTTCTTGTTACATATATGTTATTACCACTTTCTTTTGGGAACCCAATGTTTATGAATGTGTTCTTATGAGATGAAACCCATTACTTTCCATGGGTTAGTTATGTTCATTTTTGATATGTGTTTTATGTGGAAATCATGATAATGACAATGTTATGATGTGACGGGGGTGCCTGGAATTATATATCTCAATATGAATGTTTCAAAGTGAAGGGTGAGCCCAGAATTATACAATGCTCTAATGCATTGGGTAAAGAGATTAATGTCATGGGAAAATGTGAAATGATGTGTGAACAAGATTCTAGCTTGGTTCACAAGTATTTGTGGTAGTTAACCACTAAGACATGGTGTTTCATTTTTTTGCATTGCCACATTTCAAGTCTTATATTTATGCTTCCTCTCATGTTCATGATCTTTTTCCCATGTTATGATTATGCTCACCCCATGATATATTTTTCTTATCTATCATCTTAATGGGATTTTAGCTCACCCTTTTTATATATAACATTAGGTGGCTATATGTACTAAAGATGGGACAAGTTCCAATAATAATCTTGAGAAGATGAAATTGAATAAATGTTTATACTTGATGTTGTAATGGCTATGTATGGTCATAGTTTTGCCAAGAAAATAAACCTTTGGATCCTCTATTTGTAATAATATTAAGTTGATTATCTTAAAATAATGTAATAGTAATATAAGAAAAGTTATGTCCCTATAATTGTTGTGGTAAGGAAAATTTACAAAACCAGATAGTAAAACATTTGTAATGATATGAGATGGTTAATTATGTGTATGATTGTCAAATTAATGACACAAAAGATATGATAAATAAATACTATAAGATTAATATGTCAGTTATATACATCGAATCTACTACAGTAGATGTTAGGCCATCCAGTGAAGTGGTAATGGGTATATTTTTTATTCATTCATATTATACTAACTCATTTTTCATTTCTTGGTCTACACAATCACTAATTAAATGTTTTTTTTGAAATTTTAAATCCCACCTAAGAAATGAATAAATATATTTTGGTAAAAACACATATGGAATTATTAAAGATAATATTAATTGTAAGAATATTTTATTTGTTTTATAATGTAAATAATTACCCAATAATCAGTTTCCTTTCACAAATTAGTGTTTTTTATTCTATGTAGGGATTGGAACACAGGTTTCCATTTTAAGATATAATATTGAGTAAAAAGAGTTTTTTCACAAATATAGTATCAAATTTTATATAAAAATTAACCCATACATTGGTAGAATTTCAAGAAGATTATAAAATATTAAAATATGAAAATGAAATTTATATTTCATATATTTTTTTACTGAATGGGAAATACATTGATTAGTGATACAGTTGTTGTGAAAGAATAACTATAGTTTTTTTTCTAATATTTTTATTATTGTATTTATTTATTGGGAAGTTGAATTTACAATTGACATAGTTTTTCATGAAAAGAAAATTTCAAAACCCCTTATTTAATATCTCAAGTAAAACATATGGAAATGAAAACCCATTTCTAAGATTTTATTGAGAAATGTTACATTTATCCTAGAAATTCACCCCAGGGTTCTCTTATTTTTTTAAAATAAACGTGTTTACATTAAGGATTTTATTTATTATACAGATTCTAATAATAATACTATTAATAATAATTATTTTTTACCTCATATCGATGAATAATTTTTCAGCTACGGGGAGCTTGGTATTTTTAAAAGGCTTCCTTATGGTTTGGGGACCATTAGATGAATATTAAGTATTATTTAGTTCTATAAATAATTTTTTCAACGATATATTATAATTTATGAGTTATTTCTTATTCTATTTGGGTTGAAAAAAATCCCTATCAATTTTTATAGTTTTTATGAATATATATTTATAATTACATTTGGATAAAATTAACATTTTTTTATGATATCATGATTTATTCAAAAAGTTACAAGGATCATGAATTTTTTTTAGTATTATTATAAAAAAACTAATAGAAAAGTAGTCATATGAAAAAATTTAACAAATGAGATTTTGGTAAAATGTTATTTAATTCCTTGAACACATCACGAATAAAAATGGAATAATATTTGACTCCAATAAAACTAATGTCATTGATGAGTGTCTAATACCTACAATGAAACAGATATTCAGAGTTTTCTATTATTTTTCGGCTATTGTCAGATGTTTGTTGAAAACATTGATCTATTTTCTAGATCAATATTTATGTTAACAAAAAAAGAGTTAAAATCATAAAGAAAAAAATAGTTTGATGATTTGTTCTGGGAACTAAACATAATATTTGTGACGAATACTTTTTTGAAATTTTACTCTTAATGTGGTTACTTTTTATTCTTTAATTTTTCTTCATTTACGGTACATGGTTGTGTTCAGATGTATAATGATTTGTTAGGTTTTTATGCCTCACATTAACTAAATCCTCATGAGTTAAAGTATCTAATGCATTATAATGAATTCACAGTTCCAGGTTTTACTTATAAAATATGGGTACATTATATATCTGATTCTAAGGATGAATTGGGGAATGTAGAGACACCCTATGTTTTATCATGATATTATTTTTTACATGAAATGGAAATTGTAGAAACTCCCTCAATTTCTTTCGGGTGTCAGCCCAATCATCTCTATCAGGATGAATTAGGAAATATCATAGGGAATAATACTGCTTATAGGAAAATGTATAATTGGTTAATAAGTTAATGTTTAAAGAATTTTATATAGAACAATAATGTGTTATGATATTTTAATATATTTAATGTGTGTCACATGACTCCCAATTAAAGATATAATTATTAAATTTAGATAATAGTTATCCTTTTCTTTGTTTATCGTTCAAGCATTGTGATATATAGAGGCATTCAAGAGTATTACTGGTGGGATGGAATGACAAGGGATATTGCTAACATTACTATATAAATTCTATCATTCTAATAGGTTACTGTAGAATGAAAATTACTGAATGGGATAATTTCCCCTATTCATGTTATAGAGTGTAAATGGGAAGATATCCTTAAATTTTTATTATTTCCAATTATATCTTTTTGTTATAATTTTATTATTAATATTATTAATTAATTAACAAAATTGATACATTTCCTCCACTCAAAATTAAATTTCCATAAATTAGTTATCTTGACTGAATCTCAACGATATATTTTCGATACATAGTGTTACTCTCCCCATTATATCTCCTCAAGATCCTAGGTCCAATTTTATTTTTTTATAAATGGATTCAGATTTTATTTGGCACTGAATTAAATTTCATTACATCTTTACAACCTCAATCTGATAGACATTTTAAGTGAATGATTCAATCATTGGAATACATAATTCATGATTTTTAACTGTATTAATAGTGATGTTGGTATGAACATATTTCATTAGTAATTTTTTCTTATAATAAATTGTTCATTCCTTAATATATATGTAAAATCCTGACTCATTAAATTGAATAAAGTTTTAGACTCCAAATTTGGGCAGTTATGTAAGTGAAAGGATATATTTTGGACCAAAAAAATTATAGAAAATGTTATAGAAGGTAAATATGATTCAAAAAAATATGAGGATAACTAAATGAAAAAAAGAATGATATGTAGATTGATAGTGGAAATATCTTTATTTTCTGTTAGGTGATCATTTTTTGTTAATGTTTCTTCATAGAAATGTTTTAATGGTTTTGGAAAAAAGGTAAAACCAAGTCTATGATTTTTTATACCATATAAAATCATATAATTTTTTTAATTTTTATTTTATGTGGAATTTATTATATGTTTATTCTAGGCATATAACATAATTCAAGATTTGATTTTACGAAAGAATGTGTAAGATTCATCTTATGTTTCTAGCACTGAGTTATATTAGTTTGATGATAACATATATTATAAGGAATGGTATGTAAAAATTATGAACCATAGATAAAATGTATTTGGAAACAATGTAACATAAAAGGATATTTTTTTTAAAAACAATATTGATAAAAAAGTAATGTTGTCATATTAAAATGATTTTAGTTAAAGACATCACCACTTATTTAATATGTAATGTCCCATAATTATAAAGTAATAACATTGTATTCTATATCTTATATGACCGGAAAAATGATATCTATAAGAGAATATAATATTCATAGAATTTATAAAAATTTTATAATTATAGATAAATTCAATCTATGTGTTAACTTGTGCTTCACAAAACAAATACTTGCTTCGATAGATTTTGTTACATACAAGACCAAGTTTTACTAAGAAAATATATATTATTAAAATATTAATATTTAATGTAATTAAATATGACCTAGCTGTTAAAAGATAATTTTTGAATAGGATTAAATAAAATATGCAAATAAATGGGTTTGACTAATATAAAATTAATTCAAATTTAAAAAATTAACTACCAATGAATATAAGAACCAATTGAATATAAAGGGAATGTTTTTATAGAAAACTATTTATATGCTTACAAAGTTATTTTATCCAAATAAATTAAATTAATTAAAATTGTTTTGTGATATTAAATTAATATACTATATCCAGAAAAATATATTTTTTATACCCATCTAATAGATTGCATAAGCTTAAGATATGAATAAATCGAATTTTTCACATAAAAACCTACATTTCTGGGAAGACAGTTTTACATTTTTTTAATGAAAAGCCAATTTTACCCCTAAAATAAATTTTTTTTATAAAATTTATATGTTAAAATAAAATAAAAAATTTAAGTCGAATAATTAAAATTAATATAGTGTGATTTTTTTCTTTTTTTTGAAAGTATCAATTTTAATGAATCGGGTAAAATACTGAATATTAATTCAATACTATTTTGCTTAAAATTTATATATAAGTATAATTATATTTTTTATTATTTTTAAATATTAATATGAAAAATTTTATATACATTAATCCAATTAAAGTAATTCAAACCAATATAACTTTGAAATTAAACATATTAACCTACAAACATTTTAAACATTTTTTCCTATATAAATCTCAATTATCATCACATATATGGGACTAATTTTTTTATTAATTTGTAACAATTATATTATTGGAATTTGGATAAATTTATTTAATATTTGGAATCATCATTGATTAATATTTATTATAATGTTATGTTGGTTTTTTACCAAAATGATTAGGGAATGTGATTAAAATTAATTACAATGATTAAGGTAAAATTTGGCATAACCGGGGACTAAACCAAAATATTATGAAATATAATGACCTAGGAACATTTTTAAAAGACATTTATGGCCATATTTAGACCCTATCGTCCCTTGTATTGATTATGGACCATTATTGGATTCTAATAACATTGTAAAGACATAGGTAGAATTCCAATTTAAAAAATTTACAATAGTGCCACTCCTCTTCAACTACAAAAAAACAATCAAGCATCCCACTTCCTCAAACCTCTCAAGAAAAATTCGATTGAACAAGTTATAACCAAATATCTCCTCAATTATCCTCCACTTAACCAATAATCTTTACCTTTTTCATAAATACAACATTAAATCCCTCTTGTTAAACCAAAAAAGTTACCCCACTATGAAGTGACATCCTTCCTCAAGCTCTTTAGTTTTATTTCATTATAAACTCCTTCAATTATACTTATTTAATTCTTTTGTAATAAAACCATTATGCTCAATATACATATTTTTTTATTATGATTATTTTATATTCATTTTTACACACATGTTTTAATGAGTAATAAAATGTTTTTTATTTTTAGTGAAAACTACAACATCTCAAAGTGATGTAATCCATTTTTCATTTACCACCTCTCATGGTTTATAATTTTGAGGGAAACTCTATTTAAATTGGATATATGTAATATTTTTAATTTCTTTAGTCTTGTTTAATTATTTTATGACAAAAGCCTTTTTGATTTCCATTTTGAGTGAATACGATAACATCGTCTTTAAATGTGTGGAATACCACCACATCAAAGATATTTGATTTGTTCACACAATATATGTAATTTATAATAGGTGGATTTAATTAAAATATATAAAATATATAGAAAATATATGATACTAAAATTATAATATAATTATATTTAATTTTTATTTTAGTATTTTAATATGAAAAATAATTTAATGTTGTGTATATGTGTACGTATGAGCTACCTTCTCTTTAAATGGTTTATTTTTTTTATTCAGTCCAATCCTTATAGAATATTATAAATATATATATACTAAATATATATAAATTCATAATGGTTTGAATTATGGATATTATGAAATCATTATCGACATATGTACTAGAACATGTAAAAATTAAAAACATATATGAAAGACTAGGAAAATAACACCAAAAATAGTGAAAATAATAAAAAATTCTTATCATATATGAAATAAGACGTTATAATCAAAAATATGGTTCTAAAATAATTTATTAACATGTTAAAAACATTAATAATATAATTTAATGGATTTTAAACCAAAAATGAAATGTGATGTATGGGATTTCATCTCAATTTACATTCCATTGAGTCTTTATTGCTATGCACTTATTTTCTTTTATATAGTCTATATGCTGCCTTTTGACATGTTATATCCTAAGTCTATTTATTATAATTATATTATAACTTTATATAATTTAATAAATTCATGTAAATTATGATACATTTTTTTCTATATGGTATGGGATTCTTTACAATGTTAAATTTTTTTCAACTCTAAATTGTTTATAATGATTATATTTGCAATCTCACTTCATTTTATGATTATTGACATTATCGTGAAATAATATCATTATTTTTGTGCAACCAATTTCTTATATATGACGTTCATACTTCCATGTTTTCATATAATATCCAGATTAATTCATTCGTAATGATATTTTTCATCTTAATTTGAATAATTTTATATAAGTGTTTTTGAGTTAAAAGTTTCAAAGTGGAAAAGAATTTCATAACCTGATTTATTTTCATTATGTTATACTACTGTGTCATTTTAATTCATATTATAATATTATATGAGTAATATAATTTAACTATATTTTATTATTTCAATATTTTTTATCTGCATTTACATTTGACAGACATAATAACTACATTTATTTTTTTACATCAATTTAATGTATTGTTTATGTGTTTACATCACAATCCGATTTTTTGGGATTGTTTACACTCAAATTTACAGAAAATTAAATTATTTTATCTTTTTCTAATAATTTATTTTATTTTATTCTATTTTAGTTATTCATGGCCTTTATCACATGACAGTTCCATTTTTCACTCTTTTCAAGTAAAAATAATTGACAATATCTTTTATAAAAAACACAACTTCATTTATCTATTTGGTCGAAGAAACAATTTTTTATAAAAACTATAATTTATAAAAATGTTTTCAAATGTGTTTTGAACCATTCAAAAATTATTTATTAAAGTAATTGTTATGCATTTTAATTTTTAACAAGATTTCAAATGAATCTTTTAATCTCATTTAGAACAAGGAATTTTATCTGTCATTTTTACCATTCAAAAGGAATTATTTTTTTACCTTGTAAGACAAATATGAATTTACCCTCCATCATTTCCTTAAATAATCCATTAAATGTATAAATGGTTAATTTACAATGAATTTTTATAAATATGATTTTCAAACAAGAGGTTTTTAAAAATTATTTCCAAATTAAAATGAATATTTTCCAAAAGAATGATTTCAAAATATATTTTCATAGTTGTATTATTTTTCAACCACAAATTCCCATTATTTCTAATCCTCACAGGATATGTTTTATTGATACCATATTTATTCTTCCTCTAGATGGGTTATGATTGATTTTGCTAAGGAATATATTCATGTTCACAACCTTATTTCATTTGTTAGTCCCCAGGAAATCCCCATTTTCCTTTGATTATTAGAAATTTAATTTATACTAATTATCCATATTTAATATCATAGATATGTTTATTTCCAAAACCATATATCATTTTTTACATATGATATTTACTTTACCTATAAATTTATTTTCTATGTAAAAGTTGAAAAATATATATTATGTATTCCATACTGATATTTGATCAGGTATATATTTATTTTGATTATTTTATAGAAGGAATGCATTGGAATTTAATTGTGTGGTGGGGAAGGGAATTTAAATATCCTCTCTATGCATCTAAAGGTTCTTCTGCGACAAATTAGTTGTTAAAATTACACAATTTGTCTCTATAGTTTTAAACCATCTTTTGTATTGTCTTGATGATATTGGTTTATATCTTCTTGAGACATGACATCCAATAATTATTCTTTTCCTTCATTATGTTTCAGTTATTATATATCCATGAGATATTTCATCAATATATCTATATATTAATCATATTCTAATTTCATTGATTAAACAGAATGTATCTCAGTTTACAAACATTACACAGTTATTTTTACTTATCTATTTTTTTAAATGGAATGTGTTTTAAGTTAGTTAACTATCTATATTCATTATACTATTTATTATTATATTATTGATATCAAGGAATTTGTGTTTAGTTATTTATTGTTCAATTTCATTTTTATTATTAATTAATTATTGATTCTGATATATTTTACCTTTACTGATCATTTGAGCTCATCCTTATTATGTTTCCATCCCCCAATAATCCATTAATTATTCTGTGAATGATTTTAAAGGGTACACTAGATTGAATAATGTTATCCTCGAAATGAAATAAATATTTTGTAATTGGTGTTTTCATTTTTAACACAAGATTCGTTTTTTAGTTGGTTAATCTAGACTACAAAAATCATTGGTCCTTCAAGATTTTATTGATTATAATCATGAAAATATAATAGTAGTTGACAACAACACCTGGATTATAGAGTCGTATCACTATAATTGGTATTAGAGAATATTTAGAAGTAATATGGGAATTAAATGTAGGAAAATATATATTAGTGAACATAACCATAAGATAAAATTTGAAGATTAGTATATTATAAAATACTATATTTTTTCTAAGGTATATATTATGTGAATATTTCAATACATAAATCCATGTTTGGATACAAAAAGTGTACATCGTTGTAGCATATGTGTACATTGGGGTAACAACTCTCACAAGGTGTGTCGAGCCTATTTTACTGTAACTTGGTACAAAACAACCGTCATTACTATGCACTTGTTTTGACTCTCCTATGGGATATGATTTGGATAATGTATATTTCATATAAAAATCAATAAAGAGGATTAAAATAAATAATGATAATGATTTACCTAGGTTGAAACGTGTACCAAAGAAAAACATATGTTATAATAAATAGATTAATTGTTTATGTATTGAGGTTGTATTGAAAATTATATATAAAATAAAATTTACTAATTAATCTTTTTTCAAGGATTCCAATGATATTTAATAGGAAAATTATATTAATACTTTTTTTGATAATGAAGACCAGAATGTAAGATGAAAACACATCAATACTGGGAAGGCAATAGGACTTGAACCTATGATTGAAGGCTAATAAGGGTTTCATTCCAACCATTGACCTATGCAACGTCTTGGTAAATATTTCATTGTTTATTGTAAAAAAACATGACAAGTAAATTATATTGTATATACATTAGCATCACTTTTAAGTTTATAGATTAATACATTAACCATATTGTATTTGGAGAATAGTTAGAGACCAATTGTTATACTTTTCAATATTTTGTGGTCTTTAATATCAGATAAAAGTATATTTTGGTAATTCGAGCATCTAAGTTAATTTTTGACTATACATTTCGTGATGTAATTATGTATTATAAATTGATTGAATAAAAACAATATTTTCAAATTGTGTTTATAGAAATATATCAATTATTTACATATTCTAATATTCTTGGTTAATAAAATTATGCCTCAACATTATAAAGAGTATGTTAAAACAAAAATGATTTCATAATAACTCCTTTTGACCTTCTTTTCTATTAAATCAACAAATATTTATGGGTTTGAGACCATGAACATTTTATTGATAATTTAATTGTCTATGATCAATGAGCTCAATCTCCCCTGATAATTATTTATTATTTTCCACCATGTGCATATCTCATCATTCCACTAATGTTTTTATACTTAGCGACCTAGTTATATGTTAGTCCACATGGACTTTGTACTTACCACTAAATATTTTATAGATGATGTTTTATAAAACCTTCTAAATATGAGGCATTTAAACATAGGAGATATCGAAAAATATATTACCGTGATTGACTTTAAATTGTGAGGATGTAATTTAATTAATGTGGGGATAATTTAATGCCATAATATTCTAATGTAAGAACATTGTATTCGATTTCATGTATGAAATTCAAAACCCAGTGTGTAAGTGATTATAATAGAAAAATAATTTAAAATATAACAACAAATTTACATATATTCAATCTATAAGTTATATTGTGACAAAAATAATACAAAATTCCTTCTATATCTTATGTTACATGAAATTCCATGTTTTACTAGGCAATGATACATTATTAATAAATATAATAATATAGAACCTAGTGGTAAAATTATAGTTTATAAATAGGTTTAACATAAAAATGAATATATATGGTTAAAAGCAACATAAATTTAATTCATTAGTAAAAAAATTACTAGAAATGAATATTAGAACCAATTGAATACAAAGTGAATGTTTTTATAGAAACCTATTGTAGTGATCATAAATTGGTATTATCATAATAAATAAAATTAATTACAATTACTGAGTGATATTAAAAATATATATACGTTATTATCAAAATAAATACACTTCATACTCATCTAATAAATTTTAATGGTAGAAGATAAGATTAAACCATATTTGACACATAAAAAAATTTATATTTATAAAGACAGTTCTGCTATCTTGTAATGTAGAACCTATTTTCAATAATATTTTATAACATTTATTAATTTTATATCTAAAAATAATATTCTTTCTTAAAATAAAAACATCATAATTAGCTTAAGGTGACTTCTTTTGTATTTTTATGTGATGTATCAATTTATATTGAATCGTGAAAAATACTGAATTTTAATTCAAAATTTGTTTTTAATTAAATTTATTTATATTGATAACATATATTTTTTATATAATTTTAAATAATAAAAAATAAATTTCTTATCAATTAGACCAATTTTGGTATTTGGAATCATGTTTACATTAAAATTAAATATATAAACATTGCAAACAATTGGACATTTTTTACTTTAAATTCCTAAATTGTTGTCGCATCAATTGAATAACTTTTACATAAATTTCCTCATATTTGATGATTAAAAATAAGAAAAATGAATTCAATGTTTTTATTATGAAAAAATTATTATATTTAATAATTTAAATTTAGTTTTTGAATAAAAAAATTAGTGAATGTGATCAAAATAAATTTCAATCATTAGAAAGAAAAATTAGCTTAACAAAGGAATGAACCTTAATATTAAGAGAAAAAATGACATTGAACTCTATCCAAAATCAATAAGATTTAAATATTTAGAAAATTTTATAAATTTGATAAAATTTGGACCATTATAGGTTCCACATGGAATGAAAAAAATATAGGTGGTATTCCCTTTTACAAAATTTACAGGAGTGCATATCCTCCTCCACTATAAAAAGACACTAAAGACTCTCGCATCATTACACCTCTCAAGAATCGATGTATAGAAAAATATCATTTAAAAATATCTTATCAACATCCCTAAACTCATCCTAAATGCATCACCTTGTTCATAAATCAATCCCTAGAATCCCTTTGGTGAAATCCAGAAAGTGCTACCTGATTAAAAGGTAACATCCTTCCTCAAGCTCTTTAGTTTTACTTCTTTCTACACTCCTTAAATTATAATTATTATATTATTATTTACTTTAAATAGTATAATATATATATTGATATGTTTTTTAATAATGGGAATAAATTCACTTACACATTCTTCCATTTAATGGGTAAATAACATAAAATTTCTGTGTGTGGCGAACTACTACCTCACAAAATGATGTCGTTTTTTCCAATACCACCAATCATGGATTGTAATTATAATAGTAACTCTATTTATATATGATATTTTTAATATTTATAATTTATTTATTATTATTTATTTCTTTTATAACACATACATTTTTTCATTCCATTTGGTGTAAAAAGATAACATCATTTCTCGATGTGTGGACAACTGCACCCTTAATGCAATGTGATTCTTTCACACTATATATAAAAATTAAAAATGTTTGGTTTAAATAAACCACTATAAAATATATGAAATATTTATTAGACAATAATTATAATATACATGTATATAATTTTGTTTTTTTATTTAATATGAGAAAGAAATACAAGTATTGTTCTTGCGTACATAAGACCAAATATCTCCCTGAACGGTGAATTTCATTTCAAATATCAAAATAATATAGACTATTATAAATAAATTTTTATATTTTATATATAATTACATCATTGATTACATACTTTATATAATTAAATCTTTATTGTCTTAATAAAAAAATTTAACATGTCAAATCACTCTCAAATGACCAGGAAATTAACATATGGAATAGTGAAAATAATGAAATATTCTTATCAAATGGGAAATAACATATTATAAAAATGAATATGGTTCTAAAATAATTTAGTAAATTTTTTAAATCCATTATACATTATGTTAATGTAAATTAACCTAAAAAAGAAATGCAAGGTAAGGGATTCTGTATCAATTTTATGTCTATTGAGACTTATTTGTTGTTATTCACCATGTTTTGTTTTATTTGATGTTTATAATACACTTTAACATTATAAATCATGAATAAATCTATTTTTGTGATATTATATGTTTAATTTATTATTAATCTTTCATGTATATTATGACTCAAATGTTTCAAATTATTATGTTACACTTTAATATTTGATTAACAATTTTCTCTAGAATGTTTACAATGATTATCATGCCGATCACAATTCCTCATGATATTGATAACTTCCTCTTGATAAAATAACTTTATAATGGTTCTCATAATTTATTATATATTGTTTATATACTCAAATTTTTTCATTTAATATAATTATTCATTTATTATTCTTGGTATTTTGATTTTCAATTTGAATTATTTTATCTAAGAGGATTTGAGTAAACAATTACCATGTTGAAAAAAATTTCAAATCCCAATATATTTTCATTGGGTTATAATAAAACCTCTTAATTGTTAATATTCTATGATTATCAGTGTATAATAATTACTATTTATTATTTATTTCAAAATTCATCATGGAAATTTACATTTGAAAAACATTTTCAATTCATTGATTTATTTTCACATCAATGTTATAGTCTTTTCTAGGGTTTCCTACATATTGACATTTTATTCGTAATTGTCTACACTTGAATTAACATCATAGGACATTATTTGATGATTTTATAATAAACCATTTCATTTTATAACCCACTAGTAATTCATGACCATTTTCATGTAATTGTACCATTTTAATACTCTTTTATCCCCAAAATATTTTAGAAATTAATTTGAAGACAACCCATAATCATTTCTCTCTTTATTCAGACAAATTTATTTCTTTATAAAACCATATTTCCTAAAAACATTATGATTTTTAAACCCATACCAATGTGATTTATTAAATACATGTTCAATTTTTTTTTTTTTACCAATTTTTCATGGGAATATTCTTGGCACCTTCTGAAGAAGAAATTTATTTCTAATATTTGTACAATGGAAAAGGAATTTTCCTTCCACTTATGATGAAATGTATAGATTTACCCACCATCGTTTCTTTTAAGCTTCCATTGCATGATTATAATTTTAATTTTTAATGAAAATTTCATTAAAAGTGACTTTCAAATAAAAAAAATTTACTTTTTGATCAAATAGAAAAAATTATTTTCCTGGAGAATGTTTTTATAAGTTATTTTTATATAATTCATATTAAAAAATGACATAAACCCATTATTTTACTCAATAAAAGATATGACGTATTGATACAATACTTATTATTCCTCTAGATGGTTTAAAATTAATTTGTCCAAGGATACTATTAATTTTCCCTTCCATGATTCCTTTGTTTGTCCACTTGAAATACACAATTTCCTATTATCATTAGATATAGAATTTCCTCCAATTATTAATATCATTTATCATGTATATAATTATTTCTAAAAATTTATAACATTTTTACATATAGGGTTTACATTGGAAGTTATTTTGTTATCTAGGGAAATATTGGCCAATCTGTATTATTTATTCAATATGGAAATTTGATAAGGAATTTTTTTCATTTCAATTATCAGATATGAGGAATTCCTTGGACTAGCAAGGATGGGTGGGGGTTAGAAATTATATATAACCTCAATGCATATATAGTTTATCAGGAGAAAAATTGGGTATGAACATTACAATGGTTTCTACCTTTAGTTTTAAATCATCTTATGAAATGTCTTCATGGTATATATTCTCATGTCCATGAGACAAGACATCCAATAATTATGTATTTCATAGATTTTGGTTTAGATATTATTTATCTATAAGATTTTTCATTGAAAAATATATGTATTAATTTCATTATCAGTTCATTGACTAAATGGAATGTGTTTCACTTTCATACAATTTCATATTTATTTTTCATTTTCTTATTTTTTCAATGTCGTGTGTTGTCATTTATTTACCTTGAAATACTTGTTATGCACCTCAATATAAATTTATTAACATCATGTCATGTGTGTTATGTAATTTATCATTCTATTTGATTATTACCATTGATTTATTATTTAATCAATTATACATTACTCTTTCTGAGCATTTGAGTTATCCTTTATTATGATTTTTTTCCATAGGAATCCAATAAGTATACAAAGAAAGAACTCCATGAATATGAAATATGGAAAAAATTAATCATCAAAAGTATAAAGATATGTTGTAATTATTTTATTCATTTTAATAAATAAATTATGAATTTATATGGTTTTCCAAGACTACTAAACTCTTTGATCCTTAGGGATTTTGTTCCTTCTAATGATATCAATGTAATATGTTTAGACACTAGCTCTTAGATTTTGGGTTTGGGTCGCTACATAATTTATGAATGGAATTATAATAATGAAATTTGGAAAATTGGTTATTAATGTAAGATCAAATGTAATGTGAGAATAAATAATTTTCATAATAATTATTATTCATTAATTAAGTATTTATATTATTTTTAAAAAATTTATGTAACATATAATTTAAAAAGGTAGTTGTTTTATTAAACACTATTCTTATAAGGTTATATTAAAAACAATATTTTTATAATTCTGTATGTTCAAATTTATAAATGAATTTAATTTTTCAATTCATCATGATAACATTATATTAAAATTAATTTTTTAGAATTTTTTTTGAAATATTTAATTTTAAATGAATATTAAAAAATACATGGGTTTTTTGGAAACATGTCTTTTCTTTTCAAGTTTTTACAAAGTCAAATTACATATTGGATTTGTTTTAAAATTTCAGTTGTTACTTTTGTTTTAAAATATTATTATTATAGTTTTTAAAATTAATTTAATTATTTAATTTGTTATAGATTCACTTCATACTTTAAAAAGGTATTTATCTAAAAAATGATTTTTCATCATGTTCAATTAGTTTAATAATATAATAAATTTGACCACTTATGTATTTTGTATATAAAA
Source organism: Viscum album (assembly GCA_963277665.1). Classification (NCBI taxonomy): domain Eukaryota; kingdom Viridiplantae; phylum Streptophyta; class Magnoliopsida; order Santalales; family Viscaceae; genus Viscum; species Viscum album. The sequence goes on along the minus strand of OY728125.1, from coordinate 1,993,039,561 downwards.
AAATTGATTCCACATTTGGAATCAGTGGTCCCACGTTTTTTAAAGGGTTCCCATTATTTTTAGACTATATTAATTCTGACATTATTAATTTTTTTACCATGGTAAATGGTAAATCAAGTAATTAAGGTTAAAATTAAAATGATAAGGGATAGAAAATTACATTGAAACCATCTTTATTTTAATTATATGATTATATATTGTCCATAACCATCCAAAATTAGAATATATGACCTTTTGGTATCCTTTTTCCATTAATTTTACTTTTATATTATTTTGTATAATAAAACGTCAGAAATTTCATTATCATTATTTTATTCTGTCTATATTTTTGACATATTCATAAAACATGATATGAAATATAATAAAATTTCCCATTAATGTTATATTATTATATCATGTATATGTATTTGAAATTTATAAAGGAGAAATAATTACCTTAAAATCTTATACAATATTGGCGTGGAAATTACTGAATTAAAAAATATTTTTATTAAAATTATTAAGAAAATATAACATGATTTAATTTTTATGATCCATGGTTTATTAAGATAAATATATAATTATAGGGAAGATTTAATTTATTATATTTTATCTTTTCATCTCATAGAGTTATTAAATACAACGTAAATGAATAGATATAAAATTAACAGTATTGAATTTTCATAATAAATTTAATTTTATTATTTGATTTAAAATTCCTAATAATACTAAATATTACATAGTTATTGGGATATGGTTTAAAATATATAAATGGTCCATTTATGGTCATTTTTCTCTTCTATTGTAACAATATTAACCCCATAATACTAAAAAAACATTAATAACACTATAATTTCCAAGAGGGAATTAGGATTGTCAATAAAAAATTATAAGTGTAAGAATATGATCTAAAATATTCAAATTTTTATGAGATTTTTATTAATTATAATCATTTTATATTTTAATTTTATCTATTTTGTTCCATTTTTAATTTTCAATTAATTTATAATAATTTAATATTTTAAAAAAATAAAATATTTCTCATCCCCTCTCTTATAGAAAGACTCATTTTCTCCTCATTTATTAAACCTAAAATAACCATTTGGTATATAAATTACCTAACAAAATAATTTCATAACATCCTTCTCTAAATACTGGAGGACTTGTATTTATCAGAAAACACATAACAATAAATTTTTTTATAAATATTAAGATGTTGTTCAAAGACGACGGTGATATAGAACGTGTTTGACAAGTCTTCCTTGGTTTATGGGACTTTCTCTTAAAAATACACATTTGATGTATCAATTAAAACACAATTTTTCTAAAATTTCCATATTTATAAAATTATTTTTTGGACGTGTTTATAATAATATATATGATTTATAAATAAATGTTTCAGTTTCATTTAGTTGTTTTCGAAAAATATTTTCAATTATTTTATAGAGGGAAATTTAATATCTTTAAGAAATAAAAAAATGAATGTTCTATTTTAATTTATATAGTGAAATTGAGATTTACTTCCACTAAAAATGATATTTTTTATTTTAGTACTTTTTAATATTAACTATTTTCTTCAAATAAAAAAATTATTTCCCATTATTATTGTAATTTCGTTTAAGAAACTTCTTATATATGGAAGGGATGTATAAATATCTAAAAAATTAATTATGTTTGAAAATACTATTTTTAGGATGAGATATTTTATGTGTTATAATTATGTTATTGTTCATCGCTGTTGTTTTTTATGGCATTTAGTCTTATTATAAACTTTGGATGTATCGGTTTGTGATAGCTATCAAATTAATTGGGTATGATTTATGTTTTAACGTTAACCATGAGGGTTATTATATTTATAACAATAATTTTTTTTCATGTGTAATTATGAGGGTAACTCCAAGTAAGATTGTGATGATTATTCAATGTGAAAAGTAAATGTTATTCAATTTATAATAGTGATGGTTTTTCCATATGTAAGAGTGAAAAGTTATTGATGCCTCATGTTATATATAGTATTTATCTTTACTTCTTATGGGTGTTTATGGAAATATTGTGATATCTAAAGGAATTAAATGAGATAATTTTAAAAAGAGAATATATATTATTCTATTTAATGGTAAAATGTAGATTTTTGTGAAAAAAAATTCTTCTGTTTTTCATGATATCATATAATCCGTTATGTCAATTATTTTTCATATAATACTGTTTTATGTAATGTCTTATAAAGTTTTATGGGAAAAAAATTTGTTTTCAAGGGTAAGAATATTTTTATTTGTATCCAAAATTTTATTAAACAATTTCCATCTTTTATAACAATTCACGGACTATGGGTTTTAATCTTTATTTTTATGTCCCTCATTGATATTTTTTCTCATACCATGTTTTATATAGTTTTTGATATAAGTTAATGATGAGTAAGATAATAAAAAATAATTTTTAAATCCTTAAACATTTTTCATCGAAATAAATCATGTTGTATTTTTACTTTTTATGTCATGGTAAAAACGGAAACTAAGTAGAAGTATTCACTTTGTAATATATAGGGTTTTTATATAAGAGTTATGATCTAATTCACTGAAAATAAAAACCAAATTATCACCCGGAATGAAAGACAATGAATTATTGTGTAAAAATCAAGGATTATATAATGTTTATAGATTGGTACTTACAATTTTATACCAATGTTATGGATTAACCATTGTTATCCTTGAGAATCAAAATTATGATAATTTAATTAACATTCTTATTTATAGAAATAAACTTTCTAGGTTTTAAAACATGTTAAAATTATGTTAGGTTGAAATTTTGGATGAGGATTTAACTAATGATTAATTTATGGGAATATTCTAGATTTTCTGATAAGTATACTATCAAGGGAATTCAAACCCCTTCGGTTTGTAATCATTGCAATAATTACAGATATAGTGTCACAAATTAGCTTAATAAATAAATGCAAATGAATTTTGTCTTGTGATATTAACTTATTATTTTATTGTTTAGAAAATAATTAATTCTTATTTATTCGAGCTCATTTAGTATAATTTTACCCTTTTTATACCCCATATGTGTCTATGAAAATCCTTCTGAGTTATACATGTTGTTTATGGGTTTTATATTAGACACACACACAGACACAGACACAGACACACACACACACATATATATATATCTGAGGTGACCCAAGAATTATATAAAAAATATTAAATCAATTCAATTGAATATTTTATTCACCTCATAATATAAAATTTCCCAATACCATGATTTCTTGTGTCTTTCGATACTAGATACATAATCAACTATTTTCATGATGGATATGAAATATCATCCACAACTTATTCTCTTATACAATACCTCTCTGGTTTAACATAACTCAAACATTTCTTCACAACCCGGGGAGATAGAAATATAATATTGGGTGTGATGATGTTCTTAGCAACGGTAAAAATATGAGATATCAATAAATTATAATAATTTAGCCTGTGATAATCTTAACGTTATGAGTAAAAGATCACAACTTATAAAATTATTACCCTATTTTTCAAACGCATTTAATCATAAATCAAGGAATAATTATTTTTATATGAAAATTATAAATCATGAGATTTTTATATAGTCGATATTTAATCATGGTCCATTAAAACATATCATTAGCAATAAGAAATAAAAACATGCAATACACATAAATATAAATAATTATTTCCATAGTAATGGTTCACTTCTAAGACAATCATATTTGAAATGATCCCATAGTTGATTACATTTATTCTACATTACATTATTTATTTGTTAAAGGATTACTTCATATATTATCATAGTAAACAAGGTCCCTTACAAGAGAAGGTTCACATTTTATTATAGTATATATTTTCTCACGAGATATAAAACATTTCCCAATGTATTAGTGGATATATACTTCTTTGGTCAACTATATACTAATGAAAAAATGCATTAGATCTCCAAAATAAAGTCAGTGAATTAAAAATTTCATCATATATTAACATATAGATAATTAATAGGCTTCATAACCAATTTATCATCACGTAGTCCTAATCAACCCTGAGAGAGAAAGTTGATGGTATCATAGAAACATTATTATCTCATCATAACTTAATTAACCCATGGGAAAGTAACTAGTTTCATATAATCATCATTAAAATAAAATTACCATATTCCATCCCAAAAAACGAAGTATACGATATCACATGAATATATCCATATTGAAGAATGAAAATCATAAAATTATATATACATAGATGAAAAATATCTTCAACATATCTTTAGCACATTTCATTGAAAAAATGAAAAGAAAATTTTCTGTGGGAATATTTATAAACTAAAAAATTTCCATAATATTTAAAAATTATATTCTTGAAAATGACCAGAAAAATCTTATAATTGAATATACAAATAAAGGAATGGGCATGATGGTGGACAATGCATTTATGTTGTAAACCTGAAAATAAAATATTATTTTCCATCATTTATGAAAATTAAAAAGTGAAAAATATATATGCAATTTAAAAAGATTTATTTTAATTATTTATAATGAAACTAAAATCTATTAAAAATAATATTTTTAAAATATTCATGTATAGAATAAAACAAACCTAATTTTTTTATGAACATGGACATCTAAGAGAAAATCTGTCAATGAAAGAGAAAATAATCCCATCATTTCATAAAAACATTTTCTTAATCATTTTATTTACCAAAATGTGTGAAATGATACTAATAGATGAGAGTAATATGAACTAATAGTGGATAAAAAAATATGTGGTGTCTAAAAGATATGGATCATATAATTTTCCTCCATTGAATTTTAGAATATTCATTCATGAAAAGAAATGAGATTGTAACAAATACTCTTCCTACAGGTCATATATTTCATTGTATGAATAAAAACATATGTTATTATAAATATATAATAATTATAATTATATTGAAAAAAATAATCATCTACATGTTACTATATATAATTCTGTTATAATTCCAAAATAATTTTTTGTTAATAATTCTCCAATAAAATATATATATTAGATAAAACTAGTCAAATTTTTCATGAAAGTAATTGTTTGATGATTCAAGCCCTTGTTTCTTGGCCATTGTTTCATCTTATCTAGAATATAATTTCTCTTACAAGTATTGAATTATATAAAATTTTATAATCATTCATATAACAAGATGATGAAAATTTTATTACATCACATCATAGAGATGGTTGATGGGATGCATAAACAAGTGATTCTTTACTTTTTAATGGTTGGATCAAAAGAAATTGAATAAATAATTCACATTTATAGAATTATAATTATATCTTTAAAATAATATATATTCATCAAATATATAATAATTAAAATCTATATAAACAGTAAATGAAAAATTAATTGCATCATTTCTTGGATGAGATAGTCTTTAGTTACGAATAAGTGGCATTATCGTTTTCTAATATATGGGAAAGAGATAGAATGTGAATATACAATTACCATAAAAATATATACCTATAGTAAAAATACTTATTATTTCATGTTAATATGGATATAGGTTATTTTTAGGAATTTTAGAATAAATCTATTTAAAAATACGGGTATGAACATATACCTATTCTTCATGTTTAATGCTTCTAAAAGAACTGTACGACATCCTTAATGGGACTATTAGTAATACTAGAACATCAAAGAAATAGAATAGTATTTTGGATGAGTATTTTTTCTATATGTTGTATACGATAGAGGGATCATTTTTTCAGGATAAGAGAAGTGGGGAGTTTCATTTTTATATTTGAGGGTAGTGTCACACTTTTAATTATTAGTAATATTGAAATTTAATAAATTTAATTTCATAATAAAATGTATGATATCTTGTTATCCTATGAGTTATAGAGTTTTATTTCTCTTTTAATCATTCTTTTTTTTATATTATGATTTCATAATGAGATCACTAGAGTTATGTGGGTGTCCAAAACTTCTTCATAGCATGAGGGACAGTTTGTGGGAAAGCCCTTTGGGACACACAGTTATGAGAAATTGTGTAGCCCAAGGTGAATGTTTAATTGTAACCATATATGGTTGGATATATTTCAACAAGTGGCTATATAGTTTTAGGAAATTGTTCAACAAGGTTCATAAACCCATGTAGTGGATTTATAGTTTTTTGATAGAGCATAATTTCTTGGTTTCTAGGTGTCTTCCCAAACCATGTGCATGTATCATACGAGGTTTTCTTTAAGATAGATAGTGGCACATAGTTGGTGGAAAATTTTTTGTAACATTGTTGAAAAATAATGTGACCCAATTTAAATGTGAATATTTAAATTTTTTCCTTAAAAAATTATTATTACCTAAATGAATTTTATTTATTTCTCCAGTAGATAGACTATCTTATTGGGATCTCCCTTTGAAGCTCAATACATAAGATATACACCATTACTCTAATTATTATCACATTCGAGCACCGTTATTATAATTGTATATATGATGGTAATTAATTAAATCAACTTGGGTTTTACATTTTTTTGACTTAATATGGAATGATTTTTTTAGGTTCAATACAATATACATTTTATCTTGGATATCTATCCATTGATCATTTTTTCCCAATCTAGACTGAACCAGAGTTCAAAAATACATGAGTACTATACAATGTTTATATGGGAGGTGGTATAAACCTTTCCCTCATGGTTTGGTGTTTTATATGGATTATTGTAGTTGTGTTTCACTTCGGTAGTCCCGATGATCCCACTAAATTGAATTGAATGATTTTTTTAAATAAATTAAAATGTGCATAGGTTTCCCACTCATACATTTGTGATAGTTGGTGGTTGATATCCCCAAACTAGGACACCCATTAGGTGTGATTTTGTATCTTCCTTACATTATACAACTATGATTGGTGAGTCTAAGAACACCTTTCTAGAGGGAACCTTTTAAAACTAAATAAAAATTGAATTGAGATGATTAGGAGGGAGTTGATGACTCATTTTCCATGTGATAACATGATGTGAGTGGATTTTATTATTTGAAGAGAATCTGTAGAAATGAGGTTTTTGAAATAATTGAAATTTAAGGAATGTGAATTGATAAATGAATGAGATAATGAATTAATTATGGTAGTGGATTCCTTGGTTGGTATATCTCGGATCCTGAATTCATATGTTTCTATAGAAATTTTAACCCCATTTGTATTGATTACAGTAGTGCATGCCTTGTACCTATTTAATACTTGTATCCTGATTCCGTTTTAAGATAATGTCCTTAACAAACCTTGGTACTGTCTCGCATGGACTCAATTTTTACATGGTATGTTGACATTCTCCTGGGAATCCAACCAATACATTATAGTGTTTCCATCAAGATTCATCTAGGACTCAATGCAGATTCCTTGGTCTTATATACCTTTTATCCAACACATTATGGTCTGTAATATTTATTAAATAGTAAGGTTTTTTTGATGATATACATGACTATAATGCATTTTCAGATTGATATTTTCATTTAATTACATGATGCTTCCACTGTGAATATTTTTTGATTATTCTTACTGATATCCCTATTATGTTTATTTTACAATAGTGGGTAGACTAGAAAGTATCACTTACTGATTTTTTATTTTACCACTACCCATGTTTACTGGATATTGTAAGTTTTTCATAGGTATATTTGATTGGATATACAAGATCATTTATAGTAATACACATTACATTCATTGTAGTTAAACCTATGAAAAACATCACATTGTTTATACAACGTTAAATGGAATGGATTTCTAATGGACACTGTTGGTGGTGGAATACTAAGTTTTATATCACCACTTTTAGGATACCTTTGGGTACTCATGATGATTTCTTTTATACATGTTGGGATTGAGGAATGAACCCATAATAAAATGCTAGACATGTTCATTTTTTAGATGAAGGGGATCATAGAACCGAGGTAGATTATTGATGATATCTGGAGAGAGTAATTTTGAACATTTTTCATTTTGATACTTTTATTATATTTTATGCCTGTATAAATTTTTCCCAATTTTTAGATACATGACATGACACATCATTTGGAATATGATAATTTCTTTGTAAATGTTTATTTATTACCGCATTGTTTGTTTATCTTTAGTTGAGTTTATTTATCTACTTGTTCTACTTTAATATCATGATTATTAACCCAGAAGTACTCTAACATGATGGAATAGTCTCCTTGAAGACCCACTATATGCCCAATTTACTAGTTGGAAGTCTCTTCTATATGATGAGGTGTTATTGAGGCCATGTGACTCACCACATCAGGACACCATTTAGTGGCGCCCATGTTTGGATGTTAAAAAGTTCTATTAAAGGGTTATTATTTTTTACAATGATATTTTAAAAAATATATATATATAATGTTATCATGTTTTTGTAATTTAGTAATGATATATTCCTAATAGTTTCTATCCCAAATATAGGAAACCCAAATTTCCTAGAACCGAACATGTTTTTCATTATTTTTTTTATAGATAATTTTGTTCCAATGTTTGGTGAAACACTTTCTATATGATGTTCCTTATGAAAATGGGTATCATTAATTATTGATGAGATTAGGTTATTACAACTCATGCATAATTTTATAATATTTATTGGATTTACATTCCATGCATTAAAACATTCCATAGACGGTTCAGTTATTGGCTTCATGACATTTATGATGTATTCATTGAGTGATATACTTTTATTTTGGATAATGATTTTGGTAGAAAATATTCAAACATAGTTGGTTCATAATGTTCATGTCATAATTGGAACAATGTTTTCCTACTTATTATAGAATAGATAAGTCTTCAACTTTTGAATTTGATTCATCGACCATTGGACTCGTGTACTAGAATGTGTTACGGTATGGATTATTTGGAAACCACATTTTGGTTTATAAGGTGTATTGTCCCTTATATATAGGGAGGGGTGAACCATTTTGATCATCCATAAAATGATAACAGTAATAAATTTATGATTTTAAATGAAATTGGTATTTTTAAATATAGGAATTTACCATTAATAATATTTATATTTGTTTATAATCTGTGACTCAAATTATTTTATTGGTTTTTGTTTACCATTTCAGGATTCAGGTGAAAACAGAGTGGTGTCACTAATTTATAGGACAAGTATGACATATCCTATGTTTTTCTATATGTGAATTTCTCAGTACTCATACTTTTCATAGGTGTGTGTTTGTAATTATAGAAATATTACACCATAGAAGCCTCTAATCATGCACTAATAAGGTGGGATGACCATTTTCCAAATGTTGTGGTCCTTTGGATACAAATATATCACCTTATAGTTCCATTTGAGGAATCTATTGTAGTAATAGTTAAGGGTTATTAGTAATGTTCCATGATTTTTTTATAAATATTATTTTGACAATTCATGGAGCCTTGTAGATAGACCTATCTATGTCATAGTTGAAGCATGTGTTTCAATAGTAGAATCCAACCACATTTTGAGGGATATATGTCAACAGGTTTCTGAGATATGGCATGAGACTACTATTTCTATCATCTAGCATCTAGAGAGACTTCATGAGAAGATAGTGAAGATAGAGACATATATTCTTTCATGAATAGATAAGATGATGGAATATTAATAATGATTTATAAAACAGTTGTGTATTTTACAGATATATGTTGATGATAAGATATTGAGGGTGAGATTATTTATGGAAGGTCTCAGTAATTATTTTGATAACAATATAATGTTTTTAGGTAGAATACAATTTCTAAGGTAGTGAATCAATTTCTAATTACTGAGAATAACATGAGGGAACCTTGGTGTGAAGAGTAATGCAGTTCAGCCTGTCGACCTAGTGGTTCAGCTTGAAATGGTAGAGAGCATTGTTTTGAGACATCTTGAGAGTTGAGTACCAGATCAGATATTAACACTAGAAAATCTATTTTCTATATTCAGTGAGGAAGATATTTCAATATGGGGAATCAATGTGATGGAGACCATGTTGAGTACCGATCAAGCTGCTGGATGGGCCATATACAACCTTTTTTGGATGTTCTCTATTGATGTCAGTGTATGGGGTTCAACTCTAACTCCTGTATTAGATTTTTTATTAATTTATCTATGTCTATATGGGACCTTGGGTAATTCTGGTCATTCATAATGAGGTGATGGTTGTGGCTAAATAATATAGAAATGATTTTACCTAGAGATCAGAGTGGGCCTACATTGCGAAGTGTTGTTATTTCATAAGGCCTAATTTTAGGCTAGATATAATGTATATATCACACCTAAGGATTAGACCATCAGGATTTCAATGTTTAGAGGAATTATATTAGTATCCTATAATATATAATCTAATATTTTTTATATAGCTACTTCTCCTATTATCCTATATGTACTAATTATTCAAATCCATGGCCTTGTTTTCCATTTTTTTATGGAAATATGATACTCCATAATCCATTAAGAATCATATATAAGGGTGTACACAAATTTAGGGAGTTCCCCTAGTGATTTTTGGGTGTCACATTGCATGCGATCAATTTAACCTTTAGATTATAGGGTTTAAAATCATAATCAGAATGGACTATCTAGTTTATTATAATTCCTACATCAACCATTATCATTGAAGGATTACCATTACACCACCAAATGGTGGAGTATTTATTCACATGGTTGAACGAGATGTATATATTGGAATATCTAGACAAAAGAATTATGTTCTATCTGGGATGAAATCATTATTTTTTAGTTTATATATGGATGACCAATGGTCACATCATGAAGAATCCCCTTTAGTGGTTGATCCTTTTAGAGACGTTTTACTTAATGAATTTAATATTTTATATCATGATAGAGAGGTGGAGTTATATATATACCTATATTCAAGAGATTTATTGGAATCCAATCCTCCTTATATGATAGAAAATATAGAGTTTTAGGAGCCCAAGAAGCAGTTAGTGGACTTGGAGACAAAGGGGTTTATATGACCTAGTACTTCTCTTTTGGGTTTACCTATAATGTTTCTAAAAAATATTGAAGATTACATTAATATATGTGTGTATTATAAAAAATTAAACCATTTTATGGTTAAAAAATAATATCACATTCCACAAATAGATTATCTCTATGAACAGCTATGAGGAGATTTGTTTTTCTCAATGAATGATTTATGACTCAGTTATCACCAGATGCCAGTTCTACCTAAAAACATAAACTGTATGGATTTTCATAGAGGGTATGGTCAATATAAATATCTATAAATTTTAATTAGTCTCATGAACATTCCTTTAGTTATCATGGTGCTGATACACCAAGTATTCCAACATTTTCTGTATTCATTTATGTTTGAATGTATGGATGATATCATGGTTTATTCTCAAAATCAACATAACAATGATAAAAATATTGAGACCATTTTTGATTCATTGAGAGAATATTAGATATAACCAAGGATAAAAAATTTATAATTTTTGATGGATTAGATACTCTTCTTGGGTCATACTATCTTTGATAAATGACTATCATCTCATCAGGAGGAGGTGAGATTTATAGTTTCCTAAGAAAATCCTAATTAGATCATTGATATATGTAGTTTATTATGGATACCATGATATTAGAGTCATTTCATGAAGAACTTATCAGGAATATATGCATCACTTATGGGCCTGAATATGAATGGTGTTATATTTTTAGGGATAGAAACATGTAAGAGGGCATTTGAGTAGATGAAAGGTTTAATGACCACAATGCTGATCAAAATTCTACCAGATAAGGGAAGGAGCTAATCTATATATTTTTAGGAATCATATATTATGAAATATTTAATTATAATATATGAGGACCAATCCATGGAATACATGTCTCATTAGTTGAAACAACATTATAGAAACTACCCGATTTATGATCTTGAGTAAGCCTCTATTGTATATTTGGTTCATTGTCTATGGCCTTATTTATTGGGAGAGAATTTTGAGATGCACAGAGAATAAAAAATCTTCAAATATATATTTACACATCATTACATGGTATTTATGTAGTGAAGTTGGGTGGAATACCTACAATATTTCATCTTCAAGGTTTCTTATATTCATGGAAAATGGAATGCAGTTACTGATGCTCTATGTAGGATGATTCATATATATGAATTAATGTAGGCCAGAAGAGGTTGGTATCTTATGGACATAAATTTTATGATACACTTGGAGAGAAAGAATAGACTACGTCATATTTTTCTCTTATCCTTAGCGGTGGCTTCCACTCTTCTAAATTGAGTGAGAATGTGACATATACTATATTCTAAGGGCCTAGTACTATGGGAGAGTGGGGGAAGGTTTGGAATCACTTACTAGACGGACTATGGGAGGGGATGAAATTATATGAATTCATTGTATTTGAATCCATCATACATATGCATGGAGCTAATGTGAGTGTTTCATGCCTCTACATGTGAAGTACATCACGACATTTCGAAGATGTATCATAACATGGGTTGTGAATACTAGTGGTCAAGGATAAAACATGAGAAAACATGTTTTGTCATGAGGTGTTATACCTATTAGTAAGTGAATGTATAACATCAATTAATATATATACATTTACATCAATTACCCATTCCCAAATGTAAATTAGTGGATGTTTATATATATTTTATGATCGGATTTTTGAGGTCACCTCTGGGTAGGGATGCTGAATGGGTTTTTTACAGGGTCATGATGGTCTCTAGGGTTCTTTTAGTTAGAGAGACCTTCATAGTAGATGAGAAGGGGAGGATTTATATCCTTGAGATATTATTACTTCATAGGGATCCTAAGACCAGTGTATTGGAAAGGGTATCTAATTTTATAACTCATTTCATGGGGAGTTTGTATAAGGTGTTGGGTACATAGTTTACTTTAATAAAATTAAAGCACACCCTGATTGATGGATTATTAGATAAAAAAATTACGGTGAAAGTGGAAATGCTAAAATATTTGTACAGGATATTAAGGGATGGTACATAGATATATTAGTTGATAGGGTATGATTTCAATAAGGTATGTCATGTTGTTTAACATTATAGAGACAGTTGGTCTAGTAGCCTATTAATTTTAGTTACCATAAAGGTATTAATCCATGAAAAATTTATTACATGTATCTCATCAATTTCCATGTAATTCATACTCTTCTCACACTATTCATCATGATAAGCTTGATTTATAGGTACATGCATCATTTGAGGAGCATCGTGTTCTTATCGTTGATAGTTGTATGATGGTTATCTAAGGATGATCAGTTTCCCTATTATGAGTTCTAAGGTAATGTGGCCCCACACCGAATGATACTTGTTAATGGGAGGTGGATGTACATGCTCTGTGGTTGGAGTTGTTCTTAGTCGATTCTTGACCCCATGCGGAAAAAAATGGGAGATGCATTGCTTTTTTTTGTAATATTGTATCTTTTTGTGATTTCCAATGAGCTATGGATCATTTTTTGTTTAAATACATGTTTTTTCCTTTGTGTATGTGTGAAATCATCAGTGTTTTTGGGATTCTGAGTCTTTTTTGGATCCCGGAGGCCTGGGTTCTAGAAATTGAGGGGGGTTTAATGGTTCGGGGAAACTATGAAACTCAAGTCTTAATGTTTGGTCTAAAAATTCATGTTTGGAAAACGGGGTTTTAAATGCCCCAAAGTATGGGAAAACCATGAAATGAAGGTTTCATGATCGTAGGGGGATCATTGTTTGTTGAAAGAGGATAAGAACGTAGGTTTAACACATTTTCCAAAATCATGTTCATGAACTATTTGTTTTCCCCTCTATGATATAGATGAAAGAACAGTTTGTAAAACCATGATGCCAAACCATTAAACCTATTTTAAATGTAAGAATTTAAATTTTTTTGAAATATTAATACATATAAACATAAAATATTATTTTTCTTCCTCTGGTGGATAGACCACTCATGTTGGATGCACCGATTGAATCTCAATACATATATTATGCATCTGTTTCTCTGTCCAGACTCAGATTCAAGCACCATTTGTCTCGTTGGATCTATACTGATGTGTTATTCAATAATATTATTTTATTCATCATTTTTCTTCATATCGAAGGGTTTATTTAGGAGAAATATATTATTTCTATTTCTAGTATTTCCATATGTTCTTCATTTTTTTCTCAATATGGACCAAATAAATGTTCCATAATGGATGAGTATTATTCCACATGTCTATGGTAGGTGGTCTATACTATTCAATCAATTTTTAAAGGTTTATGTTCGTAATTAATGTTGTTCACCACAAAAAACTATTTTTGGTATCCCCTAAAATGAATTGAATGGGTTTTTAAATGGAGAAGAATATTTTTAGGTTTCCCACTTGTACCTATCTGGTATTTGGTTGTTAGTATCCCCAATATATGCTACCCATGGGGTATTTACATATATCTACCTTACTTTATACCACCATGTTGGGTGATTGTGTGATCACCATTCATGATACAACATTTTAAAACTAATTGATAATTGTATTGAGATGATTAAGAGAGTCTTGTTTCCTCTTATTCCTTATTATGATATGATGTGTCATGATTTGATTATTTAAATGATTTTTTTTAAAGGAGTTATAAGAACACATGGAATGGTATTGATTGTGAACTGATGAATGATTGAGATGATGAATTAATTATGGTAGTGGATTCATTTATTGGTATATCATGGAACATTATTCCATAGGATGACATGGAAATTTTTACTCCATGGGTTTTGATTATGGTAGTGGGTTCATTGGACCTGTTTGATCCTTTGATCCATATTCCCTAGGATTACAAGGGACTGGATAACACTTGGATATTGCTTAATAGGTCTCTATCTGTGAATTCTCTATTAATACAATCTGTGGACATTAACCATATAATTACCATGTTTCTGTTGATATGTACCTGGGAATAAATGTAGTTTCCATGGACTACTATACCTTGGATCCAACCCTTCATATTCTAACACGTTGATTGCATGGTGAGGACACTATATATGTTATACATGATTATAAAAAATGGCCTTGTGGATATTTTCATTTCATTATATAGCACAACTATTTTTGATTATTTTCTAGCATTCTTATGAATATCCATGGCATTGGTCTTTTACTCTAATGGGTAGAATGGATAGTGTCAGTTGTTTATTTATTTTTTACCACTTCCCTTGTTAATGGGAGCATTAAAATTATTCCTAGGGATATATATTTTTCTATAATGGATCATTACATCTTTTTATTCTTTACATTAATTATTGTTATACATTTGGCATACTACAAACTAATTTTTAAATTAAAAGGAATTTATTAGTTATAGACACCATTGGTGATGTCCTTCTGAGTGTTATCTCAAAACATATTGAAGAAACAGTTGGGTTCCCATATAGATTTCATGTATGTAGATAGGGAGTAGGGAAAGATTCTAATATACACTGAATGAATTATTCATTGTTTAGGGGAATGGGTTCACTTGACCACGATAGGACTATATTCTATTTGAAGATAATATATTTCGGTTTTTTTAATACATGTATTGTACATGATTCATGTGTACCTATTATCATACATTCTGTAGATATTACATGAAAATTAGTTTTTAATATTAGATTTATATAGGGATTATTTATTTATTACTACATCTTATATCTATCTTCAGTCTGTTTTTTTGTCCTCTCACCACTTGATGTGATGATTATAACGACTAATTTACTCCTACATGAGGGAATAGTCACCCCATAGACACACCCCATCACTCTCCTCAATTCAGAATACCTTGGAATACATGGAGGCTATCTTGAGGCTATTTCAAAGATCAGATCATGGAACCATTTCATGGAACTCTAGTTCGGAAGATACAAAAATGGAATCAAAATTGGATAATGTTAAAAAAATTGGTTGATGTGTTATCGAAATAAAAGAAACAAATTTTTTTTGAAAATTGTTTAATTAATTTTACATATATATTAAAATTTTAACAAATCGTTAACACTTTTGAACTTTACAGTGGAAATAATATTTTTTATTATGGTTACTACTAATTATGAACAAAAAATAATTTGAAATTATATCATAATATTAATTATGATAATTCATAACATGGAATCCATTTCTCAATATTCAATTCCTATTCTTGGTAGATATAAAATATAATACCCACTCACAAAACACATAAAAGTCATTTATAAGGATGTTTATTTATAATCATTACCCTGAATTTAATCCAATTACATGACTAATAAATTCCATTAGATTAATGATAAAATATATTATAGAATATATTATCTAATAATTTAACTAAAATTATTCCCAAATATATATAAATTTAATTTTTTTTATCTAAAAACACATTAAATTAATTGAATCTTTCTACATAAAAATATCTATTTTTTACTTTATGTGCTATTATTTTAATTTATATCCCATTAATATCCAATGAATTTATTTAATTAATGTGTAAAAAATAATTCTCCATATATATTACACTCTCATATAATTTTTAAATAAATTAAATATGACACAAAATTATTATAAACGAAATATTTCAAAATAGATATTTTCGATCAATATTATTTCCTATAGGAATTATAAATTATT
Source organism: Viscum album (assembly GCA_963277665.1). Lineage (NCBI taxonomy): Eukaryota > Viridiplantae > Streptophyta > Magnoliopsida > Santalales > Viscaceae > Viscum > Viscum album. The sequence continues at coordinate 1,993,022,994 of OY728125.1, read as the reverse complement.
ATTGAAATATATATTGAACTTTAATACCATATAATATGATTCATTTAATAATTTATAATAATTTTTCATGTGTATCCATTGATTTATTCTTTACAATCTATCATAGACATCATGTTTATTAAAAAAATAAACTAAAATATTTGGGTGTTACAATATTTATTTTTGGTATGTGTGTGTTTGTTTTATGAAATAAATTTATTTTGATATGGTTCAAATTTTAACTAAGTATGATTGTATGGTTTACCGTATATATATATATACTATTATTGTTATTGATCATTATAAGGGCCCTACCTTCAAGCATTACATAATATTGAACAAAATAAATAATTCGCATTGAGGATCTTTTCTGGTTTAGAGTTTTGGAGAATTTGGTCATAACTATTACATTATATATCAAAAATTACAAGAAAGACACTTCTACTTAGTTTACATTTTTTTATTAAATAAAAACAATTTAAAAAAAGTGTCATGTCTAGTCCCATATTTTGGATAGCATGTCTATTCTATGATCCCATCCTTGACCCTATTCATCTTTAGGTCCTGTGAAAAACATTTCAAAACGTGGGGTAAGCATAAAACGCCCAGTAAGGGTTATCAAACAAAGAATGAAAACATTTTTTCATCAATACATACATAACATAAGCTCTTTAACATACCTCATGATATCATTTGATTTATGAAGAACACATAGAAAGCATAAATCATAAAGCTAACTTATGGCATACATATCATACATAAATTTTAGTTATCACAACTACGTTGGGAGTTACATTAGGAATATCCATCATAGAATATTCCCTAAATCACTTAGGATAAACATTCACATTTAACTATGTCACGTTACCCAATGCATTGGAGAGCTATATTGGGATCACCCTCTCTAGGTTTATCATCGAACCACCTGTATATGTAACAATGCCCAAGAAACATCACTTATCCATAACACATTAAAAAAACATATATGAAAGACAAAATTTAGAAATTTCAATCACAATATATAATTTAAATGTATTTACAATACAAATACATTATAAAAACCATATTCAATTCCAAAATATGTAAAAGAGTATATGGTATTTATTTTCCTTTTAAAAACATTACGACTTCTTATAGAATCCAAATATCAAATAATACTCGCGGTGGCGGAAATGTCATTTGTCACCACATACGTTAAAAGAATCATTATTTTTTGTAGTAAAATGGTTAGTAGATAAATGATTCATTTTTAATAAAAGTAAATTTCAAAGGGTTTTATACACTGTATAAAAGAAAGTCAAGTGTAAAACAAAATATTCCTCAATGAAAGGAGATTGAGAAGAAGTCCCTTACCACGTATCCAACTTGACTCGTTCATTCATTAATATATTGAATAATAAACTAAAGATAATTTATAATTTCTTAATATCCTTTTAAAGTTTATTATTCCCTTTATATCACATATTACCTTGTTATAAACATTATGTAATCATTTAAGTTAATAATGGTAATTTTTTCGACATTTGGTACTTGAGTCAAAAATGAACTTATTATATTTAAAAGTTATCTATGTGGTAAAAATCCCATTATATAAAACTGATATTCATTATGTATATATCATATATATCATATATATCCAGTATATGTGTGTTTTTATAATAGTACATAACATTTATAGATAAGAAATGAAATGCACTGTTCATGGAGACAGTAAGCTGTACGTATGCATAATCGCTACTTTCATTTCAATTTATTATTTTAATGGAAATAAAACATAATGATACATAGATATTTTATAATTCCAGTATAATATCACATATAATATCATTAACTTCATCCCTTATACATCCCATATATGGCATTAACGAGTCCTATAACATTGAGGGGTGGTAGTCCGCACTTCCTCAAATTAAATTATCGCGTTTAACCATAATGAAAACAATAAAGGTATTATATAAATGTAAAATAAAGAAACATAAAGAAAACATAAACATAATATATATCATATATAACTAAAGTTCAATCATTATTTCCACCAGGAGAGGTGGTAGGAGATAATTGAAAAATCATTGTTTCGTGAGGTGTTAGTTTGACATCCACAGAAATAGTTTGTTCTTTATCTATTATATGGTGGTGTGTGTAAGTGTAGTTATAATAAATTGAATAAAAAAATCCTAAAATATTAAGGATACTTGTTTTTTTGAAATAAAATAATAAAAAGTGTTTAGGGGTGGAGAAGTAAAATAAAACAAAATAACTTAAGAGAAGATGTTATCCTTAAATCAGGTAACTCCCTTTGGTTTGAACAAAAAGGGTTAGTTGAAGTGCCTTATTCCTAGGTTAAGGATTCTTGGAGTGGAAGAGGGATGTAGGGAGATTAAGGAGTCAGAGATTTGATGAGCCAAGTGGATTGAGAGGTGTGAGGAATGACTTAGAGGTGAGGGATTTTTATAAGGGGATAAGGGATCTTTAGGAAAGTGCGAACATATTATCTTATTACATAATGATTTTCAGTTTATAAATGTCCATAAAATATTCAAGTTTAAGATATAAAGAATCATGGTCAAAAATAAATCATACAACAATAATTGTACAGGTTTTTGGATGTTATTTAATCATTATAATCTTATTTTTTGAAATCATTTATTAATGAGATAAACACTACATCATTATTGTGTCAAAAATAATTTAATTTTTTTGCGGTCAAAAAATTATAAAAATAATACCATGATGTAGAAAGTCTTTTTATATTTCTATATAATATTTATAGTCGAATTTATTACTTATATAACCCTATTTAAAAAGTAATTTACTAAAAGATATTTGTTTCTGTCGTTTTTGTCTTTATTATATGTTAATTAAAAAAAAGTGTCATTAACACTCCCAAGAGGTCCCTTGAAGTCCCAAAATTGACCCAAGGATGCTTATGGTCAGAAGTGTATCAACCAATAGGATCATAAAAAATATTAGGGTAATTTTATATTATTATAGTAATATTTTCCTTCCCTTATTTACCATATTTAGCCTTTAATAATGGTAAATAAAATATTTACTGAAGTAAATATTCATAATGTATAAAAATAAACGTTCCCTATTTACAAAATTTGAACATTTAAATTCCAATTATGGAATAAATTTTTCCAAATTCAAAACATAGAAGTTTCAGAAATTAATATAAATTTAATTCTCGTGAAAACAAAATAGCTTGTTTTTAAGAAATAATAACTTCCAAATGATTGACACTTGTTTATGTCCAATTTCAAAGTGAAATTAAATATAATAACCGAAATTGGATTAAATGGTAAAAATATAATCTCATTACATGTTATATCCAATTAAAAAGATAATCTAACCATATAAATAAATTAGATTAAAAGACATTTTTGAATTAAAATACTGTATTTTTCACTATTCATCAAAAAATGAATTTTTATCAGAAAAATAACAAACATTTACCCAAAGTGAATTTTTATGTTCATATTCTAAGGAATATCTTTTTTATCAAATAGAATACATAAAAGTGAAAAAAACTATATTTTAAAAGGGTTCACCATCAAAAGGCGGTAAATCATCCTGTTAATGAATATTAAAGTATTTGTACTTAAAATGGGATTCATTCACATTTTTATCCTCTAAATTTTATTAGATAAATTTAAAAACATTTAAAAACCTGTATAATCATATTTTAGTTAGTTATATTTATTCTCTTAATTAAAACAACTAAGAGTTAAATACCATTTGAAATTATATTATTATATTGTTAGTATGCAACGTTATATTTCAATGAAACTCGTTGTTGCGTATCCGGTATGCCAACGAACATAGCAACCACTTTAAGGTAAAATTAATATTTAATTAACAAAATATTAAATAAAAGAAAATATATTATTTCTTTATTTACCTAGGATGTTATATCCTTCAACCCTTTTGGATATTAGGTTCTCCTAATTTTATTCACTTATAAAATAAATGGGGTAGTTATCCCTAATATAATTTTCATATTCCCATGTTTCCTATTAAACCATTTGGGTTTTTCCACAAAACCAATACATAGTCAATCACATTATTCTGAAATACTTTCTCCCTTCAGTCAAAAATCGGGATTGTCTGTTCCTCATAAGAGAGATTCTATTCCAACTGAACTACCTCCTAACTTAAAACATGAGATGGATCTGCCATATACATTCTCAACATTACATCTAACCAAAACCCATCGCACTATTCCATTGATAAACACTGAGAAAGACAAGATCAATTACCTAAAAAGGGTGATACTTCATCTGATTATGCGCATAACGTTTCTACCTACTATGAGTTGTTCTCATGTTCTTATAAATCAACTAAACATTTCTTCCATATCTCCTACCAATTCTGGTGCCATCTGCTTCCATTCACATACATCATCCCAAAAGGTGTAGTTCGAAAAATCATTCCATATAATGCCTCAAATAGAGCCATATGTATACTAGAAGGAATAATGTTATTATATAAAAATTTACCCAAAGAAAGTTGTCGTTCCGAACTTCCCTAGTAATCTAGAGAACAAGAACGTTGCATATCCTCCTAGATCGGAATTTTTCATTATGACTGCCCATATTATTGAGGATGAAAATCTGTACTAAAATTTAATTTAGTACCCAATGACTTCTGAAATCCATTACAAAAGTTAGAATTAAACCTATGATCATGAACTGATACAATGCTGAGGGGAACTCCATGAAACCTAATTATCTCTTTTACGTACAACTAAAAAATTTGATCTCGAGACAAAGTATCTCAAATAGGAAGAAAATGAGCATATTTACGTAATCAATCAATAGTAACCCTAATTGCATTAAAACCTCGTGATGTATTTAGTAATCCTGAAATGAAGTCCATGGATATATTTTTACATTTCCACTCAAGAACTAGTAAAGACTAAAGCATACATTTTTGTAACTACCACAATACATTAACCTACATACAAGTCAAACAATTCCCAGTACAATCAGAAATATCTCTTTTAATTTTGTTCCACAAGTATTACACCTGAATTTATCTGAACATCTTATTACTACTAGGATGAACTGAAAAAGGGGAACTATGATCTTCACATAATTACTCAATCTTCAACTTTGAATCACAAGAAACACATAATATTTTCCCAAACCTCAAAACATAATCATTAACAACATTAGAATTAGGCATCTTACCATTGTGATCTAAATCTAAATTTTTCTATAACTCACTATTTTCCTTCTGAAATTGCTTAATTCTGTCTGATAGAGATGATTTCACTGACTCCTAAAACTAAACAAATTATTTTCCTACACTAACAAAATATATTCCAAAGTTCATCAAATAAAAAACCATATTATCTCGTTCCAAACGTAACATGGTTAGTGTATCATTACTTTTTCGATATAATGTATCAACCACATTATTTTGTATTTTCAAAACACAGAGGTTGTTCAACAAAAACATCCTCTTGAACATAACCATTAAGGATAGAACATTTCACACTCTTTTGAAAATGTTTGAAATTGAAAAGTGTTGCAAAGGAAAGTAAGATACGAATAGATTCAAGTCTATCTACTGGAGTATAGGTTTATTTATAGTCTATTTCCTCTTGCTTATTATAGCCTTTTGAAACTAACCTAGCTTTATTTATTACTATGATTCCATTTTCACCACACTTATTTCTGAATACCCATTTAAAACTAATGACATATGGTTCATTAAATCATTCAACCAAGGTCCAGAATTTATTCCTTTCGAATTGATTTAGTTTATCTTGCATAGCTTTTATCCAATCATCATCACATAAAGACTCATCAGTGATTTTTAGTTCAAATTGGGATAGAAATGCTTGATGTTCTACTTCATTTATTAAGGAACTTCTAGTCCTTACCGGTTGATTCATATCACCAATGATACAATCACGTGGATGATTCTTTAGAAACAACTGACTTAGAATTTGTAAAACATTTTCATCAATATAGGAGAGGAAATATTCTGGGGTAAATTCTTCAGAAATATTTTCTGGGGCATTTTCCTTATCATAAAGATCCTCTAACAAATGTTGATAATCAGTTTTTGAAAACAAATCCGAATATGTAGGTTGGGGTTGTTTAAAAAAAGTGATCAGTTTTATCAAATTTCACATGTATTGTTTTTCAATGGTATATGTTTTTTATTTAAAACTCTATAAGCCTAATAAGTTGTGGAGTAGCCAAAGAAAATTCCTTCATCAGATTTTAGTGCGAATTCGTGTAGATTATCATTAGTATTTAGAATGAATACCTTGCAAACAAAAACCTTGAAGTATGAAATTATAGGTTTTTAACCATTCCATAACTCATAAGGTGTTTTATTAAGAAAAGGTCAAATTAAAACTCGATTTATAGTATTAAAGCAGTACATACAACATTTGACCAAAAATGTCTTTCTAGAGAATATTCACTCAACATGGTTCTTGTTATCTTTTGAAGAATTCTATTTCTTATTTCAACAACACCATTCTGTTGAGGAGTTCTTGGTGCTGATAAATTATGAGTAATGCATTTTCTACTACAAAATGTTTCAAAATCAGAATTTTCAAATTCTCTACCATTATCACTATGAATAGTTTTCAATTGATGGTTTTTCTCATTTTTACCTTGGTCTCTAAAACTTTTAAAATATGATAAGCCTTTATACATCTTTTCTAGAAAATAGACCCATGTAAATCTAGTGTAATCATCAACTAAAACAAATACATCATACTTGCCTCCAATGCTTTCAGTTTGTGTTGGACCATAGAGAACCATATGCACTAACTGCAATGCATCAGTAGTTGAGACTTCACCGATTGATTTAAAACATTATTTATGTTTCTTTCCATATTGACAAGGGTCACAAACTTTTGAAGTATAAAATATAAGCTCTGGTAAATCCTTAAATAATCTTTTCTTAGAATGTTAGTATAGGTTCTTATGGTTAAAATGACCTAACCTTCTATGCCACAACCAAGAATGATCTTCTATTTCACTAAGACAAGGTAGTTCTTCTCTCCTAATGTCTTCTATGTTTAGTGTGTATACATTCTCTTGCCTACGAGAAGAAAGAATAAACTCTTCCTTGGAATTATGTACTAATCACTTGTAATTCCTAAAATTCACAAGGTAGATTTCATCACATAATTGGCTTATGATAATGAGGTTGGTCTTAAGAAAAATAAGAAATAAAACATCTGAAATCATAGTTTTTCCATGAAGAACGATGTTACCTATACCAATAATTTCTCGATGATCATTATCACGGAAAGTTGCTTTTCCTACTTTCCTCTTGATAATATTTTCAAAGTAGTTTTTGTTACCAGTCATATGTCGGGACCATCCACTATCCATGTACCATGTATTGATATTAGTACTCTCTATATTTTCCTAATAACAAAAGAGTTAGACTTTTGGAACCCAAACATTCTTGGATCCAGAAATTTCAGAAAGAAAAATCATAGGCACCCACATTTCCTTAGAAAAACAGGCTTTATGAAATCCTAAAGACTGAGTATTGTTATTTAAACATTTTCTGCCTAATTCCCACCACATTGACACTTATCACAAAATGGAGAACTTTGAGGAACAAAATAATTGTTACTAAAAATTGGTTTAGAACTAGTATAACCAAAACATGAATTATTCCTTAGAGGTCAGATTTGAGAATACATCTTATAAAAATTTTTCTTACCTAAGGTAAAGTTTGACAAACTCTTCCTCAAGGAATAAATTTTGGATTTCAGTTTGATAACCATGTTCTAGTCTTCTAGAACATTTGATTTGGAACTAGATTTCGGCTCGAAAACATGTTTCTTAGAAATTACGTTTTTTAGACACATAGAATGTTTATTCTTTTACGAATTTACTTTCTCATGATTTTTTGAAATAATTTAAACATCAAAAATTTTCTTATCAAGATCATTAGAAAGGTCTGATATTTCATTAGTATGAATAGTATACCAAGAATTGGACTTATCAACATTTTTCATGAGTTTCGAGTTCTCAATCTCAAAGATATTAGGAAACCTAGAAACTTCTTCATAGGTAGGTAAAGTATTATCTTCATCAGAAGAAGATTATTCATTCGAAGATATATAATATTTATCATTACTATAATTTTCATTTAAAGAAACATTGGTCTTTGATTCAGCATTTTGTACCTTTGCTATCAAAAAATGATGGTCAATAGGTATTCTGGCTATTAGACCAATATTCTTCTATCCAGAAGATTCGTAATCTGATGATTCATTTGAAGAGTCACCACCACTGGCACTCTAGGTGTCGTTAGATTTCAAGAATTTATTAGCTTTAGATTTTTAGTACTTCTTTCTGTTTCTCTCATAATTCTTTTCCTTTCTTTCTTTTCTCTTAAGCATAGGCAAATTAGGCCTTATATGTCTAGCACTTTTGAATTCATAACACGTAAATTCTAAATCTTTCTTGTCTTTCCTTTCATTCTTCTTATATCTGTATTTAATGTTCTTCTGTCCAACAATATTGTTCATCCTTCAAGAAAGATTTTCTAACTCATTTTCTGAAGATTCGCTTCCACTAGATTCTGATTGAATAACAATATTCGTAGATTTGGATATGGTAACTCTCTCAAGAATCTTGGCTATTATATGATTTGAAGTTGTATTAAAAGCAACACTACCATTCCCATTCTTCTTCTTTACATTATCAGCATCTCTCTTCATTCTGGTCTCATATTGAAGAAGTCTTCCAAAAAGTTTGTAAATAGAAATCAGAGTAACCTTTATATTGTCATCAATAGCAGTCCTCTTGGATTCCCACTCATTGGGAATAATGTCTATGATATTATCAAAAAGTGCTTCATTATATAATCCTTTCTCACCCATGATTTTTAAAATGTTCACAACAGTCTTGAATCTTTGTTTCACCTTACATATGGGTTCTCTATAAGGAAATAAGAAACTGTGATATTCAGCTCTGAGCATGGATATTCTAGTTGTAATAACATTGGATGTTCCAAAGTGAGAAACTTCAAGTTTCTTATAAAGACATTTTCTACTTCACGAGATGAAAGTTGGATATATATATATTTATATTCATGGAATAATTAAAGGTATTTTTTACCTTATAATTCAGTTGATATTAATTCTTTTCTTGATTATTGAAGGTACTAACTTCCTTGTCGGGGATTTTATATCCTCTAGTAAGCATAACAAAATTATCAACTATAGTATTGATAATACAATATTTCATGCGATCTCTCCAATATTCATAATCATTCCCATCAAAAATCGGTGGTCCTCCTGTATTGAAATTATCTATGGAACCAATATTGATTCCTTCCATATTTAAGAAAAAACATTCCACACAAACATGTTACAAATAAAAGAGTTTGTAAATAAGGAAAATATTCATCAACAAGGAAAATAAAACAAGAGTGTTTTTAAGAAAATTAAGAATCCAAAAAATAAGTGTAACACCCCAAGATTTCATAGTGTGTTATTTCTTCAAAATAATTCAATAACTTGCACTACACGCAACACCGAGTTCAATTGCACCATGACTTACCAAAAAAAAGCCATTAAAAGAGGTCATGAATAGCATTAACTACATTTTTAACTTTATATAATCCTTATAATTTTAGAATCCATATTATGAGTTTCTTAGTCATAATGCAAGAACAGATTCATTTTCAGTATTGCACTTTTATCAACTTTTGATAGTGAAACCTTTTTAAATACAATATTTTAAGCTTTTTGACTAAATGGAGACATCAAAAAATTTAGAATGAAACATCCCAAGCTACCACGGTACGCTTTCCTTTGAATAAAACAGTAGCGTGTGTTGTACGCAACGTCGAGTTTTAACACACACCACAACCGATCAAACTAGCCGTTATGAATAGTAATACCTAAATTTCGAAATTATATATATTTTATATTTGAAAATTGACTTCATTTTTGGATTCAGAATATCGAATTTAGCCTAAGGTGAAATTTTGGTACATTTCGGATAACTTTCATATTTTGATGAATAGTGAAAATTACTAAGTATTAATTAAAAACAACTTTTTTAATCAAAATAATTAATAGTGATAAATTATGAATTTGAGTGGTTTTAAAGTATATTTAGAATAAATTTTTACCATTTAATATAATTTTGGTCATTGGACATAATTTTACAATTAAACCGAACATAAACGAGTGTCAATCTTTTGATAGTTATTATCTCTTAAAAACACGCTTTTTGTTTTGACAGCGGGAATTAATTTTAAATTAATTTCTGCCACTTCTGTGTTTTGAATTTAGGAAAATGGATTACATATTTGGAATCAGGATGTTCAAATTGTGTAAATAGGTAACTTTTATTTTTAGACATTTTGAATAATTACTGCGGTAAATATTTTATTTACCATGGTTAAGGGTAAATCTGGTAAATAAGGGTTAAAAAATAATATTATAATAATACTAAATTACACTAAAACGTGTCTTAACCCTATTGGTTCACACATACCCGACCATGGTCATCCTTGGGTCAATTTGGGGACCCCTTGGAGCCACTTGTATGTGGTAGGGACACATTATATTAATAAAGTTAAAATAAGAATAAAAATGGCATAAGCTTACATCTTTTAGAAGAACAATTTTTACATAGGGTTATACATGTTGGATTTTCGATTATAAATATTCCTTAGAAAGCTAAAAAGATTTCCTACATGATGATATTTTATTTATAATTTTTAGACATCAAATAAGTTAAATTATTAATGACACAATAATGATGCAATGTTTACCTCATTAATAAATCATTTAAATAAATAAGATTATAATGATTAAAATATTATCTAAAACCTGTCCAATTCTTATTGGTTGATGTTATTTAGAATATGAGTCATCTTTTCTTCGACCTAAATGATTTTTGGACCATTATAAACCGAATATAAGTATATTATAAAGTAATACTTTCACTCTTTCCTAAAGAGCCCCTCCTCTCCCTTATAAAAGGAGACCACTTCTACTCATTCTTCACACCTCTCAAGCCACTTGGCTCGTCCAAACTCTGCTCAAATAAGCTCCCCACATCCCTCTACTCCTCCTTGAAGCTTCTCCTTAGGCAGAAAGCATTTCAACAAGTCCTTTGGTTCCAACCAAAGTGAGTTACCTAAATTAAAGGTAACGATTTCTCTTAAATTATTTTCCTTTATTTTGCTTCTCCAACCCCCAAACTCTTTTTATTTCCTTTCTTTTGTAACAACACCAGTATCCTCAATATACTAGGATGTTGTTATAAGATGGATTAAAACTACACATACACAAAACTCCATCCAATGGATGATGAACATAATGTTTCTGTGGATGGCAAACTAACGCCTCACGAAACGATGATTGTTCAAATACATCTTACCACCTCTCATGGTGGCCATTATGATGGCACTGTAATTAAATATGATATTAATGATATATATTTTATATATAAGCTTCTGTAATTCCATTTTATTTCATACCATTATTCGTTTCATGTTGTATATACATACGATAATTTCATTTGAGGAAGTGCGGACTACCGCCCCCTTAAAATGATATGACTCGTTCATACCACACATGGAACGTATAAAGGATGGTGTTAATGAACTTAAGTAACATATATAAAATATTATATTATACTGGAATAGTAATATACCTATGTATCATTTGGATTCGATTCTTTTAAAATAAAAATTAAATGGAAGTAGCGTTCGTGCGTACGTACGGACTACCGTCTCCACGAACGCGATGAGATTCATTCTCCATCGTATCCATTCAAGTATAATTATCATTTAATGATTTAAAAATGATGTTTAAGGACTTGATATCATTCTGGATATGAATAAGATACAACAAACATGACTTATGTAACAAAACATATAAAAGAAAATGAGTAAGTTAACACCCGAAACGGCGATAATACTAAGATATTATTATCAAATCAATATTAAAAGATCATATATGATATCATATTAATGTATATGATTCTTGTATAATTTAATAACAATTATTTCACCATTATACAGGAGGTTAACCTACCCCAACCAAGGAAAAGTACAAGGTAAGGGTTTATTTCACAATCTCTTCATTATCCGAGGTTGTTTATACGTAATAATCTACTGGGATATCTTTATCATCCACATCCATGTTTCTTAAAAATGTATTTCAAAACATTTTTACTATTTGAAAGAGTATGGGTTAAAGTCATTTATACCCTTGTTTGACTTTTTATAAGAGGTTTATAAAGGAATCTTTCCGTCGTTTTCGAAACAAGGTCCTTTTTAACTTTTTCGACAGAATTGAGGTAAGAATGTTTTTTTTAACTTATACGGCGGGTGCGGTTATTTTACGCCGTTATAAAATCTTCAAAGCTTCCCTTACAAGCTTACAAGAATATTTTCAAGAAAATGTTTTATTTTATATGGCTCTTAAATGATTTCAAAAATAGAAAGAGATATTTCTCTAAAAAGTGTTTTGATTTCATCTATGTCAACATCCTTTAATGGATTTTACGCTTATTTGAAGTTGATTTATTATAATACAAAACTTCTATATTGTATTGAAGGTTTTGTGATATTTTTGACTGTGGATGTGCTATTTTATACCATTCATAGTTTATGGTGAAACTATTGACATTTCGTATGCTAGTTTTAATCCGAATGTTTATGTTATATTTCAAACTTTTCTTCAGATGAATGTGCTAAACAAGTATGTTCCGGGATGGGGACCGGTAAAAGTAAGCCCTCCAGGTTGGGGACTGGTAAAAGTAAGCCCTCCAGGTTGGGGACTGGTTAAAGTAAGCCCTCCATGTTAGGGACTGGTAAAATTATGCCCTCCGGGTTGGTGTCCGGTTATTAGAGGCACTCCGGGTTGGTGTCCGGTTATTAGAGGCACTCCGGGTTGGGTTCCGGTTAGAAGTAACCCCTAGGTCTTGGGATGAGGCCTAGACAAAGAAATTAACGTTTAGCATTATGCATTCCAACATTATGAAAGTGGTTATTGATATTTCATGTGATTATTCGATTATTAGAATATCCATGTGAACAAGTAAATGGAATTATTTCATTTTACTTTTGCCATACTATGTTGAAGTTCAATTTTAAAAGGCTTTTGTTTTAGTAATTCATTGCCTTAAATGTTTATGCTTATTTTGAATGTTCCGCTATATTGTTATCCTTACTGGGCATTTGAGCTCACCCCTTTTCTATGTTTTATTTTTCCCAGGTAGTGAAGAAGTAAATTATGATTGACTTGCAGGGATATTATGAGGGGTTTATAGTGTGGACGTTGGAAACATTATGTTGTTGTAGTAGTTTTTCATTTTATGATGTAATGTAAAACTTATGAATATATCTAGTGTTTCCAAGGCTACTAAACTAATCGGTCTTTCGGGATTTGATCTTCTTGTGATCATGCCAATGTTATGAAGTAATGCACCGACTCTGGGTAGCTGGGGTCGGGGCGTTACAGTTGGTATCAGAGGAAGTTTAGTACAAACCTTGGAAGCTAGATTTAGATAAACTCTGATTAGAGCACGTAGACCTAAGATGAACTTTGAGGATTAGTGTAGAAGAACTTCCTAGAATTTTGGTATTGTAGAGATTTTGTGAGTTTTCCGTGCAATACATCCCTGTCTGGATACGAGCAGGTAGAGGCGGCTCTGGCACAGATGTACCTAGGGGTAAAACCCGAAAACACCGCTTTGAGCTAGACTCGAACGGGAACTGGTGCACGACAATGGGCCTTGCTGCACTCTTGGTTACGACACTCCCGGGGGATATGCTTAGGATAATTCTCATTTTCTTTACAAACCATTATGAAGGGTTTATGAGTATATACTTCCTCAAAGAAAACATTTTTATGATTATGGATTATATCCATAAATAGTTCAATTTATGTTAATTGTTTTATAAGTATGGGATTATGTATTTTGACTCATAAACTAATCTAGTTTATGCCATTGTTTAGAAATGGCGCCCAGTAGAAGGAATGATAACTCCAGAAATGCACATGATTCAAAGAGAAGGAAGGATCATATCTCTCATGGTCTTAAGCTAGAATTTATAAGAGAAATAGTCTCCCATGTATTATCATCATATGAAGAAATAATATCATGTGTTGATAAGATAAGTAAAGAGTTTACTGAGTCCTATGGCTTTGAAGGGAAGCAAGAGAAGAAAAGGATGGAAGAGAGAAAGATAGATAAAGGGAAGAGGGAAAAGAAGAATTTTCCCATATGTGGTAACTGTGGAAAGAAACACCCTGGAACTTGCCTGAAAGGAATGGGAGTTTGTTATAAGTGTGGAGGAAAAGGGCACAATGTACGTGACTGCAAGGGTAAGAAAATGGTTTCAAATGTACAATGCTTCATTTGCAAGGAGTTTGGACACTACGCGAACCTATGTCCCAGTCATCAGACTATGACGCAAATGATGCTATTGGATAATAATCAAGTTATGATACTACCACAGATGAAGAGGAATGATTAGAGTTCTTATGTTGATTATGTCAATTGAGTGTTGTATCAACAATGTACTTGTTATAATAATTATGGAATATATAAGGATTGTACTGCAGTACTATTTCATTAAGGACTTGAGATGGTGTGGAACAAAGAAAAGTGACTCAGTAGCAGGTTAAATGTTTGGAAAATATATGGTTGAGAGAAGGATAAACCATAATATGGTTCAGATACCGAGGTGGTGATTTTAGAATAATACATGATTGATTTGGATAAATTATATTGGATATTATTGACTACCTTGAAGCTGATTAATGATTTGTATATTCCATCATTTTTGGGGTTTAAAACATTTTTGGATTAATGAAGTATATCCAGAATTCTATATGGAATAAGGGAACATGAATGTAATCAATAAGGAATATGGTAATACATGATGAAGGTATTCATATGCTATTGCGGGTAAAAAAGGATCTATATTATGTTTACCTTCCTTATAAATGTTGGACTGTGAGTTTGGACAGAAGTATTTTGGATAGTTCTAGTTTGGATTATTTTGGATTACCATAAAAGGAAAACCCGGAGGTTGGGCGGCAACCCGTCACGTCCGGCAAGGCTGTGAGACTTGAACCCGCAACTGAAGGGCGACAAGGGTGTATCACCTACCACTGGCCCATGAGATGTCCTGGATTAAATAATGTTGTTTTTTTTAAGATCTGGTAGATGAATTATAAATTCATTTATTTTGGAACCCTGTACGAATAGTATAAATAAATAAAAAATTACATTCTATTATCTTTTAGAGTGAAAGATGAGTTTTTGGTAGAAACTTTTTAATGGATAAAACTCTGATTATAAAGTAAGTATATCTCCTTATGATCTTAGCCAATCTCATAAATAAATTCCTCAACATTAATAAAAGGAACTTAGAACAAAAATGTTTCCCTAGATGGTACCTTAAATCATCACTAATTTATGGCTTTGGGATTGTTGGCCTTTTCATAGCCATGTTCTCTACCACTCTCCATCAGATAATTGATGGTTAGATTTCTCTTCCATATCCATATTTTCCTACATGGAACCCTAGTATGTGTTATTTTCGGTAATCTTCATACTTTCCACTCTTTATTTTAAATAGAGGCCTCATTAAATCATTTTTCGATGTGGGATTTCAACTAAGATATTTTCAAACGTCAAAAATGTGTTATCCTAATACCCTATGTTTTGTTGAACCGATGGTATTTCAATTCATCATAGATTGATGAATTTAAGGACCTCAATTTTATACTTGTTTGTGATTGATGACCTCAATCACTACCTATAAATATTTACGTTTTTCCTCCGATTATATGTCTCTAATTGCCACCAATGTTCTCCTAATCAAGATCATAATTTGGTGGTGACCCTTTCATTTCTCTTTTCCTCATATTAAGACTAAATTTTAGTAACCCAATTTCCGATGTGGGTTTTCCCACAAATATATTATCTATTTTCAACCGTTTATTTTCGAAGAACAATTTCAAATTGCGAGGATGCAATTTATTGAAGGAGGGGAGAATGTAAAACCCCAAGATTTCATAGTGTGTTATTTCTTCAAAATAATTCAATAACTTGCACTACACGCAACACCGAGTTCAATTGCACCATGACTTACCAAAAAAAAGCCATTAAAAGAGGTCATGAATAGCATTAACTACATTTTTAACTTTATATAATCCTTATAATTTTAGAATCCATATTATGAGTTTCTTAGTCATAATGCAAGAACAGATTCATTTTCAGTATTGCACTTTTATCAACTTTTGATAGTGAAACCTTTTTAAATACAATATTTTAAGCTTTTTGACTAAATGGAGACATAAAAAAATTTAGAATGAAACATCCCCAGCTTCCACGGTACGCTTTCCTTTGAATAAAACAGTAGCGTGTGTTGTACGCAACGTCGAGTTTTAACACACACCACAACCGATCAAACTAGCCGTTATGAATAGTAATACCTAAATTTCGAAATTATATATATTTTATATTTGAAAATGGACTTCATTTTTGGATTCGGAATATCGAATTTAGCCTAAGGTGAAATTTTGGTACATTTCGGATAACTTTCATATTTTGATGAATAGTGAAAATTACTAAGTATTAATTAAAAACAACTTTTTTAATCAAAATAATTAATAGTGATAAATTATGAATTTGAGTGGTTTTAAAGTATATTTAGAATATATTTTTACCATTTAATATAATGTTGGTCACTGGACATAATTTTACAATTAAACCGAACATAAACGAGTGTCAATCTTTTGATAGTTATTATCTCTTAAAAACACGCTTTTTGTTTTGATAGCGGGAATTAATTTTAAATTAATTTCTTCCACTTCTGTGTTTTGAATTTAGGAAAATGGATTCTATATTTGGAATCAGGATGTTCAAATTGTGTAAATAGGTAACTTTTATTTTTAGACATTTTGAATAATTACTACGGTAAATATTTTATTTACCATGGTTAAGGGTAAATCCGGTAAATAAGGGTTAAAAAATAATATTATAATAATACTAAATTACCCTAAAACGTGTCTTAACCCTATTGGTTCACACATACCCGAACATGGGCATCCTTGGGTCAATTTGGTGACCCCTTGGAGCCACTTGTATGTGGTAGGGACACATTATATTAATAAAGTTAAAATAAGAATAAAAATGGCATAAGCTTACAGCTTTTAGAAGAACAATTTTTACATAGGGTTATACATGTTGGATTTTCGATTATAAATATTCATTAGAAAGCTAAAACGATTTCCTACATGATGATATTTTATTTATAATTTTTAGACATCAAATAAGTTAAATTATTAATGACACAATAATGATGCAATGTTTACCTCATTAATAAATCATTTAAATAAATAAGATTATAATGATTAAAATATTATCTAAAACCTGTCCAATTCTTATTGGTTGATGTTATTTAGAATATGAGTCATCTTATATTCGACCTCAATGATTTTTGGACCATTATAAACCGAATATAATTATATTATAAAGTAATACTTTCACTCTTTCTTAAAGAGCCCCTCCTCTCCCTTATAAAAGGAGACCACTTCTACTCATTCTTCACACCTCTCAAGCCACTTGGCTCGTCCAAACTCTGCTCAACTAAGCTCCCCACATCCCTCTCCTCCTCCTTGAAGCTTCCCCTTAGGCAGAAAGCATTTCAAAAAGTCCTTTGGTTCCAACCAAAGTGAGTTACCTAAATTAAAGGTAACGATTTCTCTTAAATTATTTTCCTTTATTTTGCTTCTCCAACCCCCAAAATCTTTTTATTTCCTTTCTTTTGTAACAACACCAGTATCCTCAATATACTAGGATGTTGTTATAAGAAGGATTAAAACTACACATACACACAACTCCATCTAATGGATGATGAACATAATGTTTCTGTGGATGGCAAACTAACGCCTCACGAAACGATGATTGTTCAAATACATCTTACCACCTCTCATGGTGGCCATTATGATGGCACTGTAATTAAATATGATATTAATGATATATATTTTATATATAAGCTTCTGTAATTCCATTTTATTTCATACCATTATTCGTTTCATGTTGTATATACATACGATAATTTCATTTGAGGAAGTGCGGACTACCGCCCCCTTAAAATGATATGACTCGTTCATACCACACATGGAACTTATAAAGGATGGTGTTAATGAACTTAAGTAACATATATAAAATATTATATTATACTGGAATAGTAATATACCTATGTATCATTTGGATTCGATTCTTTTAAAATAAAAATTAAATGGAAGTAGCGTTCGTGCGTACGTACGGACTACCGTCTCCACGAACGCGATGAGATTCATTCTCCATCGTATCCATTCAAGTATAATTATCATTTAATGATTTAAAAATGATTTTTAAGGACTTTATATCATTATGGATATGAATAAGATACAACAAACATTACTTATGTAACAAAACATATAAAAGAAAATGAGTAAGTTAACACCCGAAACGGCGATAATACTAAGATATTATTATCAAATCAATATTAAAAGATCATATATGATATCATATTAATGTATATGATTCTTGTATAATTTAATAACAATTATTTCACCATTATACAGGAGGTTAACCTACCCCAACCAAGTAAAAGTACAAGGTAAGGGTTTATTTCACAATCTCTTCATTATCCGAGTTTGTTTATACGTAATAATCTACTGGGATATCTTTATCATCCACATCCATGTTTCTTAAAAATGTATTTCAAAACATTTTTACTATTTAAAAGAATATGGGTTAAAGTCATTTATACCCTTGTTTGACTTTTTATAAGAGGTTTATAAAGGAATCATTCCGTCGTTTTCGAAACAAGGTCCTTTTTAACCTTTTCGACAGAATTGAGGTAAGAATGTTTTTTTAACTTATACGGCGGGTGCGGTTATTTTACGCCGTTATAAAATCTTCAAAGCTTCCCTTACAAGCTTACAAGAATATTTTCAAGAAAATGTTTTATTTTATATGGCTCTTAAATGATTTCAAAAATAGAAAGATATATTTCTCTAAAAAGTGTTTTGATTTCATCTATGTCAACATCCTTTAATGGATTTTACGCTTATTTGAAGTTGATTTATTATAATACAAAACTTATATATTGTATTGAAGGTTTTGTGATATTTTTGACTGTGGATGTGCTATTTTATACCATTCATAGTTTATGGTGAAACTATTGACATTTCGTATGCTAGTTTTAATCCGAATGTTTATGTTATATTTCAAACTTTTCTTCAGATGAATGTGCTAAACAAGTATGTTCCGGGTTGGGGACCGGTAAAAGTAAGCCCTCCAGGTTGGGGACTGGTAAAAGTAAGCCCTCCAGGTTGGGGACAGGTTAAAGTAAGCCCTCCAGGTTAGGGACTGGTAAAAGTATGCCCTCCGGGTTGGTGTCCGGTTATTAGAGGCACTCCGGGTTGGTGTCCGGTTATTAGAGGCACTCCGGGTTGGGTTCCGGTTAGAAGTAACCCCTAGGTCTTGGGATGAGGCCTAGACAAAGAAATTAACGTTTAGCATTATGCATTCCAACATTATGAAAGTGGTTATTGATATTGCATGTGATTATTCGATTAGTAGAATATCCATGTGAACAAGTAAATGGCATTATTTCATTTTACTTTTGCCATACTATGTTGAAGTTCAATTTTAAAAGGCTTTTGTTTTAGTAATTCATTGCCTTAAATGTTTATGCTTATTTTGAATGTTCCGCTATATTGTAATCCTTACTGGGAATTTGAGCTCACCCCTTTTCTATGTTTTATTTTTCCCAGGTAGTGAAGAAGTAAATTATGATTGACTTGCAGGGATATTATGAGGGGTTTATAGTGTGGACGTTGGAAACATTATTTGTTGTTGTAGTTTTTCATTTTATGATGTAATTGTAAAACTTATGAATATATCTAGTGTTTCCAAGGCTACTAAACTAATCGGTCTTTCGGGATTTGATCTTCTTGTGATCATGCCTATGTTATGAAGTAATGCACCGACTCTGGGTAGCTGGGGTCGGGGCGTTACAATAAGAAGAAGAACAATTCTCTTCTGAATCATATCGTGAGATTAATTCAGATTAAACCAATGCCCTGATACCAATTGGTGAATTGGTATAGGGTATGATGTCACCAACCTCTGATACCAATTTTTGAGATGGTATGTGAGTATGATATACTCTATAATATCAAATATAGGATCAAAATAATACAGATACTATATGTAGTATCTAATGATGCTCAATATACAAGAGGGGGTTTAATTATAAACTTTAAAAAATTCCTTTGGAAGTTTTAAATATGATTATCTAAAACAATGATAAACAAGGTAATTCAAAAGACCTCTAGTTCTACACACATGCTATATTCTGGAAGTGTGATTCAGATAAAGTGATTCTGAAAAGATGGTTCTGGAAAATGAATCTTAATTAAAGTTTAAAAAGATAAATACTCGTCATTAAAGTGTATATAATCTTACTAAATTAGAGTATACAAGTATTAGGATGTATAAGATAGTTATACTTTCCTCCACAAACAAAATGCATTGGAAAAATTGTAAGAAAAAAAGTAACAAGTTATAAATCTTTTAACCCAAAGAAAATGGTATCCAACAACCTTGGATAAAGGTCCCTTGATTTATACATTCAAGAAAGTTTATCGTACCCACACCAGGGTAATCCCTCGATACAAAGATCGGAATCTGTCTTGTTATCCCAGAAAACCCTCAACTTTGAGGTAGTTGGCACCTCTATCTTCTTCAACAAGGAATCCCTCAACTTCAAGGTTGTTGGCACCTCTGTCTTCCTATCCCCAGAATCCCTCTATTATACACAACAATAATCGGAGTCGCACAATGCAAATCTGAACAAGATGTCTAGTACGCTCAAAGAAATAAACCCCCTCTCTCTAGAAATCACTTCAGTAGCATGTAGTCTCTAGATAGATCAACTTGTTGTGAGCTCTTTCAAATTAGCTCTTATTTATAGGAACAAATTCAATGGTTGGATCCCTCCTCCAATGATCATATTGTTCCATGAATTTTGGAGGGACCTATACACATGTCACTTAAACAATAATTAGTTAGTAACTGAATGCACTACATCATTTTATAATAAAAATATGTTTAAGAAAAAATATGGTTACCTAACTAAAATCAAATATTCGGAATGTAAGAAGATAAAATTTCAGATTCTTACAAAAAACATAGTAGGTGTATATAATACAAGTATATTCAGATTCTGTTTTTTAGGAATTTGGATCCTAAACTATATAGAATTCTGAAGTCTGAATTTCAGGGAAATTTGGAATCGGGATTCACAAGAATTCGGAACCTGGACACACAATGTTTGGATTTAGAGTTCATGAGAATTTTGAGTCAGAACATATAATGTTCAGTGTTTGAATTCATTATAATTTGGATTTAGAACTCACAATGTTTGGATTCTGAATTCATTAGATTTCAGATAAAGAACTCACATAGTTCAGTGTCTGAATTCATTAGAATTACGAGTCTGATCTCATAAGACTTCAGAGTCTGGATTCAAAGAACTCGTAGTCAAAAATCAGAAGAGTTCAGAGTCTGAATTCATAGAACTCAGAGTCAAAACTCAGAAGAGTTTGGAGTCTGAATTCAGAGAACTCATAGTCAGAACTCAGAAGAGTTTGGAGTCTAAAATAAGAGAATTCAGAGTCAGAACTCAGAAGTGTACAGAGTCTAAATTCAGAGAATTTAGGGTCTGAATTCGAAGTCTGAAAATAGAATTCCCTTTATCTAATTATTATATGATTCTACGGTTTAGATATGAAACTAAATTTTACACATAGACAAGATAATGGACAATCAAAAACATGGTAAGGATAAATTTCCTTAGGGAAGGAAAATTTTCTTTATAGAAGTAAAACACAGGGTAAAATGAAATTTCACTTGAGATAAGGTATTTGTGATTTTCAATATAAGAAGTAATGGTAAAGTCATAAGGAAACCTTATTGACTTAACAATCTCCCCAAAAATGAAGGAATGGGAAAGTCATAAGGAAAACCTTATTGAATCAAGATTCATTACGTTTCAAAAGATGTTAATATATTTATCAATTCATTATTGAATTTCAAAATGATGGAAATACATTTCAAATGAATTAATATACCTTAAATCGAAGCTTTAAATACCCAAATGGCATGAATCCAAATTTTAGATATTAATAGAACACACACACACCCAGACACACACACACACACATATATATATTCTCAAGGTAGGTAAAATAGTTTTCAATAATAGAATATAGTCATTTAAAATAATAAACAAGAAAGAAACATGTTCATATTCAAAATAGGTTATTATAGTTCTAGGTTATAGGGACCTAAAACTATGAATATAAAAATATGTACAAACCCCCCATTAGGCCTATGATTTAGGGGACTCATCACCATCACCTAAAAAATATGATGTGTTGACAAGAGGTTTTTGATCATTGTAAATCATAATATGCAACCCAAAATAACTCACTAACTACATAAGGATTTCATGTACTATAGTTTAGAAAAATTGGGGGATATTTATTTCTATAATACATAAAATACAACTAATCCCATTCTCCATTTAAAATATATCAATTTTACATTTAAAAACATTAAAATATTTTTTTAAAAAAACATGCATTTTCACAAAGTTAAAACAACTAGGTTTCAGTAAGAATTACATTTTTAAGAAATATTTTACATAAAAGGATTTGAAATCAATTCACCATGTAATTTTACAATCAAATTTTACAATTAAATTAATAATTTTAATTTTCAATCAAAATTCCATCAATTTTCTAACATACCACTAATTCTGTGGAATTGGTGTTATTTACAAAATTACCAATCAAAACCATTCCACAATTATGATTCACAACTTAATTGATATAATTTCTATAAAATTCAAAATATGAATTAAAAAATTTAAATTCTTTAAATTAACATTAACAATCCCCTATTAAATGGAATCGAATGTATTCCAATTTCATTTTGAAACCAATTTATAAAACAACCTAATATTATTAAAATGGTTCCTTAATAAAATAATTTAAATAAATTTAATATAAATAAATGTTTTTCATTTTAATCCTAAATTTAATTTAAAACAACAATTTATTACTATGATAAATTGTTCATATAATGAAGCCACATATGTAGGGATCAACAAATCGTGAATCAAACATCAGTGAATGGAATGCTCCAATAGAGAACAAATAAAATGAGTATTTATAAATCAAACCATGTTTCAGATAAATAATATTGTGATTTATATCCAAATATCAACATTTGAATTCATGGAACCCTAGAGATAAGAAAAGTGATCACTGGAGATGAAGAACGGGTGGAGAAAACTGGCTATTAGAAAATCCAAGGGAATCTATATACCATTAAATTTCATATAAGTGAGATATGATGGTCAAATAATCATTCATAGGATCCACAAGTATGATATAACATTATTTGGGTCAAAATATTCACATTAGGCACCTAAAAGGAGTGTATACAGATTCTTATTAAAAATTTGGATTAATGAAAAACTCGTATGCACAGTTCCCTACGTAGAGGGGAACTATTTAAATGAATCGTATGTCGGCTACATGCAATTTATAAATGGGATGAAAAATATTCTTGATAGGGAGAATGGTTTTTCAAACCATGCACATTTCATGCGATGCCCACTATCCAAATTTACAGTTTATTTCATTATATGGCACTTGGTTTATCAAAGCATGCACTATCCTAGAAATTTTCAAAAACATTACAATTTCTCCATTTGTATCCTGAAATGAATTCCAACTATAACAAGTTCAAAATAATGGTTATAAAACCTAAAAATATAAATATTATGTTATAAAACATATAGCTTGTAGAAATTCCATCCCAAATACCTTTATCAAGGGAAGTAATATGCCAATTCTTCATCTAGGATTACATAATAAACCATAATATTCATGCATAAACTCTTACTATAGATATTACTTTTAAAAATAAGAAATATAGTTGAATCACTTTATTAAATTTTATTGTGGATGATGTTATCCTGAAGCCCCATTTTTTATTCTTCACTATAATAAGTAGAAAGAAATTATTATCATAATACAATTCTTAAAACATTATTATGGGTATAAGTGCACTCAAATGATGTGATATACTACAATAAATTCCATTATTTCCTATATTAAAAACATTTTTCATTATAGTTAATATATATATATATATTTTAATTTTTGTTATAGTGGATTTAAATAATTCAACCAATAAGATTTCATTAAAAAATGGGACCCACTTGCACACATTTTTGATTTATTTGAAAATACTTAATGGTGTTCATTTTACAACCTTAATATATTAATCTCCCATTATCAGTCTTACATATATAAATAAATATGAAAAAATATTATATAAGAGAAAAAAAAATAAAAATAAAAACATATGAATATGTAATAAGTTTTATATATTTGTAAAAAGATTAATTAAATAAGTGTTTGATTATTTCTATAGGTTTTCCATAATATATACTAACTATGGAAAATATATCATATAAATAATGATAAAATTACTAAAAGATCATATAATAATGAAAACATGGATGATAGTGATATGGTACCACATATATATTTTGAATCATAAGGGTGTTATCCATATGGTTTACGTTATTCATTTTAAAATATGGGTTTGGAAGAGCTTTGGGTTAAAATATGAATGAACATAGTGTTAGAAAGTATGTATTCCTTATTTTATATATGTTTGAAAAAAATCATTTTTATAGAATTTTATTTACTATCTCTAATTTATGTTCATTAATATTATATTATATTTGTTATTATTTTGATAGAAAATATTTTTGAAAAACATATTAGAAATTTATATCATTAATTTTCATTCAAATCAATAATATTTTTCCATTTTTCATAATCTAAGTATAACAATGTGTTTTTATATTATATTCTACCTATTTTATACATAATAATATTATTTATTATATTTTTCATTTCAATGACACAAACTAGCTACTAAAAAAATTCACCAAAAAATGGACTACCTGAAATTTTTGGATCCTCTCCAATATGCATCATTGAAATACGTATTCATATTACTATAATTTGTTGAATAAAATTATTATTTTTCCAATATATATATAATATTATTATTATTTATCTTTTCTATAGTGATGTGAATAAATTTAGGTCAAAATTGGTACCTTTTACGAGGAATTAGGTAAAAAATTCAATTCAAGTTGCACTTAAATACAATATGCATGCAGTAAATGTTATATACTTAATAAATTAAATATATTTCCATTCGCATTTTCCAAAAACGTTATTTTAGACCAAGTATATATTTTCACTATCATATAATAGTTTATATAATATTTTTTCAACTATCTTGTGAATACATGGTCTATCTAGTAAATGCCCTTTTTCCCTTTCTCATAATAATTAAACCTAAGAAGAAAATTGTATCACCCAAGATATACATATCAAACTATCTGTGTAAAAACAATCACAATCATATATTCTTAATATTTAAAAGATAATAAACTGAAAATAGTCTATCATAATAATTATATTATTAAGTATATTTATAACATAGATGATGTGATCAAATCCTCATCTGATGAAATATTGTTGTTTTAATATATTATATCCTCTAATTATTTTTTTGATCTAATTATCATAAAAATATACATCATTAAATATTTTTTTGATAACGATTAATGAGAAATTACACCATAAATTATCTATATTACCAAAATTTATTCATGATTAGATATGTCAATCATATTATTCTTATTAAAAACATGTTTTCTTTTAATGCATATTTCATATAAAAATTAAATGAAAATCTGTTTTATATTTCCATCTACATCATTAAAATGTACTTTGGAATAGTAATTGATATATTGATATATATTAGGATTCCATAAAAATTCAATATTTCATATCAACATCTCTAACCCTCTGATCCTAATGAAAATTTATCCATTCATCTACTATTAAATATTTTTCTTCCACGATCATGTAGAGACTCAAGTTTTAAAATTCGTATGTCATGATATTGGAGGAATATTAAATATATATTTTTTATTGTAAATATTTCAATAAAATATTTAAATCCACTACATAATAAGAATATAGACCTTACTACCCATGAATTAAAAAAATTATGGTTTTATTCCTTTTGAACCAAGTTATTATGTATTAATTTATTCATTTTGATAATGGAAATATCTATTATGAATATGAATTTTTGTTTAAATTACCTATTCCCAAAAATACCATAGAATGATTCTAGATATCATTATAGTTCATTCCTTATTATTCATTTCTTGGTTTCTCATATCAACCCCACTTTTCATGGGTGTATTTATTGAATCAATTCGTTGAAAACTTATATTCATATATAAATACATATCTATAAAAATATTATTTAATTTACTTGACTCATTATTTTATCAATCCTTGCTCTATATTGTTTTTAATTTTATATCATCATTTGATAATTTTTAGAATATTAGTGGTCATAAATTTCATAATAAATTGAAATAATGTAGTTCATCCTACTATAGTCATTCATAAATAATAGATAATATCTTAAATTTTATGCACATATGCTTTCCTAAACCCCACACATAAGTTTGAACAGAGTCCATTATAAGAGTACATATCCCCATATAGGGTTTTTTATGATTTAAGTTTTATTTTTCACACATTCAATTCTTAATAATATGTATGTTTTTTCTTTTTAGTTAGAAAATATAGAAGGTAAATTTGTTCCCAATAAATTTATATATACATAAATTACTGATAGATTAAATATATTTTGTGTCATGAACTATTTTCATTATCCTTGTGTGTGGAATAGAAAAATTTATTTCCATTAATGTTAAAAAAGTTTCCATGTGCACTAATTCCATTATTAATAAACCACATATATATATGATTTTGATTGTGCATCCAATTATAGTAAATTTAATGAAATTTTTCAGGTTATAAAACTAATGAAAACACGTGAGGTTATATTTTATATCTTAAAAAAGTAACAAATCATATTTTTATATTACATTGAAATAATGATCATATCTACTTATGAACATAATTTTCAATGAAAAATATTTAAAATATTTTTGTTTTTTATTTTATTTTATTTTGAAATTACCAAATAGATCAATTCCTTATGTAATGACATGTAACTATTTTTGTCATTGAAATACACTAATTGGTTGAATCTATTTCAGTTGGAGTAAATGTGAATTTGAGTTTAGATGTTTTTATCAGAATTTTTGTGATTTTATATGGGTTTCAAGTGACCAGATGCTGGTTTTAAAAGTGTTATACTTGATAAAAAAGACTCAAAATAAAATATTTATGTCAGATAAATTGAATACCATATTTCTAGTTGTAGTAAACCCCCATTATATGTCTAGTTTTGTGGGTTGTTTAATTTTTTCCACTACAATGTTTCTAGTGTTCTGTTTATGAGTTATTTAAGATGAGTTTTCCACAATACTTTGCTCCTTAATGTTTATTAAATTATTATTTTTATTTCTTTTAGTAAAAATAAATAAAACCACAAAAATTTAAATTATTATAGATAAAAAAAGGAGAATAGTCCTCTCTTTCTATCATCCCATCTCTATCATCCCATCTCTATCATCAATCTCCATAATGTCTGGTTCATTCATAGATTATTCATAAGTACTATACTTTTAAGGTGATTCTAGGAACATTCGCTATACCTCTTCTAATTTATCCCTTATTTTATTCACTTCAATAACACTAAAATAATTATTGTTGGTGGAATTTATCGAATTTCATGATTTTAAAAAATTTGAATCCAATCAAAATAGATATTATTGAGGGTTTTGGATATATAAGGATATGTTATGTGGTATATTTCAGGTCCACTATACCTATACACATTTTCAGGATTATTGTGATTTTGAGATTGGGACAGAGTTCATATAATATGGGAATTGGTCCATAAGACATGAGATTTTTAGGTAAGGTTGTGTACTACAACATATATCTATTTCATATCTTATATATATGTTACACATTATAATTATTGGAATGAAAATGTTATTTCATAATATAAATTGATACAATAAATGAAATTAATCTTCATTTGTGGGGACAAATAAGGAGTCAGGTCATGAAAATTTTGATAATGTTTCGTAGAATATCATTAATCCATTCATTGACTGTGTTTTCTTACTAAGGGTATGAGGTATGGTTTTTAAGTAGTTCCTTGCAGAAATGATGTCATTAGAGTTGTTGAACTATTATTTTGAATCTTTTTTCCCTTGTGTGGTTTGATAGGTTATTGATTAACACTCGATTTTGGTTAGTGAGTCAAAAATGTGGGAAAAACATGGTTATGTGGTGAATTTTTATTAGAAAAAGTTGATTGGGGATGTATTATACCATATTGTTATCATTTTATAAGGTAGGCCCTTAATATTTTCGGAACATTCACCTCCGTTTAGATTGGGAGGAAGCATGCAACTATGAATTTATAGATTTTTTGGAGTTGTAACATAAACTAGCCTTTTCCAGAGGATCCAAGAATCTTTCATGTTGTGATGTATTAAAAATTTTTAATGGTGGTTTTAAGTACTTTATGTTTTAAATAATGGATTTTTAATCTGTGGCAATGAGTTTTTCAGCAGACTTATGAATCGTGGAATTCATCTAGGGAATTGAAGTTTTAGACTGTGAAACATACCGTAACTTATTTTAAAACATTCACATGGAATTTTTTTATTCCCTTTATTTCCAAAATTCTTCACCCTTTATGTAGGGACTCTACTAGGAATTTTCTAGGGGAAGTTATCCTCCTAGATCAATCCATTTTTCATTAGATATCCTTTGAGGTTGTGGTGCCTCTCTCCCAGTAGGTGACCTTTCCACTTCTTCATTTATTTTTATCATGGTATAAAATATGGGTTGTTTATTTGGATATCTTTGTTTATTATTGTTTTTATTTTTGGTTTCCTCTAGATATGTTGTGTAATCTCACTTTGGAGGTTTTTTCCTTTTTTGGTTGTGGTCCAATGGACGTTCATTCTTAAGGTATGTGGTGATCTCCGTTTCCATGGAACCCTTGTTTTATAAATTGAAGAAATCATAAGGTGTGGGGATTTGATTCTGGGACCTTCATTTATGTTTTTAGTTTCACTGATATTGGATTATATTGCGGTCATGTGCAACCTGAGCTTCGTGGTAGGTAGTTTCATCTCAAGCCTATGATAATGGATCTTGTTGTTTTCCATTATAAACTGATTCATATTGAAATATGGGGATTATTTTTCTTTGTGTGTAAAAAATTGTTTTCAATGACATGATTTTTACCAGGTTATTGAAGAATTGAATAGAAAATGGGTATTTTCACAACATTGAAATTAACTTTTAAATGGTTTTGAAATGGTTTTCAATGAATTGAAAGGAATTATAAAAAATATCACATTGGTTACCTTGGGTACTTTTATGAAAGGATTAACTTGGATACATCTTCCATATTTTTATTATCAAGTAGTTCTATCATGGGGAATTCAAATGTTTCCAAGGACCATTTTTCTAGGGGACGGATATTGACATTGTTTGATTGTTTACTACTAGGGTACTCCTCTAGTTAATACACCACTATTAATAGGAACTAGTTTGTGCACTTGATTATTATGGTAAGATTAGTCTACATCCTATAACATTATTATTATTTGGTGTTATAATATATATTCTTCTATTTGTATTTCATAGATTTATGATATAGATATGACATGAATGTTTATGCTTTTGAGAAATGATTTGTAAAATGTTCTTTGAAAATTTTTAACTGCTTATGTTTAAAACCATCTAAAAAGGGGAATGTTTAACATGATTTCTATCAAACTAATTTACTACTTATCATGCCATTTTTTTCATAAAATGATTATACATGAATTTTAGTATAGATACTTGATATGGAAAACCTAGGTAAGATCATACTGGGACTATTATCTTACATCCTACTCACCTCTTCGGTGGTGCATATAACATTTTTTGTCTTTTAGTGTATGGAAAGGTTGGAACAATGTGATGGCATGGTTTGTGTCAGTTGGTTGGGTAGATACTGGTGAGATGGTGTGATTTTGTCCATGCCACCCTTTGGATTACCTATTTGGATTGGGTCCTTTGTAGTTGGACATGTCCTATGGAGTTTTTTCTATATAATTCATTATCCATTTCTTATATTTTATTTTATTTATTGATCATATATATATATATATATATATCTTGTTATCATTCCTATGTTCTCTTTTTTGGTGCATATATTCCATGTGGTGTATTACGTTGGGAGACATTGGTCCCTCTGTTAGGTTTTCCAATCCCAAGGTGCTTGCCTCCAACTCCTGGGGTTCTAGAATGCCCTTCGAGTATGTAATAGAACAGGTCTGACATCGGGTTTGAGGGAATATTGGGACATTTTTATACAATTTAGTATCAAAATTGGTTTTTTCTCATGATTCCA
The DNA here is from genome assembly GCA_963277665.1 of Viscum album. NCBI lineage: Eukaryota > Viridiplantae > Streptophyta > Magnoliopsida > Santalales > Viscaceae > Viscum > Viscum album. The sequence continues at coordinate 1,992,992,461 of OY728125.1, read as the reverse complement.
TGTTTTACGACATCTATTAGACTAGAGATAGAGTTTTCGGGACAAGAGAGGTATGTTGTGATAAGTTCAGGACCAAATATTTTTGTAATGAGACTCAAGTTTCCATGGGATGATGGGAGGAGTGTCTATACTGTTGGTTTTTTAATTTAAAATCTCAGTTTCTACTTATGGGTTTTTGAGTTTAAATTGGGATTTGTTCTATTTTATGGATGTTCATATGTTTTGGTGTGCAACAATATGCCTCGAAGACGTGTTCCTCAGGTTCCTTAGGAAGGTGCAGCTGATTCTCCTCAATGGAACCCATCTATACATCATAATTTCATTGAGACTATTATATGGGAAGTCTATTATGTTGATCAAGATGTACCACAAGTTTATAATAATTTTTTTGAGGTACAACCAGGAGTTGGGGGGGAGATATATCGATCGAGGGACATTTAGCATGAGAAACCAACACCCATTAATATATTAACAAATAATCTAGAGGGGGAGGAATGGATGTATAGGATAAATCAATATTTTTTTACTTTCTAGATATGCCTAAGAACATCAGGGTGAAGTGTGAAGAATTTAGAATCCAGGGTTTTAGCAAGCGATGGTTGGCTTCTATGGTTTATGAAATCAGACACATGGACTTGGATAAGAAGTGTTTCATAACCATGTTATTTTAGTAGTTTTTTCCACAGTTATAACTATTGGAAATGAATATACAGTTCTTATTTTCTATTTAGGGAGATTATTCGGTGTTGGAATACACCAATCATTTTTTCGTGCTTTTTTATTATTTCCTGTTTGGGGTGAATCATGACTAAATGAAGGCTCGAGAGTACCTACAAGTTTTGAGAATGGATATTAAATTGTAGGAGTTCATATTGAAATAGTATACCTATAAAAAGATTGTATAAAAATCTATGACGGATGAAATGAATATGAGAGGAAGTGGTGAATTTTCCACCTCTTATATCCCATCAGGTGGAAGATTTTGTGGCATGCATGGGATGAATAGAAAGTGGCATGATCATCATAGGAATACTGGAGGTGGTTCTTATGAGCGAGACTCCTCTGCACTATCTCTTACAACTGCCAACGTGTCATGAACTTCCTGTCAGTGCAGAAATGTAAATCACATAAATCATCTTTAGCCTATTCCCGTACAAATTTTAAATAGTTTTGGATGCTTTTGGTACTTACAAATCTTCTTTCAAGATATGACTACGCCTCGTTATAGATATGGTAATTGAATTCCAAAGGATAATACAATGTAGTCAAAGGCTTTGAAGACTACATTGCTCAATCTACAAGCCTCAATAGTGATGCATTTAAATGTAGTAGATGAGTCTCCAATAGAATTTGATGCAGTTTCAGAAATAGTGAGAGTTACTATAATTATTGCATATTCAGTAGCAATTGATTTATTATATACGGGTGCCACCTAATATTTTTTATCTACATGTTATTTTTATGTTCATAAACATCCAACCAAGCATATTTTCTTTACAATAGAGTTGTGAAAATTCACAGTAAGAGGAAATTTTAGGGGTTTAGGTGTTAAATTTTATCATTAATGACAGATGATACAGAGTTTATGTGGTATTTTATCATTCATAATCTTGATCTGTATGATTTCATCATCGGTATAGATTGGCTTATAACTCATCAAGCTGAGGTATATTTTTTATCTTCATCATGTATCATTTCATGTTGTACATGGATGATGTCATGAGTTTCAGGGAGAGTGGTACCATAGGAATTGTTGTGAAGGACCATCCTGCCCATAGCTCCAGAGTTTGTTGGTTGTTGCCTTTGATCCTGATGAATATTATTATTTTGATGATATTCCCATTATTGTTTGATAAATTCCTGACAATTTCCCATTTTATTTCTCTATACACCATCCAAAGAGAGAGGTAGAGTTTATGAATAAACTATTTCTTTTCAATAAGCTGTTATTGATTACATATTATACTATGGAACCACTGGAGATGAAAGATTTTAATATTCAATTGGATGATCTATTGTAAAAAGTTTTTGTTTCCCTTTCATTTATCCTTGGGTAGCTCATATGCTCTTTTCTAAGAATGATGATGGTTCACTTTGGTTATGCATGTACTATGATAAAATGAACTGGGTAACGGTTAATAATAATTAACATTTTCCTTGTGTAGATGATATGATTGATTAGATGAAGTGGGGAAGTGGTTTTCGAGGATTGATCATTGATCTGGTTATCATAAACATAGAGTTTGGGAGTGTTATATATAAAATATATATTTTAGGAGAAGGTATAACCATTATGAATATCTTGTTATATATTTTGGGCTAACTAATGCTCCTATAGTTTTTATAGCCTTCATGAATTGGATATTCCATCAATATGTTGACAAATTTTTTGTAGTGTTTTTGGATGAAGTTCTTGTTTATTCAAAATCCGAGCATGAGCCCGACCATCATTTGGGCATGGTTTTAGAAATTTTTATAATTCACCATTCTTAAGGAATGATTTGGAAATTTTGTTTATGGATTCAAGAAATGTTTTTCTTTGGGTTAAAAATTTACGGTCATGGATATTCAGTTGATCCAGATATGGTAAAGCTTATTTTAAGGGAATGATCCAAAAAATGTCTTCATGTTACAAATAATCCTTGGCCTTGTGGGGTTATGTCGACTATTTTTCAAAGACTAATATAATAAATAGTCAATATTAATTTCACTTATAAGGAATTCGGTAATATTTAAATGGGTTGAAAGGTGTAATTTTTCGTTCGATTCAAGGAATAATCTTCTAACGTGGATTTTTATTCTGATCTTACATGAGCCCGGTAAGGGGTATGTGGTGTTTTGTGATGCTTCTAATGATGTTTTGGGATGTGTAATTATGAAGGATGATCATGTGGTAGCTTACAAATTTCTTCATCTTTGAACACATGAAAATAATAACACCAAATCACAATTTATAGTTTGGAAAAGACATGAAAGTACATAAATTTTTGTGGTACACTCTATTTGGGGAAGGAATCATGGTATTATCTATTCATAAGAGTATGAGTTATATATTTTCTAAGAATAAAATGAATCTCATATAGAGATAGTGGGTATAATGCCTTCATATGTTTAACATCAATATCGTCAACACCCCAGGGAAGGGATACATTTTTCCAGATACTCTTTTTTGGAAAGTACGGTCGTAGTCTATTCTGGAATCAATGGAAGAATGAAACCTCATTGAGCTTTTTTCTCAGTTTCACTTAGATGATCAGGAGGAAGATTCAGACATAGTTATAAATAGTTTTAAGTTAACACTATCTCTATCGTAGTCTATTTTTTGAGCTAGCATAAGGATAATGAGTTTTAGAAGACCTTAGAAATCATTTATGGTGGGGAGACTATTTCAGGTTGGTCTCTTCATCAAACTATATACTCCACTTTGGGAAAAGGATTGTCATCCCAAAATTAGTAATATGTTTTGTATTTTTCAATTGTTATAAAACTTCACATTTCATTTATCAAGAAATTGTGATGATGTATTATGACTTGAGGAATCAATTCTGGTGGCCAGGTCTGAATCACAACATCGTGAAGTTTGTGTCTCATTATTACACAAGCTGACAGGTAAATTCAGAGCTCTTGAACACTTCTGTTTTGGTTAAAACTCTTATAGTTCCAATCTGGATATGGGAAATGGTATCCAAGGATATTTTTTTACATATTACCATGAAATACATTAGGAACTATAAAATCTAGTTGGTTTTTGATTATTTGATGATGTTTTTTCATTTCATTCCAATCGAATACATCACTAAAGTTGATGATCTGGGTTAGGTGAAGATGATTATGATAACAAGGTTACATGGGATTCATTATTACATTGTTTAGGATAGAGGTCCTATGTTTCCCTTATGGTTTTAGTGGAGTATCCAAGAGGTAATGGGAACATATGTCAAGTTGATCATAGCTTACCATCTATAAATGGATGGTCAAACATAGTGAGTAATTCAAATTCTAAAGGATATGGTATACACATGTGTCTTGGATTTCGAAGGATCATGGTATATCCATGTGGGACTTGTTGAGTTTTTTACAATAATAGTTACCGGTCCTCTAAATTTACTGATCCCTTAAAAATTATCATATGGTCACGAGATTAGATAACCACATTATTGGGTTGAGGTGGGATAAGATTCCTTAATGGGACTGAGTTTGGTTCAGGAGACGTTGGCAAAGATTCTTGATGTATAATAACTTATAATAATCGTTAAGAGTCAAGATAAACGATATATAGATTAGTGGAATTGTCCTTTGGAGCTATCCATGTGAGACTGGGTTTTCATATTGGCTTCTCCTTGGTTGGTTCACTATCATCTTGGACAACAAGGAAATGTGACTCTATGTTATGATGGACTGTTTGTGGTCACTGATTGGACTGGAAAATTTTATTATATGTTATCATTTGTATTTCAATGGATATGTTTTCAAGATTATATCAATATAACTCAACATATGAAGTATCATCCTGAACCCACTCATGTTTTGAGATATGAAGGAATTGAGTTATAGCCAGATGTTTTTTTAGAGAAACTAGGTGATATAGTTAAATATCTTGTGAAAATCTTATGTGGTATGTCTAATAAACTGGGTAGAGTATTATGGAAACAAGGATCAGATTATCATGATACATGGGAATGTGAATCATTGATGCAGGATAAGTGGCCTCATCTATTTCTGCATATTACATCTTCCACAAGACCTCTCAGGGTAAAAATTCTTTATGGTTGTGAGTTTGAAACATATTGTTATCTTTTTATCTTGAAAACCATAACATCATTGTGGTTTTCTCCTCCTTTAAGATTAGGAGGATATCTATAATGGTAAATTAATATATTTTTTGGACATTAAAATTTGTCTAACCATTTCTGTTGGATGAAATAAGACTATAAATATTATAAGTGGGTTACATGCCGTGTATTTTATGATGGGTAAAGTTCATGAAAGGGGATTCATGTTGTAAAATATTACACATCATTAATGGTGGATTCATGTTGTGAATGTTTTAAATTATGTATTTTCAATCTGAGGGGACTGGTTTTTCAGTGTACTTATCCATCACGGACATCACAACATAAATGGTAGTTTCATGTGATCAAATGGTTGAAATATAGTTTTAAAAAATTATCCTGGTAGTTTAGGTTGGTCCTTTCATTCTAGAATCCTTCACCCTCAAAATTGGCTATCCCTTAGGAATTTTTTGGAGACAATACTCCTCCTAGATTGATCTATTCGACATTGGATCTCCATTGCAGCTGCAATGTGTGTCTCCATGTAAGCTACCTTTCAATTTATTCATTGATTTGGATTACATTATAGAATTTGGGGGTCATCTCAAGATCTATTAGGTTAATATTGGGTTTAATTATATTTTATTCTAGATCTGGTGTGCAATAATCTCTGAAGTCCTTTTCCCTTTTTGTCCATGGAACAATGCGCATTCGTTTTTAAGGTCTCTAGTGTCTTCATTTTCTACTCACCCCCTGTTTTCAAAATTGTATGAATAATAAGGTGTGGGGATTTTATTCTAGGTCATTTTTTGATGTTTCTAGGTTTCATTGATTTTGGCTTCTGGTACGGGTGTGTGCACCCCGAGCATTGAGGTAGGTGGTTCCATATTAATCATATCATAATGGATCATGTTGTTTTTCTTTATAAAATAATTCATAATGAATTATTGGTATGATAATTTTTTGTGTTAAAAAATATTTTTTAATGAAAATTTGTTTCTCCCTGATTATTAATAAATTTAATTAATAATGGGTCTTTTTGAATCATTGATATGAACTTCTAAATGGTTTTGAAATGGATTTCAAAACATATAAATGAATTGTAAAAAAGACCCCATGGGTTGCCTTGGGTACTTATGAAGAATGTATATATTGGGGCCATCACCCATTGTTTTTTTGATTATCAATGAGATTTTTCTTTTGTATTTCCTTTTTTTCTTGGGAATTTTTATAGGGGTCTAATGTTGACATAGTTAGGGGGTTACTCATGTGGTATTCCTTTGATTCCTAGTCCTGTTATTCTATGAACTAAGTTTTTTACTCTACTATTCAGGTGCAGTGTTTTGTGGCCTGATCCAATCATATTCCTTGGTGTTGTAATATATGTGATCTTGTTTTTTTATTTATTGTGATTCTATGTAAGTCATGATATGAATGTTTAATTTTGAGAAAAATGATATGGAAAATGTTCTTTGAAATTGAGATACATTATTTTGTTTATACTTGTGGAAAAAGGTAAATGATTATAGTGTTTTCTATAAAACTGATTTACTTCATATAATTCCATTTTTTACTTAAAATGAGAATATAGGAATTGTTATACTGAAACTAGATATGTTACACCTTGGTGGGATCCTAGTGAGCCTGTTCACTCACACCCAGTTCACCACTTCAGTGGTGTGTAGAAATTTGTTTTTCTTCTTAGAAGTGAAATTCAAGGTACAAAAGTGAGGCATTGAGGTTCATGTGAGTTGGTTGGCTAGCTGGTGGTAACATGGTTAGAGTGTTTCATGCCATCTTTTGAATTAGTTCCATTTCTTGGTTTATTTTTTCGTTGGACATGTCCTTTGGGGATATTATCTATTTTTTTAGTGTCTATTTACACTGTTTTACTAAAATTATGGGATATATATATCATGTTGTTCTTTCAATTTTTCCATTTTTTATTATATATATATTCCATGTGGTTTTATAGGACATGTGAAATTGTTCCCTCTGTTGTGTTGTTCAATACTTAGGTGGTTGTCTCTATCCCATGGGGATCAGGACCGCTATCTGAGTATGTAACGGAAGGGGTAGGGTTCCATGTTTGAGGGAAATATGGTTTGGATCAAAACATGAATCCTAGCCTATATAGTGGGATTTATAATATATATTTTCATTTTATAATGTTTTATTATGAAATCTGTCTATAAGGATATATTTAAAAAACAAATTTAGGGATTTTACCATAATGAAAAGGATACACTAAAGTGTATATAATAGTGTAAGACCTTATCACTGTTGAAAAGGTGTCATGTCAACATATATATTATATTATTTTAGTTTATTAAATGGATTCATTATGTACTTAAGTACTTTTCACATTAAATAAATATCCGTAAAATGGAATCTTTTATTATTTAACTAAAAAAATTTCATTATTGTTAGTAAAATATATTCATTTGATAGGATACCGTCCCTAATGTTTTTATCATTACAGCCAAATATACTTATGGGTATACCATCATAAGATTGAGAATTATATAAAAATGGATTTTATCCTTTATTAATCATTGTTTTTAAAATTATTTTATTTTGTAATAGGTTAATGGAGTCATGAGATTATGTTATTATTATATTATACATGGTACAATTTATATAACTCTATTTTATTGTCTATTATGGCTGATAATGATGTTATTTATTATTTCAAAAATACACATCATTGGTTATTGATGGTATTTATTTTTTATTTTTACATTTTATGTCAATCCATTCAATTTTTTTATGGTTCCATATTTATCTATTATTGTTAAGATATATCTTGATGGTTTAATATGTATTAACCTTATTTAGGATTAGATTTTAATTTTATATACATGATAGAATATTTATAAATCCATATAATTATTGTAAATTGAATTTATATTGTATGTTTTGTTATACAGGTTTTGGATTAAAATGAGTACCCTACATATTTAGAGAGATAAATGGGCATTAGGTGTCTAATATTTTATGGTTGAATATAATGACTCAATATTCATTCCATTGAGATTATGGTTATCCTGAAAATTAGTATTTGTATATGATTATATTACTTTATATGTAGGGAGAGACCTCATATGTGGGGAGTGTTATGTATATGTATTTTGTTAGGTATATATATATATATATATAATTCCATATTCCTATTAGAGTGGCCTCTGACATGAGGTTAGTATCAATAATACTTATATATTATTCCTCCTGATGAGGTTATAGTGTACTCATTTTTTAGGACTGTGAATATATATAAATAACTCTCTTTTATGTAGATAGTGGTCTCGATATTTTATATGATTATATGTGTGTGTATGTGTTTCTGTTAGTTCATTTTCACTTAATGAGGATGGGATTGAATGAGCATACATGATATACATGTCCATTGTGATAGATAGGTATAATAGTTTAGATTACTATTCATGGTTTGAATTAACTATGGCCTTATAATATTAGTATTGTATTATAATGATAGGGGAATAATGATATTGGAATTAATATCTTGATAATAAATCATTATCCATTAATTATCTATTATTTTTTCATATAAAATTTGTCATTTTATTTTCTCAGTGTTAATTTTGTGCTTCTATCTCATGTCATTTCATGTCATGCATCCACTCATGTATATAATAGTTCATTTTTGTAAACCACTGCTAAGGGAAAATTATTTTATGCACTAAACACTATATATTTTTCTCCTTTAATATAAAATTGGGTTGGTTATATTTCGTGTATAAAATTGTTTGTAGTTTATATAAATTTTGGATATATAGGACATTCATTTGGTAGGTTTATCACTAAAAATGTTGTGTCTTTATAGGGAGTCTGAGTATGAAGATGATTGTGTTGGAAACACATGGTTTGATTATCACAAAAACTATTTAGTTCTATTTAGAGTCTTGTTATCAATCATAGTGCTGGGTTGGGAAAAATATATATATTTTTATGGTACTGTTACTTAATTTTCAATTTTTTAAAATTTTAATTTATTTATATTATTTTATATGAATAATAAGTACTTCCATAAATACAGGTGAAATTTTATTTTTAATAAATATCATATATATAGATGGTTTGTTCTTGAATTTTAATTGAATCTAAAAAACCTATTTTATTAAATCAAAATTGAAAATCAATCCAAAATAAATAATTCCAAACTACATTTCTAGTCACCATTTACATTATACAAATGAACACTCTTTGGGGTCTAGTTTAGAAGGTTTTAATTATTTGAATTGAGGATACATAAAGTTGAATGTTGAAATTTCTTGGGTATTTTATTGGATATAATATTTATAAGAATGATAATTAACACTATATTAGAGACCAATTTTCTTATTCATGGTCGAAGATCTAGCATCCATGGATATAAATGTCTACCACAATTAGTGTGAGTATAATTTTAAAAAAAAAATTATTTTGATATTGTGGATCATCAAAAGTGTTATAAGGATCATATGAGATACCTTTTTTTATTTTATCATGAATAAATTTTTATGGGGATATGGGTTATATTATTTTTACATATTAATAACTTATTTTTATTTTGATAAATATTCATAGTTATAAGAAATATTAATATAATCATTTCATTCATGATTATCTTATTATGTATGAAATAATTAAATAGGTTTATCCACATGAATTTCATTTTGATTTTTATGTCTCATTATATTATTAGTTATTTATGGACAATGAATTTTCATTTTAAGCATATTAATATATTTCCCTAATTGATTTATATACTTCTTTTTGTTACAATGATTGTAATATTTTATCAAGAAGACTCTTGAAATATTTTGTAAAACGTATTGTTTTAATCAAAGAAAACACACATGGTTTTCAAAATGGAATATTTTAAATGAAGAGAAATTAGATTTGAAGATAGTATTTTTAGTATTTTATAATTTTGTTTTAATTCAATGTAAATTTGAAATTTAATGGAATCCATGAGATACACACTAGGTAACAGGTCAAAATTTAATGGAAAATCCATATCCATTGAGATATTTCATTGATTTCTCACGTAGTTTTTGATTATATAAATTTTAAATACTATTTATTTAATAGTTAAATTGTTAAAAGAATATATTTTATTAGTTATTATGTGATGTGTATGAGTTTAGGATATCCATTGGAATGTTTTTCTAGAGAAAATAAATCAGGTTCAATATGGTTGGGTTATCTTAAGTTGTTATGGATTAGAAGCATTTATAATTCATTTCATTGATGTTTGGTGGGAAAAGCTTTAAAATTTTTATGACTATGAATTTTTTAGGATTTACAGTTTCAAAAATATATTATTGTTATCATATGGGATATTGATTGAGGATAAATTAAGTAGAAGTGATTATATTTGATGGTGTTGTAATTTCATATTAAAACATTAGCACAATTGTGAAAACATGAATCAAATTCAATATCAGATTAATCATTATAATTTTATATGAGGAATTGTTATTTATAAGTATGATTCTATTTTAATTTGAATTAAAATTTGAAATTGATGTTTTGGGAAATTTAGAATAAATCATTTGAAAAAGGTTTTATTCATTTTATGGTGATGTTGTGTATGATTAAATGTTGTTTTATGTTTGAACACATAATACATAAATTATTTTAGTAAAAATCTAATTCATTTCTCTAAAGTGATGATGTCTTGAGAGAGTACATCAAGACATGTGGATCATTCTACAAAAGAAAAATCATTACTATTCATGTTCTCATTTTTCTAGAAAAAATATTTTTTTATTGTGAGGGAGATAACACCATAATGAAGTATCTACCAAATTATAAACTTATGTGGCCATGAAAATTTGGTAATATAATGTAATTATAGATTTAATAGGTTTTATTGCATTTTAAAATAGCATAAAAATATATTTCTGAGGTTAGGGACCGTTTTTTGAATAATCTGAGAAATCTACATGGATTGGTCTATGATTAGCATTATTAAATTAAAATGGGTAGGGGATGGATAATATTTTCATTATCACGCCATTATTGATAGAAAAGTACATTTTTTATCTCTTTGATGATTTTTATTTGTGGATGATTCAATTTCTACTCAAAATCATTTATTTAAGCACATAAAACAAATTGAGTGTTTTTTCAATGTCATTATTGATCCAAAGTATCAATTAAATTATAAAAAGTTAGAAGGATGATTTAACTTGGAATATGGATTTTTAATACAAAATTTAAATTTGAAAAATAATTTTTGTTTTGTTCTTCTTGTGTGTGACTGGATAGACTAAGACAAGTATACAAATGCATTTCAGAAATTTGGTTAGTGTAATGAGGATAATGAAGAAATATAAATCAATGTAATAATTTATATATAGATAATTTTTGTCAAATTATATCATGATGTTTTAATACTTTTATGTAATTATTAAATATTATTTTTATAGGATTAAGGATTCTTGGTAATATTAATAGAAGTTATGAGCTTGTTCTTGTTGATTATATATTAGTGGATTCCCATTCATAATGGTTACTTAGTGAATAAGTGTAAAATATATTTTGCTAAAAATTTTATTACTCATTATTATATAATTATTCCAAATATTGAAAAATATATGGGGAGTTAGTACTCATCTATATAAATTAGAGTCACTTATTAGTTTTTAAATATACTTATTACTATATATATTATAGATCATATGTTCAAATGTGTGTGGTTAAGTTACATCATTGAACATAAATTTTCTATGTAACATGTATTAAAGTTTTATCCATGTTCATGTGTAATAATAATGATTTCAGAATCTTTTGATATTGGTATTTTCAGGTCATTTGATAGATACATCCATTCATTTTGAATGGTGAACCATATAAGTTCCTTCTACCCACTGTGTTTAAATGTAATGAAGTGGACAAAAAGTGATAAAATACCAAAAGAAAGTAACTTTAATAATTAATTAATATTATTAATTCATGGATCATATAATAAGTAACCACCTCCACTTAATGAATTTGTAGTAATATAAAATCCTACTGGTGTATATTATTACTTACATTTATTTTCATTTTTTCCCTTATTTTTCAGTCAAAAACTATAATCTATTTGGAGAATTAAGGTGAATTTATGACTATATTTTTATGTTAATATAGTTTAACATTTTATGTTTGTAATCTTTTATATTAAATTTTTGAATATAAATGTTGTATCAATGATTGATTTATTGAATTATTATATTTGGAAAGATAAAATGTTGCAAAACCTAAAATCTATTTAATTATAATATAGTTAATGGTATAATAAAAGGTTAACTTACTCATACAAAAAATACATGATATTTTTAATTGATTCAAATAAAATATATAATTAATTTTTATATCTTTATTTAATTTATTCATCATTATCAAAAAAATAATTTTTTTATTTAAATGGAATTTTGATATTGAATTATATAGTAAAAAAGATTGAGAATATTTGTGATTAATATAAAATGTCATAGAATAAAAATTATTGGATTGTAATTTATAGGATAAAGACATATAAATACATTAAGACTAGTATGTTGATGAATTATAAAAAATATTCAAGGAATTCGAGAGTAAAATGAAATAATTTTTTTCCGAATCATGATGATCTAATTAATATTAAAAAAAAAATCATATTTGAGGAGGTAAATTTGATGAAAATGATTTTGTAATAATAAAATGATTCTAACTCACAATATTAAGATAATATTTATAGTTTTTTTATTTCTTATAAAATATATAAAGGAAAATTTGTTAAGAATAAGAGTATGTGTGAAAAAGTTATTGAGATGAAATTCATGAAAGTTGTAAGAGTTGAATAAGAGTAATGTAGAATGATTGAATTTTTTTGAAGATGAATCTGTTATAATTATGTTTTACAAATTTATTTCATCCATCTCAATATGTTTATATAAAGTAAATGGAAAACGTTGAAGAAACATACCACTATAATATTTAAACTTTGCAGACAATAAAAATTTTTCATAAAATTTTAATAAAATTTTGGATGAATACAGGTGTTTTTAAATTTATTTAATATGGATATAATCAAATAAATAAAATTCAAAAATAAATATGAATACTATTTATCCATTGAAAAAAGTAACAATTTCTTATAATTTAAAATAATAAATTCTGTTTAAAAATAGATAATTATCTGAAGATTAAAGGTAAATCTAAGGTTGATAGTTAAAGTGGAAATATAATAAATTTAATATTCTAAAGTGAGTGATGATGGTTTTTCCAGTGATAAATAATATGGAAATTAAGAGTTTGAAAAAATTAATACAGATTTTTTGAAGAAGAGATATTTTAAATTGGATATTTAATAGTTTAAAAAACTAGTGATAATGAATATAAACTTAATGAAAAGCAATTAAATATCAAACAATCTTGTTTATAAATTGGTTATAATTTAATAAAATTTGATAAAAGTTATTTATGATTTAAATATGTTACACTATAAAGAGATGAATCTAATAAAAAAAATAAAGATCCAATAAAAATAAAAGGTACAAGAAATTTTTGAATAAGAGTTACACGAAGTAAAATATCCAGTAAAAAAGTTATAACTTTACACTAATAATTCAATTTATGAAGGTAGATAATGGTTGAAATTATGTCTCTAGGGTGATGGTTGTTTTTGTTAGAAAATAAATCAGATAATAGGACTACATGGTCATTAATTTATGGAAGTAATGGTCGCTTAAAAGGTATAGGAAAATGATGTTATGATTGTGGAATATGAAAATAAGATAAATATGTCTATAATTTTAAAAAAGAATACTTGAATAAAAAAGAATTAATGTTGAAAAAATTAATGATGAAGTCTAATAATCATATTAATGTTTCTATAATATCTCAAAATTGTAGATATTATAAAGTAATTGATATCCGTGTTCAAAATATGGATGTGCAGTAGATAAATAATTCTTAAAAATAAGTTGAAATTTTAGAATATCCATATTATATATATATTTCAAGTACTGCTGTAGTTTGGGACATCTAGTAAAATCATGATAGTAAAATTAAGGATATTTATATTTTTATAAAATATATATAAGGTATAATTTGAAATGGATTCAACCTATTCAAAAGAGAGAAATTTATTGTAAAATAAATATCCTTGATGTGAAGATAAAAAATAATTTTAAGATGTTGAGTGAAATCTATGGTAAATTTTTAATGTCTAGACATTATGCTTAAAATATTCTCACTATGTTTCTAGAATAGTTGTGTATAAATTAATGTTATTATAGTTATTTAATTAATAAAATGATAGAATAAAATAATTCCCTTATTATAAATGTGTCATTTAAATCTTTAAAATGTATGTTCATTTATTCTGTACAATAAATGCTCATCTCATATAAAAGGAGATATAGAGATTCTAAATGATTTAGAAACAATCAAGGAATGTTTTATATCATTTAAAATGAGGGTTTACTCAAAATAAAAGGAGTTGGATGAATATAAAATGTAGACTATTAGAAATTTGAATTTTACTTTCATAATATCATTATTTCCATCAAAAAGAATAAAATCCAGAACATGGATCTTAGAATGATGATGACCCATAAAATTATATAACCATTGTGATTCAAGAATATTTGGATAATATGTTTTTAAATTAGTAATACATGTATTCATTTATTATATAATGGTTGTACGTAATTTATATCTTATATCAAAGTCATTATAATATTATTACCAAATCTGTTCGATGGGTGTTTAAATGTCTATTATATATGAATAATTTTTTTTTTCATTTTATGACATTTGAGTTGAAATTCACTTTAATGTTTTAGTAATTATAGAGAATACTATAGGTAATTAATGTTGTACATGAAAAATAGTCGTCTAACTAGAAAAACCATAGTATTTATTGAAACCACTATATTTATAGGTCCCTAATATAAATGTGTGGTGGGTCACTTTTATAGTGATTTTTAATAATATGTGAAGGTGGTATAATATTTTTTGATATTTTCATTTATGACTGTAATATTTTTTAATTGATTAATTTAAAAGATAATCATCTTTCCCCCATAGATTTGTGAAAAAATTATTTACCAGATTAATTTTCTTATTGTAATTTACTATTTTTTTATGTTTTTTGTGTGATTTTTTCAAGAGGTTGTGTTTTATTTATTATAGGTGGGTTTTGATCTATTATGGTTACATAGGTGTGTTTTTGTCTTCCATATTCTAAAAAATTAGGTTTTTGTTATTCTTTAATGAAAAAAATTAGAGATTTGTTCGGCATTTGATGCAAATAGTATTTCTTCTTTCGACGATCTATGATTCTAAATCCCATCTATTGGTATTATCTATTTTGGTATATTAAGACTTTAAATACATGAAAAAACATTAAGGTAATTAAATATTCTCAATTATTGGTCTATTCAATGGGGGAAAATGGGGTCAGCCGTTATAGAAATAGAAGAAGGAAAATTCCACATAATCAAATATCATATCAAAATGTTTTTTAGAGGATATTCATATATTATTTTTTTCCAAAAGAAATAATTTTTTTATGGAATGTATTAATTCTATAAAAAATAGAAAAATTATATGAGGAAAATATTTTTATAACAAAGTATTCAATGATTTGTATGTCATTATCCAACAATCACTCCTATAAAATCACGGTGGTGAAGACCATATGGGAGATGATTAATAATCTGGAGTATTTGTAATAGAAAAAAACAATATTGAATAAAGTTATCATTATATACTAATGTTTAAGAATAATAATATCATATATAAAACTAGGTGATGATATTTCTAACGAACCAAAATTATATTAATGGAAATTTCACTTGATCTAATTAAATGGATTATTATGTAAAATGGTTATAAACCATATGAACATCATTGGATTTATTTTTATGGATTTTATAATTCCATTAATAATTATGACCGTTGCTAATATAGCAGTTAAACTATGATCAAATGACTAGTATAAATACAAGGCTTTAACAAATCCTATTTACTCAGAAAAAGGAAGTGATCTCCTCATCCAGTAAAATTGCCCCATACGAAGCCCATTTTTCAGAGCTTAGAAAGGAGGTGGCATCATTGGGCTTTGGTCTTGACCAATCCCAAGCTGATCTTCAACACGTTATTCTCGAGAAGAACCTCCTACGGGATAAGTGGATGCTAATAGAAATTGCCACCCAAGCGATATTATCTGAAACACCTCAAGAGACTGTCACCATTGCACGCATTACCCTTCAGCCATATGCAGGTGTTATAAGGGGTTATGTAATGAGACCCATTTACTATGATAATGTGCAATATTTTGGTATTGAGAATGAACTTTCATTTTATTGTAGTAACTTTGTAAATATTTTTAAACGAAAAAATATCATTTTTAGTTAACATTCAATTAACTAATATATTTTGATGAATTAATGGATTTTTTTAATGAAATAATATTTTCTTAAAATATTAATATCAATTTAATTTTTATTAAATAAATATGATTGAATAATTTTTTTGAATACAATTGTGATTTTTATTATGATTTAAAAGTTATTTTTATCAAAACCCATGAATATTCGATAAATTTTGGTCTTTATTTTAAAAGTAAAAATTCAAATATTTGTAAAATTATTTAGATAAAAAGAAAATTATTTTTCTAATCATGATTTCGAAATTATCCAATAGTTATTTAATCATTATTTTCTGAAAGATTCAGATTTTTGGGTAAAAATTAAATACCATTTAAATATATAATTAGTTTTATGACATCATAATGTCCCAATAGTGATGTAATATAATACTATAAAAATTATGTTCTTCCAATATACATTTTACCATTAAAATAAAGTGATTTTAGGTTTGTTGGGTTTATTTTACAAAGCGTTAGAGGACCCTCCATAACTTATGAAACATTTTTGTATTTTGAATTTATTTCCTTGAGAATGTGACTCACCTCCACATAAGCATGCATTATATTTTAATAATTTAGGCCATTGGCCTAATAAAATATTTTTTCTACTCCCCTGTGTCAAAAACCATTAGAAAACACCAGGGAATTGTATGTGGTTTGGATTAGTTTAATGTGTGGTGACCAAAACCTATATAATAAAGACATCCCACTTTTTTACTATATAATTTATCCCAAGATCCCACTTTATCGTCAACCAAGTAATTTAGAGCATGACCAACCCCTAACATCCTCTCTCTATAATCCTCCCAAGGCACCCAGAACTCTCAAGAATCCTCTCTCATTCCCTTCTGAAGCCTTTGGGACCACACTTCCAAGTAAGGGATTCATTCCTTTCTCATTTTATCGAATTTTCTAAATATTTTTACGCCCTTTTCTATTCATTTATAAATGTTGGGGTGTGATTTTTACCTACCCTATATTGTACTATATAGGTTTTAATGAAGAGAGGCCAATTCCTCTCTCATTAATGCCTTCCATTTATATACTCGTTACCATGATGAAATTTTATAAGCGATTCATCCCTTTCTCATTATATCATTGTTTCTTAATATTTTTATGACCTTTTATTTTAAATTATAAATATTGGGGTATTATTTCTCATATCTATCATATGCCCTATTTATTTTTGAATTATGATAGACCCCATTCTCTCTCATCGATGCCTTCCAGGTATACTCGTTACTATGCCAAAATTCCGTAAGGGATTCATTCCTTTCTCATTTTATCATTGTTTCTTAATATTTTTAATCCCAATTATTTTAAATAATAAAAGTTTGGGTATTTTTTGAACCTCCCTGTAATGCCATATTTATTTATGACTGACGAGATTCCCCTTTTCTCTCTCATTAAGGCCTACCATGTACACATGTTACCACACCGAAATTCCGAAAGAAATTTCTATATCATCATTTCCATTCAAGAAATTCAATTTTATTATGAATATAAATTCAATTATTTGTGATGGGACTTGTATCTAAATGACCCCTTACTTTAAATTTCATGTACATTTGATAAGAAACCGTTTTCCCTAAAATAAACCATTTTTATGAAGTATTATGTCACACCGTTATGCTACTGAAATTGCACCGCAATTTTCCATGCCAAAATCTTTTTGTAATAAAAACAATTCCCAATTCCTTATCAAGGGTATTAAACTTTATGCACATTTATCTATATATGTAAGAGTTTAATGAATTAATTCCACATTCATTTATCGTGGAATAAATTAGGACGTTTAATGAATCCATGTTGTATGATCTTGTGGCACACTTATGCATGAAATGAAATGGTTAAGAAGGGTGCACCTTGACACTGATCTAATGATTTGGGTAAATATTAGTATCCTGATACATAAAGTTCAATGAATATTTACTCATTATAATTAAATTTTAATGAGGATTTACTCATGTTAATTCAAGTTCAATGAGGGTTTACACATGCTCAAGGTGCAATGAGCCTTTGTTCATGCTAATACCATGTTAAGTGTTGTTTCCACATTTTCATGTTATGATAATCATTTTATATCATTCCATTATGTTCATGTTTTATTTATGGTCCATTGGTATGCCTATTACATAACATGTATTGTATTATTCATGTTATTCCGTGTTTACTCCCTTACTATGCATTAGAGCTCACCCTTTTCACATGTATATCCTCTAGTTATCCCATGAAATGCTATGTAAAAGGGAATGTTGTGGTTAGGTAAAGGAATTTTTTAATAAAGGTGTTTTGTGTTTTTTGTTTTATGTTATTATGTAATATTCCTAATCCCTAAATAGACTATACCTCTTAATCATCCATGTTGTATCAATTGAAGAGTTTATGTAATGAATCATGTTATTTTGTTTAATATAAATAAGTGTTGTTATATTTGGTATCAGAGGATAGGAATATTCATTTTTGGGATTGAGATTAGAAAATCCAAGTGACTCCTTAAGCATAAGACATAGTATAATAAAGTGATCACTAAATATCAGTGAGTATTGAGTAAAAGGATGATAAATCAAATACATCTCTCTCTGGACATGAGCAGGTAGAGACAGCTCTGGCACATATGTACCTAGAGTGAAAACTCTCACAAGGAGTTTTGGGATTGACTCAGGGTATCCTGGTGCCCGAGAATGGGCCTTTTTACGACCTTTTCTATGACACTCGTATGGTATATGCTTTGATAAATTCAGAATCTTATTATGAACCACTGTTAAGGGAATAAAAAAATTCCCTTAAGAATATATTTATGAAATTATATCATTGAAAACATATATTGATGCCCATAGATTCATAAGTTATGGAAAGAAAATTTATTTACAACTCATCAGTTCTAACCATTTATTACCCCTTATGTGTTACCCCTAAATTTCATTTTATTCGGGCTAATGGTCGGTAATAAGAGGACTCATGCTAATAACCAATTAGAAGATCAATGTGATGACTCTTTTAATAAGATGCCCAATCCCATGGGTGTAGAAATCCCAAACATTGTCAAGATACTCCCTCAGTAAACTAAATATTTGATTAGAAAAATGAGTCAAGATGAATGTCAGCCCCCAATGAAAGAACATGTCATTTTCCAGAGCTACATGAGACAAAGACCTACAAATTTTAATGGATATTCCAATCCCCCAATCTCTGAACAATGGATCAACTCCATTGAAAATATCTTCTCTATCCATCTATCATCGGACCAAGATAAGGTTCTTATGTCTCTTTATCATAGGGAGGGTGAAGCCGATAAATTTTGGACATCAGAAAAAATTATTATGCCTAAGGAGGAGATTGAGGAGTTGTAATGGTAGGATTTTTGAAAAAAAAAATTCGAAAAATATTTTCTTTGCACCCTCTGGCTGATGATGTAAAGGGACTTCCTTTCTCATAAGAAACAAAGATATTGAAGCCATTGGAGAGTACGTGTAAAACTTCATAATACTTGCATGATATGCCTATGGATTTGTCGTTACCCTCAAATGCAAGGTTTACAGCTACTTTGGTGGGCAGAAACAAAACCTATGAAAGGCCATGGTGATTCGTGACTTCGAATGTTATGAAGAAATTGTCTGAGGAGCCCTCAAAGTTGAAATGGAAATCTTTGAATCTTCGGGGTATCATGTGGATAATGTGACATCCCGACACCAGGATACCAATTATCAGTTACTAGAAATATGATGTGTAAATTTTTTACTAAGCATACACTGATATTTCACACATAATTTCCCACACAGAGGATCGATTCTATTAATGTTTCCAGAAACCAGCCGCTTCTATCATGCTTCTACTTCTAAGAACTGATACCTGAAAATTTTATTTCATAAACTTAGGGTGATCATACGAGTGCCCAGTAATGGGTTTTAAAAACAACATAATAACCAATTATAAATTTTAAAAACATTCTTTAATACATTTTGTAAAACATTTTTCTTAAGAAAAGTTATATCTCATATAACATACCATAATAATAAATCTGGACAATTAAAAGCATACTAACATAATCACAAGGTAACATCATTCAGTTATAGGAATTCTCATTTAGCATAACAATTAAAACTCATTCTAAATATTTATGACATATGAATATGAAGGTAAAACTTAAAAAATAGAGAGTAATACATAATCATAGTTGAACATAAATGTAATAACTTCAATTGAAAACGCTGGTTATTAAATCATTGAGTTCTAAAAAAAATTCATACCTTAAGAATGTACTTTTTCTGATATTCATATGTAATGGCTCTAAACCATGTATATTCTAAAAGTTGAATATCTACTTGGATAATTAATAATCATACACATAATGAGGGAACGTATTATATCATACCCTTTCAAGACCTCGTGTCAATAATCTAAAATATCAATGGCCTCGTGCCATGACCTGATTGTCTCATGAGAACTATATATTCATCGAGGTGATTTCATTAACGGGTCCCCTAAAAATTGTACCAAGTCTATTAAATCCTCATACGCCAAAAAGGGTCGTATATTCAAAATGTCCCATAACACATTGAATATTTAATTTTATCATTTCATATTATTCAAGGTGTCTCATGAAACTGTTAATAATTTAATTCATAATTCCATTATTGGTCATAAGAGTTCTAATTATATTCATTAGAATTTCCATATATATAGTGAATCAGGTATATATGTGTTTATTACAGAACTATCAACTATAAGGCAATGTCATTGACTAGTGAGTATGATTAGTAGATTATGGCCTATGTGATGACAACTAAAGAACTAAAAGAAATACATGTATTGTTACAATAAATGATAACCCTAAAATTTTAAGACATTATTAAAAAATACATATTTTAATTTCACTTGGATAAATAATCAATTAAAATGATGAAGAAAATATTTTAGGTGGGGTATTAAGCTGATAGATTCTCTGACATTTATTACTAAAATGATTTGGTATAACAAAGATCAAAGGTATACATAATGAAAAATGGAAATATTGAGAGTCAACCATAACTAACACCATTTAATACATATATTTATATATATAATAAGTAATTAAAACAAATAGATATAAAAGTTGTAAGCCCCAAATATTATACTCATGTATAACTCCACAATTATTAAACACATCATAAGTGTAATATTTAGAAAATCCACAATTTGGTATTGTATAAATTGTTCATACAACAGGGTGCATATAATGAATAGAATTTTAAACAAAACATATTTAGGAAAAACATGTATTATTTTTTCTTATTAATCCTTGGATAATTCTATGTAAAATAGAGGATCAAAGTTTATCTGCATACACATATTTTCTCACATTTGAATGAACATAATGTATTAAATGGTTTAAACAAAAAAATCTATTGAAAACCTTATAGAATTGAAATATTGGTCACATTAATTAACATGAGTCCCTAAAACATTAAATAGTAATATAACTTTTAAAAGGGTTTATTTATTAAACAACTTTATATAAATGTTTATGTAGACATATGTAACATAAATGTATAACAAAGACCAACCCCAATGTTAGTTGGCACATACTTATTTACAAAAAACCATAATTAATCATAGATGTTCAATATTAAAGGAATTAAAATTGGGCTAGAAGGTGAGTTATAAAAACAATTTAATTACATAAAACCGTTTATAAAGATATATATATATATACAAAGGTTTTGTACAACACATAATTCCTTATGTTTTAAAACTCTACTTAAACATGAGACTCAATGTTAAAAAGTATTTAAGCTCGATATAATAAATATTTATATAAAATTGTATGGTTGTATATATATACATAACCGAATATATATAAGGAATGTAAATAAGTTTTTCATGGGATAAATTATGCTCCAGGTCTAATAATACCAAATAAACCTAAAATCCAGATGCCCTGAATCGGGTATAAAAGGGTTTATGTCCGAACCAAAAGGTTGTATGCTTATGTATATGAGTGTATTCATATATATATATATATAAATATAAATGTATACACCTTAAACAAAACAAGGCGAAATAAATTCCCTTGCCTTAGTATGAGGAGGAGTGGCTCGGGAAATCGTCGAAGGAGGCTTGATGAGGTTTGAGGAGAAGGAGGGACGACCGAGGTAATGGGTGCGACCAGGTTGTTTATAAACAATATTATATATAAAATATGATTAATACAGTAATTCTACTTCTGAAAAAAACAGAGCCCTAAATGGTTTATTAATAGAATGGGGAAAATTCATTGTGGAAAACCTGTGAAAGGAGAGGGCCAGCAGGGTCACTGGTGTGGAAAATGATGGGAAAGAGAGTAGCAGGGTGCTGGTATGGAGGAGGTGGCATAGGAAGAAATTGGAGCATGGGAAGAAAAACTAGAGAAATATTGGACGATAGGGATTTAATATAGATTGATCCAACGGTGGAGGAGAAACCACAGATTAAAAAAAGGATGTATGACATCGATTAGATCAAGGATCAATCAGAATGCTTAGATCAAAGAGATGTTTTAAAAAAAATCTAGGACGACTATGATTAAAAAATATGAGATCTAATGGATTTGGGAGATGCGGTGTTTTAAAATTTCATTGATGGATGATATTAGATCGGTGTCAAAATAGATGGCACAAACAAAAGACGGGGGATTCTGCACTTGCGGAGGATCAATCATCGGACCGAAACGGATGACCATAATCCACACAGTAAGATCTAATGGTCTGGATTCAATCCCAATCAATTTTTTTCCATCCCACATCGAAACGGAGAGACCCGCTCGACTCTTTATAAGAAGGAGACTCCTATAAAAACCTCAGAAATATCCTCCCTCCCCTCCCTGTATTGCCTCGTGTCAGGTTCTGCTGGTGCGCTATACGCCCACCCATGTTGTCGTGCCACCCTATATGTCGGTGCCTTTGGTTAAGCTGTGTGCTTCAAAAGATGTTTAGGGTAGCGATGCACCCCGCTCGGGCCATCTTGTGCTGAGGCTGAGGGCTAGGATAAGCCACCTAACATATGCTGCCTCCATCATCCCAGCTAGAGGGATGGCCCCTAATGGAGTTTATTTTTTGTTAAAATTTAATATTATGTTTACAAAAAAATAGGATCTTTTCAAAAAAAAAATTATTTAATAAACACTAATGTTTTAAAAAACAATTTTATAACTACAATATATCCATATGAAAGTGTATTATACTAGTAATGTAGAAATAAATACATTTTTTAGTAAAAACATTGTTTAATAATTAAGAGTGAAAACATTTACAAGATATTTGAATTATTTATAAGATGTATTAATTCCTCATATCATTTTTAAATCACATATGTGTAGTACAAAATATTACAACTTATTTCTTATAATTTTTATAATATGAGTTTATATTCTAACATCAATTCATAAGATAAATATTTTTTTGTAAAACTAAATTATACTTTGATATTTTTAATTAATCCACCAAATGACCAATGTCTATAATTATAGTATAAATAATTAAACTGTCACTCAAGATGACGGCCGAATTAAGACTCTTAGAAAACCGTGCATTAAGGTGTTTCCAAAATCAAAAAAAAATTGACAAAGATGGTGCACGTAATCCCATTGATTCTTAGTGTTGTTGCAGTGGCTCTAACATTATAATGTTCGTTGTGACGGATCCGAATGAATCATATTACCTTTTGAGGTTATCATTGTTTTGGGTGGTCTCCCTATAATTCTAATATGTCTTTTAATAGTTATTTTTAGATAGTATGGGTTTCCTTTGGTCTTGGTGTATTGTAAACACTTCAGTGTTTAATTTAATAAAATACCTTTGTGTTTAGTTTTCTAGTTTTTGTTTCATTGAAATGAAAATTTAAAAAGCTATAATATTGTTATTACATGAGAAATAATTTATGGGGCTTCAAGTCATCACCCAAAACAAATAATTTAATACTCACAATTTATTAAATAAATCATGATAAAAAGAACCCTTATGACTTTCTTCCACACATCCTCCCTTGTGGAGGATCCTCAGGTGTGACTAGCTGAATACACAAGTTAATGTGCAATTATTCTACTTCATTGGCCCAAACACAACTCAGACAGCACGGGTTAAATTCATGTAGTGTACACTATGGATTCCAGAGGGAGGATAGAATGTTAGAGAGTTTAGAGATGTTTCGATGGACATCCTCTCTAAGGACTCATTAGACCATCTCTCACCTGAGAATGTCAATGACATCAACGTGTTCATACAAACTGATTCTCATGATTTGGTACATGTAGGCTGTGTGTAGGTTGCTTTCCAAGGTAGCCTCTTGAATCCTTACCCTGGATGGGAAGTTTCTAGATTGAGTGACGCAACGGAAAAATCGTTATTGTACTTTCCCCTTTGTCTATACTCATCGAGTTGAGCATCGGCTATACAGTGGTGGATGTAGTCATTCTTTTGGTAGGTGTGGAGAATGTCCAGAATTTTCAATATCTCATAAAGAATCCTGCATGTAATTTGTAGTTTTTCGAAGGGAAGGTAGTCTTCCACATAGATTCTACCCATAATGGCCTCCAATACCTAAATGGGAAGAGATAAAATTTGGGTTTCTCCTTCCATCTATAAATAGAAATTTTTCATGAATGTCCATGTTGTGAAACAAAAATACTGAAAAGGTAGAAGGTAGACGCAACAGAAAATGGTATTTTCATAAACCAACCGGTACACTATACCTAGAACTAATGGTTTCCCCAGTATTCAATTACACTAATGCCAAAAAAAATTCCATACATTCAATCTCACTAAACCAAATGCAACACGGGTAGTCTGGTTCAATCTTGTGGGTGCACTTATTTAGCACCATCATATCAAACGTGGATATTGCTACCCTTTGAGAACTAGTATTTGGCTCAGATTCTTGATTATAAGGATGAAACCATACCTTATGACATGATTATTATAAGGAACTTCGATGAAGTGTTTCCCAAGAAATTTACTGGTCTTCCTATTAGAAGAGATGTTGAATTCTCAATTGACCTTATACCTTGGGAATATCCAAAATCGAAGAGAAAATTTAAAATAGATGTTTTGGAACTTGATGAGTTGAAGAAACAACAATAGGAGTATCTAAATAATGGTTTTATATTCCCAAGTTCTTCACCATGGGGTGAACCAGTTCTATTCATCAAGAAGATGGATGTGTCAATGCCCATTTTCATTTATTATCGTGATCTCAACAAAATAAAGATAAAGAACATGTATCCTCTTCCCTGAATTGATGATGTGTCTGATCAACTATGTGGAGAACAATACTTCTCCAACGTAGATTTTTGGTCAAGATATTTCCATGCAAGGGTGAAGAAGGAGGATATCACCAAGACTGCTTTTCGTAAATAATACGAGCACTATGAATTCATAGTAATGACTTTCGGACTAACTAATTCTCCAGCAATATTCAAGGACTTAATGAATAGATTCTTTAAAGATTACCATGAAATTTTTTTGGTAGTCTTTATAGATGATATTGAATTCTACTCTAAAACCAAGGAGGATTATGGGGATAATCTATGAAATGTACTAGAGACATTTCAAAAGGATAAGATCATTGAATAGTATAAGAGGTCTGAGTTATGGTTGAAGGAGGTCTCATTCATGAGTCAAAAAATCACAAGAAATGGGTTATCTGTGGATCATTCCCCAGACAACTATAATTGAGGGATGGCCGAGGCCATTATTGGTAATGGATACCCATAGCTTGTTGGGGTTAGTTTGATATTATTGACAATTTGTGAGAAATTTCTCACAACTATCAAATCATCTTACCAAGATAACTTGGAAGGGTATCGTGTTTGATTGGAGTGACGAATGCGAAGAGAGCATCAAGGAGTTAAAAATTAGGATTATCACTGTGCTCATTCTCACATTACCCATATGTGGAGAACCTTATTAGTATTTAGTGATGCTTTAAAGAAGGGCTTGGGATGTGTCTTGATGAAAATGACAAATTCATTTCCTATACATCAAAGCAACTGATTGTTCATCGGAAAAACAGTCCAACACATGACCTAGAATTGAACATAGTGATCTTTGCTTTGAAAATTTGGCAACAGTACCTTTTTGGGGAGAATAGTGAAATGTACATGTATAACACAATCCTTATTATATATTCACATAGAAAGATTATAATATGCACCAACGAAGATGGTTAAAGATGATTATTGATTATGATTTCTCAATCTATTAACACCCTATGAAAGTAAACAAGGTGGAAAATACTCTAAGTATAAAGAACCCAACAATTATATCATTTATGAGAATTAAAAATAATCCACTCTTAAAATACTCTAGGAAAGTGGACTTGGGAATAAAAATAATATAACATCAATAATATTTTCAAAAATGAATGGTCAACTATATTTTTTGGAAAGGTTGAAGGATGGTAAATATGATGATGTGGGAATTCAAGAGAAATTGGAAACGGTAAGAAAAGGGAAAACCTAGGTGTTCAATGTTAATGAAGATGTAATTGTGATATTTGGGAAAATAATGTGTATTCCAACAAGTACAGAGCTGAAGAAAGAACTTTTGGATGATGCACATAGTTCAAATTTCTCCATTCACATAAGAAACACAATGATGTATCGAGATCTTCAAGAGAATTATTTGGGGGATAACATGAAGAAGGAATTTGCTGAGTATAAATCAATGTTCTTGGTGTTTCAGCAAGTGTAGGCTAAGAGGAAAGTTTCCAATGGGATGATGCAACCATTACCCATACCAGAATGGAAATTGGAGAACATCACCATAGACTTTGTCACCGGACATCCAAATACATCCAAAGGAAACTATGATAGCTAGGTAGTTGTGGATCGTCTATCAAAGACTACACACTTCATTGTTATTTAGGAGGATTTATCCTTAGATCAACTAGCACATATATACATCAGAGACGTGGTATGTCTACATGGAGTTCCATTATCTATTTTATCAGATCGATATCCAAGATTCATCTCTATGTTTTTGAAGATTATTCAACATGTTCTGGATACTAAGATGAATTTCAATATTGTTTATCATCCTCAAACGAAGGGCCAATATGACATGACTATCCAAACAATTGAGAACATGTGGAGAGCATGCTCAATGGAATTCAAAGGAGGATGGGATCAAAAATATCCCTTTACTTGAGTTCTCTTTAAAAAATAGTTTCCACTCAAGCATCCAAATGGCTTCTTATGAAGCCCTGTATAGGAAGAGGTGTAGAACACTAACATGTTGGGATGATGTTGGGGAGAGGATAATCCTAGTTCCATAATTGGTTGAACAAATGGTGGAGAATGTTTAGATCATCTAGCATCACATTGAAGATACATAGAGTCGAAACAAGAGTTCTGATGATAACTATCGATGAGACCAAGAGTTTGATGTCAGGGACATGGTATTCCTATTCTTATCACCATGGAAGAGAGTTATGATATTTGGGAAGAAGGGAATTCTTAGTATAAGGTAAATTAGCTGTTTTGGGATCCTTGATTCCATTGGAACAATGGCCTATTGACCAGCACTCCCACAAAAAATGTCTCAAGTACATGATGTATTCCATGCATCACTCTTGAAAAGTAAATACATGACCTATCACATGTTCTCAATCCAGAGTTGGTACCATTGGAGAATGAACTCTCCTATGAATTGAATATGGTGAAGATCTTAAATTGTAGGGAAAAAGTTCTACGAAATAAGAGAATGTCCCCTGTAAAGGTTTTGTGGGGTGTAAAAATCCAGAAATTTCAAGGAATTTTATTTCTTAATTTCTTTAGAATTTTATGAATTTGTGGTTTCTAACGACACCTGATTCCGAGGTCTGATATGCCCGGAATAAATTTCCAATGTTTTTTTCATGTATGTTCAGTAAATGTATGTGTGGGTTTCTCTATCTTTTGAACTGGTGCTCGGAATTTAAATCAGAGGACACTGATGAACTCGCAGTACTGGTATTCACTTAAGGGGACCTTTACCGTAGTCGCGTTTTATGCGGGTTGAACGTTAAAAATTAGGGTTTAATTAAAAAGTTAAATAAAATTATTTAGATCAAGATTATTCACCTTGCTGGTTAAATCCTACATGGGGAAGTTAATGGTGGGTCCCACAACCACATAACTTCCGATTTGTGGATATTTGTGAGATGGGGACCACACGAGCCCCAACCTTTCAGCTCCATTAAACTCTCCAATTTTACTCCCATTTTTTAATTCTTGACAACTCCCCCATTTAATTTAGTGGAGGCTCCCCACATTCAACCTCCCTCACTCCATTTAATTCTTTGCCAACCCATCTCAATTCATTAAACAACTCTGTAATTAATTAATTGAAGAGTTTGATTTAATTTGAAAATACATGTCCTGTTATATTAAGGGAGGTCCATTTTATTTATTTTGGGTTAGCAATATTGGTGGGAGAGATCTTTAGAGGATTTAGATGGAAGTGATCTTCTCTGACGAAGAACACCAACCTTCAATGAGGAATGACTCTGACGAAGAATGAAAAGTCACCGACGACATGTCTTCACCTTTTTTTTCCTCCGCATCAAGGTAACAGACACCACCGCGGGGAATGTCGCCAACGACGACGGCTCTTCCTCCGATGTCAATGGAATCGAGACCATTGTTCCTCGACGTCCGTCCACCGCGACGTTTGTCTTCCGCGGATCGACGACGTGCGATGTCATAATCATGGTAGGGGGTTTTTGTTCAATTTTAATGGTTAAAATTGTTCTTGTTCTTGTTGAAAGAATTGAATTATCTTTGCCCAATTGATACCGCCTAACGCAGAGGGCACAGTCCGAACGCACACGACCCGACGCCCCTCTGGTGTTTAGTTTTATTTTATTTCACGAATGGATGAGGCGGCGATGGGAGAAGCGGCGGCCATGCACCGGCCGTATGCGGAAGAACTGTGACCCGCAACCGCGGGCCCCTCGACTGGGGATGAACCATCCGACTATAGCTGGTCGGGCTGAAGGGAGAAACCGCGCCACCGCACGGTGCCGCGCTGCGGAGAACCGCGGACCCCACGGGGTGGGCCGCTTCGGCGGAAGAACCATCCAGCTCGACGTCCGGCTGAGCGGATGAAGCAGGGCGTCATTGCACCGTGCCGGGGACACGAAGCTGTGGCTAGGGCAGGCTGCAGCTGTGGAAGCCACCGCCGTCGCGCCGACTGTGTGGAAGAAATTGCGGCCCGCTTCATGTGCCGGTTGAGGATCCAAACCGAATGACCAAAGATGGCCGGGCTTTGATGTCCATGGCGCCCCACAGTGCCGCGCTGTGGAAGACCTGCGGCCCGCCCGAGCGGGCTGCTTGTGCGAAGAATGCCGGACGGATTCGGCCTGCTGGTTTGGGAGGGCAGCGTCGTCGGTTTGGGCAGTTGGGGGGGGGGAGGGGGCGCCCCCACCCCCCTCGGACCACTCAGCCATCCAGCTCAACCGTGGCCAGCTAGGTCGTGCCCTACTGGGCCGGGCTGCATCGCGCCGGGCCGGGCCGTGCTGTGACGAGCCATGCCGCACCCTGCCAGGCTGGACCACGGCCTTAGTGTCATGTCGCGCCCTTCGGGCCGGGCTGTGTGTTTCATCGAGCCATTCCGACCCCCTGCCGGGTCGGAGCCGCCAACTCTGGCTTGACCCAACCCACCAGCCCGCTAGGCGTTACCTGCCGGGCCTGATTTCACTTAAACGTGAATAACATGAATACCACGCGTCCAATCGACCCACCGTATGCGGCACTGGGACCCTTGAGATGAGGTGGTCCTTTTGCGATACTCTAAGTGTGTTTTTGACGACTTTGGAAAAATGGTCGGGTTGGTTCAAACCCGAAACCAACTGGGTCCTCAGAGCGGAAACACATTTAACATAAGGACCAGACATCCGATTGACGTGCTGTCAACTAAGTTGGATTCCTCCTGATGAGACAGACCTTTTGGCCTACTCCACATAGGTTTCGGATGTGGCTTGAGTATGGTCGGGTTGGTTTCTACGTGAAATCCAACCGGGCCCCTGGAATGGAAATGCTAATAACTCATAGACCTGGCGTCCGATTGACGCGCCGTCTGTTGCATTGAGACCCCTATGATGAGGCGGTCCTATGAGATACTTCCACATGAGATTACGTGACACTTGGAAGTATCAACTAGTAGCTCATGGAGCGGACCATCCTAGAGACGATTGTACAGAGTGTGGAGACCTAGTAGCTATAGACCTGATGACTGCTTAACCGATTCAACTCTAAGTGATACGATTAGCCTAGTGGACGGAGCGTCCGGTTTGGCGGCAGACCCATGGCGGACGGAGCGCCTGGTTTGGCAGCATACCTGCATTACTCAAAAGGAGCAGTATCTCTGTAGTCTATTAGGGGGATCGCTACTGTGTTGGGGCGGCATACCCATAGCGGAGGAGTGCCTGGTTTGGCAGCAGACCCGCGGTACTCGAAAGGAGGAGTACCTCAGTAGTCTAAGGATAGAGAGTAGCACCTCAGAGTCATGATTGGGCCACTGTGCTCGACAGAGGAGGAGTTATCTAGTAGTTGTGGTTTCGATAATGAAAATCCTTGTTTGAGCTGAGTCAATGACCTTTGTGTTTTGTCATGATTGAGATTGGTAAATTGATAACTTAGGTACATGTATTGGAATATACCTATGTAAAGGTTA
Source organism: Viscum album (assembly GCA_963277665.1). Lineage (NCBI taxonomy): Eukaryota > Viridiplantae > Streptophyta > Magnoliopsida > Santalales > Viscaceae > Viscum > Viscum album. The sequence goes on along the minus strand of OY728125.1, from coordinate 1,992,961,610 downwards.
TGTGTTGAGATCTTTCATTGTGGTTTATACTTGTTGGATTTTGTGAGACCATGATGGTCTGAGGGTCCCAACTGAGTATCGTTATACTCACCCCTGCACGGGCTATTCCTGCACCTCATTGTGTAGGATGCCGAAGACGAACAGCACTGAACGAGGTAGAGTGTATGAGGATAGGACGGTACCCAGAGGTGGACACTTGGCATGATGACACATGGAGAGTAACGATAGAAGAGAAGTGCTGATGAGGACATATGTACCAACCCTTCAGGTAGGAACCTGGAGGATGATCCAGGAGCTGCTTCACCATTCAACTGTTTTTCTTTTCAGTTGTACATTCTTTCAGTTGTAGCTGTATCATTCTGTTGGGCTTGTATTTCTGACCACTTTCTACTTTCAGCACACTTTTTATACTATTTTACTTTATTTTTGCTTCCGCTTGTTCTCCAGTTGTGTGTGTGTTTACTATTTATAAAGGCAATTCCTTCCCAGTTCTATGGAATTACGCCTTTGGTGCTAGTTGTCAGCCCCTGGCCTATGGAAGGCGGGCTTGGGGGTAGTCACGATGCGGGCCCTGGGGGACGGGTCATAACAAATTGGTATCCGGGGAGTCAGTTATACTGCATAACTTATAAGACTGGTATTCCCTTTTTATGAAGCAATAGTGTTAAGAGTACCAATTGTGGTATTCAGTTCAGGGAGTCCTGTGTTGGTGCGGCGACCGAAGTATCCATACACCAGGACCCTGACTACTGATTTCTGACTCAGTGCACAAAAACACTGATTGCCTATGTGTTTTTAATAGTTTTTATTTAAGTCAGCAAAAACCAGGTCTGCTCACCAGGTATATTCTATTGACTGTGTCAAAACTGTTTCTTTTAGGATGTCGTCACCCAGTCAGTCAGTGCGGGTTCTGAGTGGAGAGCGCGATGATAGCCCACCAAGAAGCGAGGCCATGGTGCAGGGCCCCATCACAGCGTAGGCACAAACGATACCTCTAACTTTTGGGAAACCGTTTCCACCATCCCTTGCAGCATAAGCTATACACTGCCTGAGCGAGTTGCATGGGTTCCTGCGATAGATTCCTCCGAGGTTTCGAGGAAAGACAGACTTTCAGACGGCTGGGTACTGGTTGGAGTTTGTAGCACGTGCTTTCCACATAGCTGGTACACCCACTGACTTGATGGTGTACCTAGCTGTTAGTCTATTTGAGGGAGCATTTTAGAGGTGTTGGATCCAAATTCTCTAGTTTTGCGAAGAGACAGCCTTCACCTGGGGAAACTTCAACGATTTTTTCAAGGTGGAGTTTATACCAGTGACTCTACACTCTGTGTGTTCTCAGGAGCTTCTACTCTTTCCGTAGGGCTTTCAATCAGTATCCGAGTCATCTGTAGGCTATAGACAAATGACACAGTGGCACTAGTGGGTTAGACCTACTGACAGACGACCCCAAGATGTGGCAACGGGGGTGCGGGGCACCCAAAACTGAGGAAGACCTGAGTGGAGAAGGGTCTATTATTCCTACAGTGAATGGGGTCACAAAGCCCATGACTATATGACTCCCCGCACATTTGATCCGCAGGCGTTGGAGGAGACACCATGACAAAAGCAGTGGTGGGAGCTTGACCATCAGCTGAGCGATGGACAAGGCAATGGAGCAGGTCCTTAAGCCGATGGTGGTCAGATTCATCAAGAACTACTACACCCACCCCGAGGTGGTTCACCTCGAGCTACGGAAACAGGTGGATAGGATCGGGACTAATTCCAAGCATGATGGCCTTTATTCATGATGTCTCTAGCTTTTTTAATGCCATTTTTGTGACTGCATTGTCTCTTTGTACTTAAAGATGCAGTAATAAAAGACACTTGTCTTGTGACATCTTCTTTCCTTCTTTTTGTGTGGTTAATACTAAGAGGTTCCAGTTAAAACCATTGTCTTGACCCTCACATTCTAAATTCCTACTGGAGGAGACCGAGTGACCACACACTGATGCCAACAGTGTGACTCAACCCTTGGAGGCGAGAGTAATGGTTCGATATCTTGGTAGTAGCTTTGAGGCCTTACGATGTCATCCATGGCATGAATTATTATTGTTCATGTCAGGATGGACTATATTAGGAAATGGACGTGGTTCATCCAGGGGATAAGACCGGATTTCTCTTTTCCGAAAATGAGAAATATTAGCAGCTCTTACAGATCATAGGCGAAAAAGGCTATTCGTCGATCGACTTACCAAGTTGGCCCTCTTCCTACCGACCAGAGATGGTACGAGCTACGATGAAAAAGGTGCAGATCATCCAGGAGAAGATGAAGGCTGCACAGAGCAGGCAGAAATCCTATATTGATAGGAGACAGAGACCACTGGAGTTCTAGGGCGGTGACCATGTCTTTATACGGGTCTCACCTCGACGAGCTCAACGGAGATGTGGCCATGGTGGAAAGATACCTCCGAGGTTCAATAGGCCATTACAGGTCCTCAGCAGGGTAGGCGAGGTTGCTTACCACTTGGCTCTTCCACTTCAGTTGCACCGAGTGCATGACGTCTTTCAAATATATCAGCTGAAGAGATACATGCATGAACCTTCACACATCATCAACCATGGGAATTTAGATATCAATGACATGGTGACGTTCATGGAGGTTCCAGTAGAGATTGAGGATTGATAGGAGCGGGTCCTACAAGGATGTTTGATTCCTCTGGTGTGCTTTTGATAGAAACGCGGGAACCTCTAGGAGAGAACATAGGAGCGGGAGGCTCAGATGCGTGCTCAGTACCTCTTTTGTTTTCCCTAGTGTGTGTTGATGCTTTACGAGGACGTAAATCCCTGAGGTGGGAGTAATGTAAAGACCCGAAAATTGGGTGGAAATTTTTTTCTTAATTTATTTGGAATTTTACAAGTATGTGGTTTTTGACGGCACCTGATTTCGAGCCCTGGTGTGCCCGGAATCAATTTCTGATGTTTTGTTCGGGAACGTTCAGTAAATATACGTGCAGGTTTTTTTATCTTTTGAACCGGTACACGGAATTGAAATCTGAGGACACCGATGAACTCGTAGCGTCGGTATTCTCTTAGGTGGACCTTTACCATAGTTTTATTTTATGTGGGGTGAAAGTTACAAATTGGGGTTTAATTAAAAAGTTAAATAAAATTGTTAACAACAATTTTATTCACCTTAGTGGTCAAATCCTACATAGGGAAGTTAATGGTGGTTCCCATCCCCAAATAATTTCCCATGTCTGGATATTTGTGAGGTGCAGACCACACGAACCCCAACCATTCATCGACCTTAAAACACCCTAAAACTCCCCAATTTAACTCCCCTTGTTTAATTCTTGACAACTCCCCCATTTAATTGGGTGGAGCCTCTCCACATTCCACCTGCCTCACTCCATTTAATTCTTTTCCAACAAATCTCAATTAATTAAAAAAATCATCAATTAATTAATTAAAGAGTTTGATTTAATTTGAAAATACATGATCTATTATATTATGGGAGGTCCATTTTATTTTTTTGGGTTGGAAATATTGGTGGGAGATCTCTTGAGATGATTTAGAAGTAAGTGTTCTTCTCCGATGAAGAACACCAACCTTCAAAGAAGAATGAATCCGACGATGAACGCAAAGTCACCGATGACATGCCTTCTCTTTTTCTTCCTCCGCGGCAAGGGAGGAGACACCGCCACGAGGAACATTTCCAACGACGACGGCTCTTCCTCCGACATCAACGGAATCGACACCTTTCTTCCACGACGTCCGACCACCGCGACGTTCTTCTTCAGCGGATCGACAATGTGCGATTTCATAATCAAGGTAGGGGGTTTATGTTCAATTTTAATGGTTAAAATTGTTCTTGTTCTCGTTGTAAGAATTGAATTGTCTTTGGGTAATTGCTACCTCCTAACGCAGAGGGTGCGGGCTGAACGCACACGACCTGATGTCCCTCCAACGTTTCTTGTTTTTTTGTTTTGCGAATGGATGAGGCGATGACGGGAGAAGCGGAGACCATGCACCGTCCGCATGTGGAAGAACCATGGCCCACAACTGCGGGCCCCTCGACCGAGTATGAACCAGCCGGCTATAGATGGTCGGGGTGAAGGTAGAAATCGTATCACCCCAAGATGCTGCACTGCGGAGAAGCGCGGACCACACGGGGCAGGCCGCTTCGGATGATGAACGGTCCGGATCGACGGCCGGCCGGGCGGAGGAAGCACGACAACGTCACGCCGTGTCGGGGACGCGGAGCCGTGGCTAGGGAAGGCCTCAGCAGAGGAAGTTGCAACCGTCGCACCGGCTGTGCAGAAGGGACCGCCGCCCACTTCACGTGCCACTTGCCGAGCTGAACTGGCCGGCCAAAGCTGGAAGGGCTGTGAAGTCTACGGTGCCCCATGACATCGCGTAGTGGAAGACTTGCGGCCCGCCCGAGCTGATCGTTTTCACAAAGAAGGCCGGCCAGATTCGGCTGGCCGGCATTGGAGGGCGCCGCCGCTGGTTTGGGCAACCGGGGGGCCACCCCCCTCGGATCGCTCGTTCATCCGGGTCGTGCCCTGCAAGGCCGGGTTGGGTCGAGCCGGGCCGCACTGGGTCGGGCCGCGCTATGCCGGGTCAGGCCGTGCCACGCCGGGCCGGAACGTTCCCTTCATGTCAAGCCACACCCTTCGGGCCTGTCCACGGATTTCATCGGGCCAGTCCGACCCCCTGCCGGGTCGGACCCACCAACTCTGGGTTGACCCAACCCGCCAACCCACTGGGCTTAACGGGCCGGGCCCAATTTCACTTAAACGTGAATAACATGAAGAACACCCGTCCGATCGATGATCCATCTGCGGTACTAGGACCCTCACGACAAGGCATTTCATTTGCAATACTCTAAGTGAGTTTTGGACAACTTTGGAAAAACAACCGGGATGGTTTGAACCCGAAACTAACCGGGCCCTCAGAGCAGAAACACTTATAACTTAAGGACCAGATGTCCGATTAACGTGCCATGGACTAAGTTGGATTCATCATGGTGAGATGTAACTTTTGACATACTCCACACAGGTTTCGGATGTGGATTGAGTATGGTTGGGTTGGTTTGTACCCTAAAATCCAACCGGGCCCCTGGAATGGAAATGCTAATAACTCACAGACCGAGCATCTGATTGACGCGCCGTCTATTGCGTTCAGACCCCTATGATGAGGAGGTCCTTTGAGATACTTCCACATGAGATTTCATGACACTTGGAAGTATCGAATAGTAGCTCGTGGAGCGGACCCTCTCAGAGATGAGCGTACGGAGTGAAGAGACCTAGTAGCTATAGACCTGACGACTGCTTGACCGATTCGACCCAGAGTGATTCAATTAACCCAGTGGACGGAGCACCCGTTTTGGCGGCAGACCCACGACAGACAGAGCACCTAGTTTGGAAGCATACCCATGGTACTCTACAGGAGGCGTATCTCTGTAGGCTATTAGGGGGAGCACTATTGTGTTGGGGCAGCAGACCCACAGCGGAGGAGCACCCGATTTGGAAGCAGACCCACGGTACTCGACAGGAGGAGTACCTCAGCAGTCTATGGTTAGTGAGTAGCACCTTAGAGTTGCGACAGGTCCACTGTACTCGACAGAGGATGAGTTCTCCACCAGTTATGGTTTTGATAATGAAAATCCTGGTTTTAGCTGAGTCAATGACCATTGCGTTTTTCTCATGATTGAGATGGGTTATTTGATAACTTAGGTATATGTATGGGAATATAACTAAGTACAGGTTATCTATTGAGATATTTAGTTGTGGTTTATCCTTGTTGGAATTTGAGAGACCTTGAGGGTCTCAGGGTCCCTACTGAGTATCGTTATACTCACCCCTGCACGGGTTATGCCTGCACCTCATTGTGTTGGATGCAGACGATAGACAATGCTGACTGAGGCAGAGATTATGAGGATAGGACGGTACCCGGAGATGGAAACTTGGTGTGATGACACATTGAGTGGAACAATAGACGCGAAGTGCTGAGGAGGACATCTGTATCTACCCTTCAGGTACGAACCTCAAGGATGATCCAGGATTTGCTTCACCATTCAGCTGTTTGTCTTTTCAGTTGTACTTTCTTTCAGTTGTAGCTATATCTTTCTATTGGGCTTGTATTTCCATCCCCTTTGTACTTTAATCACACTTGTTATACTATTTTACTTCATGTTTTCTTTCGCTTGTTCTCTAGTTGTGTGTGTGTTTACTTGTTATAAAGGAAATTCCTTCCCAGTTCTAGGGAATTACGCCTTTGGTGCTAGTCGCCAGCCCCTAGACTATGGAAGACGGACATGGGGTAGTCATGATGCGGGCCTTGGGGGACGGGTCATGAATTGGGGTAACCAAATGCTTGAATAAGAAACATGGGAATCAATGGAATTAATGAAGCATAACTAGACACATCATTTTTAGTGTGGGAAAAGAAAAATTCGACGGCGAAATTTCATAAGGGGGAGATTTAAATGACCCAAAATTTGATCAATGGAAATTCTTCTTGATCTAATTAAAAGTCTTATTATGTAAAATGGTTATATAACATATGAAAATCTTTGGATTTCTGTTTTTGGATTTTAAAATACCATTATGAATTGTGACCATTGCTATGATATACATTAAACATTAATTACATGATTTTTATCAATACAGGGCTTTAACAAATCCAATTTACTCAGAAAAAGGAGGTGATGGCCTCATCCATTATAATTTCCCCATACAAAGCCCATTTTCTGAGCTCAGAAAGGAGGTGGTGTTATTGGTCTTCTCACCTGACCAAGCCCAATTAGAATTTCAACAATTTAAGCTCGAGTGGAACCACCTCCATGAGAAGTGGATGTTTATATTTATTACCATTGGAGCGATGTTATCTGAGCTACTTCAAGAGACTTTCACCATCCCACACCATACACTTTGGTCATATGTGGGTGTTATAAGGGGTGATGTAACCAGACTGTAATATTATGATTATGTAATTATTTTTGTATAGATAATTTACATTCATTTTATAATTGTTACTTTTTAAAATGTTTTTAATGAAAAATAGCATTTTTATTTAATATTCAATTAAGAAATCTATTTGGATGAATTAATGGATTTTTTTGAATTATATAATATTTTAATAAAATATTATTACTAAATTATTTTTTTAATAAATATAATTGATCATATAATTTTTATGAACACAATAGTTATCATTATTATGTTTTGAAAACCATTTTTATCAAAATGCATGCATTTTCAATAAATTTCAGTTTTTATTTTAAAAGTAAAAATTCAAATATTTGGAAAATTATTTATCTAAAATGAAAATTATTTTTTGAATCTGTATTTCAAGATTATCCAATGGTTATTTTCTTATAATTTTCTGAGATAGTGGATTTTTTGGGTAAAAACTAAATTCCATTTATATATATAATGTGTGTTATACCATCATAATGACCCAAAAGTAAGGTAATAAAATACTATAAATATTATTTTTGGAAAATATATATTTTAACATTATAATAATGTGATTTTAGATTTTATTTATTTATTTTACAATGCTTTAGTGGACCCTTCAATACTTATAAAACATTTTAGATTTTAAAATTGAATTCCTTAAGAGTGTGACTCACCTTCACATAATCAAGAATAGTATTTTTAGAAGTTAGGAAATTTTCCTTATAAAATATTTTTTCCCAGTCCCCTTTAGAAAAAAAGGGAAAAACAGGGGTTTGATTGTGGTTTGGATGAGTTTAATGTGTGGTGACCCAAACCTAAAAAAATAATAATCCCCTCTCCTTTCCTATATAAATCGACAGAAGATCCCACTTCCTCTTCTCTCATATCATTTAGAGATCAACCAAAACCAACCCTCCTATCTTTAGAATCCTCCCAAGTTTTCCTATGATCTCAAGAAGCCTCTCTCACTCCCATACCAAGCCTTTAAGATCACACTTCCAAGTAAGGGCTTCCTTCCTTTCTCATTTTATCCTAGTTTCTTAATATTTTTATGACATATTATATTCATTTATAAATATTGGGGTATGAATTATCACCTCCAATATACTATCGTATTAATTTTTTAATTATTAGATACCCCTTTCTCTCTCATAAACTCCTTCTATGTATACCTATTACCATGCCAAATTTCCTCAAGGGATTCCTTAATTTCTTATTTTATCCAAGTTTCCTATTATTTTTATGCCCCTTTATTTTTAGTTACAAATTTTGGGGTACGATTTTTCACCTCCCCCATACATTTCTCTTTATTTTTTAATGATGAGAGACCCCTTTTCATCTCATCGATTCCTTCCATGTATACCTGTTACAATGCCGATATTCTGGAAGGGATTCCTTCCTTTCTCATTTAATCCAACTTTCTTAATATTCTTATGACATTTTATCTTCAATAATAAAGGACGAGGTATGATTTATCATCTCTCCATACTGACCTATTTATGTTTTAATGTTGAGATACCCCTTTTCTCTATCATTAATACCTCCCATGTATAGTCGTTATCATGTCGAAATTCCATAACAAATTTCTCACTCCTCATTTACATTCAAGTAATTATATTTTATAGTGAATCAAAATTATATTACATATGTTGGGACATGTATCTATACACCCCCATTACTATCCATTTTATGAACATATGATGAGACACCCATTTCTATCTCATCAATCAAAATTATGATTTCTTATGTCACGCCATTGTGCGGTCGAAATTGCACCGCAATTTTCCAAAAGAAAAATCATTTTATAGTGAATACCATGACCATTTCTTTATCAAGGGTATTTAACTCTAAGAACATTTACTTATTTATGTGAGAGTTTCAAGTATGATTTCAAAGTTCCATTATTGTCGAATAGATTATGACCTTTAATGAATCCATTTTGTAAAATCATGCAGAACAATTATGCATGAAATGAAATTTTTATGAATGGTTCACCCTAATAGTGCCCCAATGCATCAGGTAAAGAATAATATTATAAAAAATCAAGTGAAATGAGGATTTAATCATGACTATTCACGTTCAAGGGGGATTTAATCATGTTAATTCATGTGCAAAGACGGTTTACTCTTGCCCCATGTGCAATGATCCTTTACTCATGATAACTCCATGTTATGTGTTGTTGGCACATTTCCATTTCATGATAATCATGATATATCATGGATTTATGTTAATGTTTATTTTATTCTCCCTTGATATGAATGTTTCATAACATTTATTTTATTTGTCATGTTCTTCATTGTTTACTCCCTTAGTGAGATTTATAGCTCAGCCTTATCACCTGTATGTCCACAGGTTATCCCATGTTATATTAAGTATGAGGGAATGTCATGGTTATGTAAAGGAGGTTTTTAAAATATTTTTTGTGTGTTTTATGTTTTATGTTGTTATTTAATGTTCCTAAACCCCACAGACACTATACCTCTTGATCTTCCATGTTGTATCAAGTGAAGATCTTTTGTAATAAATCATGTTTAAGTGTGTAATAGAAAGAAAGGTAGTTATAATCCTATAAAAGACATTAACATTATTCATAGTCAACTAAAATTACTTAAAAAAATCCTAGCTTATGTAGAGGCTTTATTGTATGTATCATCTATTTTGGAATCACTGTATGTGAATTTGAATACCAAAAGATAGGGACTGAACAGTTGTTTGAGGATATTTATGATGTCATTAGGAATTACGTGTGTGGAAATATTAAATTTCTATATCCTATTGGAAAAAAATTTGTGTTGAAGGTATAGGGAATTACATACAATTGAAAGGATATAATAAATTAGAGGATAGATCATGGGATATCACTCAAGGTATGTTTGATAGATGTGAACCCATTAAATGGTCACCTGAAGAATGATTTCTTGGGTCATCGATTGAATTATATAATGGGTTCTTATGGAAGTTAATATCCTAAAAACACTATAGCTAAAGGTGACAGTATTTTAATAAAATGTTTTACTATTGGTATAAAATTATAGATCCTTTATCTGGGTACATATTTACATTATATGTTATATAGGGAATTTTTTTATCCAATTATTTATTATGGTTCCTCTAGCCAATGAAGAATATCTTCAAATCATCAGGGGATGGTTATGTGATTGTATGAATATAAAACTAATTTTTTTAGAATTATAGTGATTTTGGAACATACCAATTAAAAGGGATTAACCTAATGTCTATTATTTAATAGTATAATATATGATTTAGTAAAATATTGAAAAATAGAGTAAGTAATTTTAATTTGGGATCTATGGTAGTGTCAATAGGTGTAAATTATGATATGTTGTATGTAACAGGAAGCTCATATGAAGAAATAGTAACATTAATGAAAAATTATAATGTCTACAGTCAGGTATTTATCTTCTACGGATCCTTTCTTATATTAGTTTTCAATTATATCCACCATGTTATTTTGAAACATGGTAAAACATAACACTAAAACTAGATGGTGTTTTAGAGTGGATAAATCATACCCAGACTGATACGGCTCTAGAAAAGATAATGTATTTATGAATTATAATGTATATTTTATTATAATATTTCAATTTGTTAGCATATCTTATGAATAGAAGTCCATCCCACACCACAATAGAATAATTTTCTAGAATAGTCGTGGTTCAACATATAACAGAATGACGATTTTTGAATTTCTCATAGACATCCATGTTGATGAAAAATATAGATATGGACATCATGAAACTTTTTAAACATGTTTATTATTTGTATATGGAGTTGAGAAATATTTAATTGTTTCTTTGGGATAATTATAATCATAAGATCATTTGAATCATTAATGATTTATTCCATGAGAATAATATATAGAAATATAAAACTTTTTGAAATATGAATATAAAATAAATGAATTATCTTAACATAGACAAGTTTATTTTAATAAATGTTTTATAAGAAAAAATGTGGTAAAAAATAGATAGTGAAAAAAATATAGAATAATAAATAGATATTATGTACCAATGATTTCAGAAACTATAAATTATTACAGAATATCTCTTGATGGTAAAATTTTATATGTATTATTTATAAAAATATCATATTCATAGGATGATTTATATAGATATAATGGGATTATATTAATGTTTTAAAGGTTCAAATTATATTCTGAATTATTGTTTCTAGTGAATATAGGAGATTTATAGATCATGAAGGAAACTATAAGTCTCAATAATCGTGAGAAATTTAGATAATTATATTAAAGATAAAATGAAATTTTTCAATAAATACAAACATGGTAGATAGTGAAATTATACTAGTGAAATAAAATGTATTATTATAAATTGAATTTTCAATTTGAAGAAGATATTTGTGGTATAAAAAATGATTATTTCTTTATTTTTTCAAAGGGGTTCAAATAAATTGATTGTATTTCAATAAAATGTTATCACATATTATCAAAATTAAAACCATATCGGTGGGGTTTATTTTGGATGCTTTTAGAATCCTACATATGGAATAGAATATTTCCAAGAGAAAATTTTCCCCTGATCATTTTGAGTATAAAATATATTTGTTGAATTTAAAGGGTTTTTCTCATCAATATATGGAGTACAATGAGTGTAAGCTTAAAAATTGGATTTATAGTTTGAAGAAATCACTATAGTAATGAAACTATAGGTTCTTTGCATTTATGGTAGAGAGATTGTTTGAATAGAGATTATCATACCATTATATTAACCAAAAGGTGTTGAATGATGAGAGTTTCATCATCCTTTCATTGGTATGGATGAAATTATTCAGGTGAGTCCATAAATGAAATTGATTAAAAGGGTAAAATATGAATTTTCTAGAATATTTGATAAGATGGGTCTTTAGGAAGCGAAATATATCTTGGATGTGAATATCAAGGGAAGAAGGGTAGAAAAAGCATTGGTTTTATCATTGAATAAATAAATATATAATTTAATTAAAATATTCATAATGAATGATTATAAAATAGTGTCCACCCCACTAGAAAAACATGTTAATGTATCTGAGTAGAAATCATTAATTAAGTATGATTATGATAATTAAATGTTGAAAATTTTATTTTCATCATCTTTTGGATGTTTCAAGAATACCATGGACATTATAATTCAGGAAATTTCATATATAGTTGGAATTTTTGGGTTTCTTAAAGTGAATTGGGGAAAAGGGGAATTGAGAAGCTATAAAGTGGGGTATTTAAGATCTAAATGGTTTATAAAATATAATCATGTGTTTTGGAATAGATGATTACATATACTGTTATGTTGATTTTGAAATTGGATGGAATATTGAAACATGAAATATTACCCTAGGATTTGTGATTAAATTTATCGGGACAACAATAAGATAGATTTTAGAGATACATACATTTGTAGTAATTTACACAATAGAAGCATAGTATGTGGTCATAATTGAATTTTTGAATATATTTATTTGTTTAATATCTTTATTGGATAAAATAAAAAGGGAATATGAAATTAGATTATTCTCTTTTAACCATCAATGAAAAATTAATTTAGTAAAAAAAATATAATGATTCCCTCATGGAAAATAACATTGAGTTGAAATATCATTTTCATAGAAATATACTATAGGAAATAGTATTGAGGTTGTAGAATAACTGTGTATTTTAGAATCCCACAAACATGTTCTAAAATATATTAATTTTGGAATTTCTGTAATATGATATTAACATAGTGGGACTTGGGTGACCAGATGGTTGAATGGAGACATTATCTACATATCGTATTTTTTTTTATTTTTTTACAAATGTCAAAGGACAATTGAATATCTGGAATCTTTCTTAAATTGGGAGATTTTTAGAAAATGTGAAGTTTGCATTACAATACAAATTTTTTATATCCCGATAGAGAAACCATAGAACATGGATTTAGGAATAATGATGACTCTTATAAGTTAAATAATGTTATGAGGTAGGTAGGTTTATATGATATATTTTTTAACCAAGAGATAAAGTTGTCCATGAAAAATAATGGTTGTGTGAAAATTTAGAGTCATGTAACAATCACTCACTTAAAGATATGTTATGTGTTCCTAGATGGATTTAAAAGGGGTAACATATTAAATATTGGAGAGATATTTAATAATTAAAAAAATCACCATAAGTCAGTGGTTAGGATAGAGATATCTATTGGTAATTGAAGATGGACATGGAAAAAATTTGGTCCAGAAAATTTTATTGAATTTAGTGGAACCGGTTAACTAGATATTCCCCATAATAAATGAAGGGTGGGACTACATGTATAGTGAATTTTCATATAGAATGAAATTGATCGTTTAAAATATGATATTAATTATTATAATTGTAATATTTATTTATTCATTAAATTAATTGAAGCACTAGTTCTCACCCATAGATATTGAAAAATATCTAAAAAACATAAATTTCATATTTTTTGTCTATTGATTGTTTATGTTTCTATGTGTGTGGGAATTTCCAAGAGTTTTATTTCATTGACTGTTTAAGGTAAAAAATATATTATTGTGAATTGGGTTAGGTTTATTACTCTACATTCTATTATGTCAGCTTCAAGGGATTCTTATAAATACAAATGTTTTAGTGATTTCTTCAATAGATGAATTTTTCAATGTTATTTATTTTGGTGATTGATGGTTCATAATATAATCAGTAGGGCATTCTGATTTCCAAAGAACACATTGTGTTAACTAGTTTAATCAAAATTTTCATAATATAAATAATCTCTATGATAATGGAAGTAAATTTATTTTTCAAATGTATGGATGATTGGTGAATAGATTAAATGAAATTCATGTCAAAACTAGGGGATAGAGAATATGAGGTGACTTTTTTAATGATTATGATGAAAAAAATAATCTTCATGGGATCAAATGAGGGGGATGAGTTGTGGAATAAAATTCATAAAAATTATTGACAATAAAAACTAATATATATTAATCATTATGAAAATTATTTTTTATATTCTCTTTTTGAGTATTAAAAGTATTTGTATTTGTTTCACAATAAAAATTGGAATATTTATATTCATTTAAACCAACATTATTATACAAAAAAAATCACACTAATTAAATCTTATTTATTCATATAATTATTCCTTAATGAGAAAGAATTAAATAGTTATAGATATTAACATCTACACGTTACATGTCGACTATAATCTAATTTCATGAATTATGTTCAGGAATCATAAATCCCAGTCCTTAATATGTATGAAAAATTCCTTGAACTCTAAAAATGGGTTTAATATCTTATTCAATATAATTTAAAAAACAATATAGTCGAGCACATGAATTTAAAATTCAAAAATTATGAGTTAAATCATGATAGATAATATAATTTTAGTGAAAAATAAACCACATAACCAAATTGTGTCACTAAATGATGTTATGGAATTATGGTTGAAATAGATTGAAAATTGTCAGTATAGAGTAATACAACAAGATTTTTTTAGAGATAAGAGATTGGTATAATGATAAATATCTAAAATGAAAATTTATATATACTAATAATTAACATGTATTGATTTGGGATGTATTATAATAATAATCCTAGATTATAAGAAACAAGGTTACTTTGAATTCCTTATGTAATCAATGTGAATGGAAAAATTAATTTTTTTCTTTAAGTGGATTTAATGAAATTATCAATGATTACTATCTTAATTGAAGGGGATATTATTTCTAAAACAAGGATACATGAATGAGTATTTAATGATATTATGTAAAAATGTAAAAAAATTAATAAATTGAGTTTGGATGGTGAATAATTAGTTACATAAGGGATGGATATGATAATATTATTATTTTGTATCATGCTACAAACTCCATGAATAATGAAGATTTTAGTGGTGTTAAATTAGAAGATAAAAATTTTAATATGTTCATGTGATAAATAAAAACTACATTCAGTTACCAATAGGTTCATAAAGAAGGTATAGCTTCCGAATAAAATTAGTTATTTAAATCAATAAATTCATTCCTAGAACCTCTTGAGGAAAAAATCACATTGCATATTTTTTCTCATTTTGAACCAAGAAATTTGGTAGAATAATTAAAGAATAATGAATTATATGATGTTATAAATTGTAAATCAGATCAAATTGAGAAGAAAAATAGTGAGTATGTTTACCTAAACCAATGAATATAAATGTTATTGGAATAAAGGAGCTATTCATACTAATTTTTTTAAAAGGGGTGAAGTTTTAAGGTTTAAAAAAGAATCATATAAAAAGGTTATTCACATGTGAAGATGTTAAAAATCTATAATGAATCATGGATAATTTTCTATGCTTTAAATAAAATGAAGAGGTTTATATCATTTTTTTAATTTTTATAATATTATATTCAGTTCAATCAACTAAAGGATTTTAAATGATAATTCAAAATAAAATGAATAGTTTTTTTGATATATGTGCTATGAGAAATAAAGTAATTAATGAGTTTTAAATTTTTATAAAAGAAGGATTGATCTTGTTTTCTAATGATATTTATTCCTCTGAATTATTAAAAATGTATTTAATTGAGTAAAATAAATAATTTTTCTACATCAATAAAAGATGGGAAACCATAATGATTATTAAGATAAAGAGACAAATTAAATTTAATTTAGAAAAATTATCAATTGTTTACTCTCATTGACTTGTTCAAGAATGTTTGTTACATATCTGTCACAATATGTGAATGGTTACAAAGTTAACTAATTAAATATCATTTAATAGTAGTGAATCAATTTATAAGGTTTTTCAATGGTACTATAGGATTTTGGATTTCCTATCATTGATAAGAAATGTAGGAAATATATGTATTTGTAAGTGAAAATTGAAAATTATGTATAGATTAGTCAAATTCATCATCTATTTAAATATTCTTATTGGGATATAAGTATTTTTATTTATATAAAAATAATAAAATTATCAATACATTTAAAACAGTAAATGTAATTTTTCTGTTATTTCTAATTAAACATCTGAATTTATGTGGATGTGGACTCATTTGGATGATCAAAAATTGGGAGTGAAGTTTTCAGTTCATGTTTGATGTGATAATCATGCATAAATAAATCATTCATGGAACATAGTTCAAAATTCATAATCAAAGCATATGGTTATTGTAACACCCCAACAATAATCACCCAATATCGGTTATGGTAGTACATGAACCCATGTAGAGAAAAAACATTAGCTAAAGGATTATGACACTTGTTGAGTTCCTAAATAGAATGTTGAAAGTCTATATCCTCAGTATCATGTGGTTTTCATAGTAAGATATATAATAGAATCAATAATCCATGCATAATAGAACAATAAAGGTATGAAACAAAAGAATTTATTGGAAGAAATGACATTATTGTAACATGCTATAACATAATGGAATACCATGTCCATAAAAGGAAGTTGAATGTGATCCCTATATATAGTGGATCAATGTAAAAAATTTATAAAAGTAAAAATAATAATAATTAATTTATCACTATTAAATAAATTGGATCAATTCTTGATATCATATCTATACTTATCCACCAACACCTACTTATAATTTTATAATAAATGATCTACCATTGATTGGAACTAGATCATAAATTCTATATGTGAATCAATTTTCCCAAACAAGGTTAATTAATAAGATCATTTGGAAAACAAAAATGGGCCCTTATTCTATGTTGAGAAACTATATATTTAGAGATTAATTTATAAAAATGGAATATATAAATAAATTCCCAATATAACACGTCATTAGGAATTATATTTTTTCAATGAACCTAGAAATTTCCTATATTAGATTCATTCTTGAAGGAAAGACTATCGAAATACTTAATGAAAAGTACCACACACCTCCTATTATATACTCACATGTCATAACCTCATCACGTAATTTGGACCATTCATGTGGACTCTATGGAGTTCTCTACAAATACATAACCCATTATCATATATATTTGAAATGTTAAATCAATACTCCAACTCATCCTTATGCTATCAAATAGGATACATGGATACTTGGAATGATCCTCATTTGATATATGGAGGTAACCAATAGTCACCACTAACAAGATTCAATATTTATAGAAATACCAAAAATTATTATGTGAAATATAACATAAAACAATGCGTTATTTTTCTTTTCATAATTTTTCTAAATCATGCACAAATTTATCCCCTATGATTTTATTTCACTGGAATACAACTCATACATCACCCATAAATCCATGTCAAATTCCATCTTTGACCACATTTAAGCTAATTTCTACACCTATAAAGGATATATTGTGACTACACATGTAACATCCAAAGTAAATAAAGAATAATAAATTTTCATAGTTATTAATAATGGTTAATTAGATATTAATTTTACTTAATGGTTTTTCTATTTACGATGGTGTACTCGATACGCAAAAACATGTTTTTTTGAAATCTTACATTGCACAATAATAATGTAATATTATTATTTTAAATGGTAGTTAATTTATAGATTTTGTATTGGAGGGAATGAACATAACTAACTAAAATATGATTATACATGTTTTTCAATTGTTTTTACATTAATCCAAAAAAATTTAAAGGCATAAATGTGGTTGAATCAAATGTAAAGCATAATTTACATTAAAAGGTTGATTTACCGCCTTTTAATGGTGAACCCTATTTAAATCCAGTTTTGGTAACTTTTGTACATTCTATATGACCAAATAAAATTATTCTTTATAATAAAAAAATACTAATTATCTTTGGGAAAAATTTTGGTATTTTAATGATAAAATTCAATTTTTAATGAATAGTGATAAATAATGTATTTTAATTCAAAACTTCCTTTTAATATTATTTATTTATATTGGAAGATTTTATTTTTAATTGGCTTTAAAGTTTAATTAGATTATATTTTTACGATTTAATCCAATGTTGGTCATTGGAATTGATTTCATTTTGATATTGGACAAAACATGTGTGAATATTTTGGTAGTTAATATTTCTTAAAAACACGCTTTTTTTTAATAACAGGAATTAATTTTAAATTAATTAATCTAACTTATATGTTTCAAATATGGTTAAATAGAAATAATTTTTTAATTTGGAATGTAAAATATATATTAGGCTGAATTCTTTGTATTTTTTCTGAAAGAATTCCATTTTTGATAAATAGTGAAACCACTAAGTAGTAGTTAAAAACTGACCTTTTCATTTAAATGAAATTTTATCGCTTCTGTGAATTGAATTTCAAAAATCAGACATAAATGGTTGTTATTATTATGTAAAATTTTGTTAATTAAGATGAAAATAATCTTTGGTGAATTGTAACTCTTGACTTTTATTTACCGCTGTTAAAGGTAAATAGGGAAATTCAAGGTAAAAAGAATATCATAATAATTCAAAATTAACTTTATACTTGCCCTAACCTTTTTGGATGAGTCATGGATGACAAGTTCCATCATTGGGCCTATTTTTGTACCCCATGGAGCCACTTAAATGTTTTAATTTTACTTTATTTTAATTAGCTTATAGTAAAGGAAAAAATGACAAAACAAATATATCTTTTAGTAAATTAATTTTTACATATGATTATATAAGTTATAATTTCAACTATAAATATTATTTGGAATGATAAATTGATTTCCTAAATCATGGTTTTTGTTTTATAATTTTTTTACATCAAATAAATAAATTTATTTATGACACAATAATGAAGCACTGTTTACCTCACTATTAAATGATTTAAATAAATAATATAATAATGATTAAAGCAATATCCCAAACCTGTCCAATTCATTTGGATTATTTTATGTTGATGTAGAGTCATATAATCTTAAACGTTAATTAGTTTTATACCTTTACAATCCTAAAATAATTATAAAATAAAATAATATTTTCACACTTTTCTAATGAGCCCATCACCCCTTATAAAAACCACTCAACTCTAACCCATTACTCACAACTCTCAAGCCCAGTGGCTCATCCAAACACTACCTAAATAATCTCTAAATATCCCTATATTCCACTTATATTCATTAACTTAGGTATAGGGCCCTTCATGAAGTCCTTTTGGTTCAAACCAAAGGGAGTAACCTGATTCAAATTTAACATCTTCTCATAAGTTCTTTTGTTTAATTTTCCTTCTCTAACAACCTAAAATATTTTTATTTGTTTATTTTATAACAAGAATAGTATACTAAATATACTAGGTTGTTGTTTTGATAAGGATTTTTTCTTCACTTATACACACCTCTATCTAATTATTATTGAACATTCTATTTCTGTGGACGACAAACTATTGTCTCAAGAAATGTTGATTGTTAAAATATCCCCAACTAGCTCTCATGGTGACCATTATGATGGAACTATATTTTTACATGATATATATTATTTTTATGTTTTTTATTCTTCTGTATTTTCCATTTATATTATAACTTTATGGTTACCATTATGGGTAAAAATGATAATTTCATTTGAGGAAGTGTGGACTACTGCCCCCTCAAAGTGATATGAATCGTTCATTACATAAGTGGAATGTATAAAGGATGGAGTTACTGAGATTATATATATGATATTATACTAGAATTATTATATACCTATTTATCATTATGTTTTCATTCCATTAAATATGATATAAAAATGAATGTAGAGTTCATGCATACGTACAACTTTCTATCTCCATTAATGGTGCATTTCATTTATTACCTCCAAATGTTAGGTACTGTTATAAATAAATATATATACAAGATATATATGTTATTTAAATAATGAATATTATTTTGTGTATAATGTAATTTTGACCATGTGAACAACTTGTAATTATAAGAAGTTCATTTTTGACACAAGTACCAAATATAATCAAAATAATTGTTATTAACATAAATGATTACATAATGTTTATTACATGGTAATAATTGATATAAAAGGAATAATAAACTTGAAAACGGGTCCTATGAAAGTAAAAATTAACTTTAGTTTATTATTCAGGAGATTAAATAATGAAGGGGTCAGGTCAGACATGAGTTAAGGGACTTCGTCTCTATCTCCTTTCATTGAGGCATATTTAGTATTATACCATACATTCCTTTATATGTTGTATAAACCCCTATGAAATTTACTTTTATTCAAAAGGTTTATTTTCTCTACTAAGAATTTTACTAAAAAAAAAATAATAATGTTTCTTTTAACGTACTTGGTGACACCTTTCCGCCACTACGAGTATTATTTGATTTTTGGATTCCTTAACAAGCTATAATGTATCTAAAAGAAAAATAAATACCATATAATTTTTTTTACGTATTTTGGTATTGAAAATGGTTTTGAAAAAGTATTTTTTAAATCAATATATTTAAATGATATATTGGGATTAAAATGAGTAAATGTTATCTTTCCTTTATGTTTGTTTGATGTGTTATGAATATGATATGTTTCTGAGGAATTGTATATGTATACAGGTGGTTCCATGATAAACCTAATGTGGGTGAGCCTGAGATAGCTCTTCAATGAATTGGGTAATGTGATAGAGGTAAACATGAATTTTTCTCCTAATAGATTTATGGAATATACTATGATGGGTATTACAAATGTAACTCCCAACGTAGTTGTGAAATCTACAACATATGTATGTTAGGGATGCCAGAAGTTACCTTTATTATTTGTGTTTTCTATGTAAATCTTATGATTTCATGAGGTATGTTAAAGAGATTTTGTTATGAATGTATTGATGAACTAATTTTTTCGTTCTTTTTTATAACTCTTACTATGATTTTTATGCTCATCCCATGTTCTGAAAAGTTTTTCACTTGTCTTAAAGAAGAAAAGGGTCAAGGATGGGATCAAAGAAAAGTCATGTTTTCTCGCACATGGGCCTAGATATTACTCTTTTTTTCAAGAGTTATTATTTTATGAAAAAAATGTAAACTGAGTAAATGTGTCTACCTTGTAATTTTTGTTATGTAATGATATATATATGGCCAAATTCTCTAAATATTTTAACCTCAAAAAATCCATAATGTGAATTATTCATTTAATTCAATATTATGTAATAATTTAAGGTATGGTCCTTATAGTTGGTTTCAGAGGTCGATTTAGATAAATTTAGGAGTTAGGGTATTGTTAAATTAATAATAATAAATTAATTCATGTTAATATTGAAATGATAGCATTTATAGATTACCATGTTGTATCACCTAAGATATCTCTGTGTTTAGAATGGTTTTCCACAGAGTAAACATGACAGCTATATTTGGACAACATTAGGAGGTAGACGAACATCCAAATTAGAAACCTGAAATGGTAAAAATCGGAACTGAATAGTTTTTTGTAGTGATGGCATAGTTGAATCAAGATATAAATGGTGGTGGTATACATTCTTGAGATCAGCCAGATCAAAAATAGAGGAAAACGTCAGTAGTGGTGCATGTCATTAGCCAACATCCCCCATAATTCAAAGGATTATATGACCATATTCCAGTTGAGGGTTGTATTAATGCACTAGAGAAGATTTTTGTTATCATGGGTTGTTCAGCATATCAAAAGGATATCCTCACTATTTATCGTTTTGAAGGTAAATCTGATCAGTGGTGGTCGATGGTGAAAACAAATAGGGATAGTGAGGATATTTATACTCTTGATTGGGATGAATTCAAAGGTATGTTTCTTGATAAATATTTCCCTATAATGGTTCTTCTTAGGATGGAAAAACCATTCCAAGAATTGAGGTAGGAGGATGGCACAATGGCTTCTTATGAAGAAAAATTAACTCGACTGGTATGCTTTAAATTTCATACGATATCATGATAGAAAAATCAACTACTTTTACTTAGGATTAAAGCCAAACTATCAAAGGGATTTAGCATCTCGTGAGTTATAAAGTTATGAATAAATTATTAGAAGTGAGGAGAATATGGAAATGGAGTTTTTCAATGGTCATGTGTTCTTTGACAAACAATAGAATTAGAGGTTGAGGTGGAAGAAAAAACGCAAGAAATCTTCAAAAAAGACTGATGGTAAGAAACATAAGATAACTATTTGTGAAAATTGTGGTAAAAGGTATGTTGGGGAATGTCATTTGAATTATGTTAAGTGAAACCGATGTGGTAAAATGGGACATGAAGATTGTAATTTCACTGAAAAAGATTAGGGTAATGGTATGACAAAAAAAATTATAGTCAGTAAAATGTTTTAAGTGCAATGAAATGATTCATTATGAAAATGAGTGTCCAACGAAGAACACAAGGGAAAGCATCCAGAATACAAGAAGAAAGGGTAGTGAAATCCTTTGGAACTGCTTCAGTAGATATTGATCCATCAAATGAAGTTGTATCAGGTACACTGTTTTTTTGTTCAGATTATAACAATCTTTTGTTCGATTCCGGGACTACACGTCTATTCATTTCTGAGATTTTTTCTTGTAAATTGGAAATTCCATATCAAGATATGAATCCTAAACCTATTGTAAAAACAACGGGGGGAAATGTTGAGATAAAATGATACTATAAGTAGCATAATATCTTTATGTGTGGAAATAATCTCCCTACAAACCTTATTGTTTTTCCTCTATTAGAGTTTGATGTTATTTTGGATATAGATTGGATTTCATTTTATCATTCTAAGATTGACTGTAGAGGTAAATATGTTTCTTTTCCAAATGATTTTGAGTTTCTGTACAGGAATGTACCCTTACTTTTGATAACCTTTCAAGAAGCTAAGAAATTAGTAAAACATGGAAATGAATGTTACCTTGAATTTATTGTTGAAATAATGGAACTGTTCAGAATATTGATGTGCCAATGGTTAATGAGTACCTTGATGTTTTTCGAGACGAGTTGCCTGGTATTATACTTTCTCGGGAAGTTGAATTTACAATTGAGTTAGTTCATGATGCTATTAATGGATGAAAATGAACTTTTAGAGTTAATGAAGAAATTACGGGAGTAATTAGATTAATGTTTCATTCAACCTTGAACATCACCATGGGGTGCTCCTGTCTTATTAGTTAAAAATAAAGATGGTTAAATTAGTCTTTTCATTGTTTATAGAGAATTGAATGACATCACTATTAAGAAGAAGTATCATTTTCCACAAATCAATGATTCGTTTGATCAGATCCATGGAGCTCAGTATTTTTCAAAGATTGACTTAAGGTTGGGGTACCATTAGTTCAATATAAAGGAATCTAACACTCCAAAAACCACGTTTCGGACTAGATATGGTCTTTATGAATTTTTAGTTATGCTTTTTGTTTTAACAAATATACCTTCTTTATTCATTGATCTTATGAATAGAATTTTCCATGTGTTCTTGGATGAGTTTGTGGCTCTGTTCAATGATGATATTTTGGTTTATTCTAAAATTAAATAGAAGCATGAAATTCATTCAATGTTTTTCATAAAAACCTTAAAAGAAAAGAAACTATTTGGGATTTTCAGCAATTTTGTTTTTTGGATACAACAAATTTCATTACTTGGTCACATTATAAAAAAAATGGTATAACTATTGATCCTGCTAAAACAATAGTTTTGAAGAATGGACAAGACCCACAAATATAACTGAGATTCATATTTTTATTGGTTTGGAAGGTTATTACTAGAAAATGTGTTATATTTGTATGGAAATAATAATATTATGATTGTTTTCATGAATTAAAAAGAAGATTAATGAATGCTCTAGTTTTGAAACTACCTTCCAGAAATGGTGTGTTATTTCTCTATAGTGATGCTTCATTGAAAGGACATGGCACTGTCCTTAAGTAGATTGATCATGTAATTTCTTATTCTTCACATCTGTTGTAACTTCATGTGTTAAATTACCCTACACATGATTTGGAATTAGATTCTACTGTTTTTAATTTGAAAATTAAGAGGCATCATTTTTATAGAGTAAAATGTGAAATATAAACTGACCACATTAGTTTGAAGTATATATTAACTCATAAAGAATAGAACAAGAGAGAGAGAGGATGTGGTTGGAATTAATCAAGGATTATTATTGCAGGATCATTTATTATACGAGAAAATAAAATAAAGTGGATAATGCTATGGAGTCGAAAAAATTAATGATTCATTAACCAAGCTACATTTCGACTGAGATCTTTTGGTTTTTTATTTTATGAATATTGGCATAGATGTAACGCCCCGACCCCAGTTACCCAGAGTCTGTGCATTACTTGGTAACATTGTCATGATAAAAAAAAGATCAAGTCTCGAAAGACCGATTAGTTTAGTACCCTTGGAAACACTATATACGTTCATAAATGTTACATTAGATAATAAAGTGAAATACTACAATAACATAGTCTCCATAGTCCACACTCATATCCTCTTCTGACTATCTGTGTAGGCCATTCATAAAATACTTCTTCACATCCTAGAAAATATTAAAACATTGAAAGCGGTGAGCTCATATGCTCAGTAAGGATAACAATATTGCGGAAGCTTTCATAAATAAACATCAACATTTAAGGCAATGTATAACTAAAACAAAAGCCTTTTTAGACATGAACTTCAGAATAATATGGCAAAAATAAAATTAAATAATGCCATTTACTTACTCACATGGATATTCTACTAGTCTAATAATCACATGCAATATCAATAACCACTTTCATAAGGATGGAATGCATAATGCCAAACTATAATAACCACGTAGACAAGGCCTCGTGCCAAGACCACAATTAAGATTTTGTCAAGGCCTCATGCCAAGACACTAGTTTGTCTTATGAGACCTACTGATGCATCACGGAGCTATAGCGGGCTCCACCTGTCACTTATTAAGTCCAATGCATTTCTCATATGAATAGGTTTAAACATATCATGAACCATAACATATTTGTATCGCATAAAAAATGAATAAAGGAAACATAACATTTCCACTTTTCAATAACTAGATATCAATACAACACATCGATTTAATAAAAAAACTTTCAAAACCATTTTCAATACCAAAATAAAAAAAATTAAAACATTTTATTTGTTTTTTATTTTAAGACAATGTTATGGCCTGTAGAGGAATCCGAAACTCAAATAATGGTTATGGAGGTGGAGAAGTCTCTGTTGCCACATAAATACGACAAGAAAAACATTCCTTTTTTTCCTTTAGTAAAACGCTTCATATAAAAAGATTCCTTTTGAATAAATTTAAAATTCAAAGGGGTTTATACACCGTATAAAAGAAATTTGTGTTTAAAACAAAATACGCCTCAATTAATGGAGATTGAGACAAATTACCTTACAAAGATCATTTTTTAAATAAAATAGATCTATTATGTGTATTCACTATAAGTAATCATAATGAAAGTACAAATACAAGATATGACATAATAATATCATGACATAATTTGAAAGTAGAAGATTAACCCAATGAATGGAAATTGGGTTAAGAAATACCCTTACCTCGTGTCCGAATTCACTCGACTGTTCCTTGATCTCCTGAATAATAAACTAGAGTTAATTTCTATTTACTTAAGAACCCTTTTCATGTTCATTATTCCTTTTATATAACTTATTACCATGTTATGAACA
Organism: Viscum album; assembly: GCA_963277665.1. NCBI lineage: Eukaryota > Viridiplantae > Streptophyta > Magnoliopsida > Santalales > Viscaceae > Viscum > Viscum album. The sequence continues at coordinate 1,992,936,146 of OY728125.1, read as the reverse complement.
TTATGTAATTATTTAAGTTAATAATGGTCATTTTTTCGCACTTTGGTACTTGAGTCATAAATAAACTTCTTAAAATTACAAGTTGTTCATGTGGTGAAATATACATTATATCCATAATTAAATTCATGATGTAGATATCATATATATCATATATATCCCGTATATACATTCATTTATAATATTACATAACATTTAGAGGTAAGAAATGAAATGCACCGTTCATGGAGACGGTAAACTGTGCCTACGCTTGAACACTAATTTCATTTCTATTTCGTATTTAATGGAATGACGTTATAATTCTATAAAGGTATAATATAATACCAGTATAATATAATGTATAATACCATTTAATCCATCCTTTATACAACCCACATATGGCAGTAATGATTCCAATCACTTTGAGGGGGCGGTAGTCCGCACTTCCAAAAATGAAATTATCGCGTTTACCCATAATGGAAATCATAAAGTATGCCATAAATGAGAAATAAAGATAAATAAGGAAAACATAAACATAATATATATATCATATAATAAAATAGTGTCATCAAAATGGCCACCATTAGAGGTGTTAAAAGAATATTGAACAATCATCGTTTCGTCATGCAGTATTTCGCCACCCACAAAACAGTATGTTCATTAACCATTAGACGAAGGTTTGTGTAAGTGTAAACAAAATACATATCATAACAACATCCCAGTACATTGTATATACTTTTGTTGTTAAAAAATAAAGAAATAAAAAGAGTTTAAGGGGTTGGAGAAGCAAAATAAAACAAAACAACATTAGAGAAGACAATACCTTAAAATCGGGTAACTCTTTTTGATTTGAGCCAAAGGCTTACTTGGGAAGACTTCTTCCCAATGAGAGTCTTATAAGAGTAAGTGAGGGAAGTTTAGAGGGTATTTGGGGAGAGTTTTTCTGAGCCAAAAGTCTTTGATGGTGTGAGTAAGGTGGTAGTGGTGGGGGCCTTTTATAAGACGAGACAAGGGGTACTCTTGGAAAGATTGAAATGTTACATTATTATGAAATGCTTTTTCAGATTATAAAGGTCCCAAACTTATCTATTTCTAGGATAAGGTTATAAGGGTTAGAAATATACTCATCCAATAGGTTTTTTACAAGTGTATGTCTTATATTTTACATTATCATTTCATTTTAATTAAATCGTTAATTAATGAGGTAATCGCTGCATCATCATGGTGTCATAAATAATTTAATTTATTTAATGTATAAAAATTATAAAAATCAATCACGATGTATGAAATATTTTTAGATTTATAATGAATATTTATAGTCAAAAATATGACTTGTATAAACCCATATAAAAATAGTTTTAGTAAAACAACTCTTGTTTGTTACAGTTTTTATTTTAACATTAAATAAAAAGTTATTTATGTCATTTTCCTACCAAAGTGGCTCCATGGGGTCCCCATGTTGATCCATGGATTTTATTGGTCTTCCATGACACATCAAATAGGGGTCGGACAAGTGTAAATGTATTTTCATATGTTTATAATATTATTTTTACCTTAAATTTCAATAATTACCTTTAATTGGGATTAATTAAACTTAAAAGATACTATTCACCAAAAAATTATTTTAATCCTATTGAAACCCTTTTTATTTCCTAATGACAACCATGTATGTCAGATTTTTGAAAATAAAAACACAGAAGTGATAATGTTTCATTTAAACGAAAAATCAGTTTTTTTAACTACCGCTTAGTGGTTTCACTATTCATCAAAAATTGAAGTTTTTCAGAACAGTGCCAAAGTTTCACCCTAAGCTATAATTGATATTACGAATTCAAAAATTATGTATATTTTAAAAAATGAAAAACATATAATTTTCATTAATTAATTTTATAATTAATTCCTTCTGTCACAACAAATAGGGTGTTTTTAAAAAACAAAATATATTAAAAGATTGACAATTGTTTATGTCCAATTTCAAAGTGAAATTAATTCTAATGACCACCATTGGATAAAATGGTAATAATATATTATAATTATAATTTAAAACCACTCAATAGTATAATTTATCACTATAAATTTTTTTGAATAAAAAAGTTGTTTTTAAGTATTTATCACTATTCATAAAAAATTGGAAGTTCTCAGAAAAATACCAAAAAATAAATATAGTATAATTTCGATATTCCGAATCTAAAAACGAAGTCCATTTGGAAAGATAAAATTTTAAAAATTAGGTATTACTATTTTGAATGGCTACTTTGATTGGATGTGGCATGTGTTAGAACCTCGAACTTTCGTACAATGCAAGCTATTGCATTATTGAAAGAGATGCGTATCGTAGAAGTTCGGGATGTTACATTCTCCCCTCCTTCAATAAATTGCATCCTCGCAATTTGAAATTTTTCTTTGAAAATAAAAGGTTGAAAATATAAAATACCTTTGTAGAAAACCCACATCGGAAATAAGGTTAATAAAAATATAACTTTAAAAGAAAGAAAGATAAGTACAAAGGTCACCTGAGATAGCCAATACTAGGATTCTATGAAAATATAGATATGGATGAAAAACAAACCATCAAGGTCTGATGGAGAGTTGTAGAAAACTGGATTAGGACAAAGTTAACCATAAGAAAATCACAAACTTGTGATTGGTTAAACGGTCATTGAATCCCCCGTTGGAAAAGTTAACTGATAACATTTTTGTTTTAAGTTACATTTTATAAAGTTGAAGAATTTATTTAGGAGATTTACTAAGAACGTAAGGGAATATACATACTTGTCATGTGGACTTTCATTCTTTAATAAATTTTTTACCAAAAACCTATCTTTAACTCTAAAAGATAATAGAACTAAAAAATATTATATTTATCATAATTGTATAAGGTTTTAAATATTAACACTTAGCATTTAGATTAGGAAATTTTCTTGTAATAACCAGGGAATTCCTATAGGCTGTGGTAGGTAATAAACGCCTGTTGCACTATGGTTGTGGGTTCGATTCCTACAGCTTTGTCCGACGTGACGGGTTATCTCCCAACCTGCAGGTTGTCCTTTTCCTAAAACTGTAGTATTATAATATTCCAAAAATAATATTCAGAAATGTTTTAACCTTAAACAATACTATCCAATGTTCAACTTAATCCATTCCAACCTTTATAGTTATCAAAAATACTTCTGTCCAACTCAAAATCCAAATTTTATGAGGAAGGTAAACATAATGAAGTTCTTTCTCCCGCGTAACAACATGTGAACACCTTCATCATGTATTCTTTTAAAACACAGCAACATCCTGAACTTCCATAAATCCTTATTTATTACATTCATGATCCCTTATTCCTTATAGAATACTAGATAAACTCCTTCTATCCAAAAAAGTATACAAATCATTAATCAGTTTCAAGGAAGTTAAGAATATTCAATATAATTTATCCAAATCAATCATCTCTTATTCCAAAATCACTATCTCGGCATCAGAACCATATTATGGTTTATCTTTCTCTCAACCATAAATTTTCCAATAATTTAACCTGCTGTAGAGTCAATTTTCTTGGTTCCACACAATCTCAAGTCCATGATGAAATAGTACTGCAGTAAAATCCTTATATACTCCATAATAATTATAACCAGAACATCATTGATACAACACTCAAATGGATTTTTTTTAATAACAACATAAAAACTCTAATCTTCCCTCCTCATCTGTGGTAGTATCATAACATGATTATTATCCAATAACATCATTTGGGGCATACTCTGATGATTTGGACATTGGTTTGCGTAGTGTCCCCACTCCTTGTAGATGAAGTATTGTACATTTGAAACCTTTTTCATACCCTTGAAGTCACGCACGTGGTGTCCTTTTTCCCCACACTTATAAAAAACTCTCAATCCCTTATGGAAAGTTCCAAGGTGTTTCTTCCCACAGTTATCACACATTGAAAAATTCTTCTTTTCCCTCATCCCTTTATCCATCATTCTCTCTTCCATCCTTTTTCTTCTATTGCTTCCCTTCAAATCCATAAGACTCATAAAATTCTTTACTTATCTTATTAACACATGATACTATTTCTTCATATGTTGAGAACACATGGGAGATTATTTCCCATCTAAATGTTGGCTTAATACCGTGAAAGATATGATCCTTCTTACGCTTTGGATCATACGTATTGCTGGGGTTCACATTCATTCCACTGGGCACGATTTCTATACAATGGCATAAACTATGATAGTTTATGAATTGCAATGAATAATTCCAAACTTGTAAAACACTTAATGCAAATTGAACGGTTTATGGATATAATCCATAATCATAAAAAATGTTTTCTTTGAGGAAGTATATACTCATAACCCTTCATAGTGGTTTGTAAAGAAAATGAGAATTATGCTAAGCATATCGCCCGGGAGTGTCGTAACCAAGAGTGCAACAAGGCCCATTGTCGTGCACCAGTTCAAATTCAAGTCTAGCTCAAAGTAGTGTTTTCGGGTTTTACCCCTAGGTACATCTGTGCTAGAGCCGCCTCTACCTGCTCGTATCCAGACAGGGATGTATTGCTCGGAAAACTCACAAAATCTCTATAATACCAAAATTCTAGGAAGTTCTTCTATACTAATCCTCAAAGTCTATCTTTGGGCTATGTGCTCTAATCAGAGTTTATCTAAATCTATATTCCACGGTTATTACTAAACTGCCTCTAATACCAACTGTAACGCCCCCACCCCAGTTACCCGGAGTCGGTGCACTACTTCGTAACATTGGCATGATAAAAAAAGATCAAGTCTCGAAAGACTGGTTAAATTAGTAGCCTTGGAAACACTAGATACATTCATAAATGTTACATTACATCATAAAGTGAAATAGTAAAATAACATAGTCTCCATAGTCCACAATCATATCCTCTTCTGACTATCCTTGCAGGTCATTCATAAAATACTTCTTCACATTCTGGAAAATATTAAAACATTGAAAGGGGTGAGCTCAGATGCTCAGTAAGGATAACAATATTGCGGAAGCTTTCATAAATAAACATTAACATTTAAGGCTATTTATAACTAAAACAAAAGCCATTTTAAACTTGAAATTCAGCATAATATGGTAAAAATTAAATTAAATAATGCCATTTACTTACTCACATGTATATTCTACTAGTTGAATAGTCACATGCAATATCAATAACCACTTTCATAATGATGGAATGCATATTTCCAGACTATCATAACCACGTAGCAAAGGCCTCGTGCCAAGACTACAATCAAGATTTTGTCAAGGCCGCATGCCAAAATAGTAGTTTGTCTCATGAGACCTACCGATACATCGAGGATCTATTGCGGGCTCCACCCGTCACTTATTAAGTCCAATGTATTCCTCATATGAATACGTTTAAACATATTATAAACTATAACATAATTGTATCACATAAAACATGCATAAAGCAAAACATAACATTTCCACATTTCAATCACTAGATATCAATACAACACATTGATATAATAAAATCACATTCAAAACTATTTTCAATACCAAATTAAAAGAAAATTAAAACTTTGTATTTATTTTTCATTTTAAGAATAATTTATGGCTTGTAGAGGAAGCTGAAACTCAAATAATGGTCATGGAGGAGGAGAAGTCATTGTCTCCACATACGTACGACAAGAAAAAAATTCCTTTTTGTCATTTAGTAAAATGCTTCGTATAAAAAGATTCATTTTTAATAAATGTAAAAGTTAAAGGGGTTTATACACCGTATAAAAGAAATATGTGTATAAAACAAAATACTCCTCAATGAATGGAGATTGAGACAAAGTACCTTACAAAGATCATTTTTTAAATAAAATTGATCTATTATGTGTATTCACTATAATTAAACATAGTGAATGTACAAATACAAGATATGACATAATAATATCATGACATAATTTGAAAGTAGGAGATTAACCCAAAGAATGGAAATTGGGTTAAGAAATTCCCTTACCTCGTGTCCGAATTCACTCGACCGTTCTTTGATCTCCGGAATAATAAACTAGGGTTAATTTCTATTTACTTAAGAACATTTTCCATGTTCATTATTCCTTTAATATCACTTATTACCATGTTATTAACATTATGTAATTATTTAAGTTAATAACGGTCATTTTGTTGATCTTTGGTACTTGAGTCAAAAATAAACTTCTTATAATTACAAGTTGTTCATGTGGTGAAATGTAAGTTATATACAAGATTATATTCATGATTTAGATATCATATATATCATATATATACAGTATATACATTCATTTATAATATTACATAACATTTAGAGGTAAGAAATGAAATGCACCATTCATGGAGACGGTAAGCCGTGCGTACGCATGAACACTACATTCATTTCTATTTCGTATTTAATGGAATGAAGTTATAATTATATAAAGGTATAATATAATTACAGTATAACATAATGTATAATAACATTTACTCCATCCTTTATACATCCCACATATGGCATTAACGATTCAAATCACTTTGAGGGGGCGGTAGTCCGCACTTCCTAAAATGAAATTATCGTGTTTACCCATAATGGAAATCATAAAGTATTTCATAAATGAGAAATAGAGAAGAATAAGAAAAACATAAACATAATATATATATCATATATGAAAATAGTTTCATCAAAATGGCCACTATTATAGGTGTTAAAAGAATATTGAACAATCATCGTTTCGTGAGGCAGTATTTCGCCACCCACAGAAACAGTATGTTCTTTAGCCGTTAGACGAAGGTGTGTGTAATTGTAAACCAAATAATTATCATAAAAACATCCCAGTATATTGTAGATATTGTTGTTGTTACAAAAGAAAGTAATAAAAAGAGTTTAAGGTGTTGTAGAATCAAAATAAAACAAAACAACATTAGAGAATACATTACCTTAAATTCGGGTAACTCTTTTTGATTTCAGCCAAAGGATTCCTTGGGAAGACTTCTGCCCAATGTGAGTCTTCAAAGAGTAAGTTAATGAAGTTGAGAGAGTATTTGGGCAGAGGTTGTCCGATCCAAAAGGCTTTGAATGTGCGTGTAAGGTGGTAGTGGTGGGGCCTTTTATAAGAGGAGAGAAGGGGTACTCTTGGAAAGATCGAAATGTTACATTATTATGAAATGTTTTTTCGGATTATAAAGATCCCAAACTTATATATTTATAGTATAAGGTGATAAGGGTTCGAAATATACTCATCCAATAGGTTTTTTACATGTGTAAGTCTCAGCTTTTACATTATCATTTCATTTTATTTAAATTGTTAATTAATGAGGTAATTTTTGCATCATCATGGGGTCATAAATAATTTAATATTATTTAATGTCTAAAAATTATAAAGAAACAATCATGATGTATGAAAGATTTTTAGATTTAAAATTAATATTTATAGTCAAAAATATGACTTGTATAACCACATTTAAAAATAGTTTTAGTAAAACAACTATTGTTTGTGACATTTTTATTTTAACATTAAATAAAAAGTTATTTATGTCATTTTCCTACCAAAGTAGCTCCATGGGGTCCCCATGTTGACCCATGGATTGTCTTGGTCGGCCATGACACATCCAATAGGGGTAGGACGAGTGTAAATGTATTTTCATTTTTTTATAAAAACATTTTTACCTTAAATTTTAATAATTACCTTTAATCACGATTAATTAATCTTAAAAGTTACTATTCACCAAAAAATTAGTTTAATCCTATTGAACCACATTTTATTTCATAATGACAACCATGTATGTCAGATTTTTGAAAATAAAAACACAGAAGTGGTAATGTTTCATTTAAACGAAAAATCAGTTTTTTTAAATACCACTTAGTGGTTTCACTATTCATCAAATATTGAAGATTTTCAGAACAGTGCCAAAATTTCACCCTAATCTATAATTGATATTCTGAATTCAAAAATGATTTCTATTTTAAAAAATTCCAAACATATAAATTTCATTAATTAATTTTACAATTAATTTCCGATGTCACAACAAATAGCGTGTTTTTAAGAAACAAAATATATCAAAAGAATGACAATTGTTTATATCCAATTTCAAAGTGAAATTAATTCTAATGACCACTATTGGATAAAATGGTAAAAAAATATTCTAATTATAATTTAAAACCTATAAATCGTATAATTTATCACTATAAAATATTTTTAATAAAAAAGTTGTTTTTAAGTATTTTTCACTATTCATAAAAAATTAGAAGTTCTTAGAAAAATACAAAAAATTCAACATAGGCTAATTTCAATATTCCGAATCTAAAAACAAAGTCCATTTGGAAATGTAAAATTTTAAAAATTAGGTATTACTATTCATAACGGCTACTTTGATTGGTTGTGGCGTGTGTTAGAACCTCGAACTTGCGTACAATGCAAGTTATTGCATTATGGAAAGAGAAGCGTATCGTAGAAGCTCGAGGTGTTACAATAGAAGTTGTTGGTGCACAAAATTATTCTTTTTTGTGTCAGGTGTTAGTATGATCTTCTCTATCTGATAGAATTAAGCATGTGCCGAAGGAATATATTGAGTGGAAAGAAAAGATAGAGTTGGTTCAGAAAGGAAAATGACATGATTTTAACATTGATAATGATTGCATTTTGAGATTTGGGAAGAGGTTATGCTTGCATTGTGAGTCACAGTTGAAGAATGAGTAGTTATGAGAAGCCCAAAGTTCCACGTTTTCACTTAATCCTTATAGTACTAAGATGTACAAAGATCTTTGGGAGTATTACTGGTGGGGTGGAATGAGAAAAGATACTGTATATTTGACTGTGAAGTGTTTGAGTTTTTAGTAGGTTAAAGAAGATTGGTTGTTACCGAAAGGGATGCTTTAGTCTTTACAAGTACCAAAGTGGAAGTGGGAAAATATATCCATGGACATCATTGTGGGATTACAAAAGACAGCTTGAGGTAATAATGCAAGATGGATTATTGTTGATTGATTGAATAAATATTATAATTTTCATCATATTTGAGATACTTTGTCTCCAGATCAACATTCTCAGTTGTATTTTAAAGAGATTTTTTGGTTTCATTGTGTTCTGCTCTCTATTGTATCCGATCGTGATCCCATTTTTAAATCTATCTTTTGGAAAGGCCTTCAGAAGTCGTTGGGTACTTAATTAAATTTTAGTACAGCTTTTCATCCTCAATCAGAATGGCATTCAGAACGAACATTTTAGACCTCGAATTATATGCTATGTGTTTATTCATTGGATTTCAAGGTAATTTGGGACCAACATATTTCAATGGTTAAATTTTCTTTTAATAACAGTTTTCATTCCAGTATACAGATGGATCTATTTGAGTCATTATATGGGAAGTAGTGTCAAACTCTTTCTTTTTCGGATGAATTAGGTGAAAGGAATCTAATAGGACCTGAATTGGTATAAGAGATAGTATAAAATGATTATATGATTCAGAAGCACATGAGAGCATCTCAATTAAGGAAGAAAAGTTATGTGGATAACCAGAGGAAGTCTCTTTTTTTGGAGGTTGGAGATCATCTATTTCTTAAAGTTTCTACATTTAATAGTGTGATGCATTTTGGTAAGAAGAAAAATTTGAGTGAGATGTTCATTGGACCTTATAAAATCATAGATAAAGATGTATTAGTTTCCTAAAAAGTGGATTTGCCTTAAAAATTTTCCTAAGTACACAATTTCATTCAAGTTTCAATGTAGAGAAAGTATATTCTAGATCCATCCCATGTTTTATGTCCAGATGTCGTTCAGTTGGAAGAGAATATCTATTATGAAGAACAACCAATGCAGATTCCTGACCACAGAGAGAAAGTGTTGCAGAATAATGTAAATCACTAGGTAATGGTTTTGTAGAAAACCCATATGTTTGAAGAGGCAACGTGGGAATCTGAAAATTCTATGACAGATAAATACCCCCATTTATTTGATAAGTGAATAACAATAATGAGGACACATTTTACAAAAGGGGGAAGGTTGTAACATCCCAAGTAAATAAAGAATAATATATTTTCATATTTATTAACATTTGTGAATTAAATATTAATTTTACTTTAAAGGGTTTTCTATGTTCGATGGCGTACATGATACAAAACAACAGGTTTCTTTGAAATCTTACGTTGCACACTAATAATATAATATTATTATTTTAAATGGTATTTAATGATTAGTCTTTGTATTGGATATAATGAACAAATCTAACTAAAATATGATTATACATGTTTGTTAAATGTTTTTACCTTTATCGAATAAAAGTTAAAGGCTTAAAATGTGAATGACTTTAATTGTAAGCACTATTTACTTTAAAAGGTTGATTTTCCTCCTTTGGATAGAGAACCCTCTTTAAATCTAGTTTTTGTATCTTCTATATGATATATTTTTCCAAATAGAATTATTCATTATAATTAGGACATCAAAATTCACTTTGGGTGAAATTTTGCTACTTTACTGATAAAATTCAATTTTTAATAAATAGTAAAAATTACTGAATTTTTATTCAAAACTACTTTTTAATATAATTTATTTATATGGTTAGATTATCTTTTAAAGTTGTTTTAAAGTTCAATTAGATTATATTTTTACCATTTAATCCAATGTTGGTCATTGTAATTAATTTCACTTTGAAATTGGAAATAAAAAAATGTCAATCTTTTGATAGTTAATATATCACAAAAACACGATTTTTGTTTTCACAACAAGATTAATTTTAATTTAATCAATCCAACTTATATATTTTTAATTTGGTAAAATAGAAATAATTTTTTTAATTTAGAATATCAAATATAGGATCGGTTAATGTTTTGTTATTTTTCGGAAAAACATCAATTTTTGTTGAATAGTGAAGCCACTAAGTAGCAGTTAAAAATTGTCATTTTCATCAAAATGAAAATTTACTACTTTTTTGAATTAAATTTTAAGAATCCTACATACATAGTTGTTATTAGTAAGTAAAATGTGGTTAAATAAGATAAAAATAAAATTTTAGTGAATAGTATCTTTTGACTTTTATTAAACTCATTTAAAGGTAAATCGGTTAATTCAAGGTAAAACGAATATCATAATAATACAAAATTACCGTAAAACTTTTACTAACCATATTGGATGAGTGTTGGTAGACTATGGGAATTATTGGGTCTATTTTTGGACACCATGGAGCCACTTATGATTGATAATGATAGTTTTTTTAATTAAATTAACATAAAGTCAAAAATGAAATAAACAAATAACTTTTAGAAAATTATGTTTTACATAGGGTTATATAATATATATTTTTGACTATATAAATTATTTGGAATGATAAAAATATTTACTATGCCATGATATTTTTTTTATAATTTTTAGACATCAAATAAATAAAATTATTTATGACACAATAATGATGAAGTGTTTACCTCATTAATAAATGATTTAAATAAATAATATTATAATGATTTCAAAAAAATCCAAAACCTATCAAATTCATATTTTATTATCTTATTTTTACCATGGGTAATATTATCATAAACTATAATTTTTTTTGTACCTTTATAACCCAAAATTTAATATATAATAAAATAATATTTTCACACTTTCCTAAAGTTCCCTCCCCCTTTAAAAAATCATTCAACTCTAACCCATTAATCAAATCTCTAAATCCTTTTGTTCCATCCATTATCGATCCAAATATGATCTCAAGATACCTCTCTTCCACCTAAAATCCTTTACTTAGGAAGAAGGAACTTCAAAAGGTCCTTTGGTCAAACCAAAGGGAGTTACCCGATTTAAAGGTAAAATATTTTCTGAAGTTCTTTTGTTTTATTTTTCTTTTCCAACCACATAAACTAATTTTATTATTTTATTTTATAAAAACACTAGTATCCTAAATATAATAGGTTGTTGTTATAAGAAATATTAAAACTACTCATAAACACACCTCCATCTAATATGTAAATAATATATTGTTTCTGGAGACGGCGAACTACTGCCTCACGAAACGATGATTTTTCAAATATCTCAAACCACCTCTCATGGTGGACATTGTTATGGAACTGAATTTATATATGATATATATTATTTTTATGTTTTTTTATGGTTCTTTATTTTCCATTAGTTTTATACCATTATGTTTTCCAATATGGGTAAACGGAATAATTTCATTTGAGGAAGTACGGACTACCGCCCCCCTCAACGTGATATGATTTGTTCATTCCATACGTAGAACATATAAAGGATGGAGTTACTGAGATTATATACATGATATTATACTATAATTATAATATACCTATTTATCATTATATTTTTATTCCATTTAATATCAAATAGAAATAAATGCAGTGTTCATGCGTACATACGACTAATCGTCTCCATGAACGGTGCATTTCATTTCGTACCACCAAAAGTTATGTACTGTTATAAATACATATATATAAAAGATATATATGACATTTAAATCATCAATATGATTCTGGAGATGATGGAATTTTGACCATAAGAACAACTTGTAATTATAATAAGTTCATTTTTGACTCAAGTACCAAATATCAACATAACCACTATTATTAACTTAAATGGTTACATAATGTTTATAACATGGTAATAAGTGTTAAAAAATAAATAACAAACATGAAAAAGGTCTTTAAGAAATTAGAAATTATCTTCAGGTAATTATTCAAGAGATTACAGATCTAACGGGTCAAGTTGGACATGAGGTAAGGAAATTTGTCTCTATCTCCATTAATTGAGGAATTTTTAGTTTTAAATGAGACTTTATTTTATACATTATATAAACCCCTTTGGCTTTTATTTTTATTCAAAAGGAAGTTTTTATCTACTAAGTATTTTTATAAACAATAAAAAATAATCTTTCTTTTAACGTACATAGTGACATCGACCTTTCCGCCATCTTGAGTATTATTTGATATTTGGAATCCTTAACAAGTTCTATTATTTTTAAAAGGAAAATAAATACCATATAAAATTTTATGTATTTTGGTATTGAAAATGGTTTAGATAATGGATTTTTTTTCAATATATTTAAATGATATATTGGGATTGAAATATGGAAATTTTACCTTTCATTTATGTTTGTTTTATGTGTTATGAATATGTTATGGTTCCTAGGAATTGTTTACGTATACGGGTGGTTCCATGATAAACCTTGGGCGGGTGAGACCGAGATAGATCTCTAATGCATTGGGTATCGTGACAGAGGTAAATTTCAATGTTTCTCCTAAGAGATTTATTGAATATGATATGATGGGTATTTCAAATGTAACTCCTTATATAGCTGTGAAAGATATAATGTAATTATGTTATAGAGGCTACGAGTTACCATTATGATTGGGGTTTAATATGTAAATCTTATAATTTCATGAGGTATGTTAAAGAGCTTATGTTATGTATGTATTGATGAACTAATGTTTTCATTATTTTTTTTAAAACCCATACTGAGATTTTTATGCTCATACTACATTTTGAATTGTTTTTCACAGGACTTAAAGATGAAAAGTGTCAAGGATGGGATCAAAGAAAAGTCATGCTTTCCGAAAAATTGGACTAGACATGAATCTTTTTTTCCAATGTTTTCATTTTATAAAAAAAGGATGTAGAGTAAAAGTGTCTACCTTGTAAATTTTGAGATGTAATGAAATATTTTTGGACTAATTCTATAAAAATAGATACATAAAAATATACTCAATGTGAATTATTCATTTAAATCAAGATTATGTAATATTTTAAGGCTATGTCCTTATAACACAGACCAATATTTCCATCTTTATACAACAATACTATTTTTTTTGTCTGTGCACACAACTGAATAATACAATAGTCATACAAATTAATGACAACGCTAAAAAATTATATTGAATTATTACCATTGGGTAAAAAAAATAAAACACCCAGAATATCCAACATAATCTGTATAGGGACACCAAATCCCTAAAATTAGCCCCAAATTCTTCACATTTGGGTATTAGAAAGGGGAATAACTGAGAAATAATAACCGAAGGGGGATATGGAATTATACTTACATAAATAGGACTATTAGGACAAAATGCATATAAATTTGTTAAAAACATGGAGGGTGTGCCACAATCATGAAAAATAAAACCCATGGTCTATATAGGTCATATAATGGATAAATGATGGTTGGGGAAGGTTAAAGGGGGTTCGCAGGTAAAATTATATTGTTTAACTTTTAAAAAATATATGTCAATCCATTACTGATGTTAACACAATGTTCATGATGTTAATGGATTTAGAAAAAAATCTATAGGGGATAATCATTATCAGGTGATATGGATAATAAAATTCATAATGATGGTTGAGTTATATTTTATAAATAAACAAACAATTTTCATCCTCTTAATGTATTATTTTGTTTATTTTTTCTAAATAATGTCAAAATAAAAAACATAGTAATAGAAATACAAAATGTATACAATATATTTAACACTGTGGAAATAATGTGATAGATATTTTAACTATTACATATTAAAGATCATACAAATTATAATTTCATGAATAAAATATGAATTATTGGTTATCAAACCAAATACTCTTTTAAAAAGATATGATTAAAACTAAAAATTTAAACCAACACGTAAGTTGAATATATCCACCAAATCTATAGTATCTAGGGAATTAAACCTATCATAAGGTATCCTTGACTTTATACATATTAGAATGTTTGTTATCCTATTCCAATAATCACTTTACTAAACCTATTGATAGTAGCTCATTTCAATACACCATAAATACATCATCCCTATCATCCTAGCCACAAAATCCCTTGATCAAAATGATCAAAATTTTCTAGGTATTCTTATACACTAAATCCATAAATATCATAGGATTATAAGAATAAAAATAATGAACTACGTTTTTAAGAACATTATAATGAAAGCATTACAATGGTACCTCTTTCCAAAGATATTCACTTTGAAAAAGATACAGTAGTTGGATGCACTCTTAGAATTTTTTTTTTCAGAGCATCAAATGATTAGAAACAATAAAAATATGAAATCTATATATTCATCCAAGAACTTATGTTTCTAGATATATTCCACTATTTATTGGAATAATTTGAATAAAATCTAATAGAAGGATTTTGAAAACAATAAATTGACTTGTAATAATACCCACAATAGTTTAATCATCTACTAATGAAATCAGTATTTTTATTCATCTATTGATGAGTAAAATTAGAACATATACAGTAACTTTAAACATTGTTAATGTAATATATCATTAATACTAAAATCAATATATTTTCAAATAATAGTTTTTTTTTACAAAATTTTAGTTATTATTTTTTAATAATGAAATAGAACAAAAACATAACAAAAACTCAAGTGAGAAAATTTTCATATAAAGTGCAATATAATTTCTAAAAAAAATGAGTGATTAATAAACTAAAGAATCCACCCATTTTTTGAAAACAATTGACACGTAATAAAATTTTAATAAATGAACTAAAATTTAAACGAAAATTCGTGATAATATATCGGATAAATAATTTCACCCACTTTATTTTGAAACAAAATTCAATAAAAATTAAATATAATTAAAAATATATATATATACTCTCACATTGAAAATATTTATAAAAAAATAATATAATCCTAATAGGTTAATATAAAAATTAATAAACTAGTAATATTATTTTGTTTAATTTATTTATCTTTGTGATTTTCAAAAAGAAAAAATAAAAGGAAAATAAAATGAAAACTCATAATTTAATTATTTTTTAGAATTGTTTAATAAAATGTTTTAGTTAGTAATTAAACTTCTTTAATATCTTTATATCTTCCAAAAAGCCCATTTATCATGGTCTATTAGATATAAGTTTTATATAATAATACAATTCATATCAAACATTATTATCTAATAAGATCTTATTATAAATTAATTTTATATTAAAGATCACTTTCTCCATAAATCATAATTATATAATTAATAATATCAATATAATAGTGGATACGATTCTTATGACCATACATTGAACTTAACCATCTTCACAAATGAATAGATATAGTACATTAGCTATATATAATGATCTTATTATTTTCTAAGGAAAACCTTAAGTTTAATGTATGGACTTTTAGGATTATTCAGAAAAATATATATAAAGATACTTCTAAGGGGAATCATTTTTGGACATCAAATTAAAGATATAAAAAATCATTTGGAAAAAATATTTGAGGTTGTATTGATTGTATATGAATTAAATAATTCTATCATCCATGAATATGATTTATATTCTTCAAGTAGTTATTAAAAACATGTCGATAAATTAATTGAAAACATATATCATAATGATTATTTAAAAATTTAAATTTTAAATTTCACAATATAAGAAAATAATTTGTTTCCTTTTATATAACTAATCAATACTCGTTGTATAAAAAATAATTAAAAAATTTATGAATTTTGAAAATATCATATATATTATATTATAATAGTAGGGAAATATTTAATGGAAATTTATAAAATATATACCTCAAAGTAGATAACTTCAAAAAATGGTTAAAGACAATACTTTTTTAGGATAGTTCAAGGATAAGTTTTTCAAAAAAATAATACTAAAATATTGATAAACATTAAATATTGAAAAATAGATATGTTTAAAAAACAAATTAACATTAAAAATTCATAATGTTTAAAATTGATATGGCTCAAAAACCAATACAGTTTAATACACATGAATGATGAAAAAAAATATTCTCTACCCTTTCATACTATAAAAGAATTCAATGTATGAAGATGGATAAAAAAATAGTTGATTGAAAATAACATTTTTTATATTTTCTAACTTATTCGTAATAAATTTGAATATATCAGAATAATAGTTATTGTAATAATATCAACAAGTTTATTTTCAATTATGATAATGTGAAGAACATTACATCATTTTAGTTTGATTAAATTTCAAAAAATGGACTTCTTCTCTAGTCAGATATTGAAAATAACAGGTATATATATACCATTTTTTCCTTCTACTATTACTCAACTTATTTTCAATAAAAAGATAAAATTATGTTCTTGGTACCGACACATGTTTGGGACAATATACATTGGAAAATGTATTTTCAGAACAAAAGTTTTCCTAAATTTTTAATATTTTATAGACACTAATTTTTTCAAAATACAATCATTTTCTAAATGAAAAGACTAAACATTATTTAGAGAAAATTACATAATCCATTGACCTCTACATTAATATTTAGTACAAAAATATTTACTTTAGGTATAAAAAAGTTTGATTAAAAATTATTATTATGATAATTATAAAATAAATCATTTGAATTTATAGGGGTTATTATTTATTTATATATTTTTCCAAAATTTATTTTCAAGATGTAATGTTAGATAAAATGTTTCTTACAAAATAATATTTGGAATTAATTTTAACAATAAACATATTATTATATAAATTTTTTACAATGGATTTTCTATCAACCAAATTATGATCAGTAGATTTAGTTTTTTGATCCTTTTAATTTGAAAATTTTATACCTTTTAGTGTTAATTAGTAAATTATTTTATTATATTAAATAATTATAGATATAGTAAACTCATAGGTACATTTCCATAATTTATTTTTCAATATCTATAAGAGTTACATAAAAACACATTTCATCTATATTCGGTAATGATTCTGCATTTTTTGATGAATTGAATATTTTTATATTTGGTGGATTATATTATTCATCTTATGATGATGTTTTCTATTAATCATTAGTACTATAAATAAATTTATTATAAAAACATACAATTTTTAGGTATTCTACATTTACCTTTTCCATGAATCATTTTCATTCATAGAAATATTTAAATAGAATAAAACTATTTATTAGAATGATTTTATACTCTCTTTGGATGAACAATATGAATATGTGTCACTGTCTGTGGTGCCCAATGTGTCTAAATATATCAATATACTATTTAATTTTATTTTATAAAACATTCTTCGATTTTAATTTTTCTTTTTTGTTTTTTGATAATAATATCTTTTAGGACCTTCTTTTTTCTATTCAAATTAACATTGAAAGTTTCATTCTCATCATTCTTGTCTCTCATTTTATTATAATGGTTATTTAATAAATATAAATAACATCAAATATTAATATATTATCCTAAAATTTATGCAGGTTCATTTATATTTTCATCTAAATCACATTGATCTATATTCCTATTTTTCCACTTCGAAATAATACATTTAAAATTAATTGTAAAGTATTAAATGTCAAGGAATTAAGGATACCTTAAATAAAATTGAATGTTACTTCATTATTTCTTTTCCACTTGGAGAACCTCTCCTCATTAACCTATAATGTTTCATTAATGGTCAAATTAAATATTATGTATGAAAATTTATCAAATATTTAGTATTTTTATTTTTTTCTTCCAGTACTATAATTTATTTGGCATATTTCCAATAGTAGTTTCAATGTGTTTATATTGTTATAAATATTTTCACCTAATATTTTTTAAATTATTATAGTAGTCTAACATAATTTATATATTTGAGTTTTTTTTCTTCTTGGTATAATGTAAAAAATATTGACAATAAATTGTTATCAATAATCTATGTGTTTCCAAAACATTAGAAATTACAAAATTTGTAGTTTCTTTATATTTAAAAAATTTATTCTCTTTTTCTTCAGATAATATTTTGTTATAGAAGTTACTAGTCCTTTTAGATAATAAATTATTAAACACTTTTTTGGTTACATAATATTTAATTTTTTAATCATGGTATAGAGAAAAATAACTTTCTCTCGAATATTATATTTTCTTTTTAGTATGATAAAATTATTGACTATAGAATTAATGATATATGATTTCAAAATTTCATTCTCTAATCGTAATATACTCCATCCAAAATGATATTTTGTGGTATTTAAGCCTTGGAGTGTTCAAAATTGTACTCTTTATTTAAAAAATACCATTCCGTTAGTAAAACAGATCATGTGGTGATGTTGAGAAGAAAATAGCATTTAAAAAGAGAAATAATATTTTATATATATATTGAATATGAATATAAAAATCTTGGAAAACAATACCATTGATAATTAATCTTTCTCATAGAAATTATGCATAATAAAAAATAATAGGGGATGATTTTTTAACAAAAACATACAATTTTCATCTTCTTTAGTGTTATGTTTATCTGTTTTTTGAAATACAGAACAAATCTAAAACAACATAAATGAGGTTTTAAACTATTTGAAATATTGTTAACATAACTAAAATATGGTGACTAGTATTTTATCTATCTCTAATGATATATATTTAATTCAATTTAATTCCAAAAGAATAATGCACTATTGATTAGAAAACCAAATACACATTTAAATGTATATTGTCAAAAAAACCACTTTTAATCCTAAGTGTATGTTGAGAATAACGACAAAATATAATGTATCAATGACTTTAAACTAGTCATATGGATTCCTCAATTTTATACATAATGTAACATATTTCATCATATACCAAAAATCAAATAAAAATCCTGATGTTATAATTTCACTTACACACACAAAAAATACTTTATATTTTTGTTCATAGCCATAGAATTCGTCAATCAAAATGATCAGAATTTATTCTTTATATTATTATTTGAATATATTAATCTCATAGTATTAGAATAAAAAAATGGATGCTAATTGGATCAATACAATGAAGATAATACAATTATAGCTCTTAAAATATACTATTAGAGAGATAAAAATGATACACTGATCACATGTGCTCTTAACAAAATGAACTTTCAAATATTAAAAAATATATTTCACAATACACAATAATGATGTCCAATCATAAATTGTTATCAATTGAGATGTGTTTATAATTATTAGAATATGAAATTTTCATTTTATACATGTATTTTATTGTATTTTGGACCATTATATTTATTATTTAATTGGCATTATTTCCCAAATTATAATTTCTAATTGGTTTTTAGATTAAGGAATAATGAAATAAAAATATTTAAAATGGAAAAAGGATTATTTTACCAATCTGAAGACACTTTTCTCTACAAAAGTAGGTTCCATAATGTGACTCCAGGTGTTATAATCTAGATTCAAGTGAGAGAAGAATTAAAAAATCTATACAAGGGTCAATTTTTAAAAGTGGTAAGTCATATATGTCTCATGATATACGAAGGAAGAGATACATGGAGGAGTGTATTTCATATTCATACTATAAAATTGAATTTACAGCTTATTACATGCCATAGAATATAAATTCATGTTATAAATTACCTATTTAATATGAATGTTTTGTGAAATAAAATATTATCCACACACTTTTCTAGTTGTAAACTCTATTTAAGATGTGATATTGATGAGATGAGATATTTTATGTGATAAAGTCACACCATTTACAACAAAAAATTCATATTTACACTATAAACCTTTAATTATCCTAGAATTTAATGCACATTTGGAGGATATTGAAGGAAGCCTTATAAATTAGAATACCTAATTCCAGATAAGGAGATACGGGACAAACCAAAAACAAGAAGAAAAATAGAATGATCTCAATGAACACACATTCACTACACTTTTAAAGGTTTTATTTTTACTCTTGTCTTGATAAACTCTTGTACAACATTATGGGGTGAGTTATCATATTTTGTGGAATGTATGACAAAATTGATGTGTATGTATTATTTAATTTTTAATTTTAATTTAAAATTATGTTTTTATTTTACCTATTTTATTCTTTTTTATCCCTTAAATATTTATTTTTTCATGATTACTATAAGAAGGAAGGAAATGTGATTTTATTTATTTCATTATTTGAGCATGAACATTTTCAAATTATATTGGATATTCGTTTTATTATTTGATATCTAAAGTGTATAATTTTAACATAACCAATTTTTTAGATTTTATCGTATGATTATATACGGTTTCTAGTACCCATTATTTTACAATCTAGAGTAACTAAAAATGATAAAATCAGAGTTTAGTATGTAATGTTTTTTTCATTACCATTGGATATACAAGGACATTATTTTAAAAACTGTCTGATTGTACAGTAGTTATTTTAATATTTGTTATCAAATTAACTTGGTATCATTATTTACCAGATCCCTTTTTATTTTTTATTCTACCTCATTTTAAAAATAGATACTCTCGACCATAGATTTATATTTCCCAAAACTAAAATTTGTTGAGACATTCATTGTTAATATGATATTTTACCGAACATGGTCTCTATTAATTAATCCAAATATTTTTATTTCGAAAAATACAAATTATTTTAGTGTTTATTTTTCATAATGTTTTATAATTCTACTTTCGGTGTCCCCAGGGGAGATAATTACACCCACCAGGCTATCAATTTCTTAGCATCATTTCAATTATTTTTGTGGATTTTTTTAAATAATTTAGGAAAAAAATTGCATATTTTTATTTAGATATATTATCATAGTATTTTTTTAATTTTTATAGCACATATTTATTTTTTAATTGAAGTGTTTCAATTTAAAGACATATTTTCATTAATTTTGAAAGGTCTGATGTTAAAATCTAGCGGATATTAAAATAGTTAAAAATTCAATTCAAAGTCTCCAACAAAATATTTATGAAAGGGAGAAACTACACT
Organism: Viscum album; assembly: GCA_963277665.1. Classification (NCBI taxonomy): domain Eukaryota; kingdom Viridiplantae; phylum Streptophyta; class Magnoliopsida; order Santalales; family Viscaceae; genus Viscum; species Viscum album. The sequence goes on along the minus strand of OY728125.1, from coordinate 1,992,914,589 downwards.
CCATATAATACAATTATTTTTTAATGAGGCGGGTCATGAAAAAAGAATCATGGAAAAATAATTAATGGAAAGTAATACTTCAAATGTTGAATTTGATCCTACTCATGATTCCCTCGATTTTGAATGTTTGAAGGCTAATGAAGAGGAATAAGATATTGCAGCTAAAAGTGAATGGGAAAATAATATATTCAACAAAATCTAAAATGAATAAGAAAATAAAATAGAATATGGTGGCCCTTCTACAGAGTTTTTTATAGATTCCTTAACAAATGTAGATCAAAAATGAAGGAATAATAATTAGTAGATGGAAAATGGTGTAACACCCCGGGTAAATAAATTATATGACATTTTTATTTTTATCCATATTTGTGAATGAAATATTAATATGACTTTAAAGGGGACGCTATGCTCGATGGCGTACCCAACATGCAACAACGAGTTTCTTGGAATCTTACGTTGCACTCTAATAATAAAATAATATTATTTTAAATGGAAGTTAACATGTAGCCGTTGTATTGGCAGGAATGGATAGAAATAACTAATATATGATTATATATGTTTGTAAATGTTTTTACATTTATCCAATAAAGGATAAAGGCTTAAAATACGGAAAGAATTCAATTTTGGGCGTATATATCCTAGTTTTCACTATAGGTTCACTTATCGCCTTTTGAAGGAGAACCGTCATTAAATATAGTTTTGTTCACTCTTATAAATTCTATTGGACCAAATAAAACTCTTCTTAAGAATCGGGCATCAAAATTTACTTTGTGAAACGTTTTGGTATCTTTCCGATAAAGTTCATTTTTTTAATGAATAGTGTAAAATGTTGTATTTTAATTCAAAACCTCTTTTTAATCTAATTTATTTATATGATTAGATTATCTTTTGAATTGGTTTTAAAGTGAAATTTGAATATATTTTTACCATTAAATCCAATAGTGGTCGTTGAAATTAATTTCACTTTGAAATCAGACTTAAACTAGTGTCAATCTTTTGATACTTATTGTTTCACAAAAACACGCTATTTGCTTTGACAGCGGGAATTAATTATTAAATTAATTAATGTGACTTATATGTTTTGAATTTTGTAAAATAGACTTCATTTTTGAATTTGGAATATCAAATATAGCTTAGGGTGAATTTTTGGGATTTTTTTGAAAAACATCAATTTTTGATGAATAGTGAAACCACTAAGTGGTACTTATAAAAAATTGATTTTTTATGTTTAAATGAAATTTTTCCATCTTTGTGTTTTGAATTTTGAAAATCCGACAGACAAGATTGTCATTATTGTGTAAAATGTGGTTCAGTGGGATGAAAATAATTTTTTGGTGAATAGTAACTTTTTTTCATTAATCGCGATTAGAGGTAATTAGTGTAATTTAAGGTAAAAATGATATTATAAAAATATTAAAACACCATGACACTTGTTCTACTCCTATTGGATGAGTCATGGGCGACCAAGACAACCCATGGGACATCTTGGGGACCCCATGGTGCCACTTTGGTTGGAAAATGACATTAATATATACTTATTTAATGTTAAAATTAAATTGACACAAACATGAGTTGTTTTACTAAAAAAGTTTTTAAGTGGGGTTAAACAAGTCCACATTTTGACTATAAATATTCATTAGAAATATAAAAATATTTCTTACATCATAGTATTTTTTTTATAATTTTTAGATATTAAATAAATTAATTTAATTACGACATCATGATGATGCAACGATGACCTCATTATTTAACGATTTAAATAAAATGGAAAGATAATGTAATATCTAAAAACTACACTTGTCCAAAAACTATTGTATGGGAATATTTCGAAGCCCTATAATATTATCTTTGAAATATATCAATGTGGGACCATAGAAATTCAAAACACTTTTGAAAATAAAATAATAGTTTCATGATTTCCAAAAGTGCCCCTCCTCTCCTCTTATAAAAGGCCCCCACCTCTACCTCATTTCACACACTTCTCAAGCCTTTGGCTAGGCCATACCCTACACATTTACTCTCTCCACATCCCTCTCATAATCCTATAGGATTCCCTTTGGGCAGAATCCTTTCAAAGGAATCCTTTAGGCTCAAATCAAAAGGAGTTACACTTTTAAATGTAATTCATTCTCTAATGTTCATTTGTTTTTTTTCTCCAACCCCCTAAACTCATTTTTTTTACTTCTTTTGTAACAACACCTGTATATTCAATATACTAGGATGTTGTTATAAGATTTATTCGAGCTACACTCTCACACAACTACATCAAATGGTTAAAGAACATACGGTTTCCGTGGATGGCAAAATTCTGCCTCCCGAAACGATGATTGTTCAATACTCATTTAACACCTTAAAACGTGGACATTATGATGTCACTATTTTTATATATGATATATAATATGTTTATTCCTTTCTTAAGCTTCTGTATTTTTCATTTATGTCATTCTATTATTGTTTCCATTATGGGTAAACACGATATCTTCATTTTAGGAAGTACGGACTACCGCCCCCTGAAAGTGATTTGATTCGTTAATACCATATGTGGGATGTGTAAAGGATAAAGTTAATGATATTATATATGTTATTATACATGAATTATAATATACTTCTATTTCATTATGATTCGATTCTATAAAATACGAAATAGAAATGGAAGTAGCGTTCATGCGTACGTACAGCTTACCGTCTCCATGAACGGTGCATTTCATTTCTTATTTCTAAATGATTATGTAATATTCTAAACTCATGTATATTCTGGATATATATGATATATATTATATCCAAATCATGAATATAATTCTAGATATAATGAACATTTGACCACATGAACAACATGTAATTGTAAGAAGTCCACTTTCGACTTAAGAAACAAATATCGACAAAACAAACATTATTAACTTAAATGATTACATAATGTTTATAAAATAGAAATAAGTGATCTAAAAGAAATAATGAACTAGAAAAAGGTTCTTAATAAAGTGGAAATTATCTCAAGTTTATTATTCAGGACGTTAGAGAACGATCGAGTCAAGTCGGACCCGAGGTAAGGGATCCTACTCCACTCTTTCTTTTTAAGTACACTCTTTTTTGTCATACCATTTAAGCTCATATTTCTTGTGATTGGGATATTCTTTTATATTAATCTTACTGTAATTTTTATGTACATATGATGAGATACCCTATTCTCTCTCATCAATCCATTTTGGATGTTTTGAGTGGCGCCGTTAGGCTGCCGAATTTTGGTAAGAGATCTAACCTCTCTCTTTCTTTTTAAGTACTCTCCTTTATGTCACTTCTTTTAAGCACCTATTTGTTATGATGGGGTATGTTCTTTTATATTACTCTTTCTGTACATTTTATTATAATGTGATGAGATACCCTATTTGATCTCATCAATCCATTTTTGAATGTTTTAAGTGGCGCCGTTAAGCTGCCGAGTTTTCGTAAGGGATTTTTCATCTCACTTTTATACCCGTGAGATTTATGCTACATTTTCCACAATTTCCATTTAGTGGTGTATGTACTGCCCATTATTTTACTCATTGTGTAATATACTTTCTTTTATGAGTATTTACATCAATGTTGTATTTTCCTTCTTTCACGAGGTGTATGTTTCGAAAGATACCCATGTCGGTAAGGGAACCTTTCACCCTCCTCTTTTTAAAAGACTTATTTTGTTATGTCTTTTAATTCACATAATATTATTTTGGGATATGTTCTTCTATATCCTTATTGATGTGAATATTATTTCCAAGTTATGAGATACCCTTTTTATCTCTCATCAAATCTTTTTCTTACTTTTGAAGTGACGCCGTTAGGCTGTCTAATTATTGAAAGGGAACTTCTTAACCCAATTTCAATTCTTTGGGATAAACTTGTACACCTTCAATATGTCATTATATGATTATGTGTGAATGTCCTCTGATTTTTTACACTTAATACCCACTTATATTTCGTGTATTTGTTTGTCACACATAGTTATGTAACAGATTTATCCTTAATCCAAGGATACCGTCTTTGTATGGGACTTCATCTCAATCTCCTTTCATTGAGGAATATTTTGTTTTATACACAACCTTCTTTTATACGGTGTATAAACCCCTTTTACTTTTACGTTTACTCAAAAGGAATCTTTTTTATAAGAAGCATTTACTAAACGACAAAAGGGAATGTTTTTGTCGTACGTATGCGGCGACAAGGACTTCTCCGCCGCCGTGACCATTATTTGAGTTTCGGCTTCCTCTACAAGACATAACTTTTTTAAAAGAAAAATAAATACCATGTTTTATTTTTCTTTTATTTTGGTATTGAAAATAGTTTTCATTATTTTTTTATATCAATGTGTTGTATTGATATCTTCTGATTGAAAGGTGGAAATGTTATGTTTCCATTATGCATGTTTTATGTGATACGATTATGTTGAGGTTATTGGGAATTATTATGAAGACGGGTGGTTCCGTGATAAACTAAGGGCGGGTGAGCCCGATATAGCTCTGCAATGAAATGGGTAATGTGAAGGAGTGAAACGTTAAGGTTTCTACGAAAAGATTTAGGGAATATACTGTGATGGGTATTCCAAACGTAACCAAGAGGGTTACTCTCTACGTAAGAATGTTATGGATGCCTCAAGTTACCTTTATGTCTTATGATTTCTATGATTTATTCATGATTTGATGAGGTATGTTAAAGTGATTATGGTTTATGGTAAAGTATGATTTCATTCTTTTGTATATATGTAGCCATGTTTCCTTTCCATGTTTTTATAACCCTTAATGAGCTTTTTATGCTCATCCCATGTTTTTGAAATGTTTTTCACAGGTCAAGGGAAAGGTACATGATGTGATGATAGTGTCAAGGATGTGTCAAGAAAGAATCCGTGTTTTATTTTAAATATGTTTCTGTTGATGGGAAGAATGAATATTGTCTTTTATGTAACCACTTTGTTTAAATGTGGAACGTAATGCAAGTTTCATGATCTAATTCTCTAAAACTCTAAACCTGAAAATATCCTCAATGTGAATTATTCATTTAATTCAATATTAAGTAAGGTTTAAGGCCGGGGCCTTATAGTTGGTATCAAAGTTCGTTTTAGATAACATTAGAGGTTAGGGTATTCTTTAAGCATAAGTGACATTACCATAATGGTTATGATTTCAGAAAAAGTCCTAGTTTTGGATAATGTGAATGACTAGGTATATCTTAGTGTTTATCTTCCTCATTAGTACATGATGGTTTTGTTGATATACTCACACTGACATTTCTGTTTTTAGTGAATGGCTGGATCTCGCAGGCACCAAAGTGACAATTGGTTTGAAGGAAACTGTGGTGGTTCTTTGATTAAGAGACTCGATGAAATGGGGTATTCAATGAGGAAACTCGTGGTTGTTCTAAACCAACTATCAAGGAGTCATGATCAACCACATGAACCTTGATATGTTCTATAATGCATCATGTACGAGATGACCAATCGATGTGGAAGTTCAGGTAATAATTATAAAGGTAACCATTAGGGATTATATGATCCTTATTTTGAGGTAATTATGGGTTATTATATGTTATGATGGAAAATTAAAGGCATGAGATAAACATGAGGTTAAAATATGTTATTTTTATTTTTGAAGATTTTATCTCATTTTGGGAAATGTTTTGAGAATTATATGGTTTTGGAAAATGGACAACACGCAGACCGTGTGACAACCCGTCGCGTCGGACAATGCTGCAGGAATCGAACCCACAACCAAAGTGCGACTGGTATTTATCGCCTACCACTGGACTACGTGAAGTCCCTGGTTAGTTTGACTGATTCTTTCTAGTTATATGATTTTATGAATTAAGAGTAATATGAAATTGGGTTATTTATGAAAATGATTAACCTATCATGGAGGATATGTGATTAGGTTAGTTAATTTTCAATACGAGACTTTAGGATCAACTGATGTTGTTTGGAGATAAATGTTACAATTTAACATGGAAGACTACGCGACTAAATCCTTCAAATATTTGGGTTTCAATCTTAGATTGGTTTACTTTGAAGAGTTTTATGGACAAATTGTTTATCGAATGATCCTTCTTGAACTTTGGGTTTTGTTTGACAAATTTTGGAGATTAAGAATAGATTTTATTTTTATAAAGGGTTATCCTTTTCTGGATTATCTGACCTTGTACTAACCTTTTTGGTTTCGGTTATGGTTAAGGTATAGAGATATGGGAAGTATATAGTTCTCTTTTTTGGATTAGGTGATTCTCTAGAAGTTTATTATAGTACTCTTAATGCGAACAAGTCTCCCTAAATACTCGCCTTTTGGAAAAAAATATGAGTTTGACTAAGGAATCTAGTAATAGTTGAATATCAACAAGATAAGTGATTATGTTTCCTTATGAATAAATTCCTCAACAAAAAGTAACTTAAAACAAAAATTTTGTCTATTAACATTTCCTACTGGGGAATCGAATACCGTTTAACCCATTACAAGTTTTCGATTTTCTTATTGTTAACTTTCTCCTAAACATGTCTTCTATCACTCTCCATCAGAACATGACCCTATGTTTTCTCCTCCATGTCCATGTTTTCCTACATGGAATCCTAGTATGGGTTAACTCGGGTGACCTCTGTACTTAACTTTCTTTATTTTAAAGTGATTGTTTTACCGACTCTTGTTCCGATGTGGGACATTCAAGTATATTTCCAAGCGCAATTTTAAAATTGTGAGGACGCAATTTCCAAAAGGGGGAAAGGATGTAACACCCCAGGTAAATAAAGAATATGACATTTTTATTTTAATCCATATTTGTGAATGAAATATTAATATGACTTTAAATGGGACGCTATGCTCGATGGCGTACCCAACACGTAATAACGAGTTTCTTGGGAATCTTACGTTGCACTCTAATAATAAAATATTATTATTTTAAATGGCAGTTAACATGTAGCCGTTGTATTGGTGGGAATGGATATAAATAACTAAAATATGATTATATATGTTTTTAAATGATTTTACATTTATCCAATAAAGGATAAAGGTTTAAAATACGGAAAAAAATTCAATTTTGGGCGTATATGTCCTAGTTTTCACTAAAGGTTCACTTATCGCCTTTTGATGGTGAACTGTCATTAAATATAGTTTTTTTCACTCTTATATATTCTATTGGACCAAATAAAACACTTCTTAAGAATCGGGACATCAAAATTTACTTTGTGGAAATTTTTGGTATCTTTCCGATAAAGTTCATTTTTTTAATGAATAGTGTAAAATGTTGTATTTTAATTCAAAACCTCTTTTTAATCTAATTTATTTATATTATTACATTATATTTTGAATTGGTTATAAAGTGAAATTATAATATATTTTTACCATTAAATCCAATAGTGGTCGTTGGAATTAATTTCACATTGAAATCATACTTAAACTAGTGTCAATCTTTTGATACTTATTGTTTCATAAAAACACGCTATTTTCTTTGACAGTGGGAATTAATTATTAAATTAATTAATGTGAATAATATGTTTTGAATTTATTAAAATAGACTCCATTTTTGAATTCGGAATATAAAATATAGCTTAGGGTGTATGTTTGGGTTTTTTTGAAAAACTTCAATTTTTGATGAATAGTGAAACCACTAAGTGGTACTTATAAAAAACTGATTTATTCCGTTTAAATAAAGTTTTGCTATCTTTGTGTTTTGAATTTTGAAAATCCTACATATATTATTGTAATTAGTATGTAAAATGTGTTTCGATGGGATGAAAATAATTTTTTTGGTGAATAGTAACTTTTTTTCATTAATCGCGATTAGAGGTAATTAGTGTAATTTAAGGTAAAAATGATATTATAAAAATATGAAAACACCATGACACTTGTTCTACTACTATTGGATGAGTCGTGGCCGACCAAGACAACCCATGGGTCAACTTGGGGACCCCATGGATCCACTTTGGTTGGAAAATGACATTAATATATATTTATTTAATGTTAAAATTAAATTGACACAAACATGAGTTGTTTTACTAAAATAGATTTTAAGTGGAGTTACACAAGTAAATATTTTGACAATAAATATTCATTAGAAAGAAAAAAAGATTTCCTACATCATAGTATTTTTTTTATAATTTTTAGAGATTAAATAAATTAATTTATTACGACATCATGATGATGCAACGATGACCTCATTATTTAACGATTTAAATAAAATGGAAAGATAATGTAATATCTAAACACTACACTTGTCCAAAAACTATTTTATGAGAATATTTCGAATCCTTATCATCTTAGCTTAAAAATATATCAATTTGGGACCTTATAAATTCGAAACAATTTTGCAAATAAAATAATAGTTTCATGATTTCCAAAAGTGCCCCTCCTCTCCTCTTATAGAAGGCCCCCACCTCTCCCTCATTTCACACACTCCTCAATCCATTGGCTCAGCCATCCCCTCCCATTTACTCTCTCCACATCCCTATCCTCATCCTAGAGGATTCCCTTTGGGCAGAATTCTATGAAAGGAAGCCTTTAGGATCAAATCAAAAGGCGTTACACTTTTAAAGGCAATTCATTCTCTAATGTTCATTTGTTTTATTTTGTTTCTCCAACCCCAAAAAATATTTTTATTTACTTCTTTTGTTACAACTCCAGTATATTCAATATAATAGGATGTTGTTATATGATTTATTCGAGATACACTCTCACACAACCACATCAAATGGTTAATGAACATACGGTTTCCGTGGATGGCGAAATTCTGCCTCCTGAAACGATGATTGTTCAATACTCATTTAACACCTTCAAAGGAGGAAATTATGATGTCACTATTTTTATATATGATATATAATATGTTTATTCTTTCCATAAGCTTCTGTATTTTTCATTTATGTCGTACCATTATTGTTTCCATTATGGGTAAACACGATATCTTTATTTTAGGAAGTGCGGACTACCACCCCCTGAAAGTGATTTGATTCGTTAATACGATATGTGGGATGTGTAAAGGATAAAGTTAATGATATTATATATGTTATTATACTTGAATTATAATATACTATTATATAATTATGATTCCATTCCCGAAAATACGAAATAGAAATGGAAGTAGCATTCATGCGTATGTACGGCTTACTATCTCCATGAACGGTGCATTTCATTTCTTACCTCTAAATGATTATGTAATATTATAAATACATGTATATTCTGGATATATATGATATATATGATATAAAAATCATGAATAAAATTCTATATATAATGAACATTTGACCACACTAACAACATGTAATTGTAAGAAGTCCACTTTCGACTTAAGAACCAAATATCTACAAAACAAACATTATTAACTTAAATGATTAAATAATGTTTATAACATAGAAATAAGTGATCTAAAAGAAATAATGAAATATAATAAGGTTCTTAATAAAGTGGAAATTAACTCAAGTTTTTTATTCAGGACGTTAAAGAACAATCGAGTCAAGTCGGACCCGAGGTAAGGGATCCTACTCCACTCTTTATTTTTATGTACACTCTTTTATGTCATACCATTTAAGCTCATATTTCTTGTGATTGGGATGTTATTTTTTATTAATATTACTGTAAATTTTATGTACATATGATGAGAGACCCTGTTCTCTCTCATTAATTCATTTTGGATGTTTTGAGTGGCGCCGTTAGGCTGCCGAATTTTCGTAAGAGATCTAACCTCTCTCTTTCTTTTTAAGTACTCTCCTTTATGTCACTTCTTTTAAGCTCCTATTTGTTATGATGGGGGATGTTCTTTTATATTCCTCTTGCTTTAAATTTTATTCTAATGTGATGAGATACCCTATTTGATCTCATCAATCCATTTTTGGAAGTTTTATGTGGCGCTGTTAGGCTACCGAGTTTTCGTAAGGGATATTTCATCTCACTTTTATACTCGTGAGATTTATGCTACATTTGACACAATTTCCTTTGAGTGGTGTATGTAATTCCCATTATTTTACTCATTGTGTAATATACTTACTTTTATGATTATTTACATCAATGTTTTATTGTCCTTCTTTCACGAGGTGTATGCTTCGAAAGATACCCATGTCGGTAGGGGAACCTTTCACCATCCTCTTTTTTAAAGACTTATTTTGTTATGTCTCTTAATTCACATAATATTATTTTGGGATATGTTATTCTATATCCTTATTGATGTGAATTTTATGTCCAACTGATGAGATACCCTTTTTATCTCTCATCAACTCTTTTTCTAAATTTTGAAGTGACGCTGTTAGGCTGTCTAATTATTGCAAGGGAACTTCTTAACCCAATTTCGATTCTTTGGGATAAACTTGTACACCTTGAATATGTCATTATATGAATATGTGTGAATGTCCTCTAATTGTTTTACACTTAATACCCAATTATATTTCGTGTATTCGTTTGTCACACATAGTTATCTAACAGATTTATCCTTAATCCAAGGATATCGTCTTTGTATGGGACTTCATCTCAATCTCCATTCATTGAGGCATATTTTGTTTTATACACAACCTTATTTTATACGGTGTATAAACCCCTTTTACATTTACGTTTACTCAAAAGGAATATTTTTTATAAGAAGAATTTACTAAATGACAAAAGGGAATGTTTTTGTCGTACGTATGCGGCGACAACGACTTCTCCGCCGCCGTGACCAATATTTGAGTTTCGGCTTCCTCTACAAGACATACCTTTTTTAAAAGAAAAATAAATACCATGTTTTAATTTTCTTTTATTTTGGTATTGAAAATGGTTTTCATAATGTTTTTATATCAATGTGTTGTATTGATATCTTGTGATTGAAAGGTGGAAATGTTATGTTTCCTTTATGCATGTTTTATGTGATACGATTATGTTGAGGTTCATGGGAATTATTGGAAAGACGGGTGGTTCCGTGATAAAATATGTGCGGGTGAGCCCGATATAGCTCTCCAATGCATTGGGTAACGCGAAGGAGTGAAACGTTAAGGTTTCTCCGAAGAGATTTTGGGAATATACTGTGATGGGTATTCCAAACGTAACCAAGAGGGTTACTCCCTACGTAAGAATGTTATGGATGCCTCAAGTTACCTTTATGTCTTATGATTTCTATGATTTATTCATGATTTGATGAGGTATGTTAAATTGATTATGTTTTATGGTAATGTATGATTTAATTCTTTTGTATATATGTACCCATGTTTCATTTCCATATTTTTATAACCCTTACTGAGCTTTTTATGCTCATCCCAAGTTTTTGAAATGTTTTTCACATGTTAAGGGAAAGGTACATGATGTGATGATTGTGTCAAGGATGTGTCAATAAAGAATCCGTGTTTTATTTTAAATATGTTTCTATTGATGGGAAGAATGAATATTGTCTTTTATGTAACCACTTTGTTTAAATGTGGAATGTAATGCAAGTTTCATGATCTAATTCTCTAAAACTCTAAACCTGAAGAGATCCTCAATGTGAATTATTCATTTAATAAAATACTAAGTAAGGTTTAAGGCCACGGCCTTATAAATGGATACCTCATTTATGATAGATTTTTTAGAGGAATTAATAGTTCCATAAGAAGATAAAAAATAAAATCCATAATTTACATTTAATATACAGAAGAACGAGAAATAGAATATAAATAAATAATTGAGGATCTATCTCTTAATCATTAATTTGTAATTGAAGAAATTAAACACATGAATCAAGTAATATAACAAATAGAATAATTTTATAAAATGTAGAAATATGATAAAAAATATTAATTGTATTTGTACTATCCAGACATTGGCCAACACCTAATAGATCCATGTAAATATAATTAATGGATGGAAGGGGTGATTTAGGCTGATTTCAAACACATGATTGGTTCTAAACCATATAGTTAAATATGTATCACACATCAGTTTTCTAAGAGATTTATACATGGACTAAATGATCATTAAAAAAAGGGTATCTTTTTAGAGTAAACCTAAAATTTTACTATATTCTAGGATATAATTTATTTATTATATTAGGATTTTATTTTAAATTATATTTTTCCCTTATATTATTTAGAATCATTTAATGGTAGGGAACATGCACTTTTTTTTAAAATTTGATGGACGTAATAAAGGAACTAATAAGGAAGTGGAATAAAGAAACAAACCAAAAAACCCATTTTTGAGAATCAATAGAAGCATAATATGTGTTTCAATTATTAATATTACAATTCTATTATCCAAACTTAATTTATTATTGTAATGTTTACCACCAATTAGAAACATTTGTTTTAATTTTTCCTTTAATCAACTGGTCTAGAAGATATAAACTACTTAATTTATTTTCTATTTTTTTAATAAATTTGAATGAGAAAATGGGGGAATGGATGAGTATATATAAAATTAGGGTATTTTGATTTTATAAATCAGGATTTAGGGGAACCAGTTTATGTTATTAGATTAAATTTAATTAATAATTAATATACATTGAATTTATAATATTTGAATTAATTTGTTCTATTAGTCAAATTCATTACCATGCGTAGTTTTCATAACCATTAATCTCATTCCTATGATTTTTCCTAAGATAATATTTTTTATTCTTCTTATTTAATGTTTTTCAGAGACATAGTAAAGTTGTCTTCTAGAAAATTATTAGTATTTTATCAATGTTATGACTAAAAAAATATCAGTTTTAAATTCATCAATGTATTCTTTATCTCTTAATCCTTGTATCCACCAAGAATTAATTCTACTTTTTAACATAAATTCCTTGAATGAACTTTATATAAAAACCTCAAAATTTAAATCACATATTTTCTTTTCATATCGTACTCTATGTATGGTTCATGATATCTAAAATAATAAGTATGGGAGATAGGCTTTCCATAATATAAGTGGATATAAGTTAGTGGATAGAAATTTTATGGTGAATTTATTATTATATAATGATTATTCATTCTATCATTAATTATACTTTATTAGGCATCTTTCTTAGTAAAAAATATAAAAAAATAAAATAATTGTGTTGTGTTTTTGGAGGATCAAAAATAACCATTTCATTAATGAAAATATTTTAATTGTATGTGGTTATGTGGTGGATTTTATATTTTCATATGAAAATATATTAAAAAAAGAAAAAATTATTAAGTAAAAATAGAAAAGATGATGATTCATTAATTATAATCCCTTATATCATTAGCCCACTTTGAAATTTTTAGGGGGAACAGTGAGATGTAATCAGAAAAGGGAGAATTACATTATATTTATCTATTGTAATATTGATTTCTCTTTTAGATTCAAACCTACTTTTTTTTGTTTACTTTCAAAACATTTACCAAAATACACTAAAGCCTTAGAGTCAATTAAACATTCGTGCACCTCATCATGATTAATTTTTACTATGTCAATACATTGTGGAGATATTAGATGCCTCTAATCATATGTTTTGTGTCACGTTCTTGAAGTATATGATGAACACTATACACATTAATTCATTTATGATGAGTAGAAAAATTATTATTGAGTTAAATTTAAAATGTTATGAATATTATTAATTATTTAAAAATATAAAATGATGAATAAAAAAGTGTTTATATTTTAAAAGAAGGGAAAGAAATTTCCTGGATGATTTGTTTCATTCGAAAGTGAGGCTTTGATAGATTTTACGACATAATTCTAAATATTTTTAATTATACATTTCTTATATTTAGTTTATGATATTTAATTTAAATCATTGTAATGTATGTGTCATTTATAGTTTGTTTAGATTTCACCCTTGAAGAAAAGTCTGAATTTAATTCTTGGTGATTTCATATACACATTTCATGTATATAATTTTTGGTATTTTATTACCATTATCTTATTAATTTAATTTATATTCTTTCACCTATTTTAATTATAAATTGGTTTTTTTTTATGGTTTGATGTGAAAAAATATTTAGAAATTTAATACAGAGAGACAATTTAATAATGATAATGTCACTTCTCACTATAGGAAGATGTGATGAAAAATTACACAAGATTTTTTAATCTATGATAACGAGGATAATAATTTTTAGAACATGTATAATGATAAATTATTCTCAAGAGAAATATATTTATGTCATCCTTTGGGTATAGCTAGAGATACAATGAAAATTAAGTCACATGTTCTTGTTGTAGAGTAATGGTTCAATGCTTAATATGGGCCTTATAAAACCATATTCATTATAAATCCCATATTTACGATGTCTATTTTTTGATACATATGATTTCTTATGACATTTTCACATCATAAACTCCATTTAAAATGTATTTTGTTCGATAAGGATGATTTCATGAGACAAATCCACAGTATTTACACAACTAATTTCAAATTTACACCTTGAAAATTTAGATAGCATTTATATTATTGCCCAGATATGAGGGTTATAGATATAATGATTATAAATTGGAAACTATAATGTCACATGATATATATTTGTTAGAAATTAAACTTGATTGATTATTAGAGAACACGACCTAGGATCCCAATTATCGCTAATTTTCAATAGGACTTATTTTTATTATTTTCTTCTTACTCTCTTAGATAGGAGGAGGGTTGATTATTTTTGTGGAATGATTGAAAACAAGAATTAGATGTATTAATTTATATATAATTTACATTTCCGTTCAAGGTTGTATTTTTCAAATATTCTTCAATACTACCATTTCCTTATTTCTTTTTTACGTTGATCATAAGAGTGGTAAAATGATTTGATTTTATTTCATTAATTCTTTGAGATTTATTATTCCTAATTACATTGAATATTCCTTATTTTATTTTAGATATAGTGTATAAAATTCTACCATAACCATTTGAATAGTTTTTATTGAAATTTGAAATACATATTTTGGTACCCAAACATTTTCAATCTGAAATACCTAACTAAGATAAAAGGAGACATCTGTCTTGAGAGTGTTTTTTGACCATTGAATATACTAGGAACTAATTATTACAACTATGTGATTGAAAATTAATTATTTCATTCCTTTTAATTTCATAATCCTTGAACCATTACATCACGTCACCATTTTTAAAAAAATTTCTCCCTTATCTTGAAAAATCCATGTTCGCAAGATTAGATTTATATTTCCCCAAACCATAAATAGTTTAAGAAATTATTAATAAACATATATTTTATCCTAAAACGTCTCTATGGGTTTGAACTCAAACATGAATTTCCTATACTGCCCTATAGTTTTGTAATTTGTTTACTCCATGTTTTATATTTCTAAACATAGTAAACTTATGGTAATTAATGATGTATGTTGTAATATACTCATAATTGTAAAAAAACCCAACTGTCAACTTCCACAAAACTCGGAGTAAGTTTTAACCACGTCTCCAATAACTTATTTATCAATTAATGAAATAAAGAATGTTGTTTCATCTATTGATGAGCAAAATTAGTATTGTTATAGTGACTCTAAATTTAGTAGATCTAATCTATCATGAAAAGTGTAATCAATTTATTTTTTTAAATAGTTTTAGTTCCCCAGTAATTTATTTTTTGTGTATTTATTCTATAAAATCATAAAAACATAAAAAAATGATTGATCATTTTCCTATAGAGTTTATTAAAAATCAAAAAAAATAATTGAAGTGACACATTGACTCAAAATGGTTCTTTCATACTGATTATAATTTTAAATCATTCATTTAAATAATAAATGCTTACCTATAGTAATATTTCTTTTTTTGATATAGTAAGTTCTTCTAGAACCCACTATTAAGCTACCATAAGATCCTCAAAAACCAAATAAAATTAAAAAAAATGAATAACTATGTTGAAATTTAATTATAATATTCCTGAAATATTATTGCATTTAAAAAATAACCCTTTGATTATTTCTCATCCTGAGAAGTGTCTTAAGGGACCTCATCTAAGAATCTCCACCCAATGAACCCATTCATTTGACTCTCACTCAAATGTTTCCTCTTTGATCCATCCTTGTTTTCCCAAATCAAAAACAAATGGATCTTATTTCTTTTAATGTATATTATTTTTTCATTATATGAAATAAAATAAAAACTCTTTAGATGAACCATCCACATTTAAATCAACATCATCACTGGAAATCATGTTTTCTTGGTCTGGATTGTATCAGTGGAGAAATGTTAAATGAATCACATCACGAATAACTCAATGTTTTAGAGTAAGATCTAACTAATATGAAAATATCCCAAATCATTAAAAAATCTTGAATAGACCAAGAAACCATGGTTCTAACATCTTATTCTTCCTCAAACATTGATTCTGTTGAAATGGTGAAACATACAAGAATACACACTCACCCATGAAGAATTGTGTGGGTGGTCACCTTCAGTCAGTATAGGAATAATTCCCAATTTAAACAGTAACAAACAATTTCTATAAAATCTATACCCACTAAAAATTATCATGCACTAGGTATAGCTAGATTAAAATTTTAATTCTCTACTCAATTCAATATAACAGTGAAAAACCAGGTCATCTAAACTGATCCTCATAAAGATCAATTTGAATGAAATCCTACATGGTGTAAATATAAATGTACTCTAGAAAAGCTATATTTTCATAATTTGACAGATCAAAATAAAGTATGTAGTCTATGAGAATATACTTTAAAATATACATTTTCCACCTCAAATTATTCATCTCTCTATGGGTGACATCTTATACAGGTATTTCGTAGTGATCCCAACACGTTCTATAGGAATTTTCCAAAACACTAACATAAAAACCTACATCTTTGTTTGATATGATTCATATATGAAAACTATGAAAATCTAATATTTACTATATATGTATATATTCTTACTAACTCACCGATAGAATAAGTTTCCTAAATTGGTAACCATTTTGAATCCTTCTTCAACTAATCCCCCACTACCCACACAACATATAGACTCCCTAATATCCTTGATAATCCCATGAAGAAATCCATCATCACACTATCCCACTTCCATACTAGAACTAGAATTGGCTGATGTAACCCACTTAATCAATGGTTTTACACATTCAGCCTCTAATATGTAATGAAATAATAATTAAACACCCCTGATATCCTTTTTAAATCCCATCCATCTAAAATGGTGTTTCATATCTTAATTAATTTTATTTTATCATGCATGTCCCATACACAAGATTACATGGGAATCTATCATTAACTCTTCTATCATATACATGGAAACGACATCCCTTCCATGTACATAATGCACATAATTCCCATCTAATAGATATCCTAGTATAGGATCATCTTCTATCATCATCTCTTACAGAACCTTGGATTATAAATTATATTCTTGGAAATCCTTTACCCTATCCACTAATGATGGATTAATTATCATTGGAACATAAGACACCATTCAGAGATCCATGGATACACTCACTTCCAAATACTATAGAAATCACATATTCTCTTACTCTTTCTCATATGTACATGGCCTCAGTTCATATGATTTCCTGTTGTGGACATATATGGAAACATTCCCTTACCCTAAGTTATATGCCTTATTGAAGTTGAATGTTTATAAATATTCCAAAAAAACATCTCACATTGATGAATGATTCATTGAGAATTGATGTATCATAAAATTATTTGTTCAATGTTGATGAAAAACATCTCTCTAAATTTATAATTGCACTAACACTTCATAACATGAATCATGGAAGATAAATCCAAGTCATTACTGGGGTAGTTTCACTCATGGGGTGGTAGCTGGTGAGACGTAAAAAGGAATACCCTATCTCCATACATCAATAAAAATCATAAAACAACTCAGAAAGTATCCTAGAATATCGTATAATCAAACCATGGGTTTGAAAAAACTACCATCAAACCTTATTTCTACATCATCTTTATCTTCTGGAAATCCTTCTCACAAAGATCTATCTAAAGGAATGTCACTACATTTTTAGTCATCACTTTTATAGAGGCTTTAAAGTGAAAAAATTCTATGTTGAATCAACTATAGTTCACATATATTCTTATAAAAATATATATTTTATTAAAATTCCAATGATAATTAAAATAAATAACTACTTCTAATTTCTATATATCAACAATATTCCTACATAGAAAAAATATTCCAAATGTAATGTATCCTCTAGATCAACAAATTGAACATCATGAACATGGAATGAAGGTAGAATGATTCAAGTGTTCTCAAAACTATTTCATGATTACTAGCATATGAATATGAGGTCTATGAATACACAATAATATCATCAATGAATAAAATGACAAAAGAATCTTGGTAGTGGTGAAGAATCATGATTCACGAGATCCTAGAACACCATCGATGAAGTAATAAAATATAATGGAATTAAAAGATATTTTTACAACTAGTACATTCTTTTAATAGTCATATTTTGCAAACCGTCAACATTTACCCAATTATAATGGTATCTAGATCATAGGTCTATCATTTTGAACCTTCAGGTAACCATTAACCAATTAAACAATTATTGATATTTGGAAGAGGTTAAATATTTTTCACACTGATATGGTTCAATTTCTAGGAATATATGTATAATTTATGACTTACATCTAACACTTTGTTAGTTAAAATGGGGCACCAACAGAAAACATTCTCAAGAGAGTAATACTATTTTACATCATGACATCAAAAGACAACATTGGATCTCGCAAATCAATTAGATCCATATAATATGGTGGAATCAATATTAGTTGTATAACTATTAAGATATCAATCTCCAAATAAATAATCCTCTCAATAGGGAATAAAAAACATCTTGAAATATATCTAGATAAGGATCCAAAAATGGGTAAAAAATGGTTACGACTATCACATGTTCTTTTATATGAACCATAACCATCAACCGTTATATGAAGTCACCAATATAGATTAGGTATGGTCATGATCTTACCTCCTCCATATTATGCTCCATAGTAATCACATACTACTCTCTATTATAGTGTTTAAAAACCCCAACCTTCAATTTTGGTTGATACATTCCTAGAAACACATTAACTAATACATTATAGAAATTAAAATGAAGCTATTAATATTCAGAATTAATAAAATCCCATAGATGTATGAAGACTGAAACCACCACAAGAGGATGTTGGAACCTATTAATATGGTTTATAATCTTCATGAGAGGTTTTATGGGATTACAAAATAAGTGGAAACCACACTATAAACTATAAACTGGTGAAATTTTGGGTATAAATAAAAGAATAAGTTGTTTTTTCATTAATCGAAGTAATAGTGAGTGTTGAGAAAATAGGAATCATAACCCTGAACATTGATTTTCCCTCTAAATAATATTATATAACTTGATCAAATTAATAAATTCTATAATTCTCCAATCGTGGTCCGTGTTCTCATGATCCCTATATCATTGGATGAACATATCATTACAGATCTAGTAACATATTCGGTTGAACACCCTAGACCGCTCTAGATTTGGACCTCCCCATAACAGTTCACTATTATTCTGAGGTCCTCCCTATTTTACCATGATGCATGACTCTACATTACTATTTTTTTAATACATTGATGGGATAATCTCAATAAAACAGCGATACATGTCTTACCCTACCACCAGAATGGCACTGCCCCGACTGAATAGTATATTGGTTGTGGTAAATCACTAGTTTCATTCACTAGAAACAATATTTATGAATCTGACATTATTATAAAATAGATGAACTCCTAACCTATACAGACTACATATTAACACCCATGTGCATCGCTTTTGATATCCTTTTTTTACAACATTAATAATCCCCTACCAAACCACTTGTTAGAATACCACTAAAAGGGGGTGGGGACATTACTATTGAATACATTTATAATCCCTTCTCAATAGTGAGATCCTTTTGAACTACATATGAGTATGAGCCCAGGCTAAAAGACTATAGAATATTTTTTATAACTCCACATAACATAAAAACCCCATAACTATCTAATTTATAATAATTTTTACATTTTATTTTATTTTATCTATTTCGAGTTTTAGTGAAATAAGAAAAATTCTTACGAATAAATTCCTTACAATATAAATAAGAAAATTCCACCCAATTTCAAATATATTCAAAAAATATTGTATTCTTAAATTTAAAATCATGTTTCATTAAAAAAACAATATGGAGAACATTTTTTTTTCTCCTATTATATCCCTAAAATCATTTATAAATCCTTTCACTATATAATGGATAATGTAAATCATAATAAATGATGATATTAGATACTTTTAATGGAAAATCATACGATAGAATCATGCATATAATAAATAAATCATGAATAATTTTGTAGAGATAAAAATAAAAAAAAAATCATATAACTAATATCATAAAAGTGTAATATATCCATAGATGAAATATCAAAATAAATAATCACATACATAAAAATATGTGATTTTAATGATGGAATGAATAATTATACGCATCATAATTATACAATCAATGCCTTCTTCTAATAATTAATAATCATATCTTCCATACATTGTGAAAATACATGGAAATTAATTGGGAATACATAAATAGAATACCAAGGATTGTTTCATCCTGAGTCTTACTAATGTAGTGAGGGGCTATAATAGGCCTCTACCATCTCATCTATATCTAATTGATTAATAATTGGAAAGGGGGGATAATTTGTAAATTCCCAAATCAAATATATATCCAAATTTTAAAAATAGAATATTAAATGTCAATTATTTTACCCCAATAAAAAATAGAACATCCTGATGATAATCCATCAAGAGTAATATGGTATATGGAATTATTTTATTATATCCCCATAAAATCATAAGATTAAATAAGTGTTATCTACATAGATAATTTTATTTAAAAATGATTCTAAACATACATGGAATAAATGACCTAAATATCATCTTATTTTGATAATATTTAAAAAAAATTCTAGACTTTTGAGAAAAACCATTTCATTGAATATAACCATGTAAACATGTATTGGATTTTTAAAATTAAATAACCTTTTTGGTGTTTGGAAAATATATTTTTATGGTAAATATTAAAATAAATACTCTCTTAAAACGTTTGGTAAAAAGTAAAACAAACCTCATTTTAAAAATGAAATAAAATTCCTTTCAATACATTGAAACAAAATTAACATATTTTTTAAAATTACTTTAAATAATTATTTTATGATTCAAGTGAACATTATTGAAAATATTTTATGAAACATTGATATGGAATAATATTTTCATCATCTAAAGAAGAAATAATTTCTATTTTCATTTAAAAAAATTTCCCATTTCATATTAAGTTTCATAGAGAGAAAATTGAAAAAAAACTATAAAAATCCATATATAACCATACAATAAAAATAAATATTAGGTTTAAAATAATAATATCTTATAGTTTATATCAATGTATATTTAAAAACAAATAAGTATTTATCAAAATGAGACTGTAGAATAAACCATTTTCTTAAGTCATACATCCCTCATAAGTGATTTTAAACATATATATAATAAATTTAAAATTATAAAAAATTTATAAATGAACAATATTCAGGTTTAAAATAATATTCCTGGTTTAATTATAACATCATATCACCATTTAATTGAATGTATTTCATTAACATCAATATATTTGGTGTGAACTACTTTTTTTAAATTTATGTTTTTTGGAGGTTTAGATCCTAGAACAATAATCATGGATCCATCATATCAACAACTCTAGTAAAGAAATGTATATCTTTTTGTTTTCTAATATCTAAATCATTAATCATTACTTAATCATTCATACCATAATCATTATAACTCCACGTATGTAAATGTTGAAATTGATCTAAAAATAACATATTTTAAAGACCACTTTAGTAAGAGAAGGATGTGAATTAATCTTGTTATAACATTTACAAAATCATATTCAGTTCATAAAATTATATATATTCATTATATAAAATTTTATAACTATATATCAAATGATAATATTGAAAATTAAAAATAACTATCATGGATATGATAATATGTAAAGATGCATGATTGTTACTCCTTGTTTTTATTGAGAACAAAGTGGGGAAAAGATAATATTATGTCATTATATAATCATATGACATCCTTAATATCATATATATTCATTATATTTATTATTATAAGAAACCTTTATAGGCATCTTTAGAAAATTAAACACATTGCAATATGGAGGAAGAAATTTGAAAGTTTGCAAGAGAGATACCTTAATTTTAAAATTGGTGGAAAATGTAAAGACTCGGAAATTTCAAGGAAATTTTTTTCTTAATTTCTTTGGGATTTTACAAGAACGCAGTTTCTGATGGTGCCTGATTCCGAGTACGGTGTGCCTGAAATCAATTTCTGAAGTTTATCTTGGGTACGTTCAGTGAACGAATGAGCAGGTTTTTCTATCTTTTGAACCGGTGCTCGGAATCGAATTCTAAGGGCACCGATGAAACCGCAACGCCTGTATTTTCTAAAGAGGACTTTTCCCGAGGGTGTGTTTTCTCGGGAGGAGTTGTTAATAAAAAGGGGAGTTAAATGTGAAGTAATAAAATTGTGTTACAATTTTATTTCATATTCTAAATTGTAAATCTATGTGTGGAAGTTTGGTGGGACCTACTTGTCGATAACTACCCTTGAGAGAATAAAGGTGTGGTGGGGCCCAGACGAGCCCAACCCCTCACCTTCCTTATACCTCCTCTAACTCCCCCATTAAGTGGGTGACCTCTCATCTTCCATAACTCACTCCAACCTCCCTTGTGACACACCCTCTCATTAATGACGCCATCTCTACTTCATTTAATTTTACAAGCTCAAGATTAATTAAGTTAAGTTAATTCAACAATTTGAAATCTTTTGAAAATGCATGGGATGGGTAATAAAATAAGAAGAGTCTTATTTTATTAGGGGTTAGATGGTTGTGTGGGGAATGGGAGGAGACTCCATCACCACATGGAGTGAATGATGTGCCAATCTTCATCCCTCTCCGCAGCAGGTGAGAGACGCCTTTGTCGATGAACGACGATGTGCCATATCTTTCATCGGGAGAACGCCGATGACGCTTACGGAGCCTCGATCCCGATGCCTTCTTCCGCGATGTTTGACTTCTGCGACCCGACGACGTGCGACGTCAATTTCGAGGTTGGGGGTTTAATTTTGGTTCATGAATCATTCTTGACCATCCAATATCAAATTTTTTTCTTAAGCCGCTTGATATCAGATTAACTAGAGGAGTTCGGACCGCACAAACACGGCCGACCCTCCTACCCCTTCGTTAATGTGTTTGTCACGGCTCGATCAATGGTGGCGCGGTGCAACAGCACCGCGCGGAAACAAGGAGGATCATCGGCGAAGAATCCTGGTGCCATTGTGCCACGCCATGGAGGCCGAATGAAGTCGCGACACCGTCGCACTGCACTGGAAAAACCACGAAGAGACGAGGTTTGTTTAATTGGCGTGTGGATCCACATGCAATGAAAGAATGGGCTGTAGGGGTGATTTGAAGACTTTGCAGCGAAGGGTAGGACTCAGGAGGACCACAGGCGAAAACGGAATTGAAAACGGACCACCGGAGCAACTCCGATGGATAGCGGAAGGGTAGGCCGGCGCGCCACGCCGGCACGTCGGCACCGACGGCTGGAGGCGACGGTCGGCGCCGGCCGACCGCCCGGAGGCGGCGGCGCCCGGCGCACCGTCAGGAAGGGCCGCCATAGCTGAATCTGTGGTGGCAGGCGGCTGGTCCCAAGGCTAGTCCTGCGGCCGTGCGGGACCAGGGGAGACCGGGGGTTGAAACCCCCAGCATTCAAGGAAGCGGCCCCACGTGGGGGGCCACAGATCTTTTTAGGGGGCATCCCCCCCTTTTGCAACGGCAGGACCAGCTTGGCCGTGCGGGGCACGCTGGCGCCGAGCCAGCCGGGCCGGGCCGCGCCCTAGTGAGCTGGACCCGGACCCAGTTCAGGCCGACCCAGGGGGTCTCGGGCCGGGTCGGACCGGGCCCGAACCGCCTATTTTCAGACCACTTCTGGCCTTTTGCCCATAAATTGGGCTACACACCTCCGATCGATGCACCGTTAGCTGCAATGCAATCTTTGGATCGAGGCGGTCTTTTTGGTATTTTACACTAAAGGTTTCGGAGAACTTTGAGTATGGCCGGGTTGGTTCGATACGAAACCAACTGGGCCCTCGGAGTGGAAACGCTTATAACATGAGCTCTAAACATCCGATTGACATGCCGTCGACTTTGTTGGATTCCTCTTGATGAGACCTAAATTTTGGAATACTACACCTGAGTTCTGGTTTCATTTGGATAGTGGCTGGGTTGGATTCTACCAGAAATCCAACAGGGCCCCTCGAACGGAAAAGCTGATAACTTTCAGACCGGATGTCCATTTGAAGAACCATCAGTGGCGTTGGTGATCACGTTGAGAAACTGACCCTATGAGAATACCATATGAGAGTTTGGGGTACGGTTGAGATATGGTCGGGTTGGTTCTCACACGAATAAAACCGGACCCCTGGGACGAAAAGGATAATAACTCACAGATCGGGCGCCCAATTGATGTGTTGTCTGTTTCCTTGAGACCCCTATGATGAGGCGATCCTTTGAGATACTTATTCATGGGACTTGTGATACTTGGAGTATAGACCAGTAGCTCGTTGAGCGGACCCTCCTGAAGACGAGCTAGGAGAGTCCAGAGACCTAGTAGCTGACTGAGACTTAACGACTACTAATCGATCAACTCAGAGTGATTAGGATAGCCCAGTGGGGTACGCTTAGTTGCAGCGGCAGACCCACGGCAAAGGTTCACTTGGTTGTAGTGGCAGACCCGCGGTACTCGACAGAAGGAGTACCTTTGTAGGCTATGAGGGGGCATGCTTGGTTGTAGCGGCAGACCTATGGTGGGATGCGCTTGGTTGCAGCGGCAGGCCCACAGTACTCGACAGGTGGAGTACTTCAGCAGTCCAAGGTTAGTGGGATGCTCTTGGTTGTAGCGACAATCCCACTATACTTGACAGAGGAGGAGTTCTCCAATAGTCGTGGTTTCATTATCGTGAATAAAATCCTGGATTGAGCTGAGTCTATGACCATTGTGTTTTCCTTATGATTGAGATGGGTCACTTGATTACTTATGTATATGTATGGGCATATATCTAAGTAGCGGTTATCCATTTATTTCATAACCTTTGTGTTTTCCCATGATTGAGATGGGTTAATTGATAACTTAGGTATAAGTATGGGCTTATATCTAAGTAAGGGTTATCGGTTGATATTCTGCTTGTGGTTATCCATGTTGGATTTAGAGAGACCTTGAGGGTCTCGGGGTCCGTACTGAGTATCGTTATACTCACCCCTACACGGGCTATGCCCACACCTCGTTGTGTTGGATGCAGATGACGGACAACGCTGAAAGAGGCCAAGTGTTTGAGGACTAGACGCTACCCAGAGGTGGACCTCACGACAAGTCAGTATCTTGAGGTGGACTTCATGACAATACGATACTCGGTGGAGATTGACGGGCTAGAGCGTTGTGGAGGCTATCTGTACCTACCATTCAGGTAGGATCCGTGGTGGATGACCCAGGAGAAGCACTATTTGTACCTACCCTACAGGTGGGATCTGAGGTGGATGACCCAGGAGCTACTTCTACTTTTCCAGTTTCTTGTCTTTCTTTTGTACTTCTATTCAGTTGTAGCTATACTTTTCAGTTGGGTTTGTATTCTGGCCCGTTTACTTTTCAGCACTTTCTTTTGTACTTAGTGTATTACTTCCACTTGTACTATGTGGTGTTTTGTTTACTTTTATAATGGTAATTCCTTCCCAGTTATCAGGATTTATGCCTTTGGTGCTAGTCACCGACCCCTGGACTATGGAAGATGGGCTTTGGGTAGTCACGACACGGACCCCTAGGACGGGTCGTGAAAGAAAAGAGGTAGAAACTGATTATAAAATAATCCTAAAAAATTTCTATTTATATTTATAATAATTTATTCATTTTTCTAGGGTAGTTAAAATATATTAATAGTTATTATAATAATAACTAAATAATGAAATAGTTTTTAAAATGGATTACATATTTATTTAGAGATCCCTATTGGAATTCCTATTAATTATTATTATAATGATCATATGAGAAGACTACAATCTAGAGAAAAAAAGAAATGAATAAAATATTGTGTTTGGGTTGGAATTTTATAATATAAAGTTCTCAATGTCTTCAAATTCAAGAAAATAACGGGTTACCTTTTTATAAGTGTGGGGAGGGACACACATGGAATAACATAGAGGATTTAAATAAAATAATGTCATTTTATTTTGAAAGTGGAACCATATGGACATGACCAATAGTTTTAGATAATACATATACAAAGTATCTATACAAAATTAATATATAAACAATTTTATGTGATATTGTTAAATTTATCTTTTAGTTAAACCCACTACCCCGTTAAACATGGTTTTACCCTAACCGTTGGGACAAATATTTAAGCTTTTTTACTATTCATTCTGATTAAAATATGTGGAATTAATTAAATATTATTAATTAATCAAATTAAAAATATGGAATCAATTTTTAGATATTAAATTATTATAATTGCAAAAAATTATATTTAACATATGTTTATAAATTGTACAAAAAATTAGAAGAATGATTCTTTTAAGAATAAAAATAAATTACTCAAAATAATGAATCGTGTTGATTAAAATGTAACTAATTGGATAATTTTAAACAATATGTTTTTAATTTTTATATAATGCTAATCCAAATCTGAATTAAACCATATGAGTACTTTTTTAAGAGAGAAGAACCAAAATATATTCTATTCAAATGAAAACATTTCATAGATTTCAAAAAATTTAATCATGGATTTTTATGTTTAATGTATCAATTTTGTATGCATTAAATTACATCAAAAATTATATAATATTTATTTAAAAAATAATCATAAAAATTCATGTTATTTTAATATCATAATAATCTCTTGAAAGTTATATTGTTTTTTAAATTTTGTATCTTCCATTATTAATCCAAAATATATACAAGTTATAAAAAATTGAAAAAATCACACTATTATAATTTAGATATGATGAAACCAGAAATGAAATCATATTTATTGTATTCAAATTCTAAAATTATGGAATTTATCTTCTTTTTAAAACATACAACAAAAATAAATTTATAAAAAATAAATTTATAGAATATTCAATGGAATTAAATCATTTCATATAAATTACAAATTTTAAGAGTTCTGCAAATTATGTTATTTTTAATTTGATATAAGGAAATTATTTACCAATTAGATTTAATATTATCCAATATCTATATATCAGTAATTTATATATATAATGGTAATGTGTTGAAAATCCATATATATAACAGTCATATTACATTCTTATATATATATACCTACATGCTTCACTAAAACTAATTCAATTAATTACCTCTCCTCATATCTATAATATATCTAATTATTTTTCTCTTTTTATAGATTCCATTGGGGTCATAATAATCATCTCGAAACATGGGTAAAAATATTTTATGTTTATCGTATATATATATATATATGACAATTTATTTCCTTGGTATTATTATTAATAATGTTTCATATTGAAACCACACAACCTATTAATAATTATATTTCATTGTAATTTTTTATCTAAAAAAAATTATTAGGTTTTATTTTATTGTAATTTTTTATGTATCATAATCTATCATACATAATATTTATTTAATGAAGATATAAATATTGAAATTTCGATGGATTATATTCTCCCACTCATACAAAAAAATCAACAACATAATTATAATTATTTCTCTAAAAAATGATTTTATAACTATAATAAAATCAAATATATATTTTATTATAATCACCATTTTTTCTCAAGGGAAATAAACTTATTGATTCATAAAATAATGTACCTCTATAAAACTAATTTTTCATGTGAGTCAATAAAATGGTATATGGGTTTTTGTTCATACATTCCACCAAAAACATGATAGATTTGAGAAATTATTTTTCCATCAAGGAAGACGTGAAAATATATGTACATTATTTCATTCCACAACATAAGTTGACTTCCATGATTCATTTGTTCTTATATCATATTCAACCTATTTTGTATTTCATAGTCAATAAAAATAATATTTAATATATATTTTTAATGTTTAGAGCACTAAATTAAACATTTAATAGACTATAACAAAAAAATAGTGAAAATTTATTCCCCCTATCTAAAACAAAAATACTTATCACAAGATAAAATATTATCCTATAGGAATAAACCTACAAAAAATAAAATTCTACATAAATTACCAATAACCCCAAAATTTCAACATAAATAATTCCTTGATTAAATAACCTTAAAAAATTTCCGAATATTTTCTATCAAGTTCAAAACAAAATAATCAAAAGATGTAATAATTTTTTCTATGATTTTTTGAATATTTATCACCAAACAACATTATTCACATGTAAAGTCACATTTGAAAAATGTTTAACACCCAGTAATATAATCTCTAAAATAATTATAAATTTCTTATATATATAATGATTCAAAATTAATCTGTAAAAAATAATATATTCTTCAAAAATATAACTTGACATTTATTATTAAAATAGAATCCAATATTAGCCAAAACCATTTTCTTTTAACATATACAAATAATAATCCCAAAATGATTAATTTCATAAAAAATAAAATTAATCAATAAGACATCAAATCAATTTTCAATATCATTGTTATGTATATGATAAAACATATTTTTCCCAAATTTAATAATGATTTTGTCCCATTAAAAAGCATTACCTTGACATGGATGATCATTATAACCCTAAAGGATACCAATATCATTTTCTTATGTCTAATATAAAAAAAATTATTCTAATATCATTTTCACATGTTATGATCATGGGTTTCATATACATCAAACATCTGTTAAAATGAAGTAAACATCCCCTAAAATACACCCATTACGTAAGATTACAAAATAGTATTAATTATATTAAATATATGATTATACGTAAATTTATCAACCGTTAATAAAAATACATCAACATCATAAATATTAAAATCCATTACGTAGACACATCAATCAATCAACATTTTTCATAATTAATAAACCAATAATTTTCATCATATTACATAACACTTCCTTCATGTACAAAAAAATATGATTCATGCCTCAAGATTCATAAATCTCAATTTAATTATTTTTTCTACATTAAACATGAAAAAAACTATTAACATAAAAAATAAAATTTATACGATATTTTTTTTCATCTTCTTTATATCACATTATTAATCTTCTATTCAAACAATCATCATAGTCTCATTTACATGATTTCCTCCAAAAACATTGATTTTCATAAAGCATATACTCTCCAAATTTGAAACATCATCTAATTTTATTATGACATTTCCCCGGTGGCTTCTTCCCACATTCATAAAATGTAAGAATTTATATTTATAAACATTATGATATTTATACCTTAAAATTCTATGAAAATATATTTTTATATTATTTTGTGTGTCTAGAAACACATGTGGGCTTATTTTTTTAATCATAAAATTCTATATATATATATATTGTCATCCAAATCCTCTATATATTTCACTCAATATTATATCTTGTTTGTTTTCTCATTTACACAAACACGAAATTATCTATCACAATAATTTTAAAATTGGATCCTACTAGTTCCATCCTTTTAATAAAACCAAAATAGTTAGTGTTATTATATCAAATCAAATCATATTATACTCTCTTCTGAGGATAATAAGTACTAAAATATCCATAATCATGTCATATTATATTAAATCATCATATTTATGTATAAATTATTGATGTTTATGTTTATAGAATAATTTAATGATGATGATGGAATCATTAGTTCTATGGGGATAAAATCTTATTAATCCCTCAAGAAACCCTAATTTTAGTGCTCATACCACTGAGGTTGTTGTTTTTGGTTGAGCTATCGATTTTTAGGAACTGTTAGGTCCAATAGTGGCCTATATACCCTGAGAGGGGGGGGGGGTGAATCAAGGTATGGATATTCTTTTTCAAAGTTCTTTCTGCCCCACTGGATCTTGACCTCTTTGTTACAAGGGTCACTTTGTTTGCACTTGTGTGGTTACTGTGATCACTTGTTTCCTTTACCTGATGATGATGCTTTGAATGCAATGCAGGGAAGTAAGTAGGCAGGCACATAGATTTTTACTTGGTTCACCGCTAAGGGCTACGTCCAAAGAGAATACGCAGGCAAGTTGCCGGTTCATACCAAATTCCACTAGACTTCACTAGATATGGATTACAATGATCGGGCTAGATCACTTCAATGCCCAGGCTTACTTCATATACAAATTTTAGGGTCATCTCACTGCTTTCCCAAGGGTCACCCCCCTGTTTCTCTCTCTCTAGCTCACTGCCGATGGAGAGGATCACATTCTTCCTCTTCCTAAGCTCACTGCTCTTGGAAGGGATTCACTCACAGTTTATAGACCTGTAGGTCTCTTCATTTCCATTAAGGAATGCATCTTTCTTGGTATTTAGATGCTCTGTTGAAGTTCAACTTTCATCCATAGATGAATCCCCCTTTCACACTATCCACTGGGCAAACTACCTTTGGAAAGACCTTCACGAAGCACCCCACTTCGCGAAACTCCCAATTTTGGGAAGATCAAACAAGCCTTTGTGAAGCTCCTACCTTTTCGCGAAGCTCTCTCGTGAAGATCTCTCGCGAAGCTCTCTCGTGAAGCTCAAATCATTGCAAAGCAACTTCTCTCGTGAAGCTCATTGAGCCAGCGCGGAGCACACAACTTTCACGGAGCTACAATAGTCGTCGCGAAGCTCCCCTTTCGCGAAGCACACTGCCTTCACGAACCACCTCTGCGAACTGAGAGCAATGGATTTACTCTGAAAATTCTCTCTACTTCACTCGAAGGGTTCGGCCTCTATTTATGGGCGATTCCACCGACCCTCAAACTTTCCACGCGAAGTCAACACCACATCATCACAAATCGCGAAGCTCCAAAGATTCTTCCGGAATTCTGTCCAAATCGCGAAGCACCATGACAATTTTCCGTTCGCGGAGCTTGACGTAATCACGAAGAATCACCATCAACATACCTTTGCGACTTCGCCACAGAGCTCCCTCGTGATGCCCAACAATCCTTCGCGCCTTCGCCGCGAAGGTCTCTCGCAAATCCCTTCACCGCCGCGATGCGATTCAGTCTCTGTCGTTCGCGAAGCTTGACGTAATCGTGAAGCATCACCGCCTCCATTCTTCTGGTCTTTGCAATTTCCAAACCATGCATCCTATCTTCGCGAAATTCATGCCTTTTCCATATGAAATTATGCTCTTCATGGAAATCCACTTTTCGCGATGCTCACCAAACTCCAAATTTTGGACCCCAAAAATTTGGCAATCACTGGGAAACGGCGCCACCTTGTACTTCTCTTTTGTACCGCCTCCAGATCGTCCTTTCCTTTGTCATCGTTCATTGTTAACATGTAATGTCAACAACTTCTTGGGAACTCGACAATTCTCCATGGAAACCTGCTTTGTCAACAAACACAATCAACCCAAAAATACTGCAATGTTACCTTGAGGGGTTTTTTCCCAACAATCTCCCCCTTTGGGTTTGTTGACAACTATTCACAACTCTGCTCATAATGATTTTCTGCACTTTGATCCCTCACTGAGTCTTCTTCAAGTCGCTACCACCGCTTGCCTCTTGCGATTCTGATAGCGTTCAAGGAGTCACTTAACACGTACTCTAATCCCACATGAGCAATGCTCGGCATGAGAAACAAGAGTAGTCTGAAAAGTTCATCAATTAATCACTTAATGTAAGACCCCAATTGTCGATTCAAACCTGATACAAATTCTTAAATTGATACCAATTGTTGAACCACATTGATACCAATTGATGAATAGCTGGACATCGTCTCACACCATTCCGACACCACTGTTCTGCTTTTATCATGATCCTCAGCTGTCGTGATTTGAATGCTTTGATTGATCACTTCTAGCATCGTCAGATTTAAAAAGCTCCCCCTTTCTCATTGATCCCCCTTTCTGGCTACTCCACCTGTCAGCTTCTCCCTGAATCAATTATGATTTATCAAATCTCCGCACTATTTTCTCCCCCTTTAACAAACACGTTTCTCCCCCTTTGTCAACGAACCCAAAGGTCACTCCTTTGTAGTCTATAACAGAGTAGAGAACACAAATCAGCACATTAGGGAAAACACACCAAACCTCGGGGAGAGGGGGGTATCCCACATCCACACTATTTCAAGTGCGGGGAATCGACTGAACTCCCAGATCCAGTCGACGCCTCTCAAAAGCTTCCTTGGGTAAGGCTGTTGTCAGAATGTCAGCAACCTATAGCTCTGTAGGCACGTACTCCAACTTCATGATTCCCTGGTCAACCTTCTCCTTGATAAAATGATACTTAATCTCAATGTGCTTTGTCCGTGAATTATGTACAAGATTTTTGATAAGATTTATAGCACTTGAGTTGTCACACTGGATTCCGATCGGAGACTTCACTTCAAATCCCATATCATCAAGCTGCTGCTTCATCCACAATAACTTTGTGCATGCTTGAGTGGCCGCAATATACTCAGCTTCTACGGTGATCAATGAAATGCAATCTCATTTCTTTCTTATCCAATAAATACACAATCCACCAAGATAGAATGCACCACCTGACGTTGATTTTCTATCATCTGAAAAACCGGACCAGTCTGCATCAGTATATCCCAATAACTCTGTCTTAGATTTGTCGTTGTATGTCAAGCCGAAGTCCACCGTGCCCTTGATATACCAAAGTATTCTTTTCACTGCGAGCATTTGACTTTCCTTGGGATTACTCTGATATCTCGCTGCTTGGAACATGGTGAAAACAATATCAGGCCTTGTTGCGGTTAAGTACAACAGACTTCCAATGATTTTCCTGTATTCTGTGATATTAACTGCCTTTCCATCCTCATCTTTTGATAATTTCATCCGGGTGGAAACCAGAGTCTTCATCTCCTCGGAATTATCCATTCCAAACCTTCATAAGACCTCCTTGGCATATTTGGATAGAGAAATAAAAGTTCCATTCCTTCTTTGTGTCACCTGTAGACCAAGAAAAAATGTTATCTCTCCAATCATTGACATTTCAAACTCATTTTTCATGAATTTGGAGAACTGTCTGCACTTAGCTTCATCTGATCCGCCAAAGATTATGTCATCGACATACACTAGCACCATCATCCGTTGATTACTGTCATTGATGAAATAAATATTGTAATCAACTCCACCACGCTGGAAACCAAGCTTCTTCAAGTAATGATCAAGCCTTGAGTACCATGCCCTTGGTGCTTGTTTCAGCCCATACAACGCCTTCTTCAGCCTGCAAACATTGTTATCATCCTCATAAATGAGAAAACCATCTGGCTGCTCAATATACTCCTCCTCTTCCAGAACACCATTCAAGAATGAAGATTTGACAACCATCTAGAACACTTTGAAATTCCTTTGCACTGCGATGGCTAGGAATAATCTTATTGTCTCCAGCCTTGCAACCGGTGCAACTGTCTCATCAACATATATTCCTTTGATCTGGGAGTACCCCTTGCACACTAGACGTGCTTTGTTCCGAATCACTATGCCATATTCATTCATTTTGTTGCGATAGACCCATTTGGTCCCATTGATATTCTTGTCTGCTGGCCTCGAAACAATCTCCCATGTCTGGTTCTTCTCAATTTGATCATGCTCTTCATTCATAGCCTGAGCCCAGTTTTCATCTTCAGCTGAATCGGAAAAACATTTCGCCTCCACCTGAGATAAAAATGATGTTTTCTGTAATGATTTCATTCTTAGAGTCTGAACTGGAGCTATCTGATCACCAATGATATTTTGTCTATCAATTTCAGCTCATCTCTTTGACTGTTGTGCATATGAGGATCGTTTTTAAATCATCATTAGTCACTTATTCTCCCCCTTTGTTGCTTTCCGCCTCATCACATTTATCAGAAAATTTCTCACTGTTTCATTGTTCAGTGGAATCATTCCTTTCAACTACTTCTCGCAGCTTCTTGGTATCCTAAAAATAGTCAGTTGATACCATAATGTTAGATCAAAATAAATAATCATGAAATTCTTGATCATTTATGTTTCTCTCACAGTATGTCTTATCTCAATAGAAAACACCTGAGCTGGGTCATCCGATTATTTCCTTGATGGATCTGGAATCTGATTTTGTTATTAATTGCTCCCCCTATGTTACACAACATTTCTATTTGGTAGGCCCAACGGTAGAGACCCATAACCATTCTTCTCCACATGAACCATTTATACTAATCTGGAATTTAGCATCGAGCCATTAACCAAACCTCTAAGCCTACTGAGTTGGAACTCGATGTAGGAAACAAGAGATAGATTTAATAACACAATCACTTCCTATTGTACTCTGTTGATCCCTTTCTTCTTCAACTCTAGTACCTGATCTAAATCAATTGAAACTCTAGAGCATATCACTTCTACACTTTACATCCTTAGATGCCACTTCCCCTTGGATTGTATCTCCCTAAAACCTGAAACACGCGGATCATCAGTTAATAGCATTTATATACATAAGGAGAGGGGATGTTGTTTCTCAAATCCTAAAAATGAGGATAGTGGTTGATCCTGATGGGTCAACCCTTTGATTTTTTCTTGGAGGGAATCACTCACTTTTCATGCTTCCTCCAGCTGACTAGCCAACTTCAACTATTCTGGCCATATGACTAGGCATTCATTGCCTATATTCTGAGCCTTTTTCTAATATGTAGATTTCGTAGGCTCATCATTTCTCACCTCTTGGGATATAAATCCTCTAGTACACATTTCCTTATTTAAGTTTCTACCACAATTCCATTTTCCTTGATTATTTCTCTGAGTAAGAACCTCTCTGTTTGGCATCTTCCCTTTCTTCTTCTCCCATCTTATGGGTCTTCCTCTTTCTTTCACATCTCACTGAGAAACACGACTTGTGAATTTTTCAATACATTCTTTATTTATCACAGCTTGAGTAGATCTCTCCTTAATCATCCAGGTTTGTTCACATTCTCTCCTTGAGAGCGGTTGTGAGTACGACATAGGAGGTGACTAATACACTTCTTGTTCAGATCCATGTGATTCCTCTGAGGCTCTACGCCTATTTTCCAATTTACAACTATGTCTTCCAGTGTACGATTTCTCATTAGACACCACTGGAGTGAGGAATCTCCTTTGACGTTCCTTTTCCTTCCCTACATTCTTCTTGCTATAATGTCTTGCCAAATGCCCAAAATCAGAAGATATGAAACATCTTCCATCAAATACATAACTCATTTTATCACTTCTTTGCTGATATGTTGATGAAACTTGAGATCCTCTTTTGATATTGGGCTCCTGAGATTCCTGTCACATACTCATTATGTGTCCCTTTCTTCCACAGAAATAGCATCTGATGAATGTTTTCCTCGGAGAGACTCTCCTCTCTGATTTCACTTGATGCTTCCTCTTCTTCTTGGATTTATTACAGTTTTTATTTTCACATCCTGAAACGTATTCCAGAGCCTCTGAACAGAATCTTGATGTGTGGCCGTGAATCCCGCAGAAATAGCACATGTCATCACTCCCCTTTTTAATTGTCCTTTTAGGCCTATCTCCAGCACCTGCAGGATCATTTCCATTTCTAGAACTATTCACGGCTCTCTTTCTATCATGAACAAGAGGGGATTCATCGAATCCAATACCATCTTTTCCAAAACATGCTGGTCTTTGAGATGAGAAAATATTTTGTTGTTTCTCTTCATAAATAGCATACCTATTCTTCATTTTATGATCACTTGTCGAAGGATGATCAAATAGAAAGTGTAAGGGATCCTTCATTTTTGGCATTCCATTAGCATCGGATTTCTCCACATCCTTCTTTACTAATTCTAGATCCTCTTACCCCTTTTTAATCTTCATCTCCCTTGATTCATGTTGGACATCTAGTTCTTTCTTGAGAAGCTTCCCGCTACTCACCTCATCTTCTAGTTCCTATGTGAGATTTTCCACCATTGCACATTGATTCACTACTTTTAATTTTTCCTCAGAAACAGATTTAGATACAGATTCATTCTCTTGTTGTAGGCTTCGATTCATCTGAACTTTTTCAGACAACTGTGCTGCTAGATCATCATTTCTAGCTTTCAGATTATGTACTTCATCTGACTTTTGATTCTCTTCCTAATTATCAGCCTTTTGTTTTCCTTTCATTTTAGCCATCTTTTGTAGTTCATTGGCATGAGAATCATTCTTCCCTGTTAGGTCATTAACTATGTCAATAAGCCTTTGATTTAAGCCTCTTAGCTTATTGACCTCAATCTCCAATACTTTGATCCGGATATCTTCAGATTTGACTTCTTCGGTGTTTCCAACGTCATTTAAAATATCAGGTTCTTCAATGCACTTGACTTGATATTTCACTTTTATATTCAGCCATCGATCTCCTTTTTCTATTCTTCATTCTTAATCTTATACTCAGTAACCGATTTAGAGTTCTCTCTTGTTGATAACTTGGGTTTCTCAATTTATTCCATCAACATATACTTCTCTTCTTCCTTCTACTGTATATATAGTTTGGCATTGTGAACAACATTGTTGGATTTCTTTGTTTTTTCTCTCCAAATATCTATCTCCTCAAGAGCAGCCTCCAACTCAGCTCGCATATCTATTCTTCCTTCAATTTATTCTTCTGTTTCAGCATCACTCTGAGGCTCATGTACTTCACTCATTCCAACATCATGATTGAGTGAATCAATATTTTCCCTGTCAGATTCATCCGGACCTTCCTTCAGTAAACTGTTTGATTCTTTTAATTGAATCACACTTTTTACATACATAATTCCACACTGAGGAATACCACCAGACTTCTTCTTATTCTTGGATGTTTTTCCCTTTTCCATGGCTCACCGAGATAAGGGCATACTAATTCTTTAAGCACACAGATCGACTACACCAAGTCGGAGCAAACAAATCTGATAAAAGAAACATATCCCTCTGATACCAATTGTTAGGACCAATAGGGGACTATATACCCAGAGTGGCGGGTGAATCAGGGTATGGATATTCTTTTTCAATGTTCTTTCTGCCCCACTGGATCTTGACCTCTTTGTTACAAGGGTCACTTTGTTTTCACTTGTGTGGTTACTGTGATCACTTGTCTCCTTTACCTGATGATGATGCTTTGAATGCAATGCAGGGAAGTAAGTAGGCAGACACAGAGATTTTTACTTGGTTCACCGCTAAGGGCTACGTCCAAGGAGCATAAGCTGACAAGTTTCCGTTTTCTACCAAATTCCACTAGACTTCATTAGCTGTGGATTACAATGTCCGGGCTAGATCACTTCTATGCATAGGCTCACTGCCTATACAATGTTTAGGGTTAGCTCACTGCTTTCCCAAGGGTCACTCCATGTTTCTATCTCTCTGGCTCACTTTTGGTGGAGTGGATCACCTTCTTACTCTTCCTAAGCTCACTGCTCATGGAAGGGATTCACTCACAGTTTATAGACCTGTAGGTCTCTTCATTTCCATTAAGGAATGCATCTTTCTCGGTATGTAGATGCTCTGTTGAAGTTAAACTTTCATCCATAGATGAATACCCCTTTGCCACTATCCACTGTGCAAACTACCTTTGGAAAGACCTTCGCGAAGCGCCCTACTTCGCGAAGCTCCCAATTT
This sequence comes from Viscum album, assembly GCA_963277665.1. NCBI lineage: Eukaryota > Viridiplantae > Streptophyta > Magnoliopsida > Santalales > Viscaceae > Viscum > Viscum album. The sequence continues at coordinate 1,992,876,920 of OY728125.1, read as the reverse complement.
CGCGAAGCTCAAACAAGCCTTCGTGAAGCTCCGGCCTTTTCGCAAAGATCTCTCGTGAAGCTCTCTCATGATGCTCTCTCACGAAGCTCAACTAATTTCAAAGAAACTTCTCTCGCGAAGCTCACTGAGCCAGCGCTGAGCACGCAACTTTCACAGAGCTACAATAGCCGCCGTGAGGCTCCCCTTTCGTGAAGCACACTGCCTTCGCGAACCACCTCTGCGAACTGAGAGCAATGGATATTCTCTGAAAATTCTCTCTACTTCACTCGAAAGGGTCGGCCTCTATTTATAGGCGATTCCACCGACCCTCTAACTTTCCGCGCGAAGTCAACGCCACGTCATCTCAAATCGCGAAGCTCCAAAGATTCATCCAGAATTCTATCCAAATCGCGAAGCACCACGACAATTTTCCGTTCACGGAGCTTGACGTAATCGAGAAGAATCACCTTCAACATACCTTCACGACTTTGCCACGAAGCTCCCTCATGAAGCCCAACATTCCTTCACGCCTTCGCCGCGAAGGTCACTCGCAAAGCCCTTCACCGCCGCAATGTTACCTTGAGGGATTTTTTCCCAACAAGAACCTCCTAGTAAATTTAATGATGATCCTTGTGTTGAACTAATTTGTTTTTGATGTTGAGGTCACTCAAAAATTAATTCTCTTCAATTTAGGTACTCATCCACTATATGGATATAGTATTCATGGTTATAGGAATTTTTTTAAGAATATCCCTCTTTTAACTACATACGAAATACACTTGACTCTACAAAATTATTTTTGTTTCACATTGTATTGTTGAATGCATTAAATGTTTTTTTTTGTTTTTATTTTGAAGCTGAATATTATTGTTTCTACATGTAGAAGTCATGTTTGTTTTGGGGTTTCTCGATGAAATTTATTAACTCGATCCCAAATTAAGATCCTAACTTTTAACGACCTATTATTACAATCTAGATGTGATCTATTGCAGTTCGACATCACCTATTCAAATGAGAATCCCTGTTTGCAATACCCAACATAATTGGAGAGCTGCTAAAAATTTACAATGCTACCAAAAATATTTCAAGACCCTTCGTTTGAGGGTCTTTACTAAAATTGAAATCACTCAAAATATTTAATACTAATCTTGGATTCAAAATGGTGATTCATGGTTTTATCGATATATGACATATGAAAATATTCCAGTCTATTGTAACAACCATCACAATATAGAACATTCCTCTAATGATTTCAATCATGGATCAACTATCCCACTTCCTCTCACCCTTAATAAGTCATTATTTGTGAAAAATTGAAACATAAATTAGTTCAGGAATCATTTAAGGATCATGATGATATGAACATAGGGAATCCTATGGCCTTTATTATATATATTAACACCCAACATCCCAAGGAGACTGTGAAAATGGATACTGCTAAAATAAACCTATATGTGCTGGATAAGTAGACTCTAATGAGTATTACACCAAATAGGGGCGTGGTTGTTCATTCTAAGAAACCCCATCCTCTGAGTCCTATTGTTAATATCCACCCAATATTAATGGGTGTTTTTAATAATGCTCAGACATCTTTTGTTACCATATAATCACAGAAGGGAAAACATGAGACATAATCTTTCTCTAATAAATCCAATAAAAATGATCTTAATCAATAATATATATTGAGTATGAATACCTACATGCGAGTCCTAAAAATGTGAATAATTCAATTATCGGTACAAATGGATTTAATACTCCGCCGCCAAATGAGAAAATTTTTTTTTGATCACTCTATATTGGAGTGAACTATTTTTACCATATCATCAAAAATAAAATGGGAAAAAATTCATGATCCCTCCAGGTCAAGGAGTTGGGGTAGATCCATACTCATCATTAGATTAAAGGGATTCCTCTCCATCCTTAAATATATAATTTTTGGATGATTACATTAAGATCAATAATTTCACATTTGTTACTAAGGAGGGTTATGAGGAAGAATTTTACCCATGGATCAAGGGAAAAGAGATGATGTCCTTTTGAAGGTATCATAACAATGAGATAACAATTGATGATTATATATATATATATCAATGATAGGATTGTTGATATAATATAATTTTAACATGATAATAACCCTAATTTATATTTTTTAAAAATTTCCTGGGAATAGTTATACATGTATGGTTATTTATAGGGAAGTGAATATTTATATTTGGAACTCATGTTTTTCCGTATATGTCATTTTTTGTTATTTACATCTTCTATTTTGAAGCTGGGTGATTTTGATCGATACTTTTTTTGGACTTATCTTAATGATGATCATTTTTAATGACTCAAAAATGTTGATTCAATGTGATGTCAAATCTATTAATGGATTCTAATGATGGTTGCTGATATGATGATCTAACATTTTAGGGTTTCATGTGTATTACCTTATTAAACAGATGGGATACAATCTTGTGATGTGTTTTCTATAATTTTTATATATCTTAAATTTTTTTAATGAGTTTTTCCCATCATTAATCGATGAGTAGTCAAAACACCTTATGATAGGTTGAATTTGTATTTTGAATATAAATTATCGATGCAGATTATAGTGGATACATTTTTATATTTATTGTTTTTTATTCTTAACTTTTCATGTATACACTCTTGAGGGTTCCAGTTCCTCTAAGAGACTAGAACAGTGGAAATGAGCTTACTTATTTGTGTGACCATTATATAGGATAGTGGTTGTAAATGATGATTTATGGGTTTCTACTGGCCATTGTTGGGTTCTTATTGTCTCTGAAGACTAAAATTAAGTTGTTCTCATCCACCATTATGGAGTGGAGGAACAAATTATCAGTAGTTTGAGGATTACATACCATTATTTCTAGAGATGATGTGGGTTAGAGATGCTACTCGTTCAGGTTGACCACCAATATGGGTCTTATAATAATGTATTTTATTTTTTCACTTGATTAGTGGTTTCTTCTGAAACATAAATGATGAACTCAAATTCGGTATTAATATAGATTGAATACTACAAAAATATTCGAGTTGGATTATCATAATATATAGAAGTATGTGACTCTTGATAAGTGATATCTATTAATATTGATGATATTTTCTATTATTTTAATTTTTTTGTTGAATTTTTGGTTTGTTCTCACAATTTTATATATTTTTGTAAGAGCATCACACATATTTTTTTGGTACACATTTTCATTTTAATAAATGGGGGGTGTTGAGTTGGACCTCCTACTCATACTTAGATTCATCTCTGTTTATATTAGAAATCTATCTTTTCTCAAAAAATATTATACATACGAAAATTATTTAAACCTTACAATTGTAACAGAAAATAATTCATTATATCTAAATCAACCTAGAATTACCTAATTTATAACATGGGATTTACTCATTTATATTTTGGGGATAATTTTGGTTTAGGTTATTTTTAATTAGGAAATACTCTTACATATAAAACTCTTAATGTGATAATATAACACTTTAACTCAATGTACATTTTATCCCAAAAAAATAATATAGTTAATTTTAAACTCATGAGTCATTCAAAATAAGAATTTTAGTGATATGTTTATTATATATACTATTATATCTCTTTAATCATTCAAATATAATAAATAGTTTCCTCATATGCTTATTAAGTGAAATAATACCCCAAAATCTATCACATGATAAATAAATCATTAATAATATGAAAGAGATAATTAGTAATCAAATATGTAATTTAACATATATCATGACAAGGTAATATATTTATTGAGGACATAAAAATATAAATAATCCCATGTATAATTCTATAAGATTTATTAATGATGTAATGACTAATTTTGGATATCTTAATAATACAATTAATGTCATGTTACATGACATTGTAATCAAACACCCAAGGAATCATTCCAAGATATCATAAAAAATTGGGTATGGATACAAAAAATTCCAAGTCAATTTATCTCATGAGGCCAACCGTTGAATAGTGGCGATATAACATGCCCCACATAAAACATACTATGTATGATCCATTCAACATGTGAAAGGTTTGAGTATCCAATAAAACACATAATCAGTATAAACATCATCGTTCGAATGTATGCATATTGAATGTTGATATTTTACACCAATCAAACATAAAACCTCAGTATTATAATTCATCTATTTTAATTTGGCGGATTATATCACTATATTATATCCGCAATAAATAATAATATTCATAAAAGGACAACAACATAGAGGAAAACATTCTTAAAAGAGAATTCAATCCTTTCTTTGAAAATAAGAAAAATATAACCTTTTATATTGAAAACAAATTTAATAAAAATTTATAGAAATGGTGAAGATTATTTTCTTCGAAATTAACCAAGGAATAATATGATTGAATATTAAACATAAATAATTGTTTTGATTGTGGGAAAGTCTGTATGGGTGTTAAATGTTAATATAAAGACTATTTTCAAACTTTTGGTAAAATGTAAAACAACCACATTCATCAATTTATTATAATATTTCTTTAAAACATTTAAAATAATCAAAAATATGTCTTAGAGGACCTCAAATAATCTTTTTATCAAAAAAATAACATTTTTGAAAACATTTTTTGAAACATGTCCATGGAAGGAAACTTTCAATGGAAAAAGATTAAATAAGATCAATTTTCCTTAAAAATAATATCTTAATCATTATAACTACTAAATTGTATTAAATAGACTAAACACATTTACGCTCCATAGATAACATTAGGAAAATATAAGAGATTGGGGATAAAAAAGAAATATTTTATAATTTCCTTCAATGTATATTTAAACAAAAATATAATGAATAAAAATTATATTGTTGAAAAACTAATTACCTCTAGTAAAACATTCCAGTTATGTGATTTTAAACACCCAATATAATAAATTTAAAATTATAATAATTACATTATATAATAATTATTATACTTATAATATCATACATTGTTTCCTTACAACAAATTATCATCCATTAGATAATAAAAATTCTTGAAAATCATTATTTCAGGTGTCAACTACTTCACATATTATATATTTGTTTTGGTTATTAGTTCTGATTCATACACCTTGATCATGATTATTTTATTCCTCCCTCACACTCTCTTGGGTTTTTACTGATCATAATATCTCTATTATTTTTCTAATTATTTCATTTTAATGAATAATAGTTTCATTTATATGGTTTAATATATTGAGTTTTGTATATAAAATGAAGGAATTATGTTGAACATGAGTACCATCTTTGATAAATTAATTGAAGTATTTAGATATATTTTGATGTATGGTTAAATTAATAATGGATGTTTTCTCAACGGAATCTTCTTGTATTTGTTTTGAATGAGGAAATTTTCTATCATTTTAAATGTGAAAAAGTTATTTTCATTTTACCTTGTATGATATCTATGGATTTATCCACCATCAATCCTATGATTCTTTCTATTCATGTTTAAAATTTATTTTTTATGAAAATGTCATTAAAAGATTTTATCAAGGAAAATGGATTTAAAGAAGTTTTTAAGCCTTATTTATAAATTTCTGATGTATTTTCATGGAAAAATGTTTTAAAAAAAAATTTCAATCCCTATTTATATGTTTTAAATTTATTTTCAAAAAAATTATTTCTAAAATGTTTTCATGATTTCATTATAAGTTTTCAAAGTGTTTTCAAATTAAAAGGGTTTTAAAATGTAATTAAGATTATTTTATTATTTTCTAATCAAAATTGTTTTCAAATATTATCAAGTCTTATTTATAAGTTTTTATGTTATTTTATATAAAAAATAATATCAAATGGTTTATATATTAATAAACAATTTTTAAAGAAGAAATGATATTTTCATCTAGAATTGTTTTTTAATATATTTCAAAATTATATTTTATATATGATGACATTAATTAATGTTAATAATACCATTCAAGGAAATGATCTTAATTTTACATTCAAATCCATTCTATTAATAGGTTATTCTTAATTTCATGGTCTTTATAAAATCTATTTCCCTTTCAAAGTTTTTATGTATATTAAATAAGTTTCCCTTTCATGGGATATATGTTAATAAAATCCATTTCTATTTAAAAAGTTATAGTTTTGATAAATTGATAATTAAAAATGTATCTTTTCCACAGATTATGATATTTTTATATGTTTTGGATACCCTTTTAATTTCATAGGTTGAGATATGATTATTTATGATTTTGTGGCAGATGTATGAATGATTTCACTATAATATGGGTGGGAACTATATCTCCCTATAATTTATTGGGAAATGATATATATTTCATGAGATAGAATAATATTACCATTTGAGTGAACCATGACTACCGACATGGTATGAGGAGTGAAATCATGATACTACGATGGCCATGGGAGTGATCAATAATGACCAAGATGGTATGAAAACTGAACTCATTCTACTTAGATAGCAATGAGAGGGAACTATTATTACCATGATAGTATGTGGAGTGAACAAGAAATACTAAGATGTCCATGGGGGTTAGCTATAAATACAAAGATGGTTTAGGGAGTGAACCCATACTACCAATATGACCTTGGAAGTGATGTTTGGTCTAATAATATATAAAATTATTATATGCGCACAATTTTATGTATAGAGATAGTTTCAACACCATATATTTATACATGGTCATGATTTCATGTACATAACCAAATAACCCAACTAGTTTATACAGATACATATTTCCAATTTTTTATTATTATGTGTTTTCCACAATTCCATGTTTTATTCAAATCTTATACTTTCATGGATTATGTTTTCTATTTCATTATTATCATGTATTATGATCTTCCATGATTTATCCCATGTCTCATTTATTTTACCTTTGATATTAATGGTATGAACTTATATTTTCATGACCATGTTCTCAAAAGCCTATTCTCATGATTATGCTTACATGTCTCCCTTTTTTACCCTTATGGGGATTTTTAGCTATGCCATTTTTATATTTCCTTATACAAGTTATGAAGATATGTAATTTTTTTTTGAGTTTTTAAAGAACGTTTATAGTCAATAAAAACCTAGTGGGAGATAATGTATCTCATTTATGTACAATTGTTCATGTTTCCATGATTCCAAAGGAACTAGACTAGTATGGTCTCCATGCATCTGTTTGTGTAATATTTTATGTATTCAACAAAAGTCATTTAATGTTAATGTATTTTTAAGACTGATTAATTATAGTTGGTATCATAGGAAAAGATTATTTTACCATTACATACTAATATTAGAAAATATAAGGATATCCCTAAGTTATATTTCTGATGATATTTCTAGGGATGTATCCAATGATATGTATATGGATGAGTCAAAATTTAGGAAAATTTCATTGAATTTTGGAAAATGATAGACTGAATATTTTCCTACAAATAAATCCCAATCTATATACTATAAGTGGATATGTATCTTTCAATGATGTACCTAGGTTTAAAAACCCTGACAAGATGTTCCAGCCCTGTCTTGGGGCAATCTAGTACATGACAATAGTCCTTGCTCCAAAATTTGTTCGACACTCCTGGGGTATATTCATTAGGAACTCACATACTATTTATAAACCATCTTGAATAATTTAAATATATTATTACTATAAATAAAATTGGATAAACATAAGGTGTGGTATATTAATATAGTCTGAGCTATAATCTAGGCATCCTATTTTTACTTTTTCATAATTATATTGTCTCACATTATGATAAAAATTTCTCACACTAAGATTTCTCGTTTTAGTCAATGGTGGGAATTAGAAGGGACAAGGATAAAATTGAATGTTTTAGATGTGGAGGTTATGGGAATAATGAGAATTTATTTCCCAAGTGGAATATCATATATAGAATCAGGAATGTGGTATGTGTATTTGTCATATTTCTGAAGATAAAATGACCTAAAACGACTTGTGAAATGTATTGGATGCTCTTCTAGTATTTTTTAAGTAAATCACAATACTCGTTATTATATTAAGGTTGTGGAGCCATAATAAATTATGAATATTTCATATTCATGGAATTATGTATTACAGAATAAGTTGATGAATAATAAGTAAAGGTTTAATAATAATTTTGGATGAATAGTGCTTTTATGTTCTCGAAATAAAATATTATAAATCATATGTGTATTTTCGATATATATTTTCTTTTAGGATTGAAAATGACATGTTAAATAGTGATGAATAAATGGAAAACTAATTTCCTTGAAACATGATATTTTGATTAAGGTAAGGTAAAACTCAATTAATTCTTGTTATTAATATAATGTTGTTGGGATAAATATATACTTATTAGGAATATGTAAACTGGATGGTACAAAATACCCTAGAACAGATTATTGACGGTGTTTTCTATGTCATCAAGGATGGATATTACAATTTTTTTTGTTTAAATAATACATCATGTATTCATTAGAATAATGAAACATACATGTTTTCCAATAGGATAAATGGTAATTAAGGTTATTATCATGTTTCAATGGAATATATGATGAGGGTATTCACATGTTTGGAATTTGACAACTAAGTGATATATTATGATATATGGGAGATAAATGTTATGTTAATTTCACGAATTTATTTCTAATGCTTTAAAATTTCATCTTTCAGAAGTGTTATAAGGATAACTATTTATAGAAAGTTAAATTTATTATTCAATAAATATTTTTGTGAATTACGTTTTATCTCACCACATGAGGACTTATCCATATTGGATAACATATTTGTGTTCATGGTAACTGAATATAGATGGGTTGAATTGTCACAAATCTCATGATCTATTAGTACCTCAAAAGGAAAAAATATTTCTAATTTATTTCATTGGTTTAGAGATGAAATTGGAATCTATCAAGGCCTATCCAAATGAAACTAATGTACATAACATCAAATAATTATATTTTTATATATGCATGGTCAATAAAAATAATTACATAATGGTTGGATAATGATATAAAAAATTCATTTTCCTAATAAATTAATTTTCATTGAGTTGATGTCATTTGAGATCAACACAGACTTATGATATTGAGGCCCTCTACATTTCAATGATCATTTAACAGTTTTTGATTGATGTCCAAAATCACTCCCAATAAATATTTACTCTTTTCCTCTTTGTTGAATTTTCACACCTAACCTATTTTCTCGTTTGAGGAAACCTAACTATATATTACATTTGGTAAACATTATGGTCACAACATTCCATTTTTAATGAATTTTTTAGAACACACTTTTTCAATGGGGATTTGTATGAATTAAAAATTCATGTATGAAATATTAGATAACCCTGAATAATTTTGAGCGAGAAATAAATTTTAATGGGGGTATAATGTAACACCCTATGATATTTTGAATTATTTTTTTCAAATTATTGTATCCATTTTTGATATTTTCCATTTTAGGAAACACTGAAGATAGCATATTTTATATTAAATAACAATGTTTGGCTTCCGTTATACACAACATTATCTTAATAGTGCACTATACACAACATAAAATTGGGATTTCTCTACACGGAATGCCGAGGATAGCTTACGTTACACACAATAATGACATTCCATGATGTCTTTCATGACACACAAGATCGAGGTTTATCTAACAATAAAATATTATTCAAATATGGTTATTTAATATAATAAGATAAAACCATGATTTTAAATTGGATGTTATATATATTATTAACCAATTTACGAACATATATGGTTTACACAATATAATATGAGTTCCAATATTACCAATTTATTATAAATGAATACGAAAAACGATTGAATATAAAACAAAATACTATTATGGTCACAAAGATATTTTACCCTAATAAACTAAATTATCATTTTTGTCTTTCGATTAACTATTTCAAACAATCCTTTCACACGGGACATTGACTTGGCATACATTATAGGAAATACTCAGTTTCTATGAAACATCATTTTATAGTTATAATTAATTAAATGAGTTAGTTCTAACCTATCCAATGATATATTGTAATATGATCAGAATTAAAAAATTAAAAAAAAAATTATAATGTTTTTATATAAATAAATATAATTATAATAAAATTTATTTTTTTGGTAAAGTCCTTTTATGTTTTGAAATAAAATTTTCTCGAATGAACCACCGTAAATTTTCTTCTATGAAAATTAAGAAAAATTATTTTAGAATAATTTATAATTTCAATTCGATAATATAATCATCAATTTTTATTTCAGAATGCCTATATTATCATAGGATAAACTATTTGGATTTTTTTGAAATACTACATTATTTTTATTAATAGTTAAAACTAATACATTTTAGTTAAAAACATCCTTTTTGTTTCAATAATTATTAATGTCAAATTATAGTTTAATTTTTTGAAGAGACATATTAGATCATTTATAAATATATCATAAAAAATTATATTATTATAATAAATTTCACAATGAAATTGAATATAAATCCTTAACAAACATTTGAAAATTTATCTAATTTAAAGACTCGTTATTCCATATTGTCTTTGGGGTTAGAATTAATAACAATTTTCATGTTTTTTTAATCAAATTTAAAAAATATGAAATAAAAAATTTTCTTTTTTTTATATTTATTGTCTAATAAGACCATGTAAATTTACTTTAACAAATGATTACTAAAAGTGATTAAAATTAATCCCAATGATTAAAGCCAAACTAAGATTAATTCTAGACTAAACCAGGAAATTAAGGGCCCAAATGACCTATCCACTTTTACAAAACCCATTATATGTACGTATATAGTCCATGAAACGCCCATATTGAGTTTTTTGGTTTTATATAACTTTTTTGTATGTAATAACATTTGTACAAATAAATTGTTTCTAAAAATTCCATGTGGGTCATTTTTTCTATAGAAAAGGCCACCACCCCTCCCACATCCTCACACCTGTAAACCTATAAATCAAATCCAATAACAAAAAAAACACTTACCAACTTCCCTATATTCCTTATATAATCCTTCCATTGGGAATAAGTCAATCGAAGTAAAAATTATGGAACAAACCAAAAGTAGGTACCCGATTAAGAAGTAACACCTTCTCTCACGTCCTTCATTATATTTTCATTCTACACCCCCTCAAAATCACTTTATTATATTTGTATAAAACCAAAACATTATAATTAATAACCTATGATATTTTTGTAAAATATTTTTATCTACAAATATACCCACCTCCATATAATGGGTAACGAACAGACATTTTCTTTGTATGATGAACTTCTACCACATGAAAATATGATTGTTAATGTTTCAATTACCACCTATCATAGTTAAAATTATAATGGACACTATATTTATAAATGATATATGTTATATTTATAATTTATTTATTCTAATTGAATTTTTATTTATAACATACCTTTATTCATTCCATCTTATGAAAATATGATAATTTTTATAGAAGAAGTGTGGACTACCACCCCCTCAATGAGATATGATTCATTCATAAACTACTTGGATTTTATTAATGATTTTTTAGTTAATATATTTGATATATCTGATATCAAAAATCCAATTAAATATATATATATATATATATCATTTAAATGCATTCACTCAACGTGATAATTTAATAGAAATATCCTTCATGGGTATGTATGACCTTCCATCTCTAGGAACATTTTATATTGTTTCATACTTGTATATTATATAGAATATTATTATACAAATATAAAATATATTAATTATATTTTCTTAATTAATTACATTCTATAATCATGATATAAATAAAATGGTAAAAAAATATAACAAATAAAGGAAAATACGAAAAAGAAAACATATATTACATGAAGTATAGCCTTAACATAGAATGGTTAATAAGTGGTTAATATATGGTTATAATAAAATTATATACCTTATTAGATATAATAATATAGTAATATTAAATAAGTATAATAAATTTATATTTATTATATAGGTGGATTGAAGAAGTATGATTAGAGTAAAGATACAGTGTAAGGGTATTTAATCTAACCTTTTATTCCCCGGAGATACAAGCTATGTTCACAATTAATTCATTAAATTGATTTTAATACATCCCATGATTGTATTATTTTTATATTAAACCAATATTTATGGGTCTTGAAATACCTTTTTTATGAGCATTTAATAATGGGGTTTATATTTCAAAATTTACCAAATCGGTAAAAACATTTTGTTTCAATTTACATTTTTTAGACACATGATTTGTTATGAACCTTTAAATACAATTTACATATTCTATAATGAATCTCATTATTTTCATAGTTTTTTAAGAATTATTTAATTTATGTTTCTTACATGGATATTATGATCCCATGCTACAATGTTATAAGAGTTTATTATGACAATCTCATCGCTTTTCCAGATTGTTTACGTTTTTGCTTCCCTAGATGAATTCTTACATTCCATATCTCAATAAATTCAGGAAATTTAATATCCTATGGTTATTCAAGCTATATTAATGTAGTGGTACCATTGTCTGTTAATTGTTACATATGTTATTTATGATAGTGTTTTCATGAAAGCCCGAATTTACCCTCTCTTCATGAGTAAATCTATGCTCCTTCAAAACCATGTTTTCTAAAAAGGATTTGAAAAAACATTCTTTTAATATCCTATGATAATTAAATTTTATTTTTACCCTTTTTATATTCTACAAAGTATTTTAATGAAATCATATTGTCGCATTCTGAACAAAGAAAATTTTTATCCTTTTTACCGTGTAAAAGGGATGTTCTTTCTACATTGTACACCATTTAAAGAATTTTTCACCATTAATCCATTGATAATTTATTTTCATATTTCATGGTTATTTTTTTAAGAAATATTTTTTTAAAAATATTTTAAAGAAAAATGTATTTTAAATATAATTTTCAAACTTCATTTATAATTTTTAAAATTATATCAAGGAAAATGGGTTTCAAAACATTTTTAATTTTAATTATCTTTTTTCAAAGTGTTTTCAAGGAAAATAGTTATCAAAAGTGTAAAGGAACTATTTATAAGTCATCAAATAATTTTAAATGTATTTATTTTAAAAACATTTTAGTAAATAATTTATATTTATTAATTTTTTTTATAAAGGATAGAGTTTTAAAATGTTTTGAAGATTATTTTATAATTTTTCCAAGAAAATAGTTTTTAAATGAATTTAAGTCTTATTTAAATATATTAATTTTTTTGTGAATATTATTATTTAATGGTTTTATGTATTAAAAGGAATTTTTCAAATATAAAATGTTGTTTTCTTCAATAATTTTTTTATTTTTATTTTAGAATTATTTTCAATATTAGATAACAATTATTGAAGTTAAACATGCCCTTATAGAAAATGTTCTAATGGTTCCATTCATATAAATTATATGATTGGGTTATTATTAATGTTGTGATATTTATGATACCCATTTGTCTTTTAAAATTTTTATGTTTAGGAAATCATTTTTTATTCATAGGTTACATGATTATGAAATCATTCTATCATTAATGAGTTAGGATTTTGATGAAATGATTATGAAACATATATCTCATCAATATGTTATGATATGTTTACATTTTTAGGATACCCATTTAATTACATGGGTTAATATATGATTTTTAATGATTATGTGGAACATGTATGTATCATCTCAGTATGAGATGGGTGAGACCTATATCTCTATATAATGAATTGGGTAAATAATTATATATCATGATATAGAATGATATGGCCATGGGAGTGAACCATTACTACCAAGATGTTATGAGGAGTGAACTCATGCTACTGATATGGCCATGGGAGTGAACCATGAATTCCAATATGGTATTATGACTGAAATAATGCTACTAAGATGGTAATAGATTAAACGATGACTAGAAATAGGGTATGATGAGTGATCTCATGTTCTAAAATAGCCTTGGGATTGAACCACAACTACCAAGATGGTATGGGGAGAGAACCCATACTACCAGAAGGGACATGGAAGCAATTCCATGACTACTATATGTGAACCTAACTAAATATTCACAATTTTCTATGTGGAAATGGTTTCTTGTCCATATGTTTATATGAGGGCCTGATCTCTTGTACTTAACCTAAAGAGTAAACTAGTTTCAACTTATATATGTTCACAATATTATATGACTATGTTTCTACCGTAATTCTATGTTTCATTCCTATATTATTATTTTATAAATTATATTATCTAATTCCTTATTATTCATATCTTATGAACTTCTAATCCTTATTCCATGACTCTTTTATATGACCTTTGATATATCAAATATGATCTTATATTTTCATGATCATGTTCTTGTACCCTTAAGCTCGTGATTATGCTCGTATGTCTCCTTTGTTTACCCTTACTGAGCATTTGAGCTCACCACATTTTATGTTTCTTTCCCCGTGATATGAAGATATGTATTATTATTGATTTTCTTAATAAGGGTTATACTCAAGATGATTATATTTTGAGAAAATGTTTCTCATTTATGTACAAGTTTTTATGTTTCCATGATTCCAAACGCACATGACTTGTACAATAATCGTGCACCTATTTGTGTAATGTTTTAGGTATTCTAATAAGGTTTTATATTTTTAAAGTACACCATGACTGCGTGGTTATAATTTGGATCCTTTTTGATGTATGAAATTAGCATTAAATTTCAATCCAAAAATGAATATGAAGTGACAAAGGAAGCTAAAAAATTAAAATGAATAATTATTTTAAAGATTATGAGGATGATTTCTTAACCAAAAGTGAAAAAAAGATGAATAATATTTACATACATTAAAATACACATAAATAAGAAGAGGTAATGTCACCATAAAAATAGAAAAAATCAAATTCATTTATCTTAAGTGACATAATGAGGGTAAAATAATAATGGTCACATCAATATGGATTTCCCTATTTATAAAAATAATATATAATATAATAAGAAATAAAATAAATCTTTTTAGATATATAAACTGAGTGAAGACTAAATGGACTCAAATTCTATGTCATCATCGAGTTATTCAAGTCCTAAATGACATTTTGAACATATCTAAGTGGATTATGTGGTAGGTTATCTTGTTTCTTGTTCATCCTCCTCTTCATTCACGTGAAGGAATGTTATCAAAATTCATAATTTATTTAATGAAGTAATTTATAACAAATGATATTACAAAGAAATAAAATCTTGTTATGAATAATTTTTTTTAACTTTTTAATGAAAAAAATCATACTTTTAGATAATTAAATTTGGTTTTTATAATTAAATCATCACGAAAACATTCAGAATTCATAATCCCTAATTAAATAGCCAAATAAATTCTTACTCAATTAATTGATTGTGAAAATATTCATAATATTTTTTTATGTTCTCTATAATATACACAATTAACTATAACACAAAATTAAAAATATTCTTTCTCAAAAAACCCACTTTTCTAAAGGGATGTACCCAAAATAAGTTTTTCACGTATTCATAAAAATCGGGATATATCACCTATGAGTGTGATTATAAAAATTCATGATATGGGGGAACAAAATATATTCATATTTCTTCCCATATTTCTAATATACAAACTCATTTAAAAAATGTTTGAGTTCAAAAAATCTTATAAGATAACATTTATAAACCCATGTTCCCATGGACTCTAAAATTCACTCAAAAACGATTTTTTTTGTGGAGATGGTTGAAATATTTTTTATCAAATCTTATAGAAGATTCTTTGTTTTCAATTGGTCCAATCAACTATAAATTATTTTTAGAGAGATTAAATTATATAATTGAGGGGGTGCCCCACTTTTTATTTTGTTGATATGTTTATCTCGTGGGGGAATATTTTTTTAATGTATTTAGTTTTCAGACTCCTCATGAATTTCATTTTATGATCTATCTATTAGATTCATGTCTATAAAACCTAGGTCAAAAAAATAGAGAGGTTTAAAAGAAAGTGTGTTTTTAATTTATTATCTCTTTAATTATTTATCAGATTTTTTTTCATAATCTATTATCTATTTAAAATCATGGTATTCAGTCTTGTCCATTTCATTAATTTTTTAAAATATTCCATTAATTTATGATGATTTAAACTTAAATGTTATATTTATAGTTGTAAAAAACCAGATCTTCTTTTCAGGTATGTTTTCCTTTTCAGGTCGTTTTTGAGAAAAAGAAGTGTTTCTGGAAATATTGAAAGTACATGTCGTGTACTTTATGAGTACACACCCTATACTCAATTACCACGGGTAGCCATTTTCTGGTCATGTAGCGGCTAGGCCCACGACCATGTGGTGACCTGGATATTGCCTAAAGTGCAGTATGGAAAAGGAATGTTCACACTATGTACTTATAAAGTACACGTCGTGTATTTTTTTATCATTAAACGTACCATGGTCACATCTAATCACCTGAAATCCCTACTTCTAGGTCATGTAATTCTGAGATAACCCATAAAGCCGCAGAACTTTTTCGGGCCCCCGAGCGAGCGTCTATTCTCTGAATCGACTATCTTCGATTTCGTTGGGACCGCAACTATAAGATATTCCTTCTTCGTGAGCTTTGTTCCCCGATTCCTCCTCTTTCTCAAGTTATATATTGTTAAATGTTTTGAGAGTTTTTGTAGATATACGGTGTTCGTGGGTGATTCAAAGCTTGAGGTTCACATATTGTGATTTCCCAACATCAAGGTAGGTGGTTTGTACTATTCCATATATAGTCTTTGAGTTTTGTGTGCAAAATATCCTAAAACCCATGAACGGGGTTTTGTGTATTTATGGTTTTAGCATTGTTTATTCCCTGCTATGCATGTATGCTTGAGTAGAGGGTGATTTCATATGAATGGGGTTAATTTCTATGCCTTGGAGGTTTTTCCCTCGTTGTTTGTTTTGACTGTTTGGTCCAGTTCTTCCTTTTAGGTTGTAGTTTGTTTTCCATGCCTAGAATTGTAGGATGGAGTGTACAATCTTATCTGACATGCTGATATAATTTTGGAACTAGAAAAGCCGTCCCAAAATTTTTCCAAATGCTTCCATATATGATCTAAGATAGTAGCCCATTTCTCATGATTTTATTTGGTAGGTCATAGGGCTCAAACGAAGTTACATATTTGGAGTTATGGACATTTGAAGTTGGGCTGGAAAACTGGTTCGTTATGCCCATTCACGAATCCCCCTCTGCGATCGCGGAGCACCACTATGAAGCCAAGTGGCAGGATGCTTTGCGAACCCATTTGAAGTTCACGATGTTCTTCGAAGACCCTCCGTAAAGCAAAAAGGTTGGATGCTCTGCAAACCTGTTTGACGTCTGCAATGCACCGCGAAGACCCGCCGCGAAGCAAGGAGGCGGGACGCTCTGCGACCACATATGACATTCGCGATCCACCGTGGAGCAAGCTCCTTCTTCGCGAAGAGCGTGCTTTTCTTCATGGCGCCCCTTGGGAGGCCAATCTCATGGTTCATGGAGCTCCGCTTTCCTTTTTGAAGAGGCTCTGTGAGGCCATGATCCGCAAGCAGCTTCCTTCGCGTTGTTGCTCCGTGAGTCCCTGCTCCACGAGAAGCTTCCTTCGTGCTGCTGCTCCACGAGCCCATTCTCCGCAAGTCCATGCTCCGTGATGCTGCTCTGTGAGTCCATGTTCTATGATTCTTCTCTACCAGTATATTCACTATGAGTCCATGACCCCCAAGAAAATTGGAGAGTCACACCACAAACATTTCGGGCCAGGACGTCAACATTTTCCATTGCGCCCTTATGCGTACCTACCATCCAGCTATGGAAAACCATGATTTGAGATACTCCTCCACACACCATGAAACACTTTGAGTCAAAGTATTTTTATTGGTTTGATTCCCATGTCGTGAGTTGAGATTCTCATCATCATTTCCCTGAGTTGCGTGAGTCGAACCATTCCTCATACAACTCTTCCAAACTCTATCACTTGGCTCCTACTCCAGGTGGAACCAGAAAGGGTCGCCCTCGCGTAAGACCCAACACCATCCATTCTCAGGCACCTTATGCCCAATATTCCTATCTACATGACTGTAAACTGTATTACACCCTATGTTCCAATCAAAGGAAGTCTCTTACACTATACAAGAGATGCCTTATGCTCCAAGCATAAGACGACTAATGCCATGATTACTGTGGCATGATTCCAACACCCCTTAGAATTATCCCTCTTGTGCACTAATGCATAGGTGAAGGCCTCAATTAAATAATGGGTTGGGATGCCCTCATGTCTAGACATGAGGAAGACATTAAGGGCATATTTCTCGCATAAGACCCATTCACCAGTCCCGCTCCATAGCGGCACCCAGACAACTTCCTCGCGTAAGCCCCATTCACCCTTACAGCTCCATAGCAGCACCCGGGAAGCATTCTCGCGTAAGCCCCATTCACCAGTACCGCTCCTTTCTAGCACCGAATAAGCTTCCTCATGTAGGCCCCATTCACCAGTGATGCTTCATTGTGACACCCTTGTATCATCCTTGCGTAAGCCCCATTCACCAGTTCCACTCCATAGCGGCACCCGTGCAGCTTCCTCGCGTAAGCCCCATTCACCCGTGTCGCCCCATAGCGGCACCCGGGTAGCATCCTCGCATAATACCCATTCACCAGTGCCACTCCATAGCGGTACCAAGGCATCTTCCTCACGTAATCCCCATTTACCCTTTCCACTCCATAGTGGAACCCAGGCAGCTTCCTCACGTAAGCCCCTTTCACCATAACTGCTCCATAGCCGCACCAGGGAAGCTTTCTCACATAAGCCCCATTCAACAGTGCCGCTCCATATCGGCACTCAGGAAGCTTCCTCGCGTAATCCCCATTCACCAGTGTCGCTCCATAGCGGAACCCAGGCATCATCCTCACATAAGCCCAATTCACCAGTGCCGCTCCATAGTGGCACCCGAACAACTTCCTCGTCTAAGTGCCATTCACCATTACTGCTCCATAGTGGCACTCAGGCAGCATCCTCTTATAAGCCCCATTCACCAGTTCTGCTCCATAGAGGCACCTGGGCAGCTTCCTCAGGTAGGCCCCATTCACCATTACCGCTCCATAGCGGCACCCGGGCAGCTTCCTTGCGTAAGCTCCATTCACCGTTGCTGCCCCATAGCGGCACCTGGGTAGCTTCCTTGCGTATGCCCCATTCACCATTGCCTCTTCATAGTGGCACCCAGGCAGCTTCCTTGCCTAAGACCCATTCACAATTTCCGCTCCAAATCGTCACCCATGTAGCTTCCTTGCATAATCCACATTCACCATTTCCACTCCATAGCCGCACCCGAGAATCTTCCTTGATAAGCCCCATCCAATGTGGTCACTCCTTTTAGTGGTAATTTGTTGTGATCCCAATCATCAGTAAGTCATTGTGATCCCATTCAACAGTAAGATAATGACATCCTTATCCAGCGGTAAGCTGTTGTGATCCTATTCAGCGGTACGCCATTGACATCCTTATCCAGCGGTAAACCGTTGTGATCCCAATCAGCAGTATGTCTTTGTGATCTTATTCAGTGGTAAGCTATTGATATCCTTATCCAGCAGTAAGCGGTTGCGACCCCATTCAGTGGAAAGAAGTTGAAATCCTTATCTAGTGGTAATCCGTTGTGACCCAATCCAGTGATAAGCTGTGGAAAACCCCAATAAGCAATAAGCCTTCATTAGGAGAAATACATCGACTTTGATTTCCTGCCATGAGGATACGTATGAAGCCTCTTCAAGGATCAATCTTGAGACCATCATCATCCTCATGGCAATTCCATCCCATTCCCCACCCTTCATGGACGCACCCTTAAACTGTGATCATCAGTCCCCGCTGCCTCTTGTTTCTCACACTGAGCATGACTTGCGTGGACTTAGAGAAAGCACCGACCATGATAAGAACCACATTGGGGAATCCTGTAGTGTAATCCCCACACATCTATCCCAAACTACGTGGCCCTTGATCCATGTCAAGTCATGGTACGTCGGAAGCCTCACCAAGTTTCAAGCCCACTAACCATTGGTCCCGACCGCCATAGCGTCAGTGTGCCAAGCCCCCATCCCAAAATATGTGGAATTTGATCTATGTAAAGGCATGGAATGTAAGAAGCCTCCATGAGGTTCAAGCCCACCTCCCATTGGACCAAGGTCATTATTCACGTCGGTCCTCCGACACACACCCATTCTGAACTACATGGACTTTGATCCGTGTGAAGGCATGGTACATAGGAAGCCTCCCTGAGGCTCAATCCCAGCACCCCTCTAGGACAAGGTCCTTCTTCATGTCGGTTCACCGAAACCCTTCCCGAACTATGTGGACTTTGATCCATGTCAAGGCATGGTTTGCAGGAAGCCTCCATAAGGTTCAATCCCACCACCCATTGGTCGCTCCGACCCCCTTCACGTCGGCTCTCACCAACCGAACTATGTGGAATTTGATTCCTTGCCATAGGGATATGTAGGAAGTCTCTTCGAGGCTAATTCCCATCACTACCGTCATCTCCACGATGGTCCCATGTCATTCCTCCTCCACTCCATTCAACATTCCATCACCCATCCTAATTCTTACTCAGGCTGCCACATCCCAGTGGGATCATGCCACCCCATTCCCCTCCACAGAGTTCGAGAAGCTACCCACGTGCTGATCCCTATATCGGTGTTCCCTCAATGGCGTTCTTCAATCTGATCCACTCTAATCCATATCCTGTAGACGTTAAACTTGTGGCATACCCGATGTTAAACATGGTAAGCTGAGGAAAACCTTAGATACATGCCTAGGGTATATGATTCCCGCATTTGATGTGGGATTCCTTGGGCTTTCACGCCCTCAAGAAGCCCTATAATATTGGTCAAAAGAGAAACACATCAATTCCATAATGTCCAGACACACCAGTGATGACTCAACTTGACTACTCCCCCAACTGAAAGTTGCTGCCCGGACCGGACCCCTTGGAATGTCCTGACAGAATCAGTGTAATTATCCGGCATCCATGGAAACATGGCACTGGGATAAGTTTCATGAAAAATGTATTAAATCTATAAGGGAGACCCGGAGTAGGTGATGAGTTTCGAGGAGGAACATATAGAAGGAATAAATGACATCCATTCATCCAGTTTCGATCAAAGAGTAGACATCCCTGAATAAGGAGCGAATGTCGCCCGCCTTTGGAAAGCGAGAATGTGGGGAAACAGAACCGCGACGACGTCCCCTGAACGTTATGGACACGCGCACGCCGACCAAAGTTTTGGAAACAAAAATGGTGAACAATATGTGAAATTATTCTCCTCAATGTGGAGATTAGTAGCACTCGAGACATCAGTAGAGTGACATGTCACCAGATCCAGATTTCCAGTGTCTGGTCCCGCCATGAAAATAGCGGGCATGGCGTGAAACTCACCAGATGTTGGGGCAGTATAACGTTGGGAATCCCATTCTGCAACATTGTAAGGGTGGATCCCTCTTACTAGCCATGGAAGACGAAATGGTGTTGGGGCACTGGTTGTTGACTTCTTTTCCTAGAAGTGCTGATGAGTTAATCTCCTTGCTTCTCAGGAATCATCTGGCCACCATTGGAACACGTTCACCACCCACTCGCCTACGCAAGGGAAGGGGAAATGCCAGCATAGCTGCTCCGCATGGCTCCACTACTGCCTCAATGACATCTCCATCCTCGAATGTGGGGTGACCATGCCCCATCTCCCCATCAGAAGTCGTCCAACGAATCTTGATTAATGACCTCGTACCTCGTTACGAGGAGGAGGGCATAATCCCAACCCGGGATATGGCCCGCTTGGACCTGGAGGCATCCAGGCCCCGCCATCAATGCCTCCCCCAAGGGCCACACAGGGAGCCACTGCTCCCCACTCTGACCTTCAACCGTTTCAGGAGCCTCTCCCCAGAAAACCTCGATGACTCCATGCCCTACACCGATGAGGTAGGAGATGTTCGGGCCCGCCAAGAAAGAGTTCCATCCCAGGGGTTCCCAGCGAGGGCCCCCAACAAGTTGCGCCCGTTCCGCCACTCGATTCACTGAGCTGAAGAGCAAGTAGACTACCTACCTGCACCACCAGCACCGGCCCGAATGAATCGACGCCAACGTCGGGCACATGCTGAGGAGGGTGCTCGTCAAGGGGCGTCAACGTCTGTGGCTACTATGGCCCAATACACCACCAACGTGCATCATAAAACCCCTACATATGCTAAGCAGGGGAAGTTGTATGCCTGAACCGAATCGAGGCCCCAACCACCCCATGGGTAGGCTGGGTCAACTGTCCTAGTCGCACGCACAGGCGGTGGTCACTACGGGCTAATCCGCAGCAATGCCACTCTCTACGGGGGCCCTCCTCGTGCATCCACCATGGAGGACGCAGACCTTTACCACTCCCAAGACCAGCTCAGAGGTACTCCCCATTCCACCTTCGACTCGAATGAGGGCCTTCCCTGTGGTAGCAACACCTCATATGGGAGCCTCTCCCATGATCATTACACTGGGTATGGAACCATCCCTCCTGCCACGGACCACCTGGGTAGGGAAGTTGTACATCTTGTCACTCAATAATGTGAGGACCTTCCTCAAATCCTTGTAGCAGCTGACAGAGGTCATATTCTTCCTATCAACCTGAGGGGTGGAGATCAACTTCAATTCACTAACACCCATCACGGAGGTCCTACACATGTTCGTTTTGATTAGTACGGGGACCTGCCTTGCACTGACGCCACCGAGGGAACCAGGCGTGGAGGTCCTACATGTGCCCCCGTCATTTCCAGTGGGGGTCCTACCCACACTAGCATCCAACACAGAGTTCCTCCCCATGTCCCCATTGACATTTTCCCCAGTTCTCCTTATACCCCGACCCACTCAGGCGGATGTACTCCCCACCACAATACTAGTACGACCAAAGGACATTCTCATTCCGGGAATTGTCCCTTCCCCGAAGAGACCCCATGGGATAGGAAGGCGGGTCGTCACTGCTTCAAGCAGAATACCAAAAAGCTTAAGATTGATATCAAACCGGTCTGTTTCTTAGATTCTGAAGCAGAGTACAACTCAGCGGTGGAACCCTCCCCTCGGTTCTCTGTGTCAAGGACAAGGGCTGCAACAAATAATATCAGCCTCATCCTTTTGGAGTGTGAATTCCACTGGATCCCACCTCTCATAGTAGGTATATCCAAGAGGAGGAAATTTTGGGAGTCCCATAGGTTTGGACCATGAGGTCACCATAATCATCCATAGAAGCGCCCACTACCTTGACCAGAGATCATGTAGGGCTATTTTGGGGACCGATGGTGGTTGAGAAACAATGTGACTTATAGACGAAAACCGAGATCCCTACACTAGAATTTGTGGTTGTCAGCCCGTCGTATCATGACATTGTGGTCAGGTCACCACACTCCTCGGAGGATGGCCCAGAATTCGGTGGCTAGTTGGCTCATTTGTTGTATTCTCTGCCGCCCAGTTTACTGTCTCAACGGTCCGCTTCAGTACCACTACTCACTACAGAAAAACCGCCATTTCGCGGCGGTTTTTTAGCGGCGGTTTTTAAAACCGCCGCTAAAAAAAAATCTGGGTGGCGTTTCGCGGCGGTTTAAAAACCGCCGCTACAAAACCGCCGGGAAACGGCAAATTTTTTTTTTTTTTTTTTTTTAAAAAAATTTAATTTTTTCGGCGATTAGCGGGGGTTTTTTAAAAAACCGCCGCGAAATGAAATGAAAAAAATAAAAAAAATAAAAAAAACTAATATATTGTTATATAAATACATTTATATTGATATAAAAATAATATATATATTATAAATATGTTTTAGATAAATATAAATAGACTACTACATTTAATATATAAGAAATTTAGTGAAAATGGCTTCAAAATATTTTTAAAAAATATTATTAATTAATAATTGTCTATTTATTATCGATTAAAAAACATTTAATAACAATTTGAAGGGTAAAAAAAATTAAAAAAAGATCCAAAACATGTTGAAAACGGAACTCAAACTTCAAACGGCCATAACTTTTGATCCGGGTGTCCGTTTGAGCTCTACCACATATCAAATCGAAGCCTGCGACGAGCACTACGTCGCTGTGACTCGGGCTAGCCCAGTCAAGGGTTTTTCGACCCCAAAAAAGGCCTAGAATGCCTCCAAAACTGAGTTTTTAGCCGGGGCACCCCGATTTTTCAAAATTCAAACAGGTATAACTTCCGATCCGGATGTCCGTTAGGCCTGTACCACATATCATATCGTAGATTGTTTCATTTTCTTCGATTTGACTGGTTGTGGCGTTAAAACAGGATTCTAGATTATATGTTATGGTTGTTTTAACATTATATGGCTTTTCAAATACACACATTTAGTATGTATTATTTATTATCTATTATTTATTGTTTAAAATTAATTATTTACAATTAATTATTTATTATTTATTATTTATTTATTATTTATTATTTATTTATATTTATTATTTATCATTTATCATTTATTATTTATTATTTATTATTTATTTACTATTTATTATTTATTTACTATTTATTATTTATTATTTATTATCTATTATTATTTATTATTTATTATTATTTATTATTATTTATTATTATTTATTATTATTTATTATTTATTATTTATTATTTATTATTATTTATTATTTAATATTATTTATTATTTATTATTCTTTATTATTTATTATTTATTATTTATTATTCTTTATTATTATTTATTTATTATTTATTATTTATTATTTATTATTATTTAATATTATTTATTATTTATTATTCTTTATTATTTATTATTTATTATTTATGATTATTTATTTATTATTTATTATTTATTTATGATTTATTATTTATGATTTATGATTTATTATTATTTATAATTTATAATTTATAATTTATAATTTATAATTTATTATTTATAATTTATTATTTATTATTTATTATGTATTATTTATTATCTATTATTATTTATTATTATTTAATATTATTTATTATTATTTATTATTTATTATTATTTATTATTTATTATATATTATTATTTATTTATTATTTATTATTTATTATTTATTATCTATTATTATTTATTATTATTTATTATTATTTATTATTTATTATTTATTATTATTTAATATTATTTAATATTATTTATTATTTATTATTTATTATTTATAATTTATTATTTATTATTTATAATTGATTATTTATTATTTATTATTTATTATGTTTTATTTATTATCTATTATTATTTATTATTATTTAATATTATTTATTATTATTTATTATTTATTATTATTTATTATTTATTATTTATTATTATTTATTTATTATTTATTATTTATTATTTATTATCTATTATTATTTATTATTGTTTATTATTATTTATTATTTATTATTTAATATTATTTAATATTATTTAATATTATTTAATATTATTTATTATTTATTATTTATTATTTATAATTCATTATTTATTATTTATTATTTATTATTTATTATTTATTATGTATTATTTATTATCTATTATTATTTATTATTATTTAATATTATTTATTATTTATTATTTATTATTATTTATTATATATTATTTATTATTATTTATTATTTATTATTTATTATTTATTATTTATTATTTATTATTTATTATTATTTATTATTTATTTATTATTTACGATTTATTATTTATTATTATTTATTTATTATTTATTATTTATTATCTATTATCTATTATTATTTATTATTATTTATTATTTATTATTTATTATTATTTAATATTATTTAATATTATTTATTATTTATTATTTATTATTTATTATTTATTATTTATTATTTATTATTTATTATTTATTATTTGTTATTTATTATTTATTATTTATTATTTATTATTATTTTTTATTTATTATTTATTATTTATTATTATTTATTATTTATTATCTATTATTTATTATTTATTATTTATTATTTATTATTATTTAATATTATTTATTATTTATTATTCTTTATTATTTATTATTTATTATTTATTATTATTTATTATTTATTTATTATTTACGATTTATTATTTATTATTATTTATTTATTATTTATTATTTATTATCTATTATTATTTATTATTATTTATTATTATTTATTATTTATTATTTAAAATAATTTAATATTATTTAATATTATTTATTATTTATTATTTATTATTTATTATTTATTATTTATTATTTATTATTTATTATTTATTATTTATTATTTATTATTTATTATTTATTATTATT
This sequence comes from Viscum album, assembly GCA_963277665.1. Classification (NCBI taxonomy): domain Eukaryota; kingdom Viridiplantae; phylum Streptophyta; class Magnoliopsida; order Santalales; family Viscaceae; genus Viscum; species Viscum album. The sequence continues at coordinate 1,992,850,745 of OY728125.1, read as the reverse complement.
TATTATTTATTATCTATTAGTTATGTATTATTTGTTTTTTCAATTAATATATATAAGTATATTAAATTCTGTTTATTAACCACATGGCGGGCTTGCTGGAGTGGTAAAGTCTTTGAATAATAAGCAAGAGGTCAGAGGTTCAAATCTCACCAGACGCAGATTTTATTTATATTGCATGGGCATGTGCATGGGCAGCTGCATGGGCATGTGCATGCATGCATGGATAAAGTAATACGAAATTAAATAAAATAAAAGTGAATTAGATAAAATAAAAAGGAAATAAATAAAAAACGCAATAAATAAATAAAAAACGCAATAAATAAATAAAAAACGCAATAAATAAATAGAAAACGAAATAAATAAATGATAAACGGAATAAATAAATAATAAACGAAATAAATAAATAATAAACGAAATAAATAAATAATAAACGAAATAAATAAATAATAAACGAAATAAATAAATAATAAACGAAATAAATAAATAATAAACGAAATAAATAAATAATAAACGAAATAAATAAATAATAAACGAAATAAATCAATAATAAACGAAATAAATAAATAATAAACGAAATAAATAAATAATAAACGAAATAAATAATAAACGAAATAAATAATAAACGAAATAAATAAATAATAATAATAAAATAAACAAATAATAAAAAAAATCAAAAAAATCAAAAAAAAAATTAAAAAAAAAATAAAAATAAAAAAATAAAAATAAAATTAAATTAGCGGCGGTTTAAACCGCCGCTAAAAAACCGCCGCGAAACGTTCCGGCGGTTTTTGAAAACCGCCGCGAATAGTTTCCCGACGCCACATTTAGCGGCGGTTTTGAAAACCGCCGCCAATCCTTTTAGCGGCGGTTTAAACCGCCGCGAAACGCAAAAAAAAACCGCCTCTAAATGCTTATTTTGACGTAGTGACTGGTTCCTCAGCCACCTCCAGTTGACGAGTGGGGAAATAAGGGTCCATACCCCGAATCCGAGCCTAGGACCTTCTGGAACATTCTTGCGGAAGATCACTTCCCGGAGAAGTTCTAGCCGGCGGCGGAGTCAAACTTCTGTGCGCCGGAATCTCTCACCCCATGGGAAGTCGACTGCTTCCATCAAAACCTATAGGTGACACACTTCCATCTTTGTTATCATCGGGTGGTGTAACCTAGAAGCCAATTGCACTTTGAGGAGATCGGGAAGTAATGCCTTCTGGTCGATTTGGCCTCACTCCCCATGGCCTGGTACCCTGAGTCACCAGGTCGCCAGAGGACCCGCCAACAAAGATGCATTTAGAGTTTTAGGGTACTCCACAAAATCATCAGGGAGGCTACCCCCCACGTGCTTGTCCATGGCTGGGGAAAGTATGCTGCCCTCCTCTTCAGCCCTATTCGACGACAGCCTGACCCAATATGTGATTTTGAGGACATGCCCTCGGGAAGGGTCACAGTCCACATGGCTAATGTCATGGACAAGGAGGGAATGATGGAATTTATTGATGGAGACATCTCTCGTGAGGGTGTGCCACCATTGTTTGACCCATCAGGGAGGATTACTCATCACTAGAGGAACCTCCTAGGTCTCCCTCCACCCACCGACTCATTGGTACTCAGTCGGAATGCCAGTAAGGATTAAGAGAATGTCGGAACTGTCAAGCACTCTGACCCGTCCACCATAGTGCAGAAGATGGGGGAAGACCCTGAGAAGGCCTCGTTGTGCCATCAACTTGCTGAGTAGAAGAACCTGGTCGATGAACTCATGGCCGAACACGCTATATAGCGACGCCCCGACTATGGTGATCCTAGGCAGGGGAAGTAGGGGAAAGAACAACATCCCCCCCAGCGGGATGCCTCCGGGAAACCCTGATGATACCACTTGTGCGGACAGGGTTGAAGCTGGAACTCACGACAAGAGTGTGCGATACGTCTTACCAAACCCTCCCAAATAGCGCGACAATCCGAGGAGTCCGGCCCGGGTACCCCTAGATTCTAGGCTGGCTGCTCCGCTAGTCGCTCCATGAGCCGTTGAACCTATATACCATGTCGAAGTGCCCAAAAACGCCCTTGTGGTTAGGGATCCTCGCCAATACAGGGACCCCCTTTCCGAACTATCCAATGGCGGCACTCATCGACCGCCTCGAGGAGTTAGAAACATAGCAGGTGGTAGTACCACTAGATGGAAAGCCATATCCCACATGGGTGGATGATATGACTGCACCCCTGGGTTTGGGAAATCCCACTTTCTCACCATTTAACAAGACGAGAGACATACCACAACACCTGGGCCACTTTTCTTCAAGGTGTGGCCCCATGATGGGGACCCCAGCACAACAGTAAGCCGCCAAGCTCTGATGTTTTGTGCAGACATTGGAAGGACCTGCGTTCATCTGGTATAGCCAGCTCCCCATTGGATCGGTGACTGGATAGGAGGATCTTCGCTGGAAATTACTATATCAGTTCATCTCCACCATGTGAAATTACAGTATTGAATTCCTCTTCAAGTTCAAACAAAGGCATGATGAGAGAGTCATGGACTTTATCACCCGGTGGAAGGGGCACACATACTCCGTCGACATGCCACTGACTCAGGAGAAATTACTGAAGATGTGTGTAGGGATTGAAAAAATAGAACTGGATCCATCCCTGATCACTCAGAACTACCCTGGAGGGTTCAGAGACTTCTCAAATAAGGCCCAGCGCCTCGAGAAAGCTCTACAACTGGCTAGTTAGGTGTGTTCGCTGCCCCTTGTGATCCCAACAATTAGGGCATCCAGAGCCACACCCACCGTGGTATCCTAGAATGAAGCCCCCTAGGTAGATATAATTGTTTCCAGGAGCACCGGCTCTGCAACCTCGTAGAGGCCGGACACCACAGGTGCAGCCTCCTGCCCAGCAGCGACCGCCTTAGAATCGGCAGGTTCCCCCAAGCAATGCGCCACCACCGCCTAGGCGGGATAATCAGGCTCCGCCTCCTTGGTAGGTTCCTCTAGCCCCTCATCAGGGACAGACTCCCAGAGACCCCAATCCAGAAAAAAGACACCATACATACTCATTCAGTGTGGATTAGGTTCCTGTTTACTTCCGTAGTGCCTTAGAACAGGGGATTGTGCGCTTAACTGAGTATAGAAGGCCGCCAGAGGCTAATCTCACTGATCTCCCCAACTTATTCCCCTATCATTGGATTTTGGAGAACACCCTAACGTAGTTCTTTGTGTTTACAGAATGGCTCCAAGACTAAGTCGATAACAACATAGTCAGGCTAGGCCGGGCCCCGGAATAAGTGGCAGGTGTCTTTTTGAGGTCAGAAAGCGGTAGCGACAAAGAAGGTGAGTGGAAACAGGTTCCCATCCATGGGTCGCATAATTACGTTGACTGGATGGCCCATAAAATAGTCACCTATGCCCATGGAATTATTCAGGCTTGCCTGAACCAGCCGGAGCCTTCAGAACCTGTAGCCAGCGTCTCTACATCATCATCTCTGCCGGCCTCTTCCCAGAAGATCAAGCATCGGCAGCGGAAGAAGAAGCATTGCGCTCCACCAATGTCATCGTCATCCCGCACTCTCAGTGACTTCATGGCCCATGATATGGGTATCCCTCCCAGAATCAGCCCAGTTATGGATGTTTCCTAAAGAGAAATCCAGGGGTACAATTTAGTTAATACCATGGTGTTGGTAAATCCCTATATGACTCCCAACAAGGGGGAACACCAGGTGAACCTCCGCAACATCCCCAGCCGACGTCAACGTCAGCGAAATCGTGGCCATATGGGCTATCAAGGCATGTCAGCTTATGCTTTCAGCCAGGCCGTGAACGCCACTGCGACCATATAGCAAGCCCAGTAAAGAGCTCAATACGCACCACCTCTCCATCCGGTGTCCTTAGATCTACCTCCACCACCATTCGTGCTACTAGATCAGGCAGAGCTACCTCGTCCGTACCACGACCAGTCTCACCCTGCTACAGTCCGATCTTTGTTTTCTGTTCCTCATCTGGAAACTACTCTTCCGGCCTCAACTAGTGAAAAACATGGTGCACCTGGCACTAGCCAGCCGTCGGTCCAGCCGGCACGACCCGTCATTCCTCCAATCACAGAGCGACCTCGATTTAGAAGAAGTTCACACGTAGCGTGGAAGTATGATGTTGTTAAGAACCTTTTCATCTTCCCAGTGATTCTTTCTATCCTCGAGGCTCTTCACCTATTATCATACATGCGTGAGGTGCTCGTTGAGGCTCTAAGGATCCCCCTCTAGTTTGAGACAGAGGTAGAAGCTGCAGAACCCTTCCATGCTGAGGGAATTGAGAACTCCGAATGCCAAGAAGTTATCTCGTTCTCTGTTGAAGACGAAGACCCTCCCATACAGTGGAAAATTCATCCACTGTACATCCCTAGTCAGTTCAGTGGTGTGGATGTCCGCCGGTGTCTTATTGACATGGGCTCTGGGATTAACCTAATCCCAAATCAGACACGGTAGAGGCTGGGTTTGCCTAAGGATGATTTTACTCCCTCTGACCTCAGAATCCAGGGATACGATAGGACCGATAAGACCCCAGTTAGCCAGATCCGTTTGATGACCCAGTTCGGTGGCCTAGTTTCCAGTACGTAGTTCATGGTTGTCTCCCAGGACACCGCGTACTACACATTGATGGCATGCCATTGCTCCACCTGCATGCAGCGGTACCTTCATCGTATCACCAATGCCTCAAATACTCCCACAATGGTCGATTAGGTGTGCTCAAAGGATATGTGTCTCCTTTTTCCTCTTGTGAAGCCCTCTATCTAAACACTGACTGTGACAAGAGCAAGGATAAGAAAATTCTGGAAAGTGAGATTGAGTCCTCCATGGTCACAAGTGATCCATGGGAAGGCCTGGATGAATCCTACATCTTCTCAATTCATCATTTGGAGGCCACGACCCCTGACATGGGGTAATGCTTTGTCGTTTTGGGTATGAGAGTAAGGTATATTCCTAAGTTTGATCGATGATGAAAAATCAACTCGTACTCCAACACCAACCAGGCTCGGGTGATCCTAGAACCTCCTACCCCTGTATGGTATTAGGATATCAGGCACGTGGAAATGGCGGTACATCATACGTGTCTGTTTCACCGGGCTGGAATTAACCGGCTCAAGAAGACGCGCCACTACTAGTTTGATGTTATCAAGGGTGGCCCCATGGGACGAAGACCAGATGGGATTGGATCAACTGCCTTCATCGCCATGGTCTCAGTGGCACACGATTATCCTGTTCTGATGACCACTACTGCTCAAGTCGGCACCAGCCTCCTATCTGTGTCTGGTGGCTCGGAGACAACTCCCACCAATGAAGGTCCCTCCACAAGTGGAGAAGAGGATCTAGAGTATGCCCCCACGCATTTGATGAAGGTGTCTCTACCGCGATCAATGAACTAGTACAAGTGAATCTTGGTAGCGAGGCAGATCCGAGACCCACATTGATCAGTGCCACCATGTCCCCCAAGGTGCAATAGTGGTACGTGAACTTTCTTAAGCAGTACCGAGATGTGTTTTCCTAGAGTTACAGTGTGATACCAGGACTAGATCTTCATGTAGACGTCCACCGACATTGTCTCCGGACAAACCATAGAGGGTTCAAGCAGCCTCCCAGGAAAATTCACCCTTCTCATGGTGCCATTGTTAAGGCCTAAGTTGACAATCTCATCAAATCCAACTTCTTCAAGGATGTCTAGTACCCCAAGTGTCTAGCCAACGTTGTGCCAGTTAGGAAGAAGAACGGGAAGATCAGAGTCTGTATTGACTTCTGCGATCTCAACCGCCACTCTCTGAAGGATGATTTTCCCCTTCCAGTGACAGAGTTGTTGATTGATGCTACGGCCGGGTTCCACGCCCTCTCCTTTTGGGATGGGTATTCCGGGTACAACCAGATCTGGATGGCCCCTGAAGGCGAGGATTCCACCACTTTTAGGGCCCCCCAAGTTACTTTCTGTTACCAGATTATTCCATTCAGCCTTAAAAATGTAGGTGCCACCTATCAGCGGTCCATGCACCACATATTCAATCCAATTCTTAGAACATTGGTGGAGTGCTATGTAGATGATCTGGTGGTCAAATATCGCCAGCGCCAGGACCATCTCAAGGACCTAGAGAAAGTATTCGTCTTCCTTCATTCCTTCCACTTGACGATGAACCCGTTGAAGTGTGCCTTTGGGGTCACCTCTAGGAAGTTTCTCGGATTCATTGTCAGATATCAGGGCATCGTGATTGACCTAGAGAAGATCATAGGCATTAGCCAAATTCCTCCCCCGAGCAATATTTGGGATCTTTGAGGTCTTCATGGCCACTTAGCCTACATACGCCAATTCATTATAAATCTGGCTGGCAAGTGTAAGCCCTTTTCATGACTCATGATGAAAGGATCCACCTATGAATGGGAAGAAGAGTGTAAAAACGCGTTTGAGGAAGTAAAGCGGTATTTGCTGCAACCTCTGGTCTTGATGCCACGCATCGCCGAAAATCCACTAGTCCTTCATGTGACTGCCCTGGAAGGGTCTCTCGGTGCCCTGCCTACCCAGAAAAACTATGAGGGGACAGATAATAGCCTCTAATACCTTAGCAACATGCTCCTCGATTCAAATACCCGATACACCCCCATCGCAAAGAGCTTCCTTGCGCTCGTGATTGCCATACAGAAATTCCGAGATTACCTACAACACCATGAGGTACAGCTGATCTCTCGGCTAGTCCCACTAAAGTACATTCTGAACTGCCCCATGTTGACTGGCCAACTAGCGCGGTGGGACGTAATTATTCAGTATATTGACATCAGGTTTGTGCCACAGAAGGCTATCAAGGGGCAGGCATTGGCAGACTTCCTAGATACCCATCTGACCTCTGCGGATCAATTCCTAGACCCAGATTTTCATGATGAGGCAATCCTCTCAGTCGTTCATGCTGTCTCATTCCTTTACTCAAAAGGTTGCACCAACAACGAGGCAGAGTATCGGGCTCTCATCACTGGCCTCGAGCTAGCCCTTGAGATCGATGTGACCCATTTGCATGTGAAAGGGGATGTCGAACTAGTCATCAAGAAAGTCAATGGATACTATGTTTTCTGAATTCAAGAGCTCATGCCATTTTTGGAGTGCGCCCTCTATCTAATGGCCCAGTTCCCTTCTCGGCCAAAGGATACCCATGTCTCTTAGTCACAGAATGGTCGAGCGGACGCTTTGCTCGGTTCATCTACGTCACATGCAGAACCCGAGAATGATGATCTGATTATACATGTGGCACACCGTAGAGTCATTTCCCCCATCAACCCAGAGGATGGCGACGGCCCACGGGTAAGCCATCTTACCGTCGGATCCTCCATGTTAGGATCCTCAAGTTATTCAGATGTAGTGGATGAAATGACTCCCGATTGGAGAGAACCTTTTGTCGAGTATCTCCAAAATGGTTGCCTCCCAGATGATCGGGCCGAGCGTGAGCGAATTAGATGCCGCACACTGCAGTTTACCCTCCAGAGTGGTCATTGTCTTGATCAGATCTTCTATAAGTGTGGTTTAGATGGTGTTATTCTCCGTTGCATTCAAGGAGTCATGATTTATCAGGTCCTGCAAGAGGTCCATTCCGGTTCCTACAGAGCCCACCAAGCTAGGCCGAAGCTATCCCAACAGATCCGTAGACTGGGGTACTTCTGGCTCTCTATGATCCACGATTGTATCGAGTTCAACAAGAGATGACATGCATTCCAAGTTCATGAAATGTTCCTACATCGGCCACCAAAACCTCTCCACTCTACCATGTAATCTTGGCCCTTCGCGGTGTTGCGGATCGATGTCGTTGGGCCATACCCATTGACGACAACTCGCCATTGTATGTTCATCCAGACTGCTACAGTCTTCTTCTCCAAATGGGAAGAGGCAATCCAACTCAAGGAAGTCAAGGCTCAATCCATTTTTGATTTTGTGAACTCTAACATCATCTACCGATTTGGAGTCCCACACACCGTGCTCACTGATAACGACACAAAATTCTAAGCAGCCGAGCTGAAGAAATTGTATGCCAAGTACAATATAAGTCCGAAACATACCTCTCTCTATCACGCATTGGAAAATGGACAGATCAAGGAATTCAACAAAACACTCTCTAAAATTTTGCAGAAAATGGTTGGTTAGAACAGGAAGAGTTGGATGGACAAGCTCCCCAATTCCCTCTAGGCTTATCATACGAAAACACACAATTTCACCCAGGTGACTTCATATTCCCTAGTGTATGGGGATGAGGCTATCATGCCCATTGAGATCCAGCTTCCATCGTTACGCACTGCAGTCTATGACTAGCAGGCACCAGATAAGGTGGCCAAAATCCATCTAGCTGAATTGGAAGCACTCGACGAGTGTAGGCTCTGTGCCCTGCACAATATGGAAAGGCATCACAATAAGATAGCTATAACCTTCAACAAGAAAGTTCGTTTCCTCTCTTTTCTGCAAGGGGACCCAGTGTTGTCCTTCCGAGCGCCAATGATCCCTAGTAGGAAATCACCCAAGTTGGAGCCCAAAAGGGAAGGACCTTACATCATTCAATAGCTTTACCCCAATGGATAATATTACTTGGTGACCATGGATAATGAGCACATAACCCCTCCAACCAATGCCATGTTACTCAAGAAATACTTTTCCTAAGCCCCTCGGTCCGGCACGACCTTAAACTATACGGTCCTGTACAACATTAAACTGTACGGTCCTACACGACCATAAACTGCATGGTTCTACATAACCTTAAACTAGATGGTCCCGCATAACCCTAAACAACACGACGGTCCTGCATGACCTTAACTGCACCGTCCTGCAAGACATTAAACTGCATCTTGAGAACTACGTGTGGCTTGATTCCAATTCTCGTTGGATACATAGGAACGCTCAGACGCCTCATCTTGAGCCCATACCTGATCTCTTCTCTTTGATTGTCCCCTAGGTATAGTCTCTTCAGAGGGTCCTAGCATGATGTAGAGTAGGCTTCCTTAGCCCCACTCATACGAGGATTATAATGGTCACACCAGGTGCCCACTCCAGTTATTCTATCCTCCCACGTCCTCCCTGCAAGACGTTAAACTGCATCGCCATCATGAACTACATATGGCTTGATTCCCATCCTCATGGGAACCAAGCTAGCCTCGATCCGGCTGTAAGTCCCCCTCCCGGGAGATGATCGCCTCTTTCATAGATGGGTACATCTATGCTTCACCCACTCCTTGACTAGGATTCCATCACCTTTCCCATATGAAAGGGTCCCTGAATGGTATCGATGCTAGGACTAAGGGCCCTTTTATAACGTTGGGACAACTCCCTCGAGGATTTCGAGCAACAAGCCGATACAAGTCCCGCGTTTCGAATTTTGTTAGTGGTCGATGCTCATTTGTTTCTCCCTTTTGATGTCACTATAGGGATGCTGTGTTTCGAACATGGTTAATAGTTTACCTGGATCGTTAGGACCACCCCAGGATGTCTCAATCATATTGTGTAGTGGTTCGTTCTTCCCCGTCATATCTAAGCAACGAACTCCCCTTAGGCGATGCCGTCAATCAGGCCCCTTGGCCTTTCGGGCCCCTGGACCAGGTTCTCTCTGATAGGATTGTAAGACATGGTGTTGGAATATGTCCTCATTCACGTTAGGTTAGTCTTCGTACTGTAAATATCCCCATATGAGACCTTTCCCATTTCCCTCGTCCTCACTACAAGACGTTAAAATGAAAGATGGTCAGGCCTCCCCGGCCGAGGCCCAGCCTCAGGCCCCTTAGCCTTTTCAGGCCCCCGACCGTTGTCCTCACTGCAAGATGTTAAACTACAAGCTGTTCAGGCCTCCCTAACGGAGGCCCAGCCATAGGCCCCTTGGCCATTCAGGCCCTCGACCCTCATCATCCCTACAAGACGTTAAACTACATGCTGGTCAGGCGTCCCTGACCAAGGCCCAGCATCCGGACCCTTGGCCTTTTCGGTCCCCTGGACCTCGTCCTCACTACAAGACGATAAACTGTAAGCTGTTTAGGCCTCCCTTACCGAGGCCCATCCTCAGAACCCTTGTGCTTTTCGGACCCCCATCCCTCGTCCTCACTGCAATATGTTAAACTCATGTTGGTCCGAACTCCCGGATTGAGGTCCAGCCTCAGGACCCTTGGCCTTTTCGGTCCCCCGACCCTCATCCTCATTGTAAGACATTAAAATGTGTGTCATTTTTGCCTTCCTGACTGAAGCCTAACTATCAGGCCCCTCGGCCTTTTGGGCCCCAGCCCAGGTCCTCTCTTATGGGAGTGTATGTAGTGCGGGGTTATGTCCTCATTCATGTCAGTTTATTCGTCATACCATACCAATCCCTTGTCTAGGGAATCCTATTCCCCTCCTCATCCTTCATGACATTAAATTACATCTTGAAAACTGTGTGTGGCATAATTCTCATCCTTATGGGATACTTTGGACCACCTAAAATTCAAGACTTCGGGTCAAGCCCCATCTCCCGGAAATATCTATTTCACCTTGGCCACTTGGCCTACCCTTCCCCGGAGAGGGGAGTATATGGTGTGGCATGGGATTGTGTCCTCATTCACGTCGGGCTTGTAATGACCATTCCATGTACCTCTCCCCCCTTAGCATCCCCGTAGACCCTTTTCAGCAGTTCATCAATGTGCCTATGGGTACTCTGGTTTAGTACATGTAATGTTGGGTTCTACTCGGACATGTTTTCACCCTCTTTTCAGGCTTCGTGTTCCCCTTCATCAGGGCTTTCATCACCTTTCACACCTGAAGGGTCCCCCCAAAACAGCATGGATACCATGCCTAAGGGATCTCCTACCATTACGGGCTAATTCCCCTGAGGGTTTTAGACTACAAATTGATACAAATCCCACATTGAGAATATGGTCAGCAGTCGATTCTTGTTTGTAGTTCCCACTTCAGGCTAATGCGATATAAATAATATTTTTCCACCACGATTAACAGTTATCCTCCATCGTCGTGCCAATCCCATTAAGCACAAAGTGTCGGTTACATGATTCACATCATTCCCCATCTTCTCATGTCCAATTAGATCATCAAAACACTTGACACTATTCCTTAGTGTGCATCTACATGTCATGGTAACAAAGCCACGTTAAGGGAGTCCTTTAGGGATTTATACCGATTTCCCTTTGATGGACGTTCTAGGTATTGCAATAAAGATATTCCTCCTTTGTTTCCCACTCTGAGTTTGACTCACATGGGCTTAGGGATCGGGTCGAGGTCTACACATACATGGAAAGTTTCCATCCCTCCATGGTCCAAGCTATAAGACTATAAACGAAGATCACCTGAGAACTACGTATGGCTTGATTCCCATCCTATTGGGATACGTAGGAATGCCCAGAACCCTTATCTTCGGGTCCATCTTGAGTTCTACTAATTTTTCATTTCTATCCCGCCTTCGGGACCTTGACTACGGGACTGTGTGGGGTGGTGTGGGATTATTTCATCATTCATATCGGGTTTGCAATAGTCGTACCACGTGGACCTCGTTCTAAGAATTATCCCTCCTATTTCCTGTCCCTCACGACATTTATTGGAACCCTCTTGAACTACATGTGGCTTGATTCCCATCCCTATGGGATACGTAGGACCACCCAGATGTCTCGTTTTGGGGTCCAGCTTTGCTGGGAGCTAGTCTCTCTGGCCCCTTTTCTTCTCCCCCCTATTTGGTCCCCTTGGCCCGATATTCTTCTATTGGAATTGCGTACGATGTGATGTTGGATCATGTACCTATTCATGTAGGTTATGTTTCATGGCACTGTACACATTCCCCACCTAGAATCGTCTCTAATACATCTGTGTTTCATGACTTTAAAATTCATTCGTGGTCCTATCACGTGAACCTAAACCGTGGAATTATCATCCTGGACTTACGAAGAAAAATGACACTACATTGTGATGACCTCATAATAGAGGATGCCACGGTGGGTATCAGTCATTTACCATTCAATTTTTCAATGCCTACTACGTCTTGACTCTTGTAGGGATTCCAGGGCCTAATACCCTCGGCCTGTCACATCACAAAAAAACTCCACTCACCTTAAAGGACAAATAAGATTTATCAAATACCGCTCTTCTTGGTGAGACGAATAGACCCACACACCCTTTAAATCCTTTGCAGTGGTACCTTATTGTGCCATTCCACCATACAAGAACTATGTATGGCTTGATTCTCATCCTCATGAGATACATAGGAGCGCCCGAGAACTTCCCTGCGGGCCCAGCCTAACATTCGTTTTGGGTCCCTCGACTCGACCACTTCCCTAGAAAACACATGGTAGGTAGGGCTTATGTCCTCATTCACATCGCGTTTTGTAACCACCTTACCATGTGTCTCTTGCTCTCGTTACAAATTCATGGTCCGAGTTCTATGAACATAAACTAAGACCACCTCAAGAACTATGTACAGCTTGATCCCCATCCTCATAGGGTATGTAGGAACACCTGTACACTTTGCCTCAGGCCCAGCTTGACTCTAATTTTCGGTCCCTCGACCTAAAACATCTCCGAGTAACACGTGGTGGTTGGATCCCCCAGTTCACATTCACGTCGAGTATTTGTAGTTACCCCACCATGTGTCTCCTGGTTCCCATTCGGTACCATCACTGACCCCCATAAAAATTGGTGAATCGCACCACGTTATTTTCGGGTCGGGACGTCGACATTTTCCATTGCGCCCTTCAGCATTAGGCCTTTGACATCCTTATCCAGTGGTAAGATGTTGAGACCCCATTAAACGGTAAGTCGTTGACATCCTTTTCCATCAGTAAGCCATTTTGACCCAATCCAAAGGTAAACTGTTGAAACCCCCAATCGGTGGTAAGCCGTCATCAGGAGAACTACGTGGACTTTGATTCCCTACCACGGGGATACATAGAAAGCCTCTTCAAGGATCAAGCCCAAAATCATCATCATCCTCAGGACGGTTCCATCCCATTCACCACCCTTCATGGATGCACCCTTGCGCCATGATCGTCAGGGCCTCACTGCCTCTTGTTTCTCACACTGAGCATGACTCACGTTGGCATAGAGAAAGCACTGACAATGAAAAGAACCACCTTGGAAACCTATAATGTAATCCCCACACATCCATCCCCAACTACGTGGTCTTAGATTCATGTCAAGGCATGGTACGTAGGAAGCCTCCCTGAGGTTCAAGCCCACTAACCATTGGTTTCGACCACCTCAGCGTCAGTGTGCCAAGCCCCCATCCTGAACTACGTGGGATTTGATCCATGTAAAGGCATGGTATGTAGGAAGCCTCCATGAGGTTCAAGCCCTCCACCCATTAGACCAAGGTCCTTATTCACGTCGTCCCTCCGAGACACACCGATTTTGAACTACGTGGTCTTTGATCCGTGTCAAGGAATGGTACATAGGAATCCTCCCTGAGGCTCAAGCCCATCACCCCTCTGGACCAATGTCCTTATTCACGTCGGTTCATCGGCCCACATCCCGAACTACGTGGACATTGATTCGTGTCAAGGCATGGTACGTAGGAATCCTCCATGAGGATCAATCCCACCACCCATTGGTCGCTTCGACCCCCTTCATGTCAGCTCTCACCAACTGAACTATGAAGACTTTCATTCCCTGTCACGGGGATACGTAGGAGGTATCTTCGAGGCTCAAGACCATCACTACCATCATCTCCACAACGGTCCCATCTCATTCCTCCTCCACTCCATTAAACATTCCACCACCCATCCTGATTCTTACCAGGGCTACCACATCCTGGTAGGATTATGCCACCCTATTCCATTCCACAGAGTTCAGGAAGCTTCCCACATGCTGATCCCAATATCGATGTTCCCTCATGGGGGTTCTTCAATATAATCTAATCTAATCCGTCTTCGATGGACGTTAAACTTGTGGCATACCCAATGTTAAACTTGGGATGTTGAGGAAAACCTCAGCCACATGCCTAGGGCATATGATTCCCCACGCTCGACGTAGGATGACTCAGGCTTTGACACCCTCAAGAAGCCCTATAATAAGGGAAAAAAGACAGAGACGTTAATTCCCCAGCATCCAGACATGCCAGTGATGCCTCAATGTGACTACCCCGTCAACTGAAGGTTGCTTCCTTGACCGGACCCCTTGGAATGTCATGACAGAAGCAGTGTAATTAACCAGCGTCCATGAGTACCTGACAGTGGGAAGAGTTTCACAAACAACGTATTAAATCTATACGGGAGACCTGGACTAGGTGACGAGTTCTGAGGAGGAATCCACAGAAGGAATAACCGACATGCCCTCATCCTATTTTGATCAAGGAGAAGACATCCATGAATAAAGATCAAATGTCGCCCACCTTTGGAAAGCGGGAATGCGGGGTAACAAAACCGCGCCAACGTCCCCTGAACGTGACAGACATGCATTCCTCGATGAAAGCATCAGAAACAATAATGTTTATTGTAAGAAAAGTTTTCATATGCGTTCACTTTTGTTGTTTTTCATCATTGGTGAATGTTTTCTTTACATGGTGTTGTAGGAACCTCTTGAAGTGGGACCATAGGGGAAATTGACATTGATGGCTTTCCCAGAGTCTCTGTTATACATACCATGTTGTGTGAAAATAGACGGGATTGATGTTGAGTGCTCCCTCATAGGGTCTATAGATACGTTATGATGACACTTGAGGAATTGACATTGAGTTCATCCTTAGAACACCTGTAGTTACCACTGAAAGACTATAGGGGGAATTGATGGTGAGTGCTTCCTCAAACAGTCATGGGAATATCTATCCTTGTTTTGGTTGAACCAGAGGGGTTGGTTTGAGGGTACTACCAAGAGGGTTTCATACTTTTATTAGTTGTGTTTGATATAAGAAACTGAATGCTTGAAACTGTGGTTAGTTTACTACTAAGTACTTCCATGTTATAGCTTCCTTTTAATTGTCACCTGCCTTATATTCACTGACTATTAGGCACAGATCTGGTTATGATTTCCTACTGGAATTCACTCTCACACCCAAATTGGGAAATGATTTTGGTACCAAATAGATTACATTGTTAGAGCTATGGATAAGGGAAAGCACCCTTCTACTTCATGTACTTGATTTCTGTGGAGTTGGAGAGCATGGGAAAAATCTTAGGGTTGTTATGCTGAGGATATGTTTATATGTTTTAATTTTTACTTTGATTTAGTACTATTTTGTATTGCATCATTGTGATTTGATTGTATAATTTCCTAGACTTATGTATAATGCATCATTCATATGTATGTGCGCTCTAGTTTGTTATTTTCCAGTCTTTCACTGTTTACTTTTTCATGGATTATTACTATTTACTCTATTGTTTTTTACATAATTCCACCAGGATACTCTGCTAACGAGGGCATAGTTTCCCAACTATCTCACCCAAGACCCTCGCTACTATTCAGAAACCTCTGGAGTTTGGGTAAATGCGCTTGAGGCAATGTCACCAACTAAGTACGGGGCACCTATGGGCAGCTTCTGGAACTGGTACATTACAATGTGGTATCAGAGGGATTCATTTATTCTTGACATACTATTTTTTGCCTATATTCATGGATAGGGAAAAATAGGTACTTGGTAATAAGCTGTTCCTGGGAGTAGCTAACCCTTGTACAGGGAATGTCTAATTTACCGTGTTAATGCAATTTTTTAGGTTTTTCAATTTTACAGTTGATTTGATGTTAATAATTGGGTGACTCACATGTATTGTGTTTCAATTGTTGAAGTTGAGGTACTATATTTTTTGCAACACTATGAGATGAGGGTATTACATCTCATGCATCATATAAGCACTTGCTAGAATGAAAATGTCTTGCATTCTTTCCATTCCATTTAGGGTGAATTAGAAATTGAATGTTGTTGTGATAGATATTTTTCTAGATACACATGTTGTTGTGATAGATTCCTTGATAGAATACGTTCTTTTTTATAGCATTTAGTGGGTATATTTTTGTTTGAATGAATGAAAATCTATGGTTCTTGAGGTGTTATTGGGCATCTTGAAACAGAATTTGGGGGATCATTCCACTATTATATTTGTTTATGACATGTATATGATTTAAACCATTGATTCGCGGGGAGCATGAGACATCACAAATTGGAATTCAGTACATAAGGGGTTTTTAATGTTTTTCTGGGTTCCCTAGTTGTTTCTAATTATTACTGTCCGAAAAAACCATGAATACATACCGTGTAATATTAAACACCCTCCTTGTGTTCTTATGTTTGGGATGAAACTATTTTTCTTAAGTACACGACATGTACCATATGAACACACCATGTAGTACCTAACTGTGTCTCAGACTGTGTGGGCATGACAAGAGGTCTAGAATCTTTGGAAGGACAGTCCATATAGAGTAATTACACGCTGGGTTTTAGAAACGTGTAACTTGTCGTTTAACTAACAACACGGGTCAGTTGAGTCTTTTCTCATACACATCGGGTCCATATGGGACATGTTGTGTAGTGTAACCCAAGTACTCAACCATGTAACGAACAAAATGGTTTGGAAAAACCTTCTTATTACACGTCGTGTCTATCTGAAGCATGTCGTGTAATGTGAGTCGAGCATCTGGTTGTGTCATTAACAAAACAGGTCGGTGAAGCTCGTCTAGTACATGTTGTGTCTGGCACAAACACGCTATGGAGTCATGTTCTAAAAAAACCATCTGGCTTAGCCATGTAAGAGAACATGGGAAAAGTAAGAGGATTCAAGTACTCACCGTGTAGTGGTCATACACACCGTGTATCCTTGGTTTGTTAAACATGAAAGATTTCTTTCTCACATTCCCTTTTAAAAAATCTAGTTTTTATTCTTTGATAATATTTATATATGGTGTCTATTTGACACTGCAGAGTCAATCCACTGAGACATCCTCCGGTTGTACGCCAGTTGCAGGGATGCGATCAGACACCAGACATGGCAGATCAGGGACTTCCATCAGGTCCTTCAGTCGTGATATTCTAGGCACCAGCTATTATACATGACACAGGTGTTGATACATAGTTTATAGAGGGATTTATGAGGATGATTCAGATCTTTCAAGGAGAACCGCCTCCTGCCCCCTCGATGTCAGAATTGACATGGGTCTTTTCGCAGCAGCATTTTTCCCCTTTCTCAAGGGATAGATGACCCCAGGCTACAGATTCCTGGCTAGAAGCCATGTTGACAATCATTGAGAATTTGGAGATACCTCGAGAGAGGAGGGATAATATTGTTATGTACATGCTTCGAGATTCCACCAAGAGATAGTGGGATGTGATCTCACAGGTAGGGTACCAGCAGTTTATGGCGAGGGATGGGTTTCAACATACCATCATTGATTACATCTATTTGGATACATTGAGAGCTGATTGAGCATGAGAGTTTATGATTCTAGAGAAGTTTACTCTTTCAGTATTGGATTATTCCTCTCACTTAATTGAGAAGAAGAACATTACAACCTTTCTAGGGGGAGATGGGTTGTTTCTAGAATGGAATTTTTAAGATGGTCTCAGGTAGAAAAATTAGGCTTGGTGAACATCTACAGGTTGACTCTGATATATTTTATCATCAACCAGGCACTGATCACTAAATATAATCTACGAGATTCTAGAGCTATATTCCAAGGCGGTTCAACATATTGAGTTAGTGCTTCACCATCAAATTGAATGAAGCGCCATAGAAAGACTACATGGGGAGATCCAAGCATGTGAGATGTACCTTTAGGTAGCTAGGTTGTATGCTAAAAGTATGGGAAGGTTGGGAATATGAGGCCACATTGCCTAAGAGACCCAGTGGAGTGCTGATCATGCAACAAGATGGGTCACCTTTTGCATTTTTGCAGATATTTTCACTAGTTTCTGAGGACATGGGTTCTTGTATGACTCCTCTATCAGTAGCAGTGCCACAAGTTTCTCATCAGTTTGAAAATAGGAGTTATTATGGTCATTCGGGTCGTGGTGGAGGTCATGGCTGTGGTAGCCAGTCACCATACTTTCAGCGACGACTGGGCGGATTAGCTCAGAGTGGTCAGGAAGGGTCACAGGGTTATGGTACATGGTAGACTATTGTAGTGGAGAAGACCCAGCATGTGCAGGATCCCAGAAACTCTATAATTTGAGGTACAATCTTTGTTGCCTCAGTTTTAGCTTCTACTCTTTTCGATACAGGGGCTTCCCATAGCCTTATATCTATTACTGTTTTGGAGCTCCTTGGGATCTAAATCATATATTCTGCTGATATCTTGATACTAGACACTCCTTTGGGGACTAGAATTGATAGGGTCCATCAATGGATGGAGTGACCTCTTGAGGTTACCGAGTGTCACTTCTTAGTGGAACATTATGTCCTGGAGATGGCAGGCTATGATGTCATTATCAGAATGGATTGGTTTGTTCCCATCATGGCATTCATCGACTGCTAACATTGTAGGGTGAGTTTCTCATCACCAAAAGGAGGATCACTTCTTTATAAGGGTGAATGGGATTTCCAGGCGAGAAGAGATGGACCAGATCATCATGGGTTTGGAGGAGTTACTGGTCAGATTTCTAGTCTATTCCTTGATGACCTGGGGAGATCATAGTTGGACTTTCTTCCAGTGGTGGATTGATTCAGAGATGTCTTTCCAGAGCACTTTTCAGGGTTGAATCCAGAGCGAGAGGTAGACTTTTCTATTGATCTTGTTCCTAGAGCGGCACAGGTGTGTATTCTTCCTTATAGGATGGATATACCAGAGTTACAAGACCTCAAGAAATAGTTGGATAAGTATCAGGCCATGGGTTTCATCCGACCCATTACTTCTCCTTGGGGTTCACTTGTCCTGTTTACGAAGAAGGCAGATGGTACCCTCAGGCTGTGTGTAGACTATAAGAAGTTGAACTAGTTTATGGTCAAGAACTGATATCCTTTAGCGAGGATTGATAATCTTATTTATCAGCTACACAAAGCCCATGGGTTCTTGAAGATTGAAATGAGATCCAGTTATCATCAATTGAGTGTTTGAACATCTTATATACTACTCATAGCCTTCTAGAGCAGGTTTGATCTATACGAGTATGTGGTTATTCCGTTTGGTCTCACGAACGCACCTGTATTTTTCATCTCACTGATGAACCTAGTGTTCCATCCATACTTGGATTCTTCCATGGTTGCCTTCGTGGATGATATCTCGGTGTACTCTAACACTCGACACGATCATGACACCCATCTTGCAATCATTGTATGTACACTGAGAGTGCATCCATTACATTCTAAACTCTCAAAATGAAACTTCTGGATGGACCAAATTCACTTCATAGGTCATGTTATCTCAGAGACATAATTATTAGTCAACCTAGAGAATGTGAGAGATGTGGTTTCATGGGAGTATCCAAATAATGTCTTTGAGTTACAGTGCTTTCTAGGGATGGATGGATACTACTGACGCTTCATACATGACTTTTCAGACATAGTAGCACCATAGATGGGTTTGACTAAGAAGGGTGTAATGTTCTAGTGGTAAGATTCTTATGAGTCAGCCTTTAAGGAGCATAAAGGGTGGTTGTCTTCAGCACCGATATTAGTTTTTCTAGAACTGGGAAAGAGATATATAGTGTATTGTGATGCTTTAGGTATTGGGTTGGGACCAATTCTTATGCAGGGAGAAGGAGTCGTTGTGTAATGGTCTTGGCCGTTGAGGAAACACGAGAGGAATTACCTGACACATGATCAAGCGTTGGCGACAGTTGTTCACACCTTACACTATTGGAGACATTATTTACTGGGAGATAATTTTTTGTTTTCCACTGACCGCAAAATCCTCATGTACATCTTCAATAAGTGTGATCTGAATTTGAGATAGCGATGGTGGGTTTAGTACCTTCAATCAATTCACATTGAGCTTTCCTATATGTCGGGAAAAGGCAACGCAGTGGCCGATGTGTGGAGAAAGAAGACTCAAATACAAGAAATTTAAGAGGCCAGAAGTGAGTGGAAGCTTATGGCTCTATTCTCTATGATGCATTTGGAGGTTCATGATAGATAGATGAAGACATTTTTTTCTTTTTTAGTTTTTACCTCTACTCTACTTAATCGAGTACGAATAAGGAAGCAATCAAATTCAGAAGTCCTAGTCCTATGGGAAAGCGTTTCAGGAGAGGACCCTATTCCTGGATGGACCATGGGCGATGATATCTTGGATTTCAAGGAAAGCATTTGGGTGCCGCCAGATATCTGTGAGGAGTTGATTAAAGACAATCATTTCCCAGTTTGGGTAGTTCATCTAGGTGTCACCATGATTTATCAGGACCTACACCATCATTATTGGTCGCCAGGTATGAAGAGAGAAGTTGATGGTTTCATCATGAGGTGTTCCACTTCATAGCATGTGAAGGTGGTGCATCAGCGACCAGCATAGGTTTTTCAGTAGTTATGCATTCCTGAGTGGAAGTGGAATGATGTCGTGATAGATTTGGTGAAAGGTTTTTCAAAGTCACCTTGAGGGAATGATTCAGTATGGTTTTTCATTGACAGGCTCACAAAGGTTGCTCATTTCTTGCAGATCAAGGGGAAAATCAATGTCTATGAGCTTGGAAAATTTTAAATATGAGAGATAGTACATCTACATGGGGTTCCATGCTCCATTGTATCAAACAAGGACACATGCTTTAGTTCATTGGTCTCTTACGGGCTATAAAAGGATTTGGGTACATAATTACTTTTGAGTACAACCTACAACCCCCAGATAGATCGCCAGTCCGAGCATATGATTCAGGTGCTTGAGGACACGCTTCAAGCATGCATCCTAGATTTTGTAGGTTCCTGGAAGAAGCACATACCTCTTGTGGAGTTTTCCTAAAATAACAGTTTTCAAGTAACTATTCATATTGAACCTTATGGGGCATTGTATGGTAGGCCATGTCGATCACCCTTATGTTGGATGGAGGTAGGAGAGGCAGCTTAGCTGGGAACTCATCTTGTTCAAGAGACCACAAAGTAGATAGAGTGGATTTGGAAGAGGATGGCTACTGCATAGTTTCCACAAAAGTCTTATGCTCATTAGTGCAGACGACCTCTACAGTTCGAGGTTGGAGATCAGCTTTTCCTAAGTGTCACACCGAGGTTGGGACACAAGATGATTAGGAGATATGCTAAGCTTTCTCTGAGGTACGTCATCCCCTTTGAGGTGTTGGAGAATGTTTGTCCAGTTTCCTATCGGTGGAAATTACCATAGAGTTATCAGGATATGCACACCTTCTTCCATGTTTCTAAACTTCGATGTTACTTCCCAGAACGGTCTCATGTCTTCCAACCTGAGGAGGTTGAGTAGGAGGTGGATTCGTCATTCATGGAGCATTAAATCTCGATTTTTGATCAATGTATGAAGGTATTGACTGGCCAGTCTGTTCCACTGGTACAAGTTTTATTATAGCACATGCGAGTGAATGACGAGACTTGGGAGAGGGAGGTCGATGTACGATCATAATGGTTGGTGTTATTTGGAATTTCTACTTCTACGCCACCTTTCTAGGGAAATTCACGGACTAATTTCATTAAGGGAGAAAGTTTGTAAGAACGCAGATATTATTTTAATGTATATTTTACTTTTCTAGGCGTTTTTGATAAAAAGAGGTGTTTATGGAAATTTTTGATGTACACGCCGTGTACATTAGGTGTACACACCGTGTACTCGGTTACCATAGGTAGCAATGTGTTGGCCACGTAGTCATCGTGCACAAAACCATGTGGTGACCTGGAGACCGCCTAAAACGGAGTATGGAAAAGGAAAGTACATGTCGTGTACTTCTAATGTACATGTCGTGTATTTTCTTTTTTTCATTAAACATTTTTGGGTCGCGTCTAATCCATAGAAAGACCCACTTCTAGGCCTGGTTCATTCGAGAGAACCCGTAATTCCCCGAATCTTCTCTGAGCCCCCGTGTGAGCATATGTTCCCCGAATTGACTACCATTGATTTCATTTGGACCACAATGGTATGTTCTTCCTTCTTCTTGATCTTCGTTTACTGATTCCTCCTATTTTTCATGTTATCATTTTTTGAGAATTTTTGTTTATATACAATGTTATTTCGAAATTCTAGGCTTGAGGTTCACGTATAGCGATCTAGAAACACCAAGGTAGGTGGATTGTGCCTTTCCGTAGATTGTCTTTGAGTTTTGTGTGCAAAATTGCCCAAAACCTTTGAATAGGGTTTTGCGTATTTTTGGTCGTAGCCTCAAAAATTTCCTACTATTATTGTATGATTGAGTAGAGGTTTATTTAAAATGAATGGGTTTAATTGCTATACCTTGGAGGTTTTGGCCCCGTTTTTTATTTTGACCATTTGGTCTTATTTTTCATTTAAGGCTGCTCTTTGTTTTCCATGCCTAGTATTATATGATGTAGTGTTTTATCTTATCTGACCTGCTGATATGCTATATATTGTTAGACAA
Organism: Viscum album; assembly: GCA_963277665.1. Classification (NCBI taxonomy): domain Eukaryota; kingdom Viridiplantae; phylum Streptophyta; class Magnoliopsida; order Santalales; family Viscaceae; genus Viscum; species Viscum album. Next base: position 1,992,828,329 of record OY728125.1, on the reverse strand, counting down.
GTATTCATAGGGGTTCACATTTTCTTTTGTTCATCGTTTGTTCAGGTTTTCTTTACACATGGATGCATGAACCTATTTTAGTGGTACCATTGGGGAAATTGATGTTGAGGGCATTCCTGGAGTGTCTGTTAAAATTACCATGTTTTGCGACCATAGGGGGTATTGACGATGAGTGATCCCTCAGAGGGTATATAGATAGGTTATGAGTCCACATGAGGAATTGAAATTGAGTGTTTCCTCAGAGTTCCTGTAGTTACCGCTGAAAGACGACAGGGGTGAATTGATAGTGAGAGCTTCCTCATATAGTCATTGAATCACACATGATTAAAGGGGGAATTGATGGTGAGTGATTCCTCAGAGAGTCTTGGGAATACCTATCCTAATTTTGGTTGAACCAGTGTGGTTAGATTAAGAGTACTACCCAGAGGGTTACCTACTTTGATTAGCTATGTTCGATTTATGAAACTGAATGCATTAAAACTATGGATTGTTTACTACTGAGTACTTCCTTATTACTGATTCCTTTTACTTATTACCTACCATATTTTCAATGACTATTTGGAACAGATCTTGGGGTGGTTGCATACTGGGATTTAGTCTTACACCCTCTTTGGGCCATGATTTTGGGCCCAAACAGATTATATTGTTGCTGGTACGGATAAGGGAAAACACCCCTCTATTTCAGGTACTTGATTGCTGTGGAGCTGGAGAGCATGGGACCAAGCATTGGATTGCGTTGTTGAGGAGCTTTTTATCTATTTTCATTTTTTACTTTGGTTTAGTACTAATTTTTATTCCATCATTGTGATTTGTTTGGATGCTTTCCAATACATATGTATAATCCAACATGCCTATGTATGTGTGCTCCAGTTTGTTATTTTCCAGTCCTCTACTGTTTTCTTTTGCATGTATTATTTCCGCTTTCGCTATATTATTTTTTCTTACTTATACATTCTAACTCTTCCAATGAGGGCATAGTTTACCCACTATCACACCCAATGCCCTTGCTACTAGTCAGTAGCCTCTAGCATTCGGGGAAATGTGATTGAGGCTATGTGACCAACCGAGTTCAAGGTACCTCTGGGCAGCTTCCGGAAACAGGACTTTAAAATAGTTAAACCTATCTACTCTACTTGTTTCTGCCTTAGGAATTTTATATGTTTTATGAGAATTATTCCATTTTATTGAGTTCTATGATTTTGATAATCATTAATTGAGAGAAACTATCGTGTTTCATTTTTGTTTTACCTTATGGGAACTTTTTTTCTTGATATAAATATCTCTTGTTTTCCTTCCCCTTTTTCATTTTGATAATCACATAGGTAGAAATTTTTTTTTTTATTGGATATATTTTTTTGTTAAAGGGAAGATGTTAATCAAATTGTGAAAATTAGTTTTATTTTATTTTGAGATAATTGATTCATTATTTCAAAAAGGATGATATTTTCATGATTTATTTTTTCTATATCTAACTCATCAAAAATATTGATATTCATGTTTAAATACATGGAAATATTTTGAATACATATTAAACCGTTGATATATCTTTGATATATTTATCATGTTAAGTGTTATTTACCATAAAAAATAAAGAGATTGTTGTACCCCCTCTCTCACATGGGTTTTTAAAATAAAAAACACTCAATTGTGTATCCATTTATTTCAATTATGTTTGAAAATGTTGGTTTAAAAGGTTTTATATTTTGAGCATAATTAATCAAATTAATTTTTTTGTTAAACCTTAGGATCACCTTTGATAATTCAATTACTGTATTTAAAGATATGTTGATGAATATTTATATTAATAAAATGTGATTTTAAATAATAGAATGAATATGTTGATATAATTTGTGTCATTAATGGAAGAATGAATTATCAATGATCAAGGTGATTCTCAACATATGGAATAGACTACTCGATGTAATCCATTGGCTATTTAGTGAAAAAATGATAGAACCACCATATATAGAAAAAGACCATAGGCTAGTTTGTTGAGCCTAGGATGAATTGTAAGGCTATAACGGGCCTACTTTCTAACTAGCGGCATCAAGTGGCTAGCTAGTGTCTTTGATCCAGATCATTCAAGGTGTATCTACTAATGTCACTAAATTTGTTAACTAGTCTCATTAATCCCTTTACTGGGCCTAAGTGACCCCTATCTACATGAAAGGATACAAATAGATGATTTTATAGGGATGATATTCATGTCAAAATGATGTTTTATTGAATGTTTAAATTAATTAATGCTTCAATGTTGTATATCTTGAAAATTAACTTCAATCAAAAAATCCTTTCTATAGAAAATTTACATTTTCAATTCTCAATGTCCCTATTCTCGGTTACCTATCTATTTTTATTCACATATATTTTATATCTATATTGAGAGATAATATAGTGTAATTTACATATGTTTTCATCAGTAAAATGTATCTTCTCCTAACTCACCTTCTACAATGGGATTCTTTCTAAAAATAAATCAATGAAAGGGAGATTGGAGCTTACTATCATTAAAGTAAGAGAGATGGGTATCTTTATACAACCAACATAAAGAATGGGATGGAAATTTTTGTGATCATTATTAAAATATATGAATGAATTGACAAACCTCTAAACCTAGGGTAGGATACATAAGGGCTCACACTAATATATTTATACACTCTTTTATCGAACCGTGTTCATTATATAATTGAAATCAAACATTTCAAAATTCATATCATATCAATTTTCATGATCACATAACTTCATTAAATCTAAATTCCACTATTCTTACCATCTTAATTAACTTTGATATTCACTATTATAAATAATATAGAAAATTATTACTATCTTATTTATCTTTTTTGATGGAGTTTATTAATTATCATTCACTTCATCTTATCATATCTTGGTTAAATTATTGATGTAATTAATCAACAAAATACTATAAACTCATTAGCACTATTTAATTTCATATTTAGGATATTATTTTTTAAAAATTGTATTTCCATATCCATTTGTTTGTTTTAATTTTTATTAACAAATTCACCCCCCCTCATCCTACTCTGACCAATATGTTCGACCATCTCCAATATTCAATAATATTTGAAATTTTATATATCATATTAAAAAAATTTCATTAAATTAATAATCCAAAACATTTTTCTAGTGTAAAATAAGGCAATTGGATCCCCAAAACAACTTTTATTTTGAGTCGACATCAATTGGCAATGATTAGGATCAATTTCCATCATTTTGCCTTCAGATTTCTCAATGAAACAATTAATAGGTAATACTAGTTAGTCATTTATACATTAGAGATTAATAATTATGTTATCATTGGATCAACTATTCTTCTATGGTTTTAGTGTTCGACATCATGATGGAATGTAAGCGTTATTATTTTCCAATAAATGTTCACCCAAATGAAAAAACTTATAAAATAGTAAATAACATTTAATTTATCTAAAATATCCACATAATATTAATAAATACGAAATATAGTCTACTATCCATAAATCAAATAAATTTTAAAATAACGACAATATATAAATTACTATCTATAACATCAACTTCCTAAAACAATAAATGTGAGAAAATTTTAAAAATATCATTAATTTTTTGGAATTAACAAAAATGTCCATGTGAAACATGTATTAAAGTAACAACATCATAATATATATTTATTTTTAAAATTAAAAACAACATAATTATATTATTATCATATTATATTTTATAAAATGATTTTTATTTCTAATATATTATTAAATTTATAAAATTATAATAGTAAATATAAATTAATAAATTATGGTAATATTTATTAACAATTATTCAGAAGAACATAAATAACAATAATTTATTTCACATTCATTATCAATGCATTGTAATAATCATTTGTTATGGATGGTTAGATTATATTTTACTACATTGTTTTTTTAAAAAAAGAGTTGACCAAAAAAATATGTTAAAATATTTTATAATGGACTATCATGTGATTGGAATACATTATCACTTTGAATTATAATATCTATGAATATAAAATTCCCAATTTCTAGGAATCATGATCCTTTTTTCGATTTTCATTATTTAAATATCACACAACGATCCTCATTGTTCAAAAATATTTCTCATAATATGCTATATTGTATTGTAAAAAATGTTGAAAACATATAAAATATATATATTCAAATTGATAGGGCTAATTAATTACTAAAATATAAATCAAATGTCAATTTATCATTGGTAATATCTTCCAGTGATAGATTTACATCATGAACTAACTCCATGATATTATAAACTAAAAAGATAAATCAAACTGATATATTAATAGTAACCTCAATGATGTTTATTGGAGAATACAATTATTTTTATTATGTTTATAATAATTAAATTATATAGAGAAATAACCTTAAAATGTATTTAATGTTAAATAAGTAATTTATATTTGAATTAAAAAATAAAAATGAATTAAAATAATTACCTTCCAAAATAATAAAAATAATTTTAATTTTGATGGAAAACTAAATTTAATTATACTAGAGTTAAAAAACAGTAATTTCATTATATTAATTAAAATATCATTAGCTTTTAAATTATTCAAAAAGTTTATAAACAACTTTTGATAATATTTATAAAGTATATGAAGTGATTTTTATGTCAAAATGTTTTCATTTATCATGATCATGGACCCCATATGAAACCCTTATATAATGTTTCTCACAAAAATTATAATATATATATATATATATATTTGTCATTAATATTCTTTCCCAATAACAATAAAACATTCACCACAATGAATTTTAGAACAAGAGAAAAATTTCATTGAAATCACGTTCTTCCACCTGAGTCAACACCCTCAACATCAAGAAATATTTCTAGTGCACATTAAAACTATTATTATTGTACAAGGTATCATAAACCCCTATAAAATCACATTTATTTTTCCCTTAATGTATTTAATTCACAATATATATTTTATTGGTCTCATTTATCATTATCACTTTATATATTTTCCCACATCATTGATGTATTTACATGAACTAACAAAAACATTTGCGACCATCAAAATTATAGCTACCAAAAAATGGGGATGTATAAAATAATTTTTCAAAATTAAAAAATTGAGAAAGTGGGTAAGGGATACATATTACATAATTAATAAAGGAAGACATTTTGTAACTGTTTTTTCACTAAATTTAAAAATTTCATATTAAGAATTGTTTTTCAAAAAGCTTCTCACCTAGATAGTTATGTCTAAGTTGAATCTAGAAATCCCATAGTTCTATATTGGTATAGGTGTTCATATTGAGATTTATTCAAGATCATTAAACCCAGAAATTATTACAGTTGTCTAATTTTATAATTATATACATGTATCCCGGTTGAGGAACCTTAAAAAATTTATAAAATTGTCCTTATCTCTTCCAAAATTTACTAATAAAATGATATCACTGTCATTACCCAACATAGCAGATCCCACCTAGGTGGTAGAGTGCTGATCAATAACTACCCCAAGCCCCCCTGTATAGTCCAGAGGATGGTAAAAAGTTCCAAATGGAATAACTAACATGGTATGCCTTTAAATAATGTACAAGCACACACACGCCCAACCATCTATGTATAGAAGTGAAAAGCAATAAATATAAAAATAAATAACATATAGAGTAATAGAAATAAATATAACATTATATAGGTGCTATAGAAGTAATAGTAATAATTTTTAATGAATGGGGGAAAATTCACATCCCTCTAGAAAGATGTAACCAAATAAAAATAACAAAAAAATTATTGTTGAGAGAGTTCTCTTCTCCAGATCTCCAAGATATGGAAATTTACCAAGGTCAAATGAACTCTGGAATCCCATAAACTCCAGCTTAATCATTTCATACCTATTTATCATCTATATAAGAAGAAAAACAGGTGGGGAAATCCCAAAAATGGGTGAGTATATACATACGAAGATGGAATCCATGAAATCTAGAGAAATGTAAGAGGATACAAGATTGAAGTATACTGTTAAATCAATTTCAATAGTTAAATACAATATAATAATAAGGATACATACATATTAACATAATATAAAAGAAAATGATAGTGAAATGGGATCTCCTTATCCCAGCCCATCCAAGGATGATGATTCTCTAATATATTATAAGGATTCATCAATCATGCCCATCATATCATGTGTCCATCCATGGAAGTAACCACATTGAGGGCTCACACCACACCACCATACTACACAGTTGAGGGGAAACAATATCTAAGTAGATGAATGATTTCCCATTGGGTTCTTGGGTTCCACTCAACATATGTAAGAATAATTACCCATACAATATGGGGTACCACTTGGTAGGTAGAGGACGCATGCCCTTGTTTATTTAGGGGGAATTACTCATTATATAGGGGTACCAGTCTCTATTCCTTAAAGGGGTACCACTCAGAATATAGAGTATATTAACCCTAGTTTATCCTGGGGTACTAAATAGGGTATAGAGGACTCATTACCTACAATTTCATGTGGATACCACATAGTAGATAGAGAAATCATGTCCTAGTCTTTCTGTGGGTACCACTTAATAGATGGAGGACTTATTCCATAGTCTGTTAGGGGGGTGTGTATCACTCATTTGATCATATATGATCCATATCATTTTTGAACATTGCCTAAGTAAGAATAATTCTTGGAAAATATGGCATCTTATCTCAAAATACACTTTTATGATCACCATCACACACTACTTGGAAAAACACACAATATAGGATACTCACTGACTAAAAAACTGATTTCAAGCATTGGAGATATGAGAGGTAAATGATTCTTCTAATTGAAGTGAATGACCTCTTAGGGTTCCACACGACGTGTGATCTTTCTGCTTTTGATGGGCATGAATTCTCTTATACATGAATCACTAGCCATGTATCCCTACATGGCATGTAAGGGTAATACATATTGCATCCCAGTCACCCAGGTTCAATCCATTTTCTCTTGACAAATACCATATCTCTTGGGTAACATCTATGGACACATTTTGTGTTCCTAGTTGTATACATGACCATGTATTACTATATTACATGACGGGTCACCTTCACCACGTCACACGATGTGTCGGTGTCCAAAATGGAGTGTGATATTTAACTCAATCAAAAACCCTAGCTGTAACTACTGGGTCACTATAAGGAATGTGTTCACCAGAATATACATCGTATTGTTAGGATTTTCTATTGAATAAAAAATATAATATGTGGATCCCAGATTTGATGATCCTACTTCAAATTCTGGCGGAAATTTTCTCTAAATCAAAAGGGGAAACCTATGTTCTTCAATTCTGGACCTCTAGAGTTAAAAAAATGAATTTCCTTCAGTTTATTCGAAATAATCACATTCCATAACATACCTAGTTATCTATTTTTGCGTCACTATTTTACAGATCCATTATGGGATAAAAAATTTCCCACAACCAATCTAAAACCATCCTTTATTTTTCAATACCATATTCCCACGTGAATCAGTCAGGAATCTAGGGGTTCCATCATGCTCAAAATCACTATGTAATGTCAAAATATATTCTGATAGGCTGACTGTGCAGAATTTAAATAACAATTGGGGGGAGAACAATAACAATGGTGAAATTATATATTTACCATAATTATTGGGAAACAAATATTAATCTAGTAAATTTGGGGTGATAAATAAAGGAAATTTTTTTTAAATGAATCGAATAATGAAATTTATTTGATATAGGGATCATGAAAAAAGATCCAATTTATCACATATTAATAAGTATATTGATGATCAATGATTAAATAGTTAAATCAAGATTGAGAAAATTCCAAAGTATGAATAATACCTAGATTCAGATCAATATTTTTTGAATAACAATTCCACCAACAAATGGAAAGATTTATGGCATTCATTGCACCTTTGATTATATTCAATCTGGAATCTCATTAATTTTTTATACCAATTATTCCTTAATCTATAGTGGAATTATCATCTCAATGGACCTATTGTTAAGTAGATTACCCTAAAAATTCATTATAATATGATTTTTATATATACAATTAGGTTTTTAGACATTAAATAATTAAATAATGTATTTTAATTTATTAATTCCCATAATATGTCCTCAAATGGTATCTTTATCTAATCATTCCATACTATCCAAGTTTAAGTCGCATTTATGTAAAATTATTCTCTCTAGAATCAATAGTAATCTCGTATTTTTAAACAATAATTTTTTTAGTAAATATTCTATTATACGTAAAAAACTATAAATTTATGATATAAAATATATTTAATATTTTTATAAAATCTATTCCAGGAACTCCAAGCCTTGTAATCATAGATCGTCTTTGTTCATGTATTTGAAAATTTTCTTATATATTTTTCAATGTGTTATAAAAAAACATGCACTTTATATTATTACCATCTTATATAATTTCATCATGTAAAAAAAACAAAACAAAAATATAGGGAAACTAAACTCGTATATGGATCTCTTAATCCTAAGAGATATCCTCCATACTCTCACGATGTTATAATAGGTGAACCATGTGAATGGTCTATCCATGTATGAGCCTGTACTGGAAATCCTTAATCATTATTAGGTTATCCATGAAAGTGGCTCCATCCCTAATATCCCAATCACCCCCATTAAATAGCATGCTTTGGATAGTTCATGTATCTCATTAACTGTTACACATGGAAGATGTCATGTACCATCTCCAACAATGGGGGTAGGGTGGGGTTGTAAAAAAAACCCACAAACCCTCTTATGGATCTCAAATTGTCTAATATCCCTTGAAGATAACATACATCTCCTAATGAATCTATGCATTCCTCATTATTAGGATACTCTTAGGGAAACATTGTATCCCTTCTATAACTCCTAGGTCCAAGGTCATCAGTCTGTATAAAATTTACGTTTGATCTGAGCTTTCCTCATCCGCTCATGGATCTCCTAGAACATCTTTATCATCACCTGCACCATATTCAGCCTATCATGACATGTCCCTCCAATATCATCACAACATAAGGGTATAATGGAAGGCCTCAAATGGTGACATGACAACAGTAGATAGATAGTTTTTTTCTTAAGAAAACTCAACCAAAGTTATGTGATCCTTCCAGCTTAGGGAAAGTTCTAACATAAAATACCAGAATATATCTTCTAGAACATATTTAGTACTCTCAAGATTCCTCTCTATATATGGATATTAATGGTTTTACTCATCCTAATCTAGGTATTAAATTCTACCTGATGGTCTCTCTATAATCATGAAGGGAAATGAGCCTCTGGGTTTGAGATAATAATTGAGAAAACCCCAGGAATTCATACGATCACTCACACATATTACTTCCGCAAAATCTCTTCCAAACTCTGTTCAATGATAAAAAGTAAGTTTAATTACTTCATAATTATGTCAACTATAATACATATGGAATCATGGACTCTCTATTTCCTCATAATCCGTATTAAAAATTAAATGGACATTCTGACCCCTTTCTACTGAGGGATGTTAAGAGGCTTCAATAAAACTACCAGAACCTGGTTCACAATTTTTACCAGCTAACAAGTGATGCACATATAGACAATCTCAAATACCCTACACCTCATTCTATCTAACCCAAAATAATAACAATGGTATCTATCCATCTTCCCCAGATACGATTGTACATATAAAGGATAAGTGTGAATGTCCCTCATCACCTACTCTCAAATCATGACCAAGAATAATGTACATCCCTATAAAATGATAACATGAATCCCTCCTTTAGAAAATCCATCTATTGAATATCAAGAGGATATATAGACACATAAGACTGAATAGTAAATTTCATCTAATTGGGCCACTATCAGACAAAATTGAATTGGATTTTTCATCCCAATCAATGATTGAAAATATTCACCCTCCTCCCCAACCATTGTCAGCTGCAAGGAATCCAACTACAATAATTCCTCAGATAATAATTTTTCATTGGACTTCCTACTTTGGGAGTCTACCACCAAATTTAACAACCAAGGGTTATAGGATATCTTGATTTCATAGTCTTATAGGAATTATAAATAGTGCTGCTATATCAGGTTTAGGTCTCTATGTGTGAAGACATTCTTGAGACACTAATGGTATGCGTAAACAACAATTCACTCTCCCAAAATATAGTGCCTCCACATCCCCAATTAGAAGACTATCACAACTAAATTTATGTCATGAGATTCATAATTATTTTCATGGGGTCTCAACTACCTCATACGATATGTGATAAATGGATGTCTCTACATCAACACAAATTTGAACCCAATTCAAGAGTCATTATAATATACTAAGTAATCCATGCACTACTCCAATAGTCTGCAGACAAGAGAACTGGTCTGCCTTATCCTCAACTCCATAAAGTCTCTATGTAACTACTCAACCCCTATAAATATTTTCCAATTCCACATCATGGATGTAAAAGGGGGTGAAAAACTATAAATTTCTACCACAAACTACATTTACTACACCTCATTCCCAAGAAAACTGAAATCCTTTAACAGGTACTTGGGTGGATCCCATGAAAGAACTACATTGATATTATCCACTTCATTAGCTAATTTATGCACAAAAATAACATTACCAATATAGTGAAACACATAGGTCTAGAACTGTTGCAATGTGAACTTTCTATAATTTTATTTATCCCAATAAAAATCTAGGAGCATCCTCAATTACTCTACATTCAAATACTATAATTATGAGTATATGAGTATGTTTTGAATAATGAAAACAACAAGTAGTTCAAGGTATGGATAGAATATCAATTTCATCAAATCCATAAACACAATAGGGGAATTCATTTCCTTGAAATTCACCACTAGGATCTTATATTATCCTTTGAAAAATTTTAATTCCATAATTGAAATATTTGCTTTTGAACAATAAACATGTGGTAAAAATACCTATGATCTATCTTTTAGAAAAATATAGCTCCACACATTAGGTCAATGAGGCCTTTAATCCTCAACATGGTTTTCTTGTTATTTATCATGGCCTAGTTTAGAGGATGATAAAAAATGAATGCTATAGTTCACCTTTTCATGAACAACACTGGAGCTGCCTGTGGGGGTATACTGGGTTTGATAAAACACTTCTCCTAATGGTCCACCAACTATAACCATAGCTCTGAGAGCTTGGTTGGGGACATATTATCTTCAATATAATATATTGGAATAGTCTCATGGTGTACACTAATGAAAAACACCATCTACCACCCCCATGGTTGTATTGGAACATCCTCAAAGAATATTTACATAAAATACTCCAGGACTGAACAAATCAAGATGCCATTAGAGTATAATGTTCTAAGGGGAACAATCCTAATATGGTGGATGGTGGTTTGAAGCTTCCATCTCACAAGAGAGACCTACTACACAATGCGATCTCTCTCACCCACAAAGGATAATCTCCTCCCATTATAACAATGGTCTCTGACCCATATGTGGTGATAGTCAATCGACTGATTTCACTTTTGGAAAAAAATACATACCTAAGATGAAATCATAATGTATCATTGTGATTGGAAAACGTTTCAATCAGAAATTATATCCATCAAGAGATATATCTCACTAAATACAGATAAATGATAATAAATAATTATTACTCATATATACACCAAGGAAATGATGATCGGTAAATGTCTCAATTGGGATCTCTAGCTCTAGCACAAGGAATTGTGATATGAATTAATGACTCAAACCTATGTAAACCATTACAAAAGAATGATTATAATAGACACATATTTTGAAAATTATCATCTTGTGAGTTGTTGGGTCATAATACTATATATCGTAAATCATCCCATATTGAAAAAAACTAACTCCCTGATCCTATAACTGTTTCATAGTGGTTGTGGGGGGTGGAAGAATCTCATAACACAATCCACCTCTAACGGATCTTCCTATAGTATCCCACATGATCTTCTATTAGCGACACTTCCCTAGAGTCCTCCCGGACCAAGGTTTGGATATCCTTGATTGTGGTGTTTCCTCTATCATAATTTTCCATCCAATATGTATATTCCCTAATCAACAAATAGGTATAGTCAATAATGTAACCCATGACATCACCCATCACATGAATAGCACCACCACTCTTTGGGATTCCCTGATCCTTTTTGGAAACCCTCTTTTGCAAAACCACATGTATGATTATAGTCATAAAAGGTATCCTACTTCATGACCCTAATGAATATATCCTTATAGATACTACAGAAGACATGGCCCCATGATACCCACTGCAAGATCCAACTACATGCAATCCCTTTGATAACATGTTTTTCACCAATGCCCACACCATCACTCTTTCATAAGTTGGATTTTATTTGGCTACCACACTAGAATCCGTATTTATTGGAAACTTTTCTCCAACTCTTTTTCCCAAATGTGGACCTCATGAATCATATTGAGGGAGTACCATGTGTGGATAGAGAACTCCAATGAATTCTAAGAAACTATAATCTCTCAATTGTGTACCTTCAGAAGCTCTGGAATCCAAACTGAGTGAAAGCACAATTGGTGATACTCCTTACTAAATAGTTTCGAGAATTAGTACCCTGAGAATACAAACACATCATGAATCTATTAGACTAGATTCAACCAGCTACCAGCTACTCTATGGGAAATGATAGTTTCTAGAAGAGGCTCCTAATCAGTTGATGTTCAGAAAAGTACGAATACTCATGTCCAAAACTCTATCAAATCCTCCACTACCTGGGGATCTATAACACAACAGAACCATAGAAACCTCTAGGACTGGAACTCACACAGTTTCCAAACACTATGCATATAATTAGCACACCGCAATGGTACTATCTACTTATCAATATGTGGGGGTTGATTCTACAAGTCCTCCTATATGAATGAACTCACATGAAAATCTCGAAACGGAGCCCTTCTCAAATCATCATCATGATTTGTAATTGGTAACTTGGATGGAATTATTTTCATAGGTGTCCTTAAAATTAAATCAAGACATACTATACATAGATAACAACATATATATATATATGAAGATCTTACTCAAGAATAAGAGACAAATAATAAATCCTACATGATGAATTTATCAATGTTCCATGCAACCAAGTTCTCTATATATCATCTCAAAAAGAAGGTATTCAGTGTATCGATGTATAGATATGTCAGCCACTGCACCAACATGGGTACCCAAGAATGAAATTTTCTCTTGGGATAATTTTATAATATTTCACTTTTTCTTAAATAAATCATCGTAAGGGGATAACATAAAACACCATCTCAATAAATGAACCAGCTTTGAGTCAAATCTCTCATGACTCAGCCCACCAGAGGCCACCTAGATAATAGAGAGATGAGCTGTAACTACCCCAAACCCACCTTTATTGGACATATTCTGGTGGAAGGTTCCAAAATGTGTAACGAAATATCTAGACCTTTACCAAATGTACCAATTTTTACATACAAAACATATATTTATAGTAATATAGGATTAAATATAAACACAACAAAGTCTAGATTAATAAACAAACATGTAATTTCCACTAGGGAAAACAAGTGTACAATAACATAATCTAAAAAGTAATAGGAAAAAATACACACCCAACCAGAAATATGTCCCAAAATAACAGTAACTAGAAAAATTAAATCCAATAGAGTTTCTATCTCTAGATAAAAAAACCACATCCATCGTATGCAATCAAATTCACTATTGCATCACATATGCACCACAGTTATCATCAACAACCTGCCTTTCATCTTAAAAATACATGACCCATGCAGGAAAATCCCATGAAGTGATGAGTATATACATACCCAGTAGGATTCCTTGAAATAAAAGTAAAAGGAACAGGACACAAGATCAAAGTAAAGAAATAAACCCGTAGTAACATAGTACTAAAATACAATAATAAGGATATAGATATATTCTCATAAATGTAACTCATACATGAGTGAAAGAGGTTCTCCATGTCACAGCCCAACCTAGGATAATGATTCATTCATTAATTCATAATGTTCAATAAATTATTCCTAGTATCTAACATGTGTGTCTACTAAAGTAACCACGTGGAGGGACCAGACCTCACCACCATGATGAGAAATCAACGGGGGTAATACATAATTAAAGGAACCTCACCCAAGATAATCCGGGAGTGAAACTCAACATAAGGAGGACTCAAATCCTACTATGATAGGGGATACCACTCAGCGTATAGAGGACATGTTCCCTAGTCCTTCTATGGGTACCACTCAGATGATGGAGGACTCACACCCATTAATGTCAGGGGTGTGCAACTCATCATATGTAGGTCTTTTACCCTAATAAGATATGGGGTACCAATCAGAAGGTATAGAACCTTCTCCCATGTTAGTTAGGTGGTTCCACTAATTAGATATAGAACCCATTAACTATTCCATTATGAGGTATAACTCAACTGGTAATTGATTAATGGCCTAGTCATTCAGGTGTGGTACAACTCAATTGATCATGTTTGATAACTTCAGTCATTGAGAACCTCTTAATGAAGTTTAATGATCAAAATATCTCAAATCATATCTGAAGATCCACCATAAATGGAACAATCAAATTAAATATTGATGACACTCAAGATAGGTTACTCATTGGAAAAAAATCCAAGTCCAAATGAAGGTGATATGGGAGTTAAAATATTCCTCAAAAGGAGGTAAACTATGTCTATGGTGGTCGAAACAATGAGGGGCCCAACTCCTTTGTCTTATAATATGTTCTTCAGTACAAATATCATTTTCCATTTTAATGTACACTTCCAATAAGAGGACTACATGTCATGTATTAAACACCCAAGGTTGAGTTCTTTACACCTTACCATGCACATGTCCCCTAGGCCATACCCATGTACACTAGCCATGTGCTTATAGTTGCATGTGTCTATGTACTATGATATTAAAAAAAATTCACTAGATTTGTGTCACGTGTCATGTGGTTGTATCATGTGTTGTGTGACATTTAACATACATAAAATACCATGCCGCCACATTTGTACCAATACATGGAGTCTGTTGAGCATATTATACGTAGTGTAGTCGTGTTTTTCACAGAATTACAGATTAACTCTGTGAATCCCATATCTATTTCCCCCACTACTAGTTCCACCTTAAATTCATCTAAATTTCAAACAATATCCTCAATTCATTAGTTTTTCCCTCAAGTATCCATTAAATAAATTTTTATCATTTATTTCAAACCTACACTAGTTTTTTCATATCAGAATATCTCTAGTTTCCTCACTAGATTCTTGATCCATGGTGCAATTGAAAAAATCTTGAAAAATATCTAACATCATAGAATATTTGTTAATAAAATCATCTCTCATTAATCTTCCATGAATCTAGGGGTTTGATTGAAAAAAAATTTGGCCTAATGATTTCGAACTGTGGATCTATTGGCCATTGGTGAAGAACATGTGAAATTGTTAAGGGAAAGAATTTGAAGAAAGGTGCAACAATATTTTTCCAAGTGTTCTTCTCCATAGAATACATATTGGGGAAAATTTGGGTGAGAAATCAAATAAAACGAGGATGTTAATCGAATAATCCAATTGATTGGAAATGGAGGACATAGGAAGGTTCCAATTAGTCACAGATCATTAAATTGATTAATAATTCATGCTTAAATTTTTTAATAAACTGGTAGAAAATGAAAAAAAAATTATGAATCCTTCCTCGATTCATATCAATTAATAGAAAAGAACACTTCTCCCAATGGAGTGTAAGATATGTTGAGTTTGTTGCGACTCTGATTCTCCTAGATCTGAAGGACATAAACATCTGATCTCAATTGTCCAATGATGGGTGGTGGAAATATCCTCTCAGTGGTCATATGTATATGTGTCTAAACCTTGATATTTACCATCACATTCTATTTATATAGTGAATTAGGTTTTTATAAATTAAATGAATTAAATATTTTTTTTAATTATTTTATTAACTTAGTGTTTCTGACAACAATCGCCTTATTCGAATGTCCCATGCAAACTAATAATATGTCACACCTAGGGTAAATATCAAGATCCGGATTCAACCAGTTTATATGATTTTTTTTCCTAGAATCTTTTTATTATATATTAAATTATTCTAGAAAAACAATGCATGTATGATATAAAATATATTTGATATTTTTATAAAAGTAATTCTATGAAGACCAAGACTTTGTATCTTGGTCCATCTTAACATCTAGCTCTAAAAATATTCTTGTATATATTGAAATGTTTTATTAGAAAAAAAGCTCTTAATTTACAAAAAATATCTCATTTGTTCCATTTATAGGTTTAAAAATGTAATGAGAATAGTCAATAATAAATTCAATAAACTAATAATGTTTTTCCAATATTATCACATTAAAAGTTTTCTATTTTTTTTTTAAAAACCACTATTTCAAAATATTAAATCCACATTAAATATGAAATTTTATTTGGAACACTCACCTTTTATTAAACAAAACACGCACCACGAATGGTTATTTTTTGAAAATTTTATGGTTGTATTTTCTTTGGATTCAATAAAAACTAAGGAAAGAATATGCACTGAAAATATACAAAATAGTAATCATAAATAAAAAATAAATAAATTTAAAAATTAATTGATTAATGATTTTTAGATGGATAACCGAATAAAATTAATATTTTAGATTAAGGAAAATAAATATCATTTTATTTAAAATCAAAATGATAAATGAAACCAAATACATTTATGTGCTCAAATGAATGTTAAATTGGAAACAAATTGTAAATAAGGATTTTCCCTTCAACTTACACAAATATTCTCTATTGAATAATAATAAAAGAATGAAAACATAAAATTTTGTTTGATATTTTTATTAAAAATTAATTAAATCATCAAATTTAATTTTTTTCTCTCAAATATGCTTCACTATAAATTTTTTAAGGTGTCTTATTATAAATTTTCTAATAAATTTAATCATTTTATATATAACATTTTCATACATTATAACATCTTAATTATTTCTCTTTAATTATAATATATTTTCTCAGGATACTTCCATAAAAAAACATAAAAATAGAGTGTTATTTATTCATTGAAATAAAATCCATGGTAAGACATCAATAATCATCAAAAAAATTCCAAAAAAAAAATATATGACTAAATTTTATGTAATAATCATCCCATAAATTAAAATGTTTTAATATTTAATATAATTATATAAGATTAATATTTTAGGCGTAAATATTGATATTTTTCAATCATTTTTGAAATAAACATAACATAATGTATTGTAAAAATTCAATATATCAACATCATGTGAAAATATTACAAAGACATTGTTGAAGACTCTTACTTTTGTATCACCCATTGAAGAGTCTCTTTATACAATATTCAAAAAAATAACCCTATTTATATATAGTAGTTACTACCCAAAGATTACCCATTAAATATTTTAATTGTAACTTTTCATATAATATGGACACAACTAAACATGATTATAAATTAAGAAAAAATTATTTAATTTGTTCTTTATCTTGAATGAAATTAATAGCACTTAAAATAGTAAATATTATATTTAGGGGTGATTTAAGGTATCGTATTATGGGTTTTATTATATTTTTCATTGAATTTGTTTTCAATCACATCATGTATGCTTGAAAGTGTCATCTAATATTACTTGGATTATAATAAGGAACCTATAACTAAAGTGGAAACATGAAGATATCAAAATATAAAATACACATATATGGATATAAGAATCTTCTCATATAGTGAATGTCATATAAATTCAAATTGATATATGAATATTTCATTATTGGGGAAATAGATTCTTGAGAATGATAACAAAATACATTATTTTCCTCCATTAATTAAATATCTCATTACTTTAGGGTTTTTCTTCAATAATAAAAAATAGATTGATTCAGTTATTTATAAAAAAGAAAATATCATATAATATTAAATAATAATGTTATATGGGAAAAAATATCACCCAACATTCATTTTTTTTATATTAAAAAATATATCGAAGAATATTTTTATTTATTTTTGAATCCATTATTTTTTTATGATTACATTTTTTCAGAAATTTATTATATAAAAATTTCAATTAAAGAACATTGATGTTTCTATATTTACGGTCCATGTTATCATTTTTATCTATAATATCACTACTGATTTTATGACTCATATTTAATATATTTGAGAAGTTATAAATAATTTTTGAAAGAAATATTCCCACTAAAGGACCTAGATTTACAAAATTACGGAACAATTGCGACATGTTCATGGTGTAATAGTTTACTTGGATTCAATTTAGAAGCCATCTTTTACATAGTAGAAAACAAATGGGTACTTAGGGGTAGGAGTTGTTTGTAGAAGAAAGGTATAGACTAATAGTATAAATCGATCAAAAAAGAGTTGTTTTAATTATATTTAAAATTTATTGTTTAGATATCAAATAAATAAATTAGTGAAATTAATATTTACTTTACACCTAATTTTAATTTTATTTCATTCTCTAAAATTAGTAATTAATATTTTTATCAATATTAAATTATTACCTAGAACATGTCATGATATTGTCAGTGTCTAGGTTGAATTATAAGGGATATATTACTTTATATTGTGGGAGATATAAAAGAAATTGAGAGAGTGGGGGATATTTATTTATCTATTTAAATATTATTTTTTATGAATTTATGTACATTTTAATATTAAAATGTAATGGCCTAGACCTTGCTGGTCGATTACATTTCCAAAAACTTGTTCCCATCAAACAGTTCCACCGAAATAGTGTCCCATTGAAGGTGGCACTTGTCACAGTCACTCATAGAAATGGTTCCACTGTGAGGGTGGCACCAAGACCGTGCCACCATAACCATGGGTCACGAAACATTGTCCCATCCTTGTTCTTTTTTTTTCCAGTTTCTGACTTTTTCTGCTCCGCAACATATATTTTGACATAAAATTGTTTTAATACACCTTTCAAAGCCTTTTAAAATCCCATAAATGATATCTAAAATCCTCAAAGAGTTGAGAGACCCTTGACATACCAAATCATGTGGCTTTTCCTCAGGGTCAAAACAGTTTTCTCGTACTTTCCAGTTCCACCCCTATTTCACATTTTCTATTATTTGAAGGAAACCCTTAGCTAACAACTGTTATGTCCACCTATCTAATAAGAATTGTTAAATAACAATTAATTTCATCGTGTGTAATTATCCAACCGCATGGTGAAACCAAGATATTCTTTTAATGTCGTTAAAAATTCTTATCTCTTAGCTCTAGTATCTATCCTTTTATTGCACGAGGATTCATTATTATTCTTGTATGGTCTCTTTTCATTCCCTATTGAATTTGGAGTCCCCCTCCTTGAGGCTAGTGGTTCACCTATGGTGGATCCTTTTCTACTCACTCTTGGAGTCCTCAGAGTTACCCCCTACAAGTTGTGCATCCCCAGTTCTTGGAATGTGGTAAAAAACATAGATCATTGATCATCCATGTAGGGATCTTCATTAGTGTCTCTTTCCTTTATATCATGCAGGGTGGTTACGATGATGTTCCTTTAAGGATAGGTTATACCAAATAGTAACAAATTTAAAAAATTGTTTTCAATGAATTATCCAGTGTGTTTGACGACACTGGTGTACTCTTTAATCAATTCATATATATTGTGAATTGTATGGGCTTATGTCCACCGAAAATTGTGGTCGTTGGTGGGCCATTCTTGAACACTAATGAACCTCTATTTTATAGCTAATTTAGTGATGATTGTTTGCTTGTAACGTGAAAATTGTTTAATCAAGAAACCACAGTTGATTAAATGGATGTCCAGTGAACAAGAATCAGTGTGTGATCACCCTATCTAACCAAATGGAAAGAAGGAACATAATGAATGGAGTGTTTGAATCTAAAAAACTCCCTAGCTCTATCTAGGTAACATGTGTGGTGGTTCTGTATGATGCTTGTTGGGTGATGGGGATGAGGATGGGATCCCCTATTGTGCAGCTATTGGATTATGGATCCGAGACCATGGGGGGCTATATGTTTGGGCTCCGTTTGGTTCCAGTACATCGATGGATCTCACAGATCCATTTTGTTTTGGTGACTTTACATGTGAACCATGTGTGAATGCTTAATTTGATGCTTGCCTATTTTTACATCCTTGTCTTGTGGCTATGCCGGTTAGTCCCCCGACAGTGAGGAATTATTTAAATGAAATCACTGGAATATGACAACAATAATGGGTTAAAAAGGGATTTGTTTTTCGGGAATGAGTCGTGACTTGGTTGCATCTGTTTTTCTTTTTATGAATGAATAGACAAGAGGGTGTTTGTGTATCAGATGGTTTTGGATCCTCTAGGTTGGGATGAGTTCTTTTTTAATTATATGTATAATTTAGTTCTTCTTTTTCTTATTTGTGCCCCACCCAAGTTGAGATCTTCATGCCAAAGACCCCCATTTCACAGGGGAGGGTGTTTTACCTACACCCTTATGAGTGGATGGTTATTAAATAAATTTCTTCTTCCACTACTGAGTATCCCAAGACTCCTCATTTAAGATTTGATAGATTGAGTTCTATTATAGCCGATGACTCTTTGGGCAAGATAGGTGTCTTGGTTTGCCCAAGTGTGTGTGGGAAGATTGTTTCGAAGTGTCTTTGGGATGAGGGCTAGGTGTTTGCAAGCGTGGCAGAAGTTGTTGTTGCCCAGGTGTCTGCGGGCGTGGTTACACGTGGTTGATGTGGCCTAGGTGTGTGCAGGTGGGATATGTGGTTGGGTAGCCCATGTGTGTGCAGGAAGGGTATGGCAGTGGGACTATAGTGAGAATGGTGAGGGTCGTCTGACACATAGGATGTCTTCAATAAGTTGTGGGAAAGTGTTGTGGGGTACTAAAACATCGATGTGTTATTAATATTATTTTACCTTACTTGGGTAATTTTGGGAGTGTTCCGTGGTGAGGTTGGGTGGATAATTATTTATTAGGTGCTTTGGAAATCACCTTTTTTTCCTTGGGCATTAGAATTCCTCCCCACTTGTGAACGAGAGATATTGGTTTTCCCTACTAAGTATACCTATATACTCACCCTGCGTATAAAAAACTGGTTATAAGATTTCAGAAGGACATCGAGGACCATTTCGGACCCTACTAGTTCAGAGGTTGGGATAGTTGACATTGCTTATTTTCTTTTTTTGGTAATTACCTTTGGTTTTTTGTGTATTTTCATAGCACATATGATAAGAACATGCATATGGGAATGTATTGTTTTGGCATTAATTTTATATCTAGTTTGGGTGTTTGAGATTTACTATCTTATCTCATGATAATAGTAAATAAAAATGGTAACGAATTACAATTTACAAGTGATTATATTACCTTGGTGCTAGTCGCTACTCTATGACCTATTGAAGGCAGGTCTCAGGGGGTCATTATATCTCCTTCGAAATGAAGAACGAATGGTTTGGCAATCTATTGTCTCTTCCCCCATCTTAATGAAGGTGGGTCGTGACAGAATGGTATCCGAGGGAGGTTGAGAGATAGGATGGTGTTTAGAGTTTGGAATAGTAGCAATTTCATGGGATTTTAGGGAAATGGTTTTAGACAATCTTGGTGTGTTAAATAGGCCAGGGAAGAACATCAATGACATGGGATTTTAGGGCACCCCATGATCCAGTGCCAGGATTCTGGACCTACCAAATGACCAAGTGAGGCTACACTTATTGTAGGGAATATACCCTATGAATGTTACATGCATCATAATTACTTTTGTTCAAGCGTGTCTTGGGTATTTTTGGAATTTAAAATTAATATAATGTCTACGAAAAAACTAAAAAGCAATTTTCTACACTAATCGGGCATAAGAATTACTTGTTTACCTTGTAGTTATGACACCCAAAAAATGACTAGGGTTAGTGTAGGAAATCAAGTACCATGAGGCTAATATGACTGATTAGCAGAGGGTTGATCAAGAAGAGGAGGATGACCAGTAGCAGAGGAGACCTCATGTCTTTCAGCAGCAGACCCTCAGGAAGTACATGGGAAACATCTCAGACATGAAGATAGAGAGATGGCTCAAAGAGTTGGTTATATCATTCAAATTTATCCGTGATCCAATGGAGTAATAGGTTCCTATCTCTAAAATCCAGATGCAAGAAGAGTTGTGTCAGTGGTGGATTCTCTATCATGGGGATATGAGGGATGTTGTAGTTTCAGTGGATGACTTCGAGACGGAGTTCTGGGTGGAATTCATCTCTTCCATGATGAAGGAGGGGAAGAGGTGGGAGATACTCTACCTTCAATAGGGGATCATGTTAGTGAGGGTGTGGGGGATCATGTTCAAGGATCTCGTCCAATTTTCTCTGGACCACTTTTCGGAAGAGGAGTCTGGGGAGAGATGTTCAAAGGATGGACTCCAACCTTCTCTTCAGTATGTTGTTGTTCCCATCACCCTACATACCTACATAGTGGTCCAGAAGAAGGATGAAGTGGTAAAGAGGATCAACATGTTGTGTGGTGTGCCCCGAGAGGGGATCCATTTTGGCTCGTCAAATGTGGAATTTTTCAGCATGAGGTCTCCAACATTAGGGCCTTCTCGGTTTTGGAAAATGCAGAGCAGGACCCAACTGTTTTAGTTTTGATATCATAGTCCCCAGACCTTCCTATCGGGCCCAAGACCAATATTCCTCATCTGTGGTAGTCGTGGGAATCTTCAAAATCAATTCCCAAACTGATTGCAGTATGTTGGGGGTGGGCAGGTTCAATGCCCACCTCAATAGTAGTAATGTCTAGTAAGGCCTTTTCAATAGCAGCAGTAGGGACAGTGAGCTCTTGCTCCGTCGAGAGAAGTTGTTATAGGGGGAGGCTTGCCTTAGGGCTCTCCTTAGGGACATTGATATGGGCGTGGTCGGGGAGGTGGCCGACAACCGAGGGGAAGAATATCTAGGTGTGGGAAGTTGCACACCATAGAGGCAATAGTTTCAGTAGGTCCAGAAGTCATTCGGGGTACAATCATCTTGATTATCACTCTTGTCTATTCCTTGTTCGATTCATAAGCTTGAAATAAGTTTTTTTCACCTAGTCTATCCCAGTTTGTGGGCCTAGATGTAGAGAGACTTCCCATACACCTGGTTTTGAGTATGCCAGTCAGAGTTCAAACCATCTGGTCTCATGTTTTTGGGGATGTAGACTGATGTTGGGACCACATCAGTCCAGTCAGGATGTTCATTTGCTGCAGATGTAGCTGTATGATGTTATTCAAAGCATCTAATGGTTGTTCTCTATGTGTGTTGTTGTCAACATCTTTTGAAGAAGGTTTGTGTTTTTAGATATGGGTGGCTGGCATGTAGCCTTTGTCGGTAAGAGAGGTTTCCAGGAGGGAAATCATCAAGTAGAGCCTCTACTTTCCTTGTTAGCTATGCTATCAGTGGAGTCGACAGATAAGGAAAATGGTAGAATTCCCTTTCTTTTTTAGTGTGTTCATGGACATCTTCCCTGAAGATGTGGTGACTATAAACCCTTAACGAAATGTTGAGCATGATATAGACTCCCAACCTAGTTCCCATTGGATTTCTTTGGATCCCTATCAGATGGCACCTTCTAGGTTGTTGGAGTTACAGATTCAGATTGATGATCTGATGAAGAAGGGTTTGTTCTGAACAAGCACGTCACCATGGGGGGTGCCGATCTTATTCTCAAAGAAGGAAGATGGTAGTCTTAGGTTGTGCAATGACTACCAGATATTGAATCAGGTAATGGTTAAGAACTGTTACCCTCTCCCGAGGAAAAATGGCCTTTTAAATCAGTTGAAGGTGGTGGGACGGTTCTCATCGATCGACTTGCGTTTAGGATATCAATAGTTGATGGTGAAGGAGTGTGACATCTCAAAGACTGCCATCAGGTAAAGACATGGGCACATTTAATTCATGGTCTTGTATTTCTGCATTAGGAACGCATGGGGCTCATGAACTCCATCTTCCGGGAATATATACACCAGTTCATAGTCATATTTATTAACGACATCCTGATCTACTCAAGATCATAGGAGGATCACATTGAGCATCTAATGAAGGTTTTAGAGGTCCTCCGACAACACAAACTCTACAGGAATTTTTCCAAGTACAAGTTCTGGACACGAGAAGAGAACTTACATGGATACATGGTTTCTGAGCAGAGAATAGTAGTGGACCCATTGATGTTCAGTGTGGTTGTTTCTTGGGAAGAAACCAAGAACATGGTAGAGGTTTGTTGTTTTTTTGGGTAAATAAGGTTACTATTAGAGGTTTGTGGCCTACTTATCTAGAGTTGCAGCACCTTTTAAAGTCTTGACCTAGAAAGAAAAAACTTTTATATTTAGTGAGATGTGCTAGTAATCCTTAATTTTTCTAAAGGGGATGGTAGTTATTGCCCCAATATTGAGGTTTTCAGAAGAATGGGTGGCATTTGACGTGTTCTGTGATGCTTCAAGACAAATCTTGGAGTGTGTGATTATAAAGTAGTGGGTGTGATCTCTTATTGGTCTAGGTAGTTTGCTCCCCATGACTGTAACTATGCCACCCATGAATTGGAACTCATAGTGGTTGTGTTCTCACTAATGTGGTGGTGGCACAACCTCATCGGTGAGCGCTTCGTGGTGTTCACATATCTCAAGAGCATGAGGTATATCATTGCTCAGTGAGATGTTAACTTGTGGCAGCGGAGGTGTGTAACATCATGTTATATTTTTAGGTACTTTATATGTTTCTAAGTACCATTATTTTGGAGTAGTGACTCGGGGTACATTTGGGTGAACATTTATAGAAAACTAAAGGACTGTGATTTGTGCACGGTTTGCGCACTGTTTGAAAAACTGTGCGACCAAACCTTGAAAACCATGCAGAACTGGAATGAGAGGTCTGTATGAGTTGCGCACAGTTTGACAGACCATGTGACCAAACCGTGCCAACCTTGCCAACCTGGATAGTGGGTTCCACATAGTTGGTGCACGGTTTCCCCGACTGTACACCTCTGTCTAGGTAACCCGGCACAAATTTTCATTAATTCCTAAAATCCTTCTTAAAAACACTTGAACCACCAGGTATTCCATATTTCCAAACTTGGATTGGGCTTGAAACATTCTAGGTGTTTCCGAAGACTCCTGGAAGGATTCCAAGGTGATCTGAACTTCTTCCTTTGATATTGAAGGCTCGGATTGAGGATCTGCTCTCCTCCTGGTATGTGGATTTCAACCTGTTACTTCTCCCGTTATTTCCTCTATATTTCCTTGATATTTTCATGGGAGATTTCTACCATATTCCTTCTATTTAAACCTAGGAGTTGACATAGAGATCTAGGATTGTGGATCTAGATCTAGTTTTACAAAATCATGATTACACTGATCTTTTTTTTTTGGTTTTATGGTTTTAGATCCAGAACTCAATCGACAACATTGTGCCGCTCAGTTTTTGGGGTTTCTTGTTGGGATAACTCCTGTCAATAAATCGAGGTATGTGGTTCCGTTCTGACTTTCCAAATTCATCATCCATGTATTTCTTTACTTATTTCAATTGTTGATTCAAATTCAATTTCTCAAATATGATTTTAATTAAATTGATAAAAATTCGATTCTAGTGAATCGAGGTTATTTGAAATGGGTTTGCAATGAAAATTTGGAAGACACCCAATTCCATTGAATTTGGTTTGTTTATGGCAATTTGTTTATTAAAATTGATTAATTTAAATTGTGGATTTGAAAGAAATGATTTCAATTAAATTTTTTAATATAATTGTTGAAATAAATTGTTTGATGATGTAATTAGTTTTGATTGGATTTCAAACTAGTGAAAATGGATTAAAATGATTTGATAGAAACCCATTGGTTTTATCTTGTGAAAAAGGAATGTTTTTGAATAAAACCTATTTTGGTTTTAAATTGAATGAAATTGGAACATTTGAAATGTAATAATGGGACTGATCGTATTTTTAAGCATTATTAAAATAGTTTTCCCATCATGTAAGAGAACATGTAAGGATTAGTTACATAGGGAGTTTTTTGTACACACTATGCACTACGAAAATTTTCTTAAACATACTTGCGGTAGGTCACATCCACAATGGGTTAGGGACAAGTCTCCTTTGGCCAGTTTCATAGGGACGCGTGTATACACAATTTTATGATTTCACATAGAGGGTGTGGAATCCTATAACTGGTTAATACTATCGTACCTTTTGGTTGATGACCATATTGCTCGCTTTTATTTTTATATTTGAGTTATAAATGTATGCCAATGCTTTTGAACTGCATTACATGCCTGCTAAATTTATATAATCTGTTTTATATAAATCTTTTATTTAGTCCATTGTATTAGAAATATTCCATCATTTGTAAAATCATTACCAAAAATATTTATTTCCATCATTTGAAAATGTATAACATGTTTTTTTAAATATACTTTTGAATTGCCAAACATATTTATTTGAAAATTGAAAGAATTTCATTGGATAATATATATTTTTCATCTGTTACAGAATATTTGGTGGTATCCTACTGGGATTAGGCTTACACCCTACTTTTTCCTTCAGGTGTTTATAGACTTTCTTCTCCTAGGTTTGAGCAAAGGTAAGGGATCTCTTGGAGGTGGATCCACCTGTTGTGTTTTGGTCTTGGTGAGTTGTGTCATTAGGGACCATGGGGCTATTTTCCCATTTTTAGTACTTGGGTTGTAGTAATTTTGGATTTTTATGCCTCTTTGTTTTCTGGTACATTACTCCCAATGGAGTTTCTTTTTGTTATGTATACTGTCTTGTTTCTTTTCTTCCTCATTTTTGGTGAAAAAATCATTCCCTCTGGCATGTTTTGTAATTTCAGGTTCTAGTCGCTGACTCATGGTGATTGGGAATGCCCTTCAGGATATGTCAGGGATGGCTAGGTTATCGAGTTACCAGGGTACCCGGGCTGGTTTGTGACAAAATGGTATCATAGGAAGGTTAAGAATCTTTCCTTGATGACAATATTCATTTGAGTCTTCTTGTTGGGACAAAGGAGGTAGTTGTGATTGAATGCTTGGCCAGCTCTCAACACAATGAACTTTAAGTCACTAGGGTTGGTTAGGGACAAACGAAATATGGATTAGTTCTCGTATTTTTCCAGTTTTGATTTTTATAGAGTGGAATCCAAATCATGTTATCCATTCTATTAAGAATAGTTTTCCTTATTACTTTTTTTGAGTGTTAATATAATGTATTTTTATGTGTTGTAGCATCATTCCTCTGAGAAGATGTAGGAATCATATCCAAAAAGAGGATGCTACTGAATCACAACAAGCGAGTCCTATTGTGGATCCGAGTCTGGTTAAGGTGATTGTTTTCACTATCCAAGCTCTAGGATAGGCACCACCACCATTTCTTGTTCAGGATCCAGCAATGGATCCTCATAGTGATATTCTCTAAAATCGTTCTCAATAGTTCCTATGCCATAATCCACCAATTATCAAAGGATCAAATGACCCTCAACATGATGAGGAATGGTTGAGTATGATAGAACATATTTTTGGGTTCTTGGAGACACCTGATGTGATCAAGATGAATTGATCCACCTTCATGCTGGAGGGACCAATCAGGAGAGATGGTGACTGCTGGGAAACATGAGGGTTTAGAGTGGAAGGACTTTAGGGTTCTTTTCAATAACCAGTTCTATCCAGAATAAATGATGTTGTCTAAGGCGGTGGAGTTTTTCATTCTTGAGAAGGCCATCAAAACCGTGACTGAGTACACAAATTTATTTTTAGAGTTGGTATAGTTTCCTCCAGAGACTATATCTAATGAGAAGATGAAGGATCGACAATTAGAGTATGACTTCGATCAGATATCTGTTCTCAGGTTTTCATACTAAAGCTACACACTTATGCAGATGTGCTGGATAGGGCGATGATGGTTGAGATGAACCTGGCAGGAATGTCAGGGTTGAAGGAAATTCCTTTCCCTCCTAGTGGTAGTGTTGGTTCCTTTATAAGAAAACATAAGCGAGATGTTTCTCATGGTAGTTCTCGACAACATAGTCATTTCAGACCTACGGTAGCACCAGGATGGGCTTCATTGACTTCTATCAGTGTGGAAATATAGGACATTTTAAGAGGGTTTGCACTGAGGAACCCAAGAACTGTAGCTCCTGCATACGTTTAGGGCACATACAAAGATTCTTCCTTCACTTCTCTACACCACTTATTGGAACATGATCCTTAGCACCTCCAAAAATTATAGGGCAATCCAATGCTTCACGTACAAAAGGGTTTCAGCCACATGAATCTGGAATGAAGCTTCTTCATGCAGTGGAAGAGTCACCGGAGGTAGATGATATAGGTCCTGCAACTGTGAGAGATACCATAACTATAGAATCATCTTCAGTGACCACATTAATTGATATTGGTGCATCTCACTCAATTATTTCAACCCATATTATTAATCTTCTTAATCTTCCTATGGTGATTTTATCTAGTGTGATGGATATTACTACACCCCATGGTACAATGGGAGAGAAGGGTCTCTGTAGTCCAGCTTGTGTCTTCTCTCTATCAGATGTTGATATTTCTTGAAGTTTTTTGGTTCTCGACATGAAATTTTTGACGTCATATTTAGGATGGATTGGATCATTGCCTATAAAGCCTATATCAATTGTTATCTTCAACGGGTCTACCTTACTACACCCAGTGGTGTGCCTCTTGTTTTTCCAGGAGAATGGGACCCAAGTTAATTTAGAGATGGACCCTCTTATCCCAGGTTGGGGAAAGTTATATTAGTGTTTTATTTTGATCTAGAGAGAGATTCACTATGTGGTGATCTTCCTTTATTCATCGTTGAGTTTCCCGATGTGTTTCCTTCTGACCTCTCTTGTTTGACACCACTAAGGGAGGTTGATTTTTCTATTGACTTAATATATGGAAATCAACCGATTTCTATTCCCTATTACCGAATGTCTCTAGCTAAACTAAAGGAACTGAAGTCTCTATTAGAAAATCTTCATAAGAAAGTATTTATATGCCTGAGTGTGTCACCTTGGGCAGCACCAATTCTCTTCTCCAAGAAGGCTGAATGTTCTCTTTTCTTATGTGTTGATTATCGAAATCTCAACCGAGTTACGATAAAGAACAAATATCCATTACCATGAATTGATGATTTGTTTGATAAATTAAAAGGGGTGAAGTGGTTTTCAAAAACCGATCTTCGATGTCGCTACCATTAGTTGAGGATAATAGAATCTGACATTAATAAGACCAGTTTTTGGAGTAGGCATGACCATTATGAGTACCTTGTTATGCCCTTTGTCCTAACAAATGGAACTATAGTTTTCATGGATTTGATGAACAAGGTTTTTCATGAATATATAGATACATTTGTTGTAGTCTTTTTGCATGGAATTCTTGTATACTCCACGTCTGAGGTGGATCATGTGCATTATCTAAGAACAGTACTAAGTATTCTAACGAATCACTGACATTATTCCAAGCATTCAAAGTGTGGTTTTTGGATTCAGCAAGTAAAATTCTTGGGAAATATGGTGTCAGAACAAGGAATATTAGTTGATCCTAAGAAGGTGAAGGCTGTTATGACATGGGAACAACCAAAGAAATGTTTTTGAGATTCGGAGCTTCATGGGATTAGGAAGATATTATCACAGTTTTGTTAAAGACAACTCAATGTTTTCTTCTCCAATGACTGCTCTGACTTGAAAGTGAGTGAAGTTTCCATGGAATGATAAATGTCAGAGTTCCTTTGTTGATATAAAGCATATTTTGACTACTGCACCGATGTTAACTCTTCTGGAGGCTAGTATAGGTTACGTAGTCCCCTGTGATACATTATGTTCAAGTTTGGGATGTGTCCTTATGCAAGGTAATCATGTTGTCGCCTATGGATCTCATCAGCATATGCCTCATGAGAAGAATTATCCTACCCTTGACCATGAACTTGCAGTTGTAATGTAAGGCACCGACCCCAGTAACCCAGAGTCGGTGCATTATTGCGTAACATTGGCATGATCACAATAGATCACGTATCGAAAGACCGATTAGTTTAGTATCCTTGGAAACACTAGATACAATGATAAATGTTACATTACATCATAAAGTGAAAAACTACAATAACAAAGTCTCCATAGTCCACACTCATATCCTCTTCTGACTATCCCTACAGTTCATTCATAAAATACTTCTTCACGTCCTGGAAAATATTAAAACATTGAAAGGGGTGAGCTCAGATGCTCAATAAGGATAATAATATTGCGGAAGCTTTCATAAATAAACATTAACATTTAAGGAAATGTATAACTAAAACAAAAGCCTTTTTAAACATTAACTTCACCTTAATATTGAAAAAATAAAATTAAATAATTCCATTTACTTATTCACATGGATATTCTACTAGTCGAATTATCACATGCAATATCAATAACTACTTTCATAATGATGTAATGCATAATGCCAGACTATCATAACCATGTAGCCCAGGCCTCGTGCCAAGTCTATAATAAGATTTTGTCAAGGCCTCGTGCCAAGACACTATTTTGTCTCATGAGACCTACCGATGCATCGAGAAGCTATAGCGGGCTCCACCCATCACTAATTAAGTCAAATGCATTCCTCATATGAACAGGTTTAAACATATCATAAACCATAACATAATAAAATCACATAAAAGATGCATAATGGAAACATACAATTTCCACATTTTAATCACAAGATATAAATACAACACATTGATATAATAAAAACACTTTCAAAAACATTTTAAATACCAAAATGAAAGAAAATTATAACATTAGATTTATTTTTCCTTTAAAAAAATGTTAAGGCTTGTAGAGGAAGCTGAAACTCAAATAATGGTCACGGCGGTGGGGAAGTCGTTGTCACCGCATATGTAAGAAAAAACAATTCTTTTGTCGTTTAGTAAAAACACATCGTATAAAAAGATTCCTTTTGAATAAAAGTAAAAGTCAAAGGGGTTTATACATCATATAGAAGAAATTTTTGTATAAAACAAAATATGCCTCAATGAATGGAGATTGAGACGAAGTCCCTTAAAAATATCATTTTTTAAATAAAATAGATATATTATGTGTATTCAATATATGTAAACATAAAGAAATTATAAATCCATGATAAGACATAAAAATATCATGACATAATTTTAAAGTAGGAGATTAACCCAAAGAATGAAAATTGGGTTAAGAAGTTCCCTTACCTCGTGTCTGACTTGACTCGACTGTTATTTAATCTCATGAATAATAAACTAGAGTTAATATCTAAATTCTTAAGAACCTTTTTCATGTTCATTATCCCTTTTATATCACTTATTACAATGTTACGAAAAATATGTAGTCATTTAAGTTAATAACGGTTGTTTTTTCGATCTTTGGTACTTGAGTCAACAATAAGCATCTTATAATTACAAGTTATTTATGTGGTAGAATATCCATTATATCCATAATTATATTGATGATTTGGATATCATATATATCATATATATCCAGTATATACATTCATTCATAATATTACGTAACATTTAGAGGTAAGAAATGAAATGCACCGTTCATGGAGACGGTAAGTCGTACGTACGCATGAAGGCTACTTTCATATATATTTCATATTTAATGGAATTAAATCATAATGATATAATAGTATATTATAATTCCAGTATAATATCATATATAATATCATTTACTCCATCCTTTATACATCCCACATATGGCATTAACGATTCAAATCACTTTGAGGGGGCCGTAGTCCGCACTTCCTAAAATGAAGATATTGTGTTTACCCATAATGGAAACCATAATGGTATTCCATAAAAGAAAAATACAGATGATTAAGTAAAACATAAACATATTATATATCATATATAAATATAGTGACATTTTAATGTCCACCTTTGAAGGTGTTATATGAGTGTTGAACAATCATCATTTCGTGAGCCAGAAATTCTCCATCCACAAAAACAGTATGTTCTTTAACCATTTGATGTAGGTGTGTGTAAGTGTAGTTAGACTCATTATTATAAAAACATCATAATATATTTATTATACTGGTTTTGTCACAAAATAAATGAATAAAATGAGGTTAGGGGGTTGGAGAATCAAAATAAAACATAAGAACACAAGAGAAAACATTACCTTTAAAACGGGTAACGCTTTTTTATTAGAGCTTGAAGGCTTCCTTGGAAACAATTCTGTCCAAAGTGAGGCTTCTAGGAGTAATATTGGGAAGTGGAGAGACAAAATAGTCAGGGGATGGACGAGCCAAAGGCTTTAGAGGTGCGGGTATGGTGGTAGTGGTGGGGGCCTTTTATAAGAGGAGAGGAGGGGCACTCTTGAAAGTCATGAAATGTTACTTTATTATATAACGAGTTTTGGATTTTAAAGGTCCCACACTTATATATTTCGAGGATAAGGTGATAAGGGTTCTAAATATACTAATCCAATAGGTTTTTTTTTACAAATTTATGTCTTATAT
This sequence comes from Viscum album, assembly GCA_963277665.1. Lineage (NCBI taxonomy): Eukaryota > Viridiplantae > Streptophyta > Magnoliopsida > Santalales > Viscaceae > Viscum > Viscum album. Next base: position 1,992,795,877 of record OY728125.1, on the reverse strand, counting down.
TTTACATTATCTTTTCATTTTATTAAAATCGTAAATTAATGAGGTAATCGCTGCATCATCATGGTGTCATAAATAATTTTATTTATTTAATATATAAAAATTATAAAAAAACTATCATGATGTATGAAATCTGTTTATCTTTCTAATGAATATTTATAGTAAAAAATATGACTTGTATAACCCCATTTAAAAATTGTTTTAGTAAAACAAATCTTGTTTGGGACATTTTTATTTTAACATTAAATAAAAAGTTTTTAATGTCATTTTCCAACCAAAGTGGCTCCATGGGGTCCCCAATTTGACCCATGGATTTTCTTGGTTGGAAATGACTCATAAAATAGGGGTAGGACAAGTGTAATGGTATTTTCATATTTTAATAAAATCATTTTACCATAAATTTCACTAATTAGGTTTTGTCGCGATTAATTAAACTTAAAAGTTACTATTCACCAAAAAATTATATTAATCCCATTGAACCAAATTTTACATCCTAATGACAACCATGTATGTTGTATTTTCAAAAATCAAATCACAGATGTGGTAATGTTTCATTGAAACGAAAAATCAGTTTTTTAACAACAACTTAGTCGTTTCACTATTCATAAAAAATTGATGTTTTTCAGAACAATGCCAAAATTTCACCCTAAGAGATAATTGATATTCTGAATTCAAAAATAATGTATATTTTAAAAAATTAAAAACATATAAGTTGCATTAATTAATTTTATAATTAATTTCTGCTGTCACAACAAATAGCGTGTTTTTAAGAAACAATATATATCAAAAGATTGGAAATTATTTATGTCCAATTTCAAAGTGAAATTAATTCTAATGACCAACATTGTATAAAATGGTAAAATTATATTCTAATTATACATTAAAACCACTCAATAGTGTAATTTATCACTATAAATTATTTGGATAAAAATGTTGTTTTTAAGTATTTTCTCTATTTATAGAAAATTGGAAGTTCTCAGAAAATTAAAAAAAATTCCACATAGGATAATTTCGATATTCCGAATACAAAAATGAAGTCCATTTTGAAATATAAAATTTATATAATTTCAAAAAGTGGGTTTTACTATTCATAACAGCTACTTTGATTGGTCGCGGTGTGTTAGAATCTCGAACTTGCGTACAATGCAAGCTATTGGATTATTGAAAGAGAAGCGTATCGTGAAAGCTTGGGGTGTTACATTCTCCCCTCCTTCAATAAATTGCGTCCTCACAATTTGAAATTTTTATTTGAAAATAAAAGGTTGAAAATAGAAAATACCTTTTTGGTAAACCCACATCAGAAATAAGGTTAATAAAATTTATCCTTAATAAGAGGGAAAGGGAAATGAAAAAGTCCCCACCAAATTATGAACTCGATATGGAGAACATTGGTTGCAATTAGAGACATATAATTGGAGAAAAAACGTAAATATTTGTAGGGAGTGATTGAGGTCATCAATAACAAAAAAGTGTAAAATTGAAGGCCTCAAAGCGTTCAATCTATGTTGATTTAAAATATTATCAGTTCAACAAGACATAAGTTATTAAGATAACCCAATTTTTTGGTTTTAATATCCCTTTACTAAAGTTTAAGAATTAATTTATTCATAGAATAAGAGATTTATACTTGACAACTAGAGTTTCAACCTTCAAATAATTTCTACCACAAACTCATCTTTCACTCAAAAATATAATAGAACTCAAAAATATTAAATTTTTCCTCATCATGCAAGGTTCAAAATATTAACACATACCCTTTATATTAGGAAAACAATTTTTCAATAACCCGGGACTTCCTGTAGGCTAGTGGTAGGTAATAAAGGCACGTCGCACTATGGTTTGGGGTTTGATTTTTGCAGCATTGTCCGACGTGACGGGTTATCCCCCAACCTGCAGATTTTCCTTTTCCTAAAAATATAGTATCATAATATTCCAAAAATAATCTTCAGAAATGTTTTAACCTTAAACAATACTAACAAAGGTTCAACTTAATCTATTCCAACCTTTATAGTTATCCAAAATACCTCTGTCCAGACTTTCTCTAAACGGTCTGTAAATTCCAAAATCAATTGTAACATCATATTCCCAAAACAAAGTAATGTTTACCTTATTGTCACATACTAAAAATATTATTAACTTCATAATATTAAGACCTTAATGAAAAAAAACAAGTACTGCAGTACAATCCTTATATATATAACATTATTCTTATAATCATAATATCATCATTGAGTCCAAAAGCACCAATACATTAATTATTCCATTTCAACTATAGTAACGTCATATGATTGTCCTTGATACCTCGGCATTTTCTGAGGTAAGTTTACCTGATGCTTAGGACATTCATTTGCATAATTCCCCATTTCCCTACAGTTGTAGCATTAAACATTGATAGCCTCTTTCTGTCCCTTACAATCACGAGCCTGGTGACCTTTTTCTCCACATTTATAACAAACTCCCTTTCCTTTTAGGCAAGCACCGAGGTGATTCTTCCCACAATTATCACATAATGGAAAATCCTTCTTTCCGTTTTTCCCTTTATCTGTCTCTTGTTCCACCGTTCTCTTCTTCTCTTTCTTTACTTTGTTGTCATAAGACTTAGAGAATTTCTTTTCTGTCTTGATAGCACACGAGACAATATCGTCTTATGATTAGAAGGATTGTGATAATAATGTTCGAAGGAAAAATGATTTTAACCCATCAAAGAAATGATCAATCTTACTTCTTTGGTTACGTATATAATCTGGAGCATGCCTTGCTAAGCATGTAAAGTTAGCCTCATACTTTGTGACATTCTCATCCTCCTTCTACCTCAGACACAGAAAATGCCTTTCCATATCTGCTCTATGGTCACAAGGGAAGTATTTTTCTAAGAAAATGTCTTTGAACTCCCTCAATTCCATATTAGATACTTCTTCATCTTTTTTCATGTTTTGAATCAGCGACCACCATTGATCGACATCTCTAGTGAGGCGGTAAATTGTCATGATAACCTTTTCCCTTTCGCTACTCCCCAAGGCATGAAATATTTTCTCTAAGGAGTTTATCCATTGCTCAGATACTAATGGATTTGTACCCCCATTAAATGTTGGTGGTTGTTGCCTCATGATGCTGTCTAAAATTGATCCCCCACGTTGAGGATCAGGGTGCTCCATACGAGTAAGTTTACTATTCATAACCTATGTGAGTTGTTCCATTATGGTGATAAGTTGATCAGCACCAGTTGTATATCCAGATCCACAATAATTATCTTGAGTATGAGGGCAATCCCTACACGGAGTGCGTGCATTGATACAGTTTCCATTCCTTCCACTAGTCAACATTTCTAAATAATGGCATAAACTAGATTAGTTTATGAATCAAAATACATAATTCCATTATTGTAAACCACTTAACAATAATTCAACTATTTATGGATATAATCCATAACCATAAACATATTTTCTTTGAGGAAGTATATACTCATAACCCTTTATAGTGGTTTTTAAAGAAAATGAGAATTATCCTAAGCATATCCCCTAAGAGTGTCGTAACCAAGAGTGCAGCAAGGCCCGTTGTCATGCACCAGCTCCCGTTCGAGTCTTGCTCAAAGCAGTGTTTTCGGGTTTTACCCCTAGGTACATCTGTGCCAGAGCCGCCTCTACCTGCTCGTATCCAGTTAGGGATGTTTTGCTCAGAAAACTCACAAAATCTCTATAATACCAAAATTCTAGGAAGTTCTTCTATACTAATCCTCAAAGTCTATATTTGGGATATGTTCTCTAATCAGATTTTATCTAAATCTAGCTTCCAAGGTTAGTACTAAACTGCATTTGATACCAACTGTAACGCCCTGACCCCAGTTACCCAGAGTCGGTGAATTATTGCATAACATTGGCATGATCACAAAAGATCAAGTCTCGAATGACCGATTAGTTTAGTAGCCTTGGAAACAGTAGATACATTCATAAATGTTACAATACATCATAAAGTTAAAAACTATAATAACAAAGTCTCTAAAGTCCACACTCATATCCTATTTTGAGTATCCATGTAGATCATTCATAAAATATTTCTTCACGTCCTGGAAAATATTAAAACATTGAAAGGGGTTAGCTCAGATGCCCAGTAAGGATAACAATATTGCCGAAGCATTCATAAATAGACATTAAAATTTAAGGCAATTTATAATTCAAAAAAGCCATTTTAAACTTGAACTTCAGTGTAATATGGAAAAAATAAAATTAAATAATTCCATTTACTTATTCACATGGATATTCAACTAGTCGAATAATCACATGCAATATCAATAACCACTTTCATAATAATGGAATGCATAATGCTAGACTATCATAACCACGTAGTCAAGGCCTCATGCCATGTCTATAATAAGATTTTGTCAAGGCCTCGTGCCAAGACACTAGTTTGTCTCTTGAGACCTACCGATGTATCAAAGAGCTAGAGCGGGCTCCACCCGTCACTTATTAAGTTCAATGCATTCCTCATATGAACAGGTTTAAACAAATCATAAAACATAACATAATCATATCACATAAAAGATGCATAAAGGAAACATAACATTTCCACATTTCAATCACAAGATATCAATACAACATATTGTTATAATAAAAACACTTTCAAAACCATTTTCAATACCAAAATAAAAGAAAATTAAAACATGATATTTATTTTTCATTTAAAAAAAGGCTTGTAGAGGAAGCCGAAACTCAAATAATGGTCACAGTGGTGGGGAAGTTGTTCTCACCGCATATGTAAGAAAAAACATTCCTTTTTTCGTTTAGTAAAAACGCTTCGTATAAAAATATTCCTTTTGAATAAAAGTAATAGTTTAACGGGTTTATAAAACGTATAGACGAAATTTGTGTATAAAACAAAATATGCCTCAATGAATGGAGATTGAGACGAAGTCCCTTAAAAATATCATTTTTTAAATAAAATAGATCTATTATGTGTATTCAATATATGTACACATAAATAAATTATAAATCCAAGATAGGACATAATAAAATCATGACATAATTTTAATGTAGGAGATTAACCCAAAAAATGGAAATTCGGTTAAGAAGATCCATTACCTCATGTCCGACTTGACTAAACCGTTCTTTAATCTCCGGAATAATAAATTAGAGTTAATATATACTTTCTTGAGAACATTTTTCAAGTTCATTATCCATTTTATATCACTTATTACAATGTTACGAAAATTATGTAGTCATTTAAGTTAATAACGGTCGTTTTTTCGATCTTTGGTACTTGTGTCAACTATAAACTTCTTATAATTACAAGTTGTTTATATGGTAGAATATAAATTATCTCCATAATTATATTCATGATTTAGATATCATATATATCATATATATCCAGTATATAAATTCATTCATAATATTACGTAACATTTAGAGGTAAGAAATGAAATGCACCGTTCATGGAGACAGTAAGCCGTACGTACGCAAGAACGATACTTTCATTTATATTTTATATTTAATTGAATGAACTCATAATTATATAAAGGTATATTATAATTAAATTATAATATAATATATAATATCATTTACTCCATCCTTTATACATCCCACAAATGGCATTAACGATTCAAATCACTTTGAGGGGGCGGTAGTCCGCACTTCCTAAAATGAAGATATCGTGTTTACCCATAATGGAAACCATAAAAGAATGCCATAAATGAAAAATAAACAATATTAAGTAAAACATAAACATATTATATATCATATATAAATATAGTGACATCTTAATGGCCACCTTTGAAGGTGTAATATGAGTGTTGAACAATCATCGTTTCATGAGGCAGAAATTCTCCATCCACAGAAACAATGTGTTCTTTAACCATTAGATGTAGGTGTGTGTAAGTGTAGCTAGAATAATTATTATAACAACATCCTAGTATATTGATGATACTTGTGTTGTTTCAAAAGAAATTAATAAAAAGATTTTAGTGGGTTGGAGAAGCAAAATAAAACATAAGAACACAAGAGAAAACACTACCTTTAAAACGGGTAACTCTTTTTGATTTGATATCAATGGCTTCCATGGGAAGACTTCCACCCAAAGTGAGGCATCGAGGAGTTATATTGGGAAGTGGAGAGAACAAATGGGCAGGTGTTGGCCGAGCCAATGTCTTGAGAGGTGTGGGTAAGGTGGTAGTGGTGGGGGCCTTTTATAAGAGGAGAAGAGGGGCACTCTTGGAAAGTCATGAAATGTTACTTTATTATATAATGAGTTTTGGATTTTAAAGGTACCACACTTATATATTTATAGGATAAGGTGATAATGGTTCTAAATATACTCATCCAATAGGTTTTTTACAAGTGTAAGCCGTAGATTTTACATTAACTTTTCATTTTATTTAAATCGTTAATTAATGAGGTAATCGCTGCATCATCATGGTGTAATAAATAATTTAATTTATTTAAGGTTTACAAATTATAAAAAAACTATCATGATGTAGGAAATATTTTTATATTTTTAATGAATATTTATAGTCTAAAATATTACTTGTATAACCCCATTTAAAAATTGTTTTAGTAAAACAACTCATGTTTGTGACATTATTATTTTAAAATTAAATAAAAAGTTTTTAATGTTATTTTCCTACCAAAGTGGCTCCATGGGGTCCCAAAGTTGACCCATGGGTTGTTGTGGTCGGCCATGACTCATAAAATAGTGGTAGGAAAAGTGTAAAGGTATTTTCAAATTTTTATAATATCATTTTAACCTTAAATTTCACTAATTACCTTTAATCACGATTAATAAAACTTAAAAGTTACTATTCACCAAAAAATTATTTTAATCCCACTAAACCAAATTTTACTTCTTAATGACAACCATGTATGTCAAATTATTGAAAATCAAATCATAGAAGTGGTAATGTTTTATTTAAATGAAAAATCAGTTTTTTAACTACAACTTAGTGGATTCACTATTCATAAAAAATTGATGTTTTTCAAAACAATGCCAAAATTTCACCCTAAGCTATAATTGATATTCTGAATTCAAAATTGATTTATATTTTAAAAAATTACAAACATATAAGTTTCATTAATTAATTTTATAATTAATTCCCGCTGTCACAACAAATAGCGTGTTTTTAAGAAACAATATATATCAAAAGATTGACAATTGTTTAAGTCCAATTTCAAAGTGAAATTAATTATAATGACCAGAATTGGATAAAATGGTAAAGAAAACATTATAATTATACATTAAAACAACTCAACAGTATAATTTATCACAATAAATTATTTTTATTAAAAAAGATGTTTTTAAGTATTTTCTCAATTCATAGAAAATTGGAAGTTCTCAGAAAATTAAAAAAAAATCAATTTAATATAATTTAGATATTCCGAATACAAAAATGAAGTCCATTTTGAAATATAAAATTTATATAATTTAAAAAATTGGGTATTACTATTCATAACTACTACTTTGATTGGTCGCGGTGTGTTAGAATCTCGAACTTGCATACAATGCAAGCTATTGCATTATTGAAAGAGAAGAGTATCGTGAATGCTTGGGGTGTTACATGTAATGCACACACATAAGTGTTGGAGACATTATCTTTATGGATACAGGTTTACTGTGTATTCAAACCATGAGAGCTTGAGTTATATCTTCTCTAAAAAAAATTCAATCTTCGCCAAAGGCATTGGGTGGAGTACCGGCAATATTTCGACTTTGACATTGCATATACCTCAAGGAAAGGGAATATAGTTACAAATGCGTTAAGCAGGAAACTTCCATCACAGGATTTGAACGAATCTTCAGAAGAGTAGAGTTTTATGTCTCTTTTTACTCAGTTACATATTGGAGTTCAGTGGAAGGGGATTGAAGTTTCATTATCCAGTGTTCAGTTTGCATCTTCTCTTTTCAAGTTAATTCTTCAGGAACAACAACTAGAGGATGAATTCCATAGCATTAGGCACTCTCTTTATGATGGGGAGACCGACACCCAGTGGACGTTCACCAAAGAGGGTGTTCTATGTTATAGAAACATTTACATTGTGTCGTTATCTTCCAGGAAGGTTGTGAAGGGGGATTTCCATAACTCTCTGTGGGTTGTACACCCAAGAACCACAAAGATGTTCTATGACATGTTGTGACAGTCTTGTTGGCTAGGTATGAGGCAAGACATTGCTGGGTTTTATGTCGTTGCTATACATACCAACATGTGAATACCGAGCAACAGAAAACTTCTTGTTTTCTTCAACCACTTCCAGTCGCTACATGGAAGTGAAATGAAATCTCTATGGACATTGTGGTTGGGTTACCTCAAAATAGAGGAAGAATAATTCTATATGGGTTGTGATTGGCAGGCTGACCATGTCGGCTCACTTTATACCTATTCGAGATACAATTAAAGTTTAGGAGTTGGGAAATATATATGTGAAATAAATTGTTTGTTTTCATGGAGTTCCATCTGTTATAGTCTCTGATTGGGATCCTCACTTTACTTATTTCTTTTGGAGAGGCCTTAATGAGGCACTAGGATCTCAGGTCTTCTTGAGCATGTCCTACCATCCACAATCAGATGGCCTGACAGAGAGAGATATTCAAATTCTTGAGGATATGTTTAGCTCATGTGTTCTCATCTTTGGCGGGTTTTGGGATGATCATCTGGGGATAATTGAGTTTTTTTATAACAACATTTGTCAGTCAGCGATCAAAATGGCTCATTTTGAGGCATTGTATGGCCATCCTTGTAAATCTTCATTATGTTGGATAGAGATTGGTGAAAGTTCCTTGGTAGGACTGAGTTTGTTCTATGACACGAAATCTAAGATCCAGGCGATTTGTCAAAAGAATTTTGACAACGCAGATTCGGTACAAGTATTATACTGATCGTTGCCATATACCTTTAGAGTTACCAATTGGTGACCAGGTGTTCTAGATGGTTTCATCCCGATTAGGTCATCAATGGTTTGGGAGGCAAGGGAAGCTTGCTCCTCGTTTTGTGGGACCTTTCTAGGTTTTTGGTCATGTAGGTATAGTTTCTTACCATCTAGGTCTTCCACCACAGCTGACGTCAATACATAATGTGTTCCATGTATTGTAGTTGCAAAGTATCTCTCTATTACATCTCATGTTATGAGTTGGAATGATCTTGAGATTGAACCAGATTTATCTATGACCGAACCAGAAGTCAGGGTTGTTGATTCTGAGACCAAGGTATTTCGTGGGAGAACGATACCTCTGGTTCGTACACTATGGTAGCATGGTCTTGATTCTCATGAGACGTGGGACAGGGAGGCACTAATGAGAGAGCAGTGGACTCATATTTTTGATGAGGAGGTTTCTTCATAGGATTTCTGTGGATAGAAAGATCTTATGGTGGGGAGGATGTAAAATCATGTTATGTTTTCAGGTAATTTTGATGTTTTTATGTACCTCTGTTTTGGATTAGTGACTTGGGGTGTGTTTGGGTGAACATTTAATCAAAAATAAAGGATAATGAGTTTTACAGAGTTTGCACATGGTTTGACAAACTATGCGAC